>CM053570.1:71659729-71864676 GCA_028646485.1 Cryptoprocta ferox | reverse complement strand
ATGAGAAAGAATGAAATCTGGCCATTTGTAGCAATGTGGATGGAACTGGAAGGTATTATGCTCAGTGAAATAAGTCAGGCAGAGAAAGACAGATACCGTATGTTTTCATTCATATGTGGATCTTGAGAAATTTAACATAAGACCATGGGGGAGGGGAAGGGGGAAAAAAGTTACAGAGAGGGAGGGAGGCAAACCATGAGAGACTCTTAAATACTGAAAACAAACTGAGGGTTGGTGGGGAGGGAGAGGGAGAGGTGAAAGTGGGTGATGGGCACGGAGGAGGGCACTTGTTGGGATGAGCACTGGGTGTGATATGGAAACCAACTTGACAATAAACTATAACAAAAAATATTTTTAATAAAAATTTAAAAAATTTTAAAAAAAGAACTGAGTCTCTCCCAACAGCTGCCTAGAAAGAGGGTCATTCTTTTATTTTCTCCCATGTCTGAAAAGGTCTTTATTTTCCCTTCACATCTGGTTGCTACTTGAAGGTTTGGCATAGAATTCGAGGATGGAAATCACTTTCCCTTAGAACACAAAGGTACTGGCAGGGGCGGGAGGTGGAGGGTTGGCAGCTGGGTGGTGCAGTTGGTTAAGCATCCGACTCTTGATGTCGGCTCAGGTCATGATCTCACAGTTTGTGAGTTTGAGCCCCACATCAGGATCTGTGCTGATGCCATAGAGCCTGCTTGGGATTCTGTCTCTCCTTCTCTCTGCCCCTCCCCTGCTTGTGCTCACTCACTCTCTAAATAAATAAATAAATAAATAAATAAACTTTAAATATTAAAAAAAAAAAATACAAAGGTACTGGGGCACCTGGGTGGCTCAGTTGGTTAAGCATATGACTTCAGCTCAGGTCATGATCTCACAGATTGTAAGTTTGAGCCCTGCATTGGGCTCTGTGCTGACAGCTCAGAGCCTGCTTGGGATTCTCTTTCTCCCTCTCTGCCCCACCACACCCCCTCCAAAAAAAAAAAAATTAAAAAATAAAATAAAATAAATAAATAAATAAATAAATAAATAAATAAGAATTCAAAGGTACCTAGTGCTAGGAGGGGCGGTCAGTAGGACAGATTCTGTGGGTGGCCTCCCTGGGGTCTACTCTGATGCTCTGAAATTTCACAGGAGTGTACCTCAATGTGAATCCTTTTTCATTCCTTGCCCTAACCACTTAGTAATCCCTTTCTATCTAGAAAGTCACGTCCTGTCAACCTGAGAAATGTTCTTGTATTGCTTCTTTGATAATTCCAATCCATTCTTTTCCTCTGGGTGATTTTCAGAACTCCTATCAGTCAGATACTGGACTTCCTAAACAGCTAAATTAATTTTGTCAGTTTTTTTTAACTTCTTTGAGTTTTTGTTCTAATTTCTAGGAGATGTCCTCAAGTTTATATTCCTGTATCACTCACACATTTTTGTGGTTGTTGTTATCTTATTTGTAATTTCCAGGAGCTCTCTTTTACTCTCTGATTGGTGGTTTTATTCACATTCTTTTCTGGTGCCCTGGATTATATTTCTTTATCTCCAAAGATAATAATTATAGGCTTTTTTTTTAAGGTTTTCTTTGGCTCCTTGAACTGCCATCGTTTCTGCCTAAGTTGCTTTTTATACTTTTTGTTGGGGGTTTTGGTCTGTCTTTCACATTAGAAGCTTTCCTGATCGGGGTCCCGGCTCATGGTTTATACCAAAACGAGACACCACAAAGGTGGCTGGGGGCTCCTCATGTGAGAACAGAGCTTACCTCCTGGTGGCTTCACCTCAGGGGAGTCAAGAGGAATCTTGGAGGATTCCAAAACATCAACCTGCAGATCCTTTCTCTGGGGCCAGTCAGGTTTTCCAGAGACGGGTCTGCCAAACATCAGCCTAGCAGGTAATAAGCCTAGTTGCTACCATTCTGGGAGCTGAGTGGGAGGGAAGGGGGAAGGTGTGGGTTTTCCATGTGCTGTCTCACCACCATCCTGCGCCTGTTGTCTCACAGTCTGGTACTTCTCTAGTTAAATTGCTCCAGAGAATAAATTTTGCTTTTTTTGTCACAATGGGGGAGGAGCAATCAGTTGGATGTGCACTTACGGGAACCCACAGTTTGATCATTCCTTATATAGAAAAATTTTTCCCCAACAAAAAGTCCTGTTTTTAGCCCCAGGCACTTATCTCTATCTTCCAAAGGATCGTATGCACCTAATTCCTGACCCTTTCTGGAGCTGTAAAAAGTGAATCTGCTCCCTTTTTGTCAGTGCATCTTTCTATAGACATAGAAGGTGCCAGAACAATTATCACTCATTCATCTGCTTTCTGTCTTTTGAAAACGTGTTGACATCTTTTATTGTCTCTTCTGTTCTCTCCGCCCTCATGGGTTTATTACTTTTTGTTCTTTTGCTACCAGTTGATTATTATTCCAGTGTAGGGAGGAAGTGAAGACAAACACATCAATCTACCACTTTTAATCAGTTATGTGTGACTGTTATAGTCACTAACAATTCCGATTGCCAAGGGTTGTGTTTGGTTCACAAAACAAACACAAAGAAAGAAAAGGATGAATTTTTCTGAGGTATCTGGGCAAGAGTTAGAAGAATAATGAGTAAAGAATAAATAACAATGAAGTTTAAAGAAGTCACATATATCCATGAGAGAACTCGTAGGATATAAACAACCGAGCTGTGACTAGTCAAACCAGAGTTAGTCAAACCTTAGCAGAGGTTTGAGATGTCAAAAAGGCAAGGAGGTGGAGACACAGAAGTATCTCAGTTTCAGGGCGCCTGGCTGGCTCAGTCGGTAGACCTTGTAACCCTTGATCTCGGGGTCATGAGTTTGAGCCCCACGTTGGGTGTATGGAAAAAAAATGAAATAAGATCTTAAAAAAAAAAAAAAAGTATCTTAGTTTCCTTCACTGACCATCAGGTGGCACTACTGACCCAATACAGTCCTGTGGCTAAGCATGTAGCCAAAGGGTAGGAAAAGGAAGAGAGAGCTAGCCGTAGGTTGTTTCTGGATGTGAGTCACTGGCAAGGCTGAACCTTGGAAAATGGCTTCAAGGAAGTGTTGTAGTGAAGAATTGGTATTAGACAAGAATGATGGACTTTGAAAACCTATAGTATAGCTACCAGAGCCATACTAGTCGATGCCAAACCTGTTACCATTTAGAATACTCCATACCTACTAAACCCAAACCAAATCCCTGATCCCAGGAATGGAGCCCCAGGATCCATTTTTACAAATTTCCCAGGGTAATACAATACACTCCAAAAGGGATTCTGTACATTTTTAAATATGCAAACACATCTGAGTAGTTGGAAACACTGACTTAGGAGGCTAACCCCTTGCTGCTGACCACACAAAGAATCTGTCCTCCAAAAAATATATGGTAATTCCTTGGGCTTGGTATTTTTTTAAAGGCTCTTTTGTTTGTTAGTTTCTTAAAGCTGGACATTTATTCTGTTTTTAATTATATTCTTTTTATATTAAAAAGAATATCCTAAAAAATACCCTGGTGGCTCAGTCGGTTAAGTGCCTGACTCTTGATTTCAGCTCAGGTCATGATCTCACGGTTCATGAGTTCGAGCCCCATGTTGGGCTCTACACTGACGGTGCAGAGCCTGCTTGGGATTCTCTCTCTCTCTCTCTCTCTCTCTCTCTCTCTCTCTCTCTCTGCCCCTCCTATGCTCACTTCCTCTCTCTTCCAAAATAAATAAATTTTAAATATATATATATTAAAATAATACCCTCCCTTTCTTTTTAAAATTAGTATTAAAGCAGTTTTAGATTTATAATATAACTGAATAGACAGCACAGAGATATTTACGAAAAGCCTCTCATTTGAGTATCACTGGTCACTACTCCTGGAATCCCTGTTAGCATGAAAGCCAGCATGATATTTTCATGCAATGACAGTTCTGTATCTTTTTCATCCAACCATACATACCGTTCTTGAACAGCTTTGTTGTAAGCCCCAGCATTCAGTGTTTTTCTGATCAAGTCACAGATGTGAGAGCTCTCCCCTGGGCACCGAGGGAGTCCATAAACACCTACAACAGCAGAAGCCAAATGTCCATTCTCTCAAGAACTGTGACGGTTTGTGGGTTTGAGCCCCGCATTGGGCTCTGTGCTGACAGGTCAGAGCATGGAGCCTGCTTCCGATTCTCTGTCTCCCTCTCTCTCTGCTCCTCCCCAACTCATGTCTCTCAAAAATGAATAAACATTAAAAAAAATTAAAAAAAAAAAAGAATTGTGTACTGAATACCTACTATGTGCAAGGCATTGTGAAGAATAAAACAGACCTGCGCTAGCCTCTGATCTCATTCATTTATTCCTCAAGAAAATACATACTGAGGGACGCCAGGGTGGCTTAGCTGGTAAAGCGTCTGACTTCAGCTTAGGTCACGGTCTCACGGTTCGTGGGTTCGAGCGCTGCGTCAGGCTCTCTGCTGTCAGCACAAACCCCGCTTTGGATCCCCTGCTCCCCTCTCTCTCTGCCCCTCTCCTGCTTGCTCTCTCTCTTTCTCTCAAAGATAAACACTTAAAAAAGAAAATAACGTAGAGCATGCATACCATAACTAGCTTCCTCCTGACACTCCTATATTCTTTTGTAAGGGCCTTGGCACCGGCTCTTCCCTGGGAGATGTATTTCCTCTCTCACTGCTTCAGTGGCTGGACTCATTTCATCTCTCAGGTCTGAGCTTCGGGAAGTCATATCTGACTCCCCTAACTCAAGTAAAGTGCCCAACCCCATTTCCCACCCTTCCCCCAGTTATAGCTTCTATCTTCATCATCCTCATCAATAACATTTTCAGGGGTGCTAGGCATAGTTCTAACCATATGTTGGCAATAATTCATTTAATCCTCATGACCATGCGGAGGAAAAGTCATTATTTGTACCGCATTACAGATAAGAAACTTCAAAACAGAGAGATTAAATACTCTGTCCACGAGGTGCTAAGAGTCAGGATACGAACACAGGCAGTTTGGCTACAGAGCCCACACCTTTAACCGCTGTCCTGTCCCTTAAGTGTTATCCTATTTTTCTTCTTTTTCTTTTAAATGTTTATTTATTTTGAGAGAGAGAGAGGGAGAGCAGGCATACTTGTGAGTGGGGGAGGGGCAGAGAGAGAGAAGTAGAAAGAGACCCTGGCTCCATCCCACTAACTGTGAGATAATGACCTGAGCCTAAACCAAGGGTTGGATGCTTAGCCAACTGAGACACCCAGGTGCCCCTATCCTATTTTTTACTTGATCATAGTTCCCACTATCTGTATTTATTTATTTATTTCCTTGCTTCATTGTCTTGTTTCTTTCCTACCCCACAACTAAAATGTCAGTTTCCTGAAGACAGGAACCTTGTCTGTCTCATTTATAGATTTTCAATAAATGTCTGTTGACTGAATGAATGATAAAGTTTTTACCAACATGCATTTGAATAACACTTGTGTTTTTAAAAAACAGGGCACATGAGTGGCTCACTCAGTTAAACATCTGACTCTTGATTTCGGTTCAAGTTATGATCTCATGGTTCGTGGGATCGAGCCCTACGTTGCACTCTGTGCTGTCAACACAGAGCCTGCTTGGGATTCTCTCTCACCCTCTCTCTCTGTCCTTCCCCAACTCGTGCACATACGGGCGTCCGTGTGTTCTCTCTCTCTCTCTCAAAAT
This sequence comes from Cryptoprocta ferox, assembly GCA_028646485.1. Classification (NCBI taxonomy): domain Eukaryota; kingdom Metazoa; phylum Chordata; class Mammalia; order Carnivora; family Eupleridae; genus Cryptoprocta; species Cryptoprocta ferox. The sequence goes on along the minus strand of CM053570.1, from coordinate 71,859,033 downwards.
AAATAAACTTTTAAAAATAAATAAATAAAAAATAAATAAAATCAAGCGGTCCTGTGGATTAGAACAGAGAAAAAAGGAGGCAAAGAGGCCAAGGTTACCTTGATGTTGTCCCCCAACGGAGATCAGATTGATCATGGGTGGTGACGGGCATCTCTGAGCCACCGCCCTCCTGCGGGAGAAAAGGATTATCAGCTCCGACTGTCAGATGGAAATGTATCATCAACAACCAACTTCCCAGATGAAGCTACTTCATTCTCTGTGATTCCCCAAAGCCAGGTAGTGTCAGGATTTCCCCCAGATGGCCAAACACAAATCCCTGTTCTTTCACAGAAAATAAATTAAGTTCCATAAAGCTTTTTACATGGAGACATCTTAGGATAGTTTTCCTTCGGGGCGCGTGGGTGGCTCAGTCAGTTAAGCTTCGACTTCAGCTCAGGTCATGATCTCGCGGTTCGTGGGTTCCAGCCCCGCATCAGGTTCTGTGCTGACAGCTCAGAGCCTGGAGACTGTTTCAGATTCTGTGTCTCTCTCTTTCTCTCTGCCCCTCCCTCACTCATGCTCTGTCTCTCTGTCTCAAAAATAAATAAACTATTAAAAAAAAAAAAAAGAATAGTTTTCCTTCCAAGATAGACAAAGAGCTCAAAATAATCAGAAGAGTGGCTCTCTCTGAATAAAAGAAAAAAAAAAATCCCGTGTAAGTAGTATGACATCACAAAACGGGACTTACAGAAACTGGCCTCCCTGGGAGAATCCCATGGCGTTGTAGCCTTGCTGTAATTTAGGGTCCTTGGCAAGAATCTGACACACTGTTGTTACTTGGGAATTGACATTCAAGAAGAAGCTGTTCTCCACGTCCTAGAAGAGGAGCCACAGAGAAAGGATGGGGGATGAGAACCACCACTGGAGTCTTCTCTAAGAAGGCAAATCTGTTTAGCTGGAATCCTCCCATAAGCCACTCAAGAGTTAAAGTATCATTGTAAGATTTGCTGCTAAAAATGACGAAGCATTTTAATAGTACATCCTCTAAAATCAGTCAGCAAACCTTCAAAGGAACAGAGCTGTGAAGGGCCTTACCTCCATCAGGGTCTTCCCAATCTCTAAAGACAAGACATAAATTCCAGGTATTTTCTTCTCAACCATTTTTTTAATCGCACCCATGCTTAAGGGATTACAACAGCTGTCCCCTAGACAAAGACAATGGCAGATACTCATGAACCAAAACAAGAGTTTAGATAGTTTTTCTAAAGTTTTAAGCTTCAAAGGGCATTATCAAGAATGTGAAACATACAGAATGGGAGAAGATATTTGCAAAAGGAAAAAAAAATAAAAAGGGAGAAAATATTTACAAAACATATATCTGATAAGGGGTTAATGCCCAGGATATACGAAGAACTCTTACAACTCAAGAAGTTAATCTAATTTAAAAATGGAAAAAGGACTTGAACAGACATATTTGCAAAGAAGATATACAAATGACCAACAAGCATATGAAAACATGTTCAACATCACTGGTCATTAAGGAACTGCAAATCGGGGTGCCTGGGCAGTTCCGTCAGTTGAGTGTCAGTTGAGCGTCTGGCTTTGGCTCAGGTCTGATTTTAGCTCAGGTCGTGAGCTTTGAGCACCGAATCAGGCTCCTGCTGTCAGCTCGGAGCCAGCTTCTGATCCTCTGTCGTCCTTTCTCTCTGCCCCTCCCCCGCTCAGTCTCTGTCTCTTGTCTCTCTCTCAAAAAATAAAATAAAGACATAAAAAAAAACTGGAAAGGAGCAAGCAAGAATGTGGAGAAATAGGAACCTTGTACATTGCTGGTGGAAATGCAATATGATGTAGACACTGTGAAAAGTTTGGTGGTCCCTCAAAAAGTTAACCCTGACAATTACTATATGATGCAGCAATTTCACTTCTAGATATCTACCCAAGAGAAATTAAAACATGTCCATACAGAAACATGTAATCAATGTTTACAGCAGCCCTATTCATAATAGCTAAAAGGTTGAAGTGACCTAAATGTCCATCAGTGGACGAGTGGGTAAACAAATTGTGGTATATACATATGGTGGAATATTACTCAGCCATAAAATAGAAATACTGACACATGCTACAATGTGGATGAACCTAAATTCACATTATTCACATTAAATTCACGCTAAATTCACATTAATATAAGTGAAAAAAGCTACACACAAAAGGTCACATAATGTTTGACTCCTTTTATATAGGATATATCTAGAACCAGCAAATCCATAAAGACAGAAAGCAGATTGGACATTTCTAGGAGGTGCTGGGAGTGGGGAAGAGTGATTACTTAAGGGGTACAGTGTTTTCTGGGATGATGAAAAAAATTTGAAACTACAGAGGAGCACTGGTTAAACAATATTATGAATACACTAATTGCCACTGAATTGCATACTTTAATATGGTTAATTGTATGTGATATGAATTTCATCTCAAAAAAAAAAAAGACCATTTTTTGCTTGGCTCATGTTTTATCAAATAATAACAAACTTCAAAAGCCCCTAATTGGGACACCAAATTCACAACTGAAAAGCAAGCAGAGGTGCATATTACCCTGCCTTGTCATTTGGAACATTTGGGGTTAGTAGACTCAAAAGTACTTAGGAATCAAACTCAAGGACTAGGACTTAGGGAAAGAAAAGTGAAGTGCCTACGCCACAAAATTTCAGGAGGCACTCACTCGCAGGTTCGTGCAAGGGCTAACCCTGAACCTCTGAGAGCAAGAAAGTGAGTGAGTGCCTTCTTAACTTTTGCAACGTAGGGGCCTCCTTGCCTCATCCTACTCCCAGCCCTGTTTCTTTTCCTGGTTCTAAGAACCAAAACTAAGAAGTAGAAGAAAAGTCACTGGCCGCTCAATTGGAGAAGTAGGCTGAGATCATTTTGAGCTTAATCATCCCATTTCTAACTTAAGAGGAAGCTTAAGAATTCCTTTTTAAAGAAGGAAAAGCTAAGGCTTAAAGCATCTTCTATTTCTCTCATAATAACTTTTAACTCTGCTACTATAGCCCTGGAACCCAGCACAGAGCTTTCAGAAAACTGTTTATGTCTACTGACTGTAACTCCTCTTTGAAGTTTTCTTTTTTTTAAACGATTTCATTTATTATTTTACTTATTTTTATTTATTTATTTATTTTTAGAGAGAGAGAGAAAGCGTGAGCGGGAGAAAGGGGCAGAGGGAGAGAGAGAGAGAATCTTAAGGAGGTTCCATGCCCAGCGCGGAGCCCAAGACAGGGCTTGATCTCACGACTATGAGATCATAACCTGAGCCGAAATCACAAGTCGGATGCTCAACCAACTGTGCCTCCACAACTGCTTTTGTTAAGGTTAGTAAGTGATCTTCAAATTGCTAAATGAGCAGTTCTCACTTGACCTGTCGATAAAATTCCATATAACTGATTACTCCCTTCCTCTTGAAACATTTTCCTAGACTGCCTGGACATTGCAGCCTTCTGACTTTTCTCCACCATCACTGTCTCCTTAGCTAGTTCCTCCTCATCTCTGCAACCTCCAAATGTTGGCAGTGCCTCAGGTCCCAATCTTTAGACCTCTTCTCTCTTCTGTGTACACTCGCTCCCACAATCCTGCCCGGTCTCATGGCTTTAAATGCCAGTCATACGTTGAAGGCTCCCAACATAAATCTCCAACTTGTATTTCTGTCCTAGACTCCACCCTCCAAATGGCTCTACACATTTGGATGTCTAACAAGGCACCTCAAATCTAGTAAGTCCAAAAGCAGACTACTGATCTGCTTCTTACCCCAAATTTGCTCACTGTACAGGTTTCCCCATTTTGGTAAAATGACAACTTCGTCTTTCAACTTGTTCAGCCCTAAATCCACGGACTCATCCTTGACTCCTTTCTTTCTTGCTTATCCTAAATCTAATCCATTAACAAATCCCATTGGTTCCTCCTTCAGAAGACAGCCAAACTGTGACCACTATCTCCCCTATTACTGTACTGTTTCACACCACCATCTCTTGTTTAAACTGTTACAATAGCTTCCTACTTGTCTCCCTGCAAATGTCTGTAACCCCCTACAACCTATTCTTAATATAGCAACTAGAGTGGTCCTTTTAAAATGTAAGTCCTATTGTGTCACTCATGTGCTCAAACCGCTCAAGGGCTTTCCAACTCATTCTAGCCAACTCCCTTTGTAGGCCCCAGCATCCCCACCCCACCCCAACCTAAACCCCTATTTTCTTCTCCTTGCTCACTCAGTTCCAGCGCTACTGACCTGAACGTTGTTCCTCGAACATACCAAACATACTGCTGCCTCAGGGCCTTTGCATTTGCTGTTCTTTCTACCAACTATTCACATGGCGTCCTTCCTCATCCACTTCAGATCTTTGCACAGATGTCACTTTCTGGGTGAATCCTTTCCTGACCCTGCTTATAAAATTGCAAGCTCCCATCTCCCGTTTCTATCCCACTCTCTGCTTTATTTTCCTCCATCGCACTTACCACCATTTTATTTAAAACCTATTCTATATCTTACTTATTTCTTTATAGTCTGTCTCTCCCCCCTGGAAAATAAGTTCCGAAAGGGCAAAGACTTTGGTCTGTTTAGTTCACTGTCGTGTCTTCAGCATCCAGTAGGTGCTTAATAACTCCGTGTTACATGCAAAAACGAACCACAGGTACCTAACAAATCTCTCTTCAGTGTGTGAATGAATAAAAGGATGGATGCCCTGGTCCCGGGGCCACAGCCCGGACTGCCCGACCAAGGGCCAGACGCTGCACCCTGCCGCCACCGCGGCGAGGATGAAGCAAGAACAGCACCAAAAACCCTAACGCGGCGCACGGCTCTCTGTCGGGGCTCACCAGAAGGCAGCCCCTTCTCCTACCTCCCTTTCCACTGCAGAGTAGCCCCCCAGATCCCAAGACGTCGCGCCAGCCGGGTGTGTGCGACCACGGTCCTCGCCCTCCGCACGCGCACATTGCAGATGCGAACCCAGGTTGGGAGAGGGAAGGAGTCGCCAAACGCTTCGGAATCTCTTCTCCCTCACTCACCCATTCCGTGCCAGATCACCAGCGGCAGCGGCGCCGGCGGGTCGAGATGCCCCCGCGCGGGGGCTGCGCAAGACCCCGGCAGGAGAGCGACGGCCAGGAGCCACAAACAGCTGGGCGACGCCATCTTGACCCGATCATGTGACCGCGCTGCCCGGGCCTTCTGGACCCGGCGCCTGCGGGGAAGGCCCGCGCGCTCCACGCCGCCCGCCCCCATCAATCGAAATGAATGCCCAGGCTTATTCAACGCTTACTGCACCGCAGACCTTCTTCTGATAGCTTTATCCCTGTTAGCAAATTTAATCCTCATGACGCTGAATACGCTTCTCCCCATTTTACAGGTCTGGACACTGAGGCACTGAAAATTGGGGTCAGGTGCAGAGTTCCCCGAGACAGCACCTCGGCGGGTCCAAAGTTGTTACTCAGCCACTGAACTGTACTGCCTTTGGGAGAAAAATGCTTTGTGGAGGGAAGAAAAGAAGGAGGGATTCGGCTCTCTCTTAGAAATGGAAAGCGAGGGATCATTTCCAGCCAGGACTAATCATGGCAGGGTGTGGTATTTGTCCTGGATCTCGAAGGAAAAGTAGGGTTTCAACAGGCAAAGACGAAATGCAGGAAGACTGGAATGAGCTAAAATATAGAGGTGGAAAAGAATGGTGTGCTTTTTTTAGAAATAGCAGGGCCTCCAGGCTGACAAGGACATGTGTTGGATGTGTAAGCCACTGCCACTTGCTGGTTTAATCGCAGGAGCCTTTCATTCACCATTTCTCCCTTTTCCATCCCCCCTCTCTTCAATCCACTTTACGTTCTATTGCCAGATTCATTATCTTAATACCTGCTTAAAATATTTTTTCAGAAAATCATCGACATAGTTATGAATAGAGAATTTGGTCAGTAAATGAGGGTGTACCGACTATACAATGGAATATTATGAGGCGAGTTTTATATAGGATACGGTAAATTTATATATAACTACATGAAAAATATCTCAATATATTGTAAAGGAAAAGCTGGCTGCATACCCACCGGAAGCCCTTTTATCTGATGCTGTTGGGCCCTGTGGTTAGTTGTTATGCGAAAAAAATCAATTAAAATGCAGAATCATGAAGCATTACACAGTCCACGGTTTTGTTTATTTTAAGAAAAGTAAGTTTATGGTATATTATAAGCCACTCTGTTTTGTTTAAACTTAAGACCTTAATGAATATAAATTGCTTCATCAATCTTTTGAAGTAGCCTCAGGCTTTTTCTGTGATTACGGGCCCCTTGTGAAAGTGTTTCTTAGAGTGATATGACTTCTTGCCTTTCACAAGTCACCCATAATTTCTTTAAATGTTTCTTTAAAGTGGAGCAATAACTAAACGGCACTTGTGAAGCAATTTGACTGCGAAGTTCTCCTAGATGTGTGTAGTTCTTCCAAGCACAGAATTTTCATCTCTACCTAATCTAACAAGTTTTTAGCAATTTGCTTTCAACAAGCCTTTCCAAAGCATTCAACTTAGTTTCCATAGAAACATCTTTTTTGACACTCCTCCATCATAAGTTTTCAAAAATTTAATTAAATTACAATAGCAAATTTTACTGATACAAGTAAATGGAATGAACCCAACTGATATTTGGTAGTCAGGTAACTCAACTGGCAGGAACAGAACTACCCAAAAACTCTCAAACGTTGCTTCCTGGCCATGTTTACCATGCTGTGGGCATCTGTAAGGACATTTGAGAATTGGGAGAATATGTTAAATAGGAACTAAGAAAATACTTATGTCGTTTTGCAAAAAGTATGTATGTTGTGGTGATGGTTGCACCAGTCTGTATTTACTAAAATTCACTGGATCATACACATGAAATGGGTGAATTTTATAGGATGTACCATAATAAAGCTATTTTTTAAAAAACATCTATGTATTCATGTATTTCTCGATTTTCACGGAATTTTTGATCTTCACTGAACAGCTAAAGTACTGACAAGAAAACAGTTTTCACTATTCACTTTTTACCTTTTTTTTTTTTTTAACGCCTCATGAATTTGCTTGCTGTCCTTGCGCAGGGGCATGCTAATAATCTTCTCTGGATTGTGCCAATTTTAGTATATGAGCTGTTTTTGACACTTTTTATTTCTAGTTTTTATATTTCTGTTTGGTTTGAATTCGTACAGCAAAGACATAACTTTAAAAAAAAATTTTTAATGGTTATGTATTTTGGGGAGAAAAACAGTGTGAGCGGGTGGGGGGGCAGAGAGAGGGAGAAACACAGAATTCATTTGTTTATTTTTTAAAATTTATTTATTTATTTTTAAATTTACATCCAAGTTAGTTAGCATATAGTGCAACAATGATCTCAGGAGTAGATTCCTTAATGCCCCTTTCCCATCTAGCCCCCCCCACCCCCTCCAGTAACCCTCAGTTTGTTCTCTGTATTTAAGAATCTCTTATGTTTTGTCTCCTTCCTTGTTTTTATATTATTTTTGCTTCCCTTCCCTATGTTCACCTGTTTTACGTCTTAAATTCCTCATATGAGTGAAGTCCTATGATATTTCTCTTTCTCTGACTGACGAATTTCACTTAGCATAATACCCTCCAGTTCCATCCACCTAATTGCAAATGGTAAGATTTCATTCATTTTGTCTACTGAGTAATACTCCATTGTATATATGTACCACGTCTTCTTTATCCATTCATCCATTGATGGACATTTGGGCTCTTTCCATACTTTGGCTATGGTCGATAGTGCTGCTATGAACATTGGGGTGCATGTGTCCCTTTGAAACAGCACACTTGTATCCCTTGGATAAATACCTAGTAGTGCAATTGTGGGGTCATGGGGTAGTTCTATTTTTAATTTTTTAGGAATCTCCATACTGTTTTCCAGAGTGGCTGCACAGTTTGCATTCCCTCCAGCAGAGCAAAAGAGATCCTCTTTCTCCACATCCTCGCCAACATCTATTGTTGCCTGAGTTGTTAATGTTAGCCATTCTGACAGGTGGGAGGTGATATCTCATTGTGGTTTTGATTTGTATTTCCCTGATGATGAGTGATGTTGAGCATTTTTTCATATGTCTGTTCACCATCTGGATGTCTTCTTTGGAGAAGTGTCTATTCATGTCTTTTGCCCATTTCTTCACTGGATTATTTCTTTTTTAAGGTATTGAGTTTGATAAATTCTTTGTAGATTTTGGATACTAACCCTTTATCTGATATGTCATTTGCAAATATCTTCTCCCATTCCATCGGTTGCCTTTTAGTTTTGCTGAAGGAGACACAGAATTTAAAGCAGGCTCCAGGCTCCGAGCTGCCACCACAGAGCCCGATGCAGGGCTCGAACTCCTGTAGGGCTCAAACTCCTGAACTGCAAGATCATGACCTGAGCTGAAGTCGGATGCTTAACTAACTGAGCCACCCAGGTGCTCCAATAACTTTTATTTTATTTTTCCCCAGGTTCCCCCCTCAGTTTTATTAATATAATTGACATACAACATTATAGTAGCTTAAAGTGTACAACATAATGATTTGATATATATATATAGATACATAACTTTTATAATCAGAAAAATTAAGATATACATATATCAAAAGTATAATTAAAATGTACAATGTATATACATATTAAAATTACTGTACTTTAAATAAAAATAAAATAAAAATAAAAAATAAAAATTACTGTACTTTTTGGCTAGATAATGGAATAAAGCTTTCTCATAGACTCTGTTTCTGCCAATACCTAGGTAAGTAAAAATTTCATCCACAGCAAAGGGCCACAACTCTTAAATGTTAACAAGTGGCAGTCAAGGAAAGAAATAGAAAATTATGGTCTGGAGTATGTCAAGGCCTCTAATCCTGCCTGCATTCCATCAAAATTCATACTGTTAGGTTCACAAAATCCTGAGAATTAATACATCCATATGTACATATATTCCAAGAGAAAAGAGAATTGCAAGATTTCCTTATTTTTCACCTCTTCTCTCTGGAAAAGTGAAAATGGCCACTGGGGAGAAGGTGGAGTGAGGAGTGGAGAATAGGCTAGGTCTTTAATGGCTGTGAAGATTCCAAGAAAGCATAGTAAATTGGGGGAAGTTCCAAACATTGAGGCTCTTTCGTATAGGAATGGGATACAACAACCCCTAGTAGAGTGAACGTTGAAATAGTCTCTTGAAACTTCAGAAGACACTGAGGAATGCAGTATTCTAACAAAGGCTGCATACCATCTCCCCTGAGTTCTGCCCTCCTCTCTTTCAGACAAGCTTATAAATCATAGAAAAAGTGCATACAGCACAAAATAACAGTTTTCAAGCTGCAATTCATTAGGAAAAACAAATCAGTTTCAGATAAAGTGGGAAGGAATTTGGGAGGCAAGTAGAGAAATGGAAAACATTCACCCCAAGTGCTTTGAGCTCTAGTATAACCTAACAAAAAAATGAGCTCAGGGGCACCTGAGTTGCTCAGTTAAGCATCTGACTCTTTTTTTTTAAGTTATTTTTCCTGTTTTTTTTTAATTTTTAACATTTTTATTTATTACTGAGAGACAGAGAGAGACAGAGCATGAGCATGGGAAGGGCAGAGAGAGGGGGAGACAGAGAATCTGAAGCAGGCTCCAGGCTCTGAGCTGTCAGCACAGAGTCTGGTGTGGGGCTCGAACTCACAAACTGTGAGATCATGACCTGAGCCAAAGTCGGACACTTAACCAACTGAGCCACCCAGGCACCCCAAGCATCTGACTCTTGATTTCAGCTCAGGTCATGATCTCACAGTTTGTGGGTTCCAGCCCCCGCGCTGGGCTCTGTGCTGACAGCGCAAGTCTATTTGGGACTCTCTCTTCTCTCTCTGCACCTCCCCCTCTTCTCCCAAAATAAATAAATAAAAAGTTTTTTTAAAAAAAGAAAGTGACCACTTGGGTGGCTTAGTCGGTTAAAGGTCCAACTTTGGCTCAGGTCATGATCTCACAGTTCATGGGTTCAAGCCCTGCATCAGGCTCTGTGCTGACAGCTCAGAGCCTGGAGCCTGCTTCAAATTCTGTTTCCCTCTCTCCCTGCCCCTCCCCTGCTCTGTCTCTGTCTCTTTCTCTTAAAAATACACATTAAAATTTTTAAAAAGAAAGCAAATGAGCTCAATAGAGTAAGAACTCAAAACTGAGATAATGAAACAACTGAAAGAGATGACTAGGGAAAGGGAAATTGCACATCTGATAACACAAAGACCAAAACAGTATCATTATAGAGCTAATAAATATTAAAATAGAAGGAGAAGAATAGACAAGGCTGGAAATGGAATTATTCATGTGGAAAGGAGACTTGAAATAATGACAATAAAGGCAAATGAAGACCACAAAAAGATTAAAACCATCATCACCCCCCCCAAGCATTTTTTAATCAAATAGTTCAAAGTATCCAAGTGGAAAAGTACTAACAGAGTCCTTACTTCCTCTAGATTGTTTTTAAGAGGAACCATTTAATAAAAGACAAGTAAAGTTCTTTCCATTTAAGTCAATTACAGGTTGTTATTTTAATAAACAGCCTCTGAGACTTGTTAATATTGTAACAGGAAGTGAGAACTTGCAAAGCCTCTATTTCAGCGTGACTTCAAATAGTACTGAAAGTTGATAAGAACATATCCATACCCCAGAATACACAAGGAACAGTGGGAACGTAGCATAGTATCTGAATGCTCATAGGTTTCAGTCATGTTTGTTTATTTATTTATTTTTATTTTTTTTGCACACAAGAAATGAAACTGCTTTATATAAATTAAAATTTATTAAGTTGCTTGCTATTAAAAACACAGCATGCTTATTAATAATCAAGATCTAGATACCTACTGGCTTTTCAATAAAATGAACAGAGATTTTGACCATATATAGTAAATATTCTCAGACTGAGAAATAATCTATTTCCGTTATCTGAGCCATGAAAAGACCACAATACCATTAGCTGGTGGCAGAAGTGGATAAAGGTAATACCAAGATTTCTTGGTTGGGGGTGCCTGGGTGTCTCAGTCAACACAACATGTGTTGATCTTGGGGTTGTGAGTTCGAGCCCCACATTGGGTGTTGAGATTACTTAAAAATAAAATTTCAAAAAAAATTTCTTGGTTTGTTAACTGTGGGAGCTACAAAAACTATTCACAAAAATGAAAAAGTTATATTAGACATGCCAACTGCATTAAAACACTTTTTGAGAAAATGCTTTCTTCTTGCCCAATGGAAAAGATCATCCCCTTCTTCTTCTTCTTTTTTTTTTTTTTTGTAACACTGGGACAACTTTTTAAAGCTTTTGACATTTTTCAAAGTTTATTTATTTTTGAGAGAAGCAGGGGAAGGGCGGGGAGAGAGAGAGAGAGAGAGAGAGAGAGAGAGAGAGAGAGAACCCTAAGCAAACTCCATGCTCTCAGCTCAGAGCCCAAAGTGGGGCTGATACCATGAACTGTGAGATAATGACCTGAGCCAAAATCAAGAGTCAGAATGCTAAATTGACTGAGCCACCCAGGCACCCCAAGCTTTTGACATTTTTAATCATATATAGACACATACATACACACAATGTTTAAATTCTAAGGACATGAAAAAAGAAAATAAGGTCTCTCTTCTCATTTCTCACTAAGTCTCACTTCTAGTGTCAATTCTGTTAACACTTTCTGCTTTTAGTTTTCCTGATATTTATCATGATTTCTCCAATCAGTATAATTATTAGTTTATTGATTTTAAACTGTATCTCTCCACAGCAAAAGATAAAGAAATTAAAAAAATTTCCCTTCTTTCTACCTTTCTCCACCTTTAAAATTTGTTAATTACAAAAATTAATTTGTATACAAATTTGTATACCAAAACCTAACACTTACCATATTATAATTCTATAACTATTAACTGTAGAATCAAGTAGTATGATTAGACCTTTAGCGATGAAAATATATTCCTATGTCAGGACACCTGGGTGATTCAGTCTGTTAAGTGTCTGACTCTTAATCCCAGCTCAGATCTCCATCTCAGTGTAATGAGTTCAAGCCCTGTGTTGGGCTCCTGCCTACTTTAAAAAAGAAAGAAAGAAAGAAAGAAAGAAAGAGTATCTGGGTGGCTCAGTGGGTTAAGTGTTGGACTTCGGCTTAGGTCATGATCTTGCAGTTCGTGGGTTCAAGCCTGCATTGGGCTCTATTCTGACAGCTCAGAGCCTGGAGCCTGCTTTGAATTCTGTGTCTTCCTCTCTTTCTGCCCCTCCCCCACTTGCACTCTGTCTCTCTCTCTCTCTCTCTTTCTCAAAAATAAAGGTTAAAAAAAATTTTAAAAAGAAAAGAAAGTATATTCCTATGTCATTAATGTAGAAGGATTCTCACACAGAGAGTCGTGACACCGACTTTTTTTGCAGGAAGCAACTTTATTCCTGCCAGCACTACTCAGTTGGGTTCACCCCCCGAAGAACTGAGCCCCAAACGTCATGTGGCATAGTTTTTTATACATTTTCTATTTCTCTGTCGCCCATATATGGTAACACACAAACATGCAGTCTGATTAAGTGGTCTCATGCTACAAGATCATGAGGGACTTAGTCACGTACTTATGCACATAGCCAGGTTGCCTTGAGGTTTTTTGGGGGGTTTTTCCTCTCTCCTTAGGGAGGGGACCCTACCACATTAAAACTTTGCAACTCATAAGGGAGCCTTCCACATATCAGGGACTCATGGATCTTTTAATTTTTCCCACGCTTTTTTAACTTTGTCTGGTCTTATACCTCTATTACTTAAATCCCATATGGTCCTCTTTGTTAGATTCTATTTTCATTTCATTTCACTCTATTTCATTTCATTCACATCTGTGAGTAATTTTTTTCACATAGGGTACATGATATTAAACATTCTAAGTGGGGTGCCTGGGTGGTTCAGTTGGTTAAGCGTCTGATTTCAGCTCAGGTAATGATCTCACGGTTCGTGGGTTCGAACCCTGCATCGGGCTCTGTGCTGACAGCTAGCTCAGAACCTGGAGCCTGTCTTTAGATTCTGTGTCTCCCTCTCTCTCTGACTCTCCCCTGCTCTCTCTCTCTCTCAAAAATAAATAAAACTTTTTAAAAAAATTAAACATTCTGAGTTCCCACACATTTCTTATTTTCTCTCATATTCAGTTGGCAGTTTGGCTAGGTATAGAATTCTGTTTCTGTTGTAGCAGATTCTCACACAGAGAGTCGTGACACTGAGGACTTTCTTTCTGGGAAGCAACTTTATTCATGCCTACACAGGCTCAGTTGGGTTCACACTCAAAAAACTGAGCCCCAAACACTGCGTGGTATCGTCTTTTATGCATTTTCTACTACTTTGTCTCCCATATATGGGTAATGTATAGACATACAGTCTGACTGGGTAGTCTCATGTTACAGGGTCGTGAGGGATGTCACATACACATATAGCCAGATTGCCTTCCCTTATCTAGAGGTCTTTTCTTACCACATTCCTTAGGGAGGGGACTCGACCACACTGCCCTTGACCAGACTTTAGACAGACTCCTTTGAGCCCTGTTTTTGACCATGCCTCATTCTTGGGCTCTGTCCTCAGCCTGCCTGGTCCAATTTCACCAAGAATCCTGCTAAGTTAGTTTAGCAAGTATTGCATTGACACCTGATCACCATTGATATCTAATTAAGTTCCTCATTCCATATCCTTGATATCTAAATCCTTGGCCTAATTTTAGCAAGACTCTTGTTAGACAAGTTTATGAAGAATCCCCCTAGCCTTGAGGTCTCCTCATAATAATTTTCCAACCCCCTTACTCTACTCCTTGTAAATAAATGCCCAGCCGTCTTTGCTGTATTTGGAGTTCAGCTCAGTTTTATTGAAGCCTCTTTGCCCTAGTGTCTGGCTCTATTTCTGCTTAACAGTTCTGGGTTCAAGTAATTTTTCCCTCACAACTTTGAAGACATTCAGTGCTAACGATGACAAGTCTCATTCCATTATAGAGAATTTGTTTTGTTTGTTTGCTTTTTTTCCTTTTTGGGTGCCTCGTTGCCTATTCATATTCCTATAGAGTTAGCCCGAGTTTCCTCTGCATGTGTGTTTTTTCAATAGACCTATCCTTTAACCTTGAATTCTGTGTGAACAGGTGGTATGTATCATATCAATAGGCAGGCTTCTTTGTGGGGTGCCTGTAGGCAGGCAGTCCAGCGACCTCTATAACTGACTCCATTAAGAGGGTGGAGTAGACTCCATGAATCATCCCTGAATAAAGCTATTATTGTTCCCCCCTCCCCCACCCACTCTACCTTTTATGCAAATCTAATCTGCTTTTTGTCAGGTTAAATATTTTCTCCAGGAGCCTACTCCAGGCAAATCCTCACTGTCTTCAGAAAGCATCTATGCTGTGATTAACAGACAAACCCTTAAAAGAAGGCAATTGGGCCCTTCTTTGGTGGACTGGCTTCCTCTGCTAGGTGGTCTGTTGGAAATTCACTCCCCTGTGTTCTCCCCCATATCACAAGGACTGGAAATTTGGGACCTACATTTTTCCAAAACCCCTTACCAGTGGTGTTCAGGTTAGTTCCAGCCGATGACAGGCATTCAGAAGAGATATGGAGAGAAAATGAGAAGCAGAAGCCATGCATTATTATTCCTCAGGTAGCTGCAGGAAGATAAGAGGCTTTGCAGTGGCCTCTGGGTATTTTTCTACAAGTTGCCCACGTAAAACTTCTGACTCTGAAATCTAGTGGCAAGTCTGAGAGCAAAGGATAACTTTCCCTTACTTTCAATCCTCCAGCTATGCTGATGGTTTGGTAAAACAGCTACTTTCCTGAAATAAATTCCTCTCTACTTGAAATATCTAGAGTAGTTTCTGTTTCCTTGACTGATCCCCAGTGGACACAGTGACAAAGACCAGGAGAGCTGGGAAGAGAAACATGGGACAAAAAGTGCCTGGAGAAAGTCCCGAGTGGTGAAGGCAGGAGCTGGAAGCTCTAAGAGAGAAGAGCTGAATCACTAGAGCTCACAAAAGAACAAAGGGCCAACCCCCCTTTAAGGAAGAGGTGACCCGGAGGGAGGGTGGGGGCTATTAGACTGTGAGGACACAATCTTCTTTGTTTACTACTGTATCCTTAGCGCGTGGCACATGCTTGACACAAAATTGGTGTGTGATAAACATGTTTAATTACTGCATAACCCAGTAGAGCGCCGTGCCTTTCTTTGTGCTTCAGTTAGGATGCTTTCAGTTGCAAATAATGGAAAATCTAACCCGAACTAGCTTAAGCAATAAAGGGAATTTATTATTCCACATATCTGAAAAATTTTTAGAGCTATGCTGAAACTTGATATTAGAACTTCAGGCAAGGCTTTCTCCAACAGCTCAACAAGGATCCAATTTCATTTCATCCGTTAGTCTCTGCCTTCTAAAATGTTGGCTTCATCAAAACTGACTGCTTTTGAGGGGCGCCTGGCTGGCTCAGTCAGTAGAGCATGCGACCCTTGATCTCGAGTCATGAGTTCAAGCCCCTCATTGGGTATAGAGATTACTTAAGAAAAAATAATAATGTTAAAAAAAAAAAAACATGGGGAGCCTGCCTGGCTCAGTCTGTGGACCATGTGACTCTTGATCTCAAAGTTATGGGCTTGAGATCTGTGTTGAGTATACAGATTACTTAAAAATAAAATCTTAAAAAGAAAACTTAAAAAACAAAACAAAACCTTGACTTCTTTTGTTGTCCCAAAAATGATGCCCATACGTCCAGGGTTACACACTTTCTCTTTCACATCGTATAGAAAACAGGGAGTCTTTGGTCTAGCATTCCTAAAAAGGATATGATTGGATTGTATTAGATCACACATCCACCCCTGGACCTATCAGTGTGGCCAAGTGCGTACTGATAATGCTTCAGCCCTGAGTCAGAGTCAGCTTTCTTGGGCAAAATAAATGCTACGAAGGGGGACCAAAAAATGTTTTCTATTCTTAATATCTGGTCTACCACATTGACAATTCTTTGGGGGACCCTCATCTCTGTGTAGCTGGGGCTGGGCACAGGAACTACTCTGCACTGGGAGTCACTGGATAGATGTAGACTCCACAATGGATAAGACATACCCAAATGACTCCACTTAGTGGGAGAAAATCCTATCTATCTCAATAACAAACCCCAGCCATTCTCCAGACAAAGATGTTCATTCCCTGGGAGGAAGAGGGTATGCCTCTATCTAGGGCCTGACGCACAAGAGGCAAGGCCTGGGGTCTTAAGAATTCCCTATAGCTACTGAAATGAGTGACCTAACACCCTAGATCCTACTTCTCTTATCTACTCCATGACTTAGCTCATTAATTTATTCCCTCTCACTAGTACATCATCAGAATGTCCCTCCCCACTTGATTGCTGCCCTCAGCGTACAAAGAAACTGTAATTTCTCCTCTCTTAAAAATATACCTCCTTTGGGAAGCCTGAATGGCTTAGTCAGTTAAGCTGCTGAATCTTGATTTCGGCTCAGGTCATCATCTTTTGATCTGAACCATGATCTCATGGTTCGTGAGTTCAAGCCCCGTGTCCGGCTCTGTGCTGACAGCGTGGAGCCTGCTTGAAATCTCTCTACCTCTTCCTCTGCCCCTCCCCTTCTCTCAAAAATAAATAAATAAACATTTAAAAAATGTACCTCCTTTGAACTTCGCACTTTCCTCTGGTTATTACCCTATTTTCCAGCTCCTCTTTACAGAAAAAAGATCCCTTGTAAAAGTTTTAAGTACTTGAAGTCTCTATTGCCTCTCTTCTCATTTTCTCCTGAATAGATTTTAATCAAGCTCCTATGCTTATAACTCCACTAAACTGCTCTCATTAAGGTCACTGATAATCGCCACTTTGCTAAATCCAAGGGTTATTTTTTAGTCCTCACCTCTCTTGGCTTCTCAATAGCATTTGGCACAATTGATCACACTCTCTTTCTTGAGACCCATTTTTCACTTGGCTTCCATGACACTGTGCTCCTCCCATGTTTCCTGCATCTTGCCTGCTCCTCCTTCTTATTCCCCTTAGCTCATTACTCCTAACCTCTAAAGGTGGAGGGTCATAAATTGGTCCTCAGATCTCTTCCCTATTTATACATATTCCCTGGGTAATATCATTTGGCCCCATGACTCTATTTTTTTTAATTTTTATTTTTTATTATTTATTTATTTTTTGAAAGGGTGAGGCACTTTTTTAAAGTCTACTTATTTATTTTGAGAAACACAGAATGAGAGGGGGAGGGGCAGAGAGAGAGTGAGAGAGAGAATCCCAAGCAGGCTCTGCAATGCCAGTGCAGAACCCAATGCAAGACTCAAACCCATGAACCATGAGATCATGACCTGAGCCAAAGTCAGAAGCTCAACCAACTGAGCCGCCTAGGCACCCCGGCTCCATGAGTTTAAGAACAGCCTATTACAGGGACGCCTGGGTGGCTCAGTCGGTTAGGTGTCTGACTTCAGCTCAGGTCATGATCTCATGGTAAGTGGGTTTGAGCCCTGTGTCAGGCTCTGTGCTGACAGCTCAGAGCCTGGAGCCTGCTTCGGATTCTGTGTCTCCCTCTCTCTCTGCCCCTCCCCACCTCAAGCTCTGTCTCTCTCTGTCTCAAAAGTAAATAAACATTAAAAAAAAAAAAGAACAGTCTATTACATACAGAAGTATTTACAGGGAGAACTGTAAATATCCAGACTTTGCTTTAAAATACTTCAGTCCAGGAAGGAGAGAGGAGGAGACTAACAGAATATTAATCACTGATAAAGCTAGGTGATAGGTACACAGATATTTATCATCTATTTTTGTATATGCTTAAAATTTTTCCATAATAAAAATAAATGAATAAATAAATACAGTCTGTATACCGAACACTTCTATATTCATGCTTCCAGGCCTTTTTTCCTGAACTCCAAACATGTATTTTCTACTGCCTCCTCAACATTTCTACTTGATTGTTCAACAATCATCACAGGGGCGCTTGGGTGGCTCAGTGGGTTAAGCATCAGACTTTGGCACGGGTCGCGCGGGTCATGATCTCGCAGTTCATGGGTTCAAGCCCCGTGTCGGGCTCTGTGCTGACAGGTCAGAACCTGGAGCCTGCCTGGAATTCTGTGTCTCCCTCTGCCTCTGTCCATCCCTGCTCGCACTTGGTATGTGTGTGTGTCTCTCTCTCAAAAATAAATAAACATAAAAAAAAGAAAATGTGCATTAGAACATGTTTCTCCTTCTCCTCAACTTCCCAATAAGGTACATCATACCTGGAATATCCTTCTGGTGGCCTACAACACTTTGTATTATCTGTCCCCAGCCTCCAGCCTCACATCCAGGGCTACAGCTCTCCTGGCTGTCTCTGTCTTCACTGGGATCCAGCACACTGGCCTCCTCCTATTCAATGAGTCCATGAAAAAGACTTTCACCTCCAGAGATCTGCTGTTCCTTCTGCCTGGAATGTTTCCCCACCCCCCAAACATTTGCCTGGCTTAAACTCTTACTTCATTCCAAACACCATTCAGTCATTACCTAGGTAGAGCTTTCCGCAAATGATATCTCCTTCCCTTTCGAATTTTCCACCTACTATTTTATATATCTATTTGTTTGTTACCTGCTTCGTAAGACATAAGAACAAAAACTTTGTCTTGTTTGCTGCTATATCCCTAACACCCAAAGCAATCCATAGCATAAGTAGTATAGGTAGACAGTATTTGTGGGAAATGAATGATGCATGGGTCTCAGATAAGGGTAGAAGACAGCTCTTCATTTGAATGCTCCAGGATGAGGGGACGTGACTCTTCCTTTCCCCACTCCAAGCTTCTCTGGTGTTCACCTGAACTCTGTGCCTTTAACATCCAAAAGATTTTTTTCTAAGGGTAGAACCAACTAAGTGGGTAGAACCTTAGCTCTACTGTCTTTTTAGGAGGTAGGCAAGGAGGACCACTCTGCAGCTCTTGTGAAGGTGCCAACTTGCCCGAGTGAGTTAATCACCTGATCCAATAACGGGACTGTGAACACTGCTAGCGAGTCCCTCATCTCCTCCTATTTGTCCTGGCAAGCCCAACTTTTCTGACGCCACCTTCTGCTCATCTCCAAAACTGTTGTCAGGCTATGCAACTCTGCTCTGCTCCAAGATCTCAGGTGCCTAAATACACAATGCATAGCCTCAGAAACCTAGCCAAATGTCTAGGCTTCTCTGGAGTCCTCAAGACCAGCCACCCTCTGAAGACGGGCAGAGGGTAAATGCAAGCTCTTCACCATGACCTCGGAAGCCCTACAGCTTCTGCCCCCATCTATCTCTTCAAACTCATCTTGAACCATTTTCCTTCTTGCTTGTAAAGTTCTAGCCAAAATGGTTTTACTGTTTCTCAAATACCCCCAAGCTCGTTCTCATTTCCTGGCATTTGCTCTTGCCTCTCCCTCCTCCTGGAACATTCTATCCCAAGATCTTTGCATGACTGGCTCCTTCCTTTTATTAGTTTTCAGCTCAAATGTCAGCTCTTCAGGGATGCTTTTCCAAAGACCATCCATCCATATGGTATCATTGTTTTTTATTTTCTTCAGAGTAATTTTTACTATTGTCCATTTTTTGTTTACTTGCTTATTGTCAGACTCTTCTCTCTAAAATAGTGCTGATCAATAGAACTTTCTGCAGTGATGGAAATGGTTCTATTTATGTTTATTTATTTATTTTTGAGAAAGTGCGAGCAAGGGAGGGACAGAGAAGGAAGGAGACACAGAATCCCAAGCAGGCTCTGCACTGTCAGCACAGAGCCCAGTGCAGGGCTCGAATGCACAAACTGCGAGATCATGACCTGAACCAAAATCAAGAGTCGGAAGCTTACCTGACTGAGTCACCCAGGTGCCCCAGTGTGGGAAATGTTTTTATATCTGTATGGTTTAGTATAGTGGCCACTAGTTGCCATAGGACTCTTAAGCAGTGAAATGTGGCTAGTGCAACAAAGAAAATAAATTTTAAATTTTATTGTATTTTAATTAATTTAAATTTAAATAGCCTCATATAGCCAGTGGCAATGCAATTCTAGAATGTAAACTCTTAGAGAACAGGGACTTTGTTCATCTTATGCTTTGCTGTACCCCCAGAAATTAGAACAATTAAGTAGTCCTAACCAAGATATTCTCTAGAGGATGAATTCTTACTAAGGTCTACGATTTGAGTTGGATATATAGCACTAAACCCTCAACTGATTTGACTTTTGTCTTAGGAACATTAAGGTAAAGGTCAAGATCCCCTTTGTTAAAAAAAAATGTTGTTGAAAAGTCAGTATAACAACATTGAAAAAAAACTTAAACAAGTAATGTTATAATTCTTCCAGCAAACATTGCAACTATTTTAATTTTTGCATGCTACCTTCCAGAGTCTGTCCACATGTAGGTGTCTTTTCAACCTTTTACAAACATGGAAGATGCCATCAACATTTTGTCCATGGGGAACAACTCCAAGGCCAACGTCTGCAGCTCAGATGGAGGAGCCTGATTTCAGAATGATTTGCCTGTGGCTCACCCAGGCAGGAAGCTTCACTTCCCACAGGCGCTGGGAAAGCCCTGTGAGTGGAGACATAGGGCTTGGCCCTGCGTATGTAGCTACTGATGATCATTTGGGGCCAGAAATTGACAGTGGAAGGCGTTCTGCTGGTTTATTCATTCACCCAGTGACCACTATCCTCTGATACAGAATCTCATAAATATTTTCTTTGACTCTACAGGCTCTACTTGTTTCCTTTTTGTGGATGGATGGTAGACATACCACAATTTATTAAACTTATTACGTATTCATCTTTGGATTTCATGGAAGTCTGCAATTGACTTGTCCTCCATGGAGCTTTCTACTTTCAATGCATCATTACCTTATAGTGTAGTAGTGTGTAGACCGCAGGTTCTGGAAAGAGAATGTCTCTTTTTTAACACTAGTTCTACGACTATCTGTGGTACTTTGGGCAAATAACTTCTGTGTCTCAGTACATCCTTTATAACATAGGGTCACTAATACCACCTTCCTCATAAGCTTGTTGAGAGAATTGAGAGATAAACTACATGTAAAATGCTTGGTCCTGAGTTAGTACTCAATAGGGATAACTACCACTATTATTAGTTATTGATGCAGGAGTAATTTCAAGGATATTAATATCTTCAAACCTGTTTCTAGATTGTGGCAATGGTTGTACAATATAAATATACTAAATGTACAGTAAATATATGAAAAGCCATTGAATTGTATACTAAATGAAAGACTATGGCTAGTTATGGCCATTTTATTTTTCCAAATGATGTTCCTGGTTTCATTCCTATTCTCACCTCAGTTTTATCACCATAGCATCAGCAATAGAGGATATTATTTTATTTTATTATTCTTTAACATTTATTTATTTATTTTGATGGGGTGACAGGCAGAGAGAGAGAGAGAGAGAGAGAATCCCAAGCAGGCTCTGCTCTGTCAGCAGAAAGCCCAACTCCAGGCTCAATCTCACAGACCGCAATATCATGCATGACCTGAGCTGAAATCCAGAGTTGAGTGCTTGACCGACTAAGCCACCCAGGCACCTCAAGGATATTATTTTAAATACAGTTTTCTATTTTTTAAAATGTTCATTTATTTTTGAGAGGGAGGGAGCGCTAGCAGGGGAGGGGTGGAGAGAGTGGGGGACAGAGGCTCTGAAGCAGGCTCTGGGCTGATAGCAGAGAGCCTGACGCAGAACTCAAACCCAGGAACAATGAGTGAGATCATGACCTGAGCCAAAGTCAGATGCTTTACCTACTGAGCCATCCGGGTGCCCCTAAATACAGTTTTCTTTATTTGAGAAGGGTCAGATGGACTCCTAAATGTGCTTTCTTTGGTATTTTTTTTTTCCTGATTACTAGCAAGGGGGAGTATTATTGCATGTCTTGTTTACTGTTTCTTCCTCTTCTTCAGCTTCTTTCCCCTTAATTACTGCAGTGGAATTCCTTTTTAACAATCTATCCCTTAATACATCTAATTC
This sequence comes from Cryptoprocta ferox, assembly GCA_028646485.1. Classification (NCBI taxonomy): domain Eukaryota; kingdom Metazoa; phylum Chordata; class Mammalia; order Carnivora; family Eupleridae; genus Cryptoprocta; species Cryptoprocta ferox. The sequence continues at coordinate 71,837,088 of CM053570.1, read as the reverse complement.
AGTCGCAGGAGTGGGTTGGTCTCTAACAGGGGGAGTTTCAAAAAGGCCCATTGTTTCTCTGCAGAGGATTCCTCAGTGTTCCACTAGACCCATTTTCCTCATTAACCAAGGATCTTCCCATTAACTAGAGCTTTTCCCTTTTCTATCATGAAATACCTGCAGCATTTTATGTGGGGCATGGATTCTAAAGACAGAACAATAAAATGTTTTGAATACTGGCTCCATTCTTTTTGATCTTTGCAACTGCTGATTGGGGCTGGGAATTCTGCCAAGGCAACCTTGTCCTCTATTTCAGGGAAGTGCAAGGTTCTCAACCATTGTTGAGGGGCCTACTCCAGGTAACAACTCCACAGAATGCTCACAGGATGGCTTTGGGTTGAGAAGACCCCCCCCAGTTTACAGACAAGAAAGCTCCAACTGAAAAAGAAACAATCACTATCTTTTCCTAAAAGGATACTGTTTGTTAAAATATATGGAATGTTGGGGATGCCTGGGTGGCTCAGTCAGTTAAGCATCCGACTCTTGATTCAGGACTCTTGATTTAGGCTCAGGTCATGATCTCACTGTTTGTGAGTTCCAGCCCCATGTCAGGCTCTACGCTGACAGCGCATGAGGCTTGCTTGGGATTCTCTTTTCCCTCTCTCTCTGCCCCTCCCATGATTGCACTCTCTCTCTTTCTCAAAAATAAATAAATAAACAAACAAGTAAATAAAGAAAGAAAACAAGCCCAGGAACACCAGGAATAGTCTGTAGTTCAGGAGCAGCCACTAGCAGGAGTCCTGGTCACCCTCATCCTGAGGGAGATCTCTGTTGGGAGAAGCATGAGCAATTAGGCAGAATTAAGTTGTTATTGCTGGTGCTTATTCCTTTGTCTACTGGTACCCAATAAATAAGGGCCCTTCACCCTCTTATTAATAGCCTCATGTTAGATCCATTCAATTGTCTCTTGTGGGTGAATTAGAAAGAATTGGAAGTTCTTCTATCCTTTATTCTCCTGGCTCAGTTGGGAGTAATTTGGGAAAATACAAATGCCAATTTATTAATAAATATTCTCTTTGATGAGACGCTATTGTCTGCTGAGAAGCAAAATAAAAGGCTGGCCATTTGTGTAGCCCTGAAAAGCACTGGGATGCTTAAAGCTCATTTTTATTGGAGATTGGCCAGAAACACGAGGCCATCAGAGTAAACACAGCCTACTGAAGTAGATACAGTTCTTTTCTTAGGACAAATAAAAATTCTTATTTCTAAGTGAAGTAGAAAATGCACACAAAATTAACAACTCAGGCAACAACACATGTTGGTGAGCATGTGGAGAAAGAGGATCTCTTTTGCACTGCTGGTGGGAATGCAAACTGGTGCAGCCACTCTGGAAAACAGTATGGAGATTCTTCAAAAAACTAAAAATAGGGGCTCCTGGGTGACTCAGTCGGTTAAGCATCCAGCTTCGGCTCAGGTCATGATCTCACAGTTGGTGGGTTCGAGCCCCATGTCGGGCTCTGTGCAACAGCTCGGAGCCTGGAGCCTGCTTTGGATTCTGTGTCTCCTTCTCTCTCTGCCCCTCCCCTGCTCATGCTCTGTCTCTGTGTGTGTGTGTGTGTGTCTCTCTCTCAAAAATATTAAAAATTTAAAAAAAATAAAAATAGAACTACCCTATAACCCCACAATTGCATTACTAGGTATTTATCCAAGGGATACAAGTGTGCTGTTTCAAAGGGGCACATGCACCCTAATGTTTATAGAAGCACTACTGGCAATAGCCAAAGTATGTAAAGAGTCCAAATATCCATCGATGGATGAATGGATAAAGAAGACATGGTACATATATACAATGGAGTATTACTCGGCAATCGAAAAGAATGAAATCTTGCCATTTGCAACTACGTGGATGGAAGTAGAGGGTATTATGCTAAACGAAATTAGTCAGAGAAACATAATATCATATGACTTCTCTCATATGAGGAATTTAAGATATAAAACAGATGAACATAAGGGAAGGAAATCAAAAATAATATGAAAGCAAGGAAGGGGACAAAACATAAGAGACTCTTAAATACAGAGAACAAGGGTTACTGGAGGGGTTGTGGGTGGGGGGATGGGCTAAATGGGTAAGGGGCATTAAGCAAGACACTTGCTCCGATGAGCACTGGGTGTTATACGTAGGGAATGAATCATTGGAATCTACTCCTGAAAACATTATTGCATTATATGCTAACCAACTAGGATGTAAATTTAAAAATAAATAAATAAATAAGAAGATGCACACAAGATTATTTCACCATAAGAGCAGTTATCCAAATTTGCAGACCGCACAAGGTAATTAAACCATACAGAGGTCACCAAACCCCAATGGCTTGCTAGTTGTCCTCAGAGTCACCACAGTAGGAAACTTAGATAGCATAGCTCATCTCAAATACATTTTCTATTTGGGACTCACTCTTTTTGAGGTCCCCTCTGCCAGCAAATCGGAAGAAGGCCAGCCTACTAGGATTTTACCAGAGAACACAAGCTTCAACTGTATGCTGCGAACACCCATTACAAGTCTATTATAATAAGTGTTAAGCATATTTTTCAACTACAAAACTATTTCTTTAAATATTAAAGACTAATGAAAAGAAATTATATATATGCATGATTACATGAGGGATATTCCTCTTCAAAACTTGTCTTTTGAATTCCTACCGTATGCCAGGCACTGTCCTGGGTCCTGGGGATGCAGAGGTGAGCAAAATGGTGTAGTAGGCCTTGTCTTCTTGGGACCTGTAATTTAGCAGGAAGTAGATACAAATGGAATAACTATGTAAAAAAACCCATAAAATTACACTTCTGGGGGCGCCTGGGTGGGTCAGTCAGTTAAGCATCTGACTAGATTTCGGCTCAGGTCATGATCTCACGATTTGTGATTTCCAGCCCCTCATCAGGTTCTGTGCTGACAGTTTGGAGCCTGCTTGGGATTCTCCTTCTCCCTCTCTCTCTCTTTCTGCCCCTCCCCTGCCCATGCTCTCTTTCAAAAATAAATAAACAAACATTTTTTTAAAAAATTACACCTCTGGTCAGTTCTATAAAGAAAAGGTGTAGGAAGGGGATTTGATCTAGACTGGGAGGTCAGTGAACATTTTTTTACGGCAGTCACCCTTGGGCTGTGATCTGAAAGATATATTTACTTTGCAAAACTTGAGCTGGAGATGAACAGGGGAGCATTTTAGGCAGAAGGAGGCCCTGTGGAAAGAGAAAGTATGGAATCTGCCCCTCATGTTGGTATTCTTAACACCATTGATAGGTCACGTCAAAACCGACCAAAGGCTACATATATATTTTTAAAGTTTATTTATTTATTTTAGAGATAGAGAAAAAGACGGGGGGGGCACAAGCAGGGGAGGGGCAGAGAAAGAGAGGGAGACACAGAATCCCAAGCAAGCCTCAGGCCCTGAGTTGTCAGCACAGAGCCCAATGTGGAGCTTGTACCCATGAACCATGAGATCATGACCTGAGTCGAAGTTGAATGCTTAATTGACTGAACCACCCAGGCTCCCCGATTATATATTTATTCATAGCCATAGCCTTCCCAGAGGCCCAGGGGGACGACAGAGCCCAGTGATTATCACTAACATTTATTGAGCACTTACTATAACCCGGGAACTTTGTTAGATGTTGTAAACGAAAATCTACTTTTCTCTGTGTCTTTCTCCTTTACTCTCACACAACTATCACAGTTTACTTCACTTCTGACACCAGATGTGTGGGTTTTCCATACATCAAGCAATTGTCTGACACCAGCTGGATGCCCTACAATTTAACTCAATTCTGACTCAGTAGCATCAGATCCCACAAGTTAAGGGCTCAGTCCCACAAGACTGTGCCCCCCACTTTCAGATACTAATCACAAATTCCAGGTTGTCACCTGTACGTCTGACCAACTGACTGACTATAAATCTAGGTTCTCATGACCCCCTCCTCGAGTTCAATAATTTGCCGGAATGGCTCACAGAACTCAGGGAAACACTTATGTTTAATGGTTGATGATAAAGTGTTATTATAAAGGTTGTATAATAAAGAATGACCAGCCAGATAAAGAGATACCGGGTGAGGTCCATGGATTTGGGGTGCACCACTGTCCTGGTTTACAAACGTGTTCACTAACCCAGAAGCTCCCTGAATCCCGTACTTTTAGGATTTTTATGGAGGCTTCATTGCATAGATATGATTTGATCATTAACACAATCTTCAGCCCCTTTCCTCTTCCCAGTGGAGAGGGGAGGGGCTGAAAGTTCCAAGTACCTAATCATGGCTTGGTCTTTTGGTGACCAGCCCCGTTCTGAAGCTATCCAGGAGTCCACCAAAAGCCACCTCATTAGAACAAAAGACACTCCTATTGCCTGGGGAAATTCTGAGAGATTTAGGAGCTCTGTGTTAGGAATCAGAATTGGAGATGATCTAATTTAAGGCAACAACAACCTTATGAAGTGAGCTCAATCATCCCGAATTTGCAGATGAAGAAACTGAGGCATGAAGTTAAGGCCAAAGTGAGACAGCAAGTAAGAAATAGAATTTGAAACCACCAATTCTGTCTCCCGAGCCCAAGTACCTAACCTCACTGCCATCTATGCCTTGCAAGTTCTCATGACATTTAAGAACTCACAAGGTGTGGTAGGGTCCCCTCCCTAAGGAAGAAAAAAAAAAGAACATCTCAAGGCAACGTTGCTATTCGTGTATGTGACAACATCCCTCACGACCTTGTAACACGAGACCACTTTAATCAGACTGCATGTTTGTATGTTACCATATATGGGAGACAAAGAAATAAAAAATATATATAAAACCACACCACGTGGTGTTCGGGGCTCAGTTCTTTGGGTACGAACCCAACTGAGCGATGCTGGCTGGAATAAAGTTGCTTCCTGGAAAGAAAAGCCTCGGTGTCACGACTCTCTGTGCAAGAATCCTGCTACAAGGGCACAGTGGCATTCTGGAGTCACAATTCTGAGGAATCAACTTTTACAAAGACTTTTGTATGATCTAGGCCTGCACATGCTAATCCATTTCCTGCAGTCCAGGCCTCATCCTCCATCACCATCAAGCCCTGTAAACCAGTAGCATTTAAAAGGTGATCGGTGAAGGAGCTTTTTGACCAGGAGAGATAGAAAGAAGAAGCCAAATGATCCAGATGAAGAGATGTTTTCCTGGAGAGGTATTGGGTTCTTGCTGCCTTATCTTTTTGCGGCATCTTGGAATGTTGCAACATATAACACCTTCCCATAAACCTTGGTAAAGCTCTCACATGTAACCTGGGAGAATGCCTGAAACCTTCCCAACAAGGCTATTCCTTCCCCAGTGTCTAGCAATACACCAAGAGAAGATAAACTCTGAGAACATTTCCTAACCATTCTCCATAAGCCAAAGGTGATTGCAAAGTACACTACTGAGAGAGAAACAAAGAGACAGAAAAGAAACAAAAGAGAAACAAAGAAAACAAAAGAGAAATCAGGTCAGGGAATCCAAGAGCTGCTGGCTCTTGCACCCAAAGCTGGGGGCGTGGTGTTTTCACTTTCTAGTTTATTTCATGTGTTCTTGCTGTGAGTTGCTTCAAATACTTTTATTTTTTATGAGTTTGGACACAAACAATCTGTTCCATACGCCATACATTGTTGACACAGAAACTTCTTTTTCATTTAGGAGAGATGGATGTGGTACCAAGAAAGCACGAGAATAAAATAATCTTAAATATTTTAAAATACCCATGCTAGAGACCAATATTTAACAAGGTTTTTACATTTTGTAGCCCCTTTCAATGTAACCTATATGCTTACTAGTTACCTGAGTAATCAATTCATCGACTTTGCACATACGACAACAAAGTAGGTTTTAGTAAAACATTTTATTTTAGGTAACCATATTTCTACATATGTTATTACAAAGTTCATTTTTTTAATGTTTATTTATTTTTGAGAGAGAGAGAGAGAGAGAGAACACAAGCAGGGGAGGGGCAGAGAGAGAGGGAGACAGAGGATCGGAAGCAGGCTCAGGCTGTCCACAGAGAGCCCGATGTGGGACTCAAACTCATGAACCACGGGATCGTGACCTGGGCTGAAGTCAACGTTTAACTGCAAAGTTGTTTTGTTGTTGTTGTTGTTGTTTAAAATTTTTTAAATTTATTTTTGAGAGAGAGAGAGAGAGAGAGAGAGCGAGAGCGAGACTGAGCAGGGGAGGGTCAGAGAGGGAGACATAGAATCTAAAGACAGGCTCCAGGCTCTGAGCTAGCTGTCAGCACAGAGCCCGACGCAAGGCCGGAACCCAGGAATCAAGAGATCATGACCTGAGCTGAAGCCTGACGCTCAACCGACTGAGCCACCCAGGCGCCCCAGTTGTTGTTGTTGTTTTTTTTTTTACAGTTTATTTATTTTGAGAGAGAGAGAGAGAAAGAGAAAGAGAGAGAGAGAGAAAGAGAGAGAGAGAGAGAGGGAGAGATCCTGTGCACACATGCACATGCACAGGGGAGAGGCAGAGAAGGAGGGAGACAGAGACACGGGAGAGGCAGAGAAGGAGGGAGAGAGAGAGAATCCCAAGCAGGCTCAGCACTGTCAGTGCAGATTTGGGGCTGGAACTCATGAACCTTGAGATTATGACCTGAGCCTAAATCAGGCACTTACCCTACTGAGCCACCCAGGCATCCCAAATTTAAACTTTTTCCACATTGACAATTGCCACACACTATTTAACTTACTTCAACTTCAGTGATTAATAAAATTCATTAAGTTTTCAACATATAAACTTCAAAATGATATGTTTGTGGACCAAATATATTACAAAGTGAAAAATAAATGGAAGTTGTCTTCCTGACTATAAGTTATTATGGTTAAAGATTAAGAATTACTGGCTTCTATGCAGTCGAGTTGTTGATTTTGCCAAATAAGTGTTGCCTGACTCATGGGAATCATTTGGAATTTTTCTAATTTTTTATTTTAGACTTTTTTTAATTTTAAAGACAAAGAGAGAGAGAGTGTGTGTGTGTGCGCACATGAGCAGGGAAGGAGCATAGGGAGAGAGAGAGAGAGAGAGAGAGAGAGATTAGCATAGAGCCCACTGTGGGGCTGGATCCCATGACCGTGGGATTATGACCTGAGCCAAAATCATGAGTCAAGAGTTGGACTCTTAACCAACTGAAGCACCTACGGGCCCCTTAATTTAGACATTTTAACAAAAGAAACATTTTAACATTTGACAAAAATAAACTATTGTTTTTAAAGATAAATTATTGCTGTAATTTGTGCACATGTGAATGTACATTTATATGGAGGGAGTGTTCTCTGTGTCTTCAATTATTTGGAAAATTTGGAGCCCAAACAAAAGATGAACAGGAAGCGACTTAATTTTATTAATATCTGAGTGCAATGTGTTTTTAGAATGCAATGGGCAAAGCTCAGGTAAGTAGGCTGGACCAGTGCTTACCAGAATGCAGTTTTATCTTGAATCCTCCATAGGGAATCAATGAGATTCTGAGAACCCAGTTAGAATTTAATTTATGCAATTTATTTCCTGAAGACCAGCATAGAGAAGTGAGAAAATAGTCTGTGGGCTTTTAGAAAGTCTTGTCTACAGGTGAAAGTTTATTGTTGGGCATAATTTGTTTTGTTTTGTTTTTAATTTTTTTTAGTGTTTATTTATTTTTGAGAGAGAGAAACAGAGCGTGAGTGGGGGAGGGGTAGAGAGCAAGGGAGACACAGAATCCAAAACAGGCTCTAGGCTCCGAGCTGTCAGCACAGAGCCCAATGCGGGCCCGAACCCACAAACCGTGAGACCATTACCTGAGCCAAAATCGGATGTTTAACCAACTGAGCCACACAGCCACCCCTGTTTTTAATTTTTTTAAGTTTATTTATTTATTATGAGAGAAAGAGAGAGTGCATTGCAAGCAGGGGAGGGGCAGAGAGAGAAGGAGAGACAGAATCCCAAGCAGGCTCTGAGCTATCAGCATGAAGCCCAATGTAGGGCTCGAACTCACAAACCGTGAGACCACGACCTGAGCCCAGATCAAGAGTTGCACACTAAACTGACTGAGCTACTCAGGCGCCCCTCAATCTGTGTTTTAACTAACTATGTTGGTGACCTAGGCTGCCTATACATTAGATCAAATGTCTAAAAAATTATCTTGTTGAATCCTGTGTACCTGCCCCTGAATATTTCTTTTGTTTGTTTGTGTGGTTTTTTTTTTTGGTGGTTTCTTAAAAATATTTCTTTATAATGTCCTTAGGTAAGATCCATTTTAGTGAATTTGATATTGCTACTAGTATCTTGAATCCATTACCTATGAATATATTAATATTCAGTTGAGTAAACTAGAAGAGTTAAATTCAGTAGCCTTATAAGAGTAGGCCTCTGGCCAAAGGAAATTAAGGGTAAGTTTAATGGGAACAAGCTGCCATATTGAAAATGGAATATAAATGTTTCTAAAGTTTTGGGCTGCATTATAACTTAAACATATGATTTGGAGTGGTGACATGTGGCATGCATCAATGTCTATCCATGGGAGACCAGAAGGAACATACCTATAGTCAGTCAAAGTAGAGTTCACTGGCTCATCGCAATCAGGGAGATAGTAAACCATGGGGTCAATGGGGAGTCTCTGTAAAACAATGTGTTGCAGGAAAAAAAAACGACCGAGACCGCGGAAAACTCAGGCGGCACCCGGAGAGCCGGGAGAACACACAGCTTTATTACGCAGGCTGGCTCAGTGGGATCATTCCCCAAGGACTGAGCCCCGAAGAAGATTTTATTTATTTATTTAAAAAAATTTTTTTAATGTCTTTATTTTGAGAGACAGAGAGTGAGCAAGGGAGGGGCAGAGAGAGAGAGAGAGAGAGAGAGAGAGAATCCAAAGCAGGCTCCAGGCTCTGAGCTGTCAGCACAGAGCCCAATGCGGGGCTCGAACCCACGGACTGTGAGATCATGACCTGAGTCGAAGTCGGAGGCTTAACCGACTGAGCCACCCAGGCATCCCAGGAACAAGATTTTAGACAGCTATTTAAGGGTTAGGGGCGTCATTAAGTACAGCTAGGGCAGGTGTCTTTCTCTGATTGGTCCGGGGTAACTGGTGATACAACTATGCGGAAGTAAGCAAGAGTGTAGCAACCTTGTGGAAGTGAGTTGGGGCGGGGTAGTCAGGGGCCCTTCCCCTTTTTGACGAGGCCTTCATTTTGTTTTATGTGGCCTAGCATATTGAGCCATTTTCCTTACCATAATGGACTTACAAAGTTTGAGCCTGGGCTGGATAATTTGGAGAAAGTTTTAAGGAAGCTTGGCCTTGCTCTGGATTGGATACTTTCAGGAAACAGGAATAATTCTATGATAGAGTATCTTAATAATTTTTATCCAGAGTTCTGTACTGACAGTGCAGAGCCTGCTTGGGATTCTCTCTCTCTCTCTCTCTCTCTCTCTCTCTCTGCCCATCTCCTATTTGTGCTCGCTTGCTCTCTCTCTCTCCCTCTCTCTCTCAAAATAAATAAACATTAAAAAAATTTTAAATAATAATTTTTATCCAGAAGTCAGAAGAAACTAAGTAGAGTTAAAGCTGTGCTGGGTAAAGGAGCAGTCGTCACTCATATAACCCAGGAAAAAGGCATGTGCTCAGTCATTTTTATGGTTTAGAACACATTATTGGTTTTTGTCTACTCAGACATGATTGTGGAGTGGTCTTGTTTTGTCTGCCTCTATCACAGTCAGATAAACATATCTGATGTTTATGTTCTGTGAAATGTTGTTTTTCTGCTGTTGTCCTACGAAATGTTTTTATGTTCAACAGTAGAACACCATGGCTGAGTTATGAGTACCAGGCCAGCTTCCAGCTATGCTAAGGCCCAGGTATGAGTACAGGACAGCTCCAGAAGAAAGCAGCTGCTTTTCTCTTTCCCATCATATTAAGAATGCATATGATACGGGGGCACCTGGCTGGCTCAGTCCGAAGACCATGCCACCCTTGACCTGGGGGTCATGAATTGAAGTCCCACGTTGGATGTAGAGATTACTTAAAAAAAGAAAACAAAACTGGGACACCTGCGTGGCTCAGTAGGTTAAGCATTCAACTCTTGATCTTGGCTCAGGTCGTGATCTCACGGTTTTTTAGTTTGAGCCCTGAGTCAGGCTCTACACTGACAGCACAGAGCCTGCTTGGGATTCTCTCTCCCTCTCTCTGCCCCTTCCCCGCTCACTCTCTTTCTGTCTCTCTCAAAATAAATAAATAAACTTAAAAAAAAAAGAAAAGGGACATAAATTTTTTAATATAATTTATTGTCAAATTGGCTTCCATATAACACCCAATGCTCATCCCAATAAGTGCCCTTCTCAATGCCCATCACCCACTTTCCCCTCTCCCTCACCCCCTACCATCCTCAGTTTGTTTTCTGTATTTAAGAGTCTCTTACGGTTTGCTTCCCTCCCTCTCTGTTTGTAACTATTTTTTCCCCTTCCCTTCCTCCATGATCTTCTGTTAAGTTTCTCAAGATCTGCATATGAGTGAAAACATATGATATCTGTCTTTCTCTAGGTGACTTATTTCACTTAGCCTAATACCCTCCAGTTCCATCCATGTTGCTGCAAATGGTGGAACATAAGTCTTTAAAAAAAGAATGCATATGGTATGAATATATCATGTATCAAAAATTAAAAAGCTGATAATACAGGGGGGCGCCTGTGTGGCTCAGTTGGTTGAGTGTCTGACTCTTGATTTTGTGTGAGGTCGTGATCTCACAGTTTGTGAGATCCAGCCCCTCATCCAGCTCAGCCCTGATGGCGTGGAGTCTGCTTGGGATTCTCTCTCTCCCTCCCTCCCCCTCTCTCTCTGCCTCTCCCCTACCCTTTCTCCCTCTCAAATATAAATAAATTAACTTCAAAAAATAAAAATAAAAAATAAAAAGCTGAGAATTCAGTTAAGAAATTCAATGAAAATTGAGAGAGGTATATTGAAAATTTTAAGTACTGTGGTAAAAATAGCAGGATAAGAAACAATGTTAGAGAGGGAGAATTGTACTGTTAAATGATCCAAATTTTGTATAGAATTTTAAGTTTTATGTAAATTATAATTTGTATTAGACTAAGATAACAATAATGAGGTGAGAGTTAAATTAAACTCTTCACTCTGAAAGGCTTCCACTCAGTCTGTAAAACGGTTAATGTTTCCTTTGTTTTGGGCCCATTGACACCCAACAGTCATGGAGCATAAAACAAATGCAGCCTCAGGTCCTAAATCCTTCACATTATCCTTAAAGAAAAGAAACCAGGGTTCTTGGAGGGCAGCCAGTGCCAAATCTCCAGGCAGAGAAACTCCCGGTACATCTCGTTACTGACAGGAAATAGCAATTCTTTGGGGATTTCATGTATGGCATTGGAGGAGGCCAACAGGACAATTTGAGAAGAAAATGTTCACGTTCAGGAACAGTTATGCCATGACAAGCTGAATATTGAAATCAATGACTGTAATCAACTTGAACAAATCTTGGGACAAGATTTGGTGTCCCAAATCTGAGATCCTTTTATTTTATTTATTTTTACTTTTTAATGTTTATGTATTTATTTATTTGAGAGAGAGAGAGAGAGAGAGAGAGCGAGTATGGGCAGGGAGGGGAAGAGAGAGAGGGAGAATCTCAAGCACTCCACTGTCAACGCTGAGCCTGATTTGGGGCTCAAACTCACGAACTGTGAGATCAGGACCTGAGCCAAAATCAACAGTCGGACGCTCAACTGACTGAGCCACCCAGGTGGCCCTCTGAGTGATATCGAGCCATATACTGCTAAGTGATATCGAGCCATAAAAGATGTGATTATGTAGAATTTTTAAAATTTTTTCTTCAGAGGTAAGATAGAGCAATCCTATTAAGAACCACTAAATCCTCATGGCTCTGAAAAGGCCTTTGAAACAAACAAACCAAGCTCTCTGTTCTGTTGTAATAACCTTGGGGCAATGTGGACCCAGGGTGTTACCCAGCCTGCTCTCTTATGGGTAGAAACCAAGGAAAGGAGATCTCATAAAATGCTGTCTCATGGGGCACCTGGGTGGCTCAGTTCATTAAGGGTCCAACTTGAGCTCAGGTCATGATCTTGTGGTTCATGAGTTTGGGCCCCACGTCGGGCTCTGTGCTGACAGCTCAGAGCCTGGAGCCTGCTTCAGATTCTGTGTCTCCCTCTCTCTCTGACCCTCTCCTGCTTTCACTCTGTCTCTCAAAAATAAACATTAAAAAACTTAAATCGGGGCACCTGGGTGGGTCAGTCGGTTAAGGAGCTGACTTCCGCTCAGGTCATGATCTTGCGGTTTGTGGACAGCTCAGAGCCTGGATCCTGTTTTGGATTCTGTGTCTCCCTCTCTCTCTGCCCCTCCCCTGCTCACGCTCTGTCTCTCAAAATAAATAAATAAATAAATAAATAAATGTTAAAAAAATTTTTTTAACTTAAATAAGTAATAAATAAATAAAAATAAAATGACGTCTCAGGCTTTTCAGCTTTCTCCATACTGGGATCCAGTATCATTAAGACATGTCTCAGGTGCCTGGGTGGCTCAGTTGGTTAAGCGTCTGACTTCAGCTCAGGTCATGAGCTCACGGTTCGTGGGTTTGAGCCCCGCATCGGGTTCTGTGCTGACAGCTGGGAGCCTGGAGCCTGCTTCGGATTCTATGTCTTCCTCTCTCTCTCTGCCCCTCCCCTGATTGTGCTCTCTCCCTTTCAAAATAAATAAATAAACATTAAAAAAAAAAGACGTGTCTCAAAAGGGTCCTTAATTTCACATCTGTGGTCAGTTCACTACCATTTTTTTAAAGATTTTATTTTTAAGTAATCTCTATACCCAACGTGGGGCTCAAACTTACAACCCTGAGATCAATAGTCACATGCTCTACTGACTCTAATGAGGTGAGAGTTAAATTAAACTCTTCACTCTGAAAGGCTTCCACTCAGTCTGTAAAATGGTTAATGTTTTACATTAATGCCAGCTAGGCACCTTAGTTCATGACCATTTTAGGGAAGACTTTGAATTATAAAAATGTGTACCATTTCTTTCTATAGAAAATATTTTTTAACTATTTGGTTTTATAGAAAAATCCATTCTAAAATTCATATCAAATCTCAAGGGACCCCAAATAGCCCAAACAATCTTAAAAAGAACTATATTTTTTCTGACTTCAAAACTTAATCCAAAACTACAGTAGTCAAAACAGTTTGGTACTGGCATAAACTCAGACATGGACCAAAGGAATAGATAGAATAGTCTGGGAAAAAACCCTCACATACACAATCAAATTACTTTTTTAACCTTTGTTTTAATTAAAGTATAATTGACACACAGTTTTATATTGGCTTCAGGTATGCAACCTGATGAGTCCACATTTATACACATTACCAATAATAAGTGTAGTTACCACCTGTCACCATACAAAGTTGTTACAATATTATTGACTACAGTCCCTGTGCTGTACTCTCATCCCATGACATACTTATTTTATAACTGGAAGCTTGTACTTCTTAAACCCCTTCACCTATTTTGCCCATCCCCGCCACGCCCTCTCCCCTGCCAAACACCCCTTAGTTCTCTGTATTTATGAGTCTGTTGTTCATTTGTTTTGTTTTTCAGATGCCCCATATATTTTTTAAATGTTTACTTATTTTTGAGAGACAGAGAGAGAGAGACAGAGTGTGAGCAGGGGAGGGGCAGAAAGGAAGACACAGAATCCGAAGCTGGCTCCAGGCTCTGAGCTGTCAGCACAGAGCCTGATGTGGGGCTTGAACTCACAAACCGTGAGATCTTGACCTGAGCCGAAGTCGGATGCTTAACTGACTGAGCCACCCAGGCGTCCCTAGATGCCCCATATTCTTGCAGGTCCTTCTAGCAGGACTAGAAAATAGTACATCAGCTAGGAAATATACTTATGGATACACATCCCCACAAACATAGATATCGTGCGCCTTCCAAGATGTTGGGCTGGAGTCAGTTCATATGGGCTTGAAAATCCCAGTGTTGAATATTCAGGAATTCTGTGAGCAGCTGTTAAACTGATGGTAGTTTGAAATCAGCCATAGTAAGAGTATTTATACCACAGAAATCAGCAAATGCTACATATCAGTGTTGGTTTTTTAAAATGTTTAATTATTATTTTTGAGATAGAGCACGGGGGAGGGACAGAGAGAGAGAGGGAGGCAGAGGATCTGAAGTAGGCTCTGTGCTGACAGCAGAGAGCCCTGTGTGGGGCTCGAACTCACTAACATGAAATCATGACCTGAGCCAAAGTCAGATGCTCAACCAACTGAGCCACCCAGGTGCCCTCTCAGTGTGTTTTTTAATCAGAAAGTCATTTACCAGCACAACTACATACATATACTCTTCTCTCTGTATATATGACAGTTAATACTATCTCTATCCCTATATACATACAGACGTACACATTTATGCACATACATACACCATGGGCTCACCTTTCTACCTTTAATTCTACTTCAACATCAGTTTGTTCTAGTATTTTCCATTTCCATATTTGTAACTGTCTTCTCCAACAGTGAGTAACTTGGCCCCCCTTATTCTCAATATATTCACTTATTTACTCAATCTCCTGACCACAGGAGCCATCTGCTTGGCCCCATCCCCATAGATGCTGATGGAGAGAGCTGCCTCCTTTGCCCCGAGGACCTACCAATCCTGACCTTTCAAACCACACTTCAGCCCTAGCCCGGCCAGCCCAGACCACCCGAGTTGCCGTCTTGGCCTGGGCCCCATCAGCTCTAACCTCATCAGCCAAATCTTAACTTTATCTCCTCACATTTCCTTTTTTGTCTCTCTTCCCATGACACATGCCTGTGTCCCTATTGTTTTTGAGCTCATGGTTTTGAGTGGCTAATTTAATTTTTTCATATGGATTGCCAGGTACAATACAGGAAGCCCGGTTAAGTTTGAGTCTGGGAAATACTTATGCCAAAAAAGTATTTGTTATTTTTCTGGATTAGAAATTTAACTAGATGTGCTGCATTTTAATTTGCTGAATCTGGCAAGCCTCGTTAGAGAGAACTACAAATAACTTTCTTTTAATCCTAATCAGTCCCTGGGTCATTATAGACCCATGGTCTATAATTCCAGATTTCGTGCACACACTGGGCTCCTCGCTCTTCCTGTACGAATTCCCAGCCACCTCATACCTCTGCTTGAAAGGCACAGGTAAGTGCCCCGCCTCAGTCTCACTTTCTGTACATCTTTTCTCCATCCTTGCTCTGCACACACTGCTTTTGCTCTCCACCAAACAACCATCAGAGTTATAGACAGTAGCACACAGTTTAGTATTCAGCTAGAGATTTTGGTTTACTAATTAGTTCGTGTGTTTTTATCCTGGAATTCTCATAAAGGAGATGAGGCAGCCTCATCAGTCCTCTGGGGAGCTTTACGTAGTTAGCCCATAGTCTGTAGTATTGCACAGAACCCACTGTATTCTTTTCACTCTTCCACCATGATTTTTACAGCCTTATATTGAAAATGATCTGTTCGATATATATATATATACACACACACATATATATTTCTGTATATATTTATATATATATTTTAAAAGAGATAGAAGTTTATTGAATACACGCAAGGGAGTGTCAGGCAGACAGCAGAGGAGAGGCTTATCTCCAGAGTAGAGGTGTGAGGTTAAAAAAAAATAAGCGACGAGAAGAACCCGAATAAAGAGAGAGCAAAGCTACTATACACAAAGGTACCATAAACATATACCATATTGAATCTGGGGGACTGAGACAGGTATCACAGATAGATTTATTTTCACTACCTTTTGCACAGATTTTAAAAAACCAAGTACATATTTTAATTATTCAGAAATATTTCATTTTTAAAGAAAGGAATCTGTTTATGTGTGGGTCCTTCACTAGACAGTAAGCTACTGCTTGAAGTGAGGGACCATGTCTATTTCAATTTGTATGCCAAGAGCCCGGCAGTGTATCCAGGTCAGAGTCATAATCTGGGTTCTTTGAATGTATAATAAAAACAGCATCTCCTCCCACTGATTCATTTCCATTACTATTACTGATAGTATGATATTATCATGATAATACTTAAGATTAATATTCATTACATTATTTGATGTCAAGCATAACAAGTTAATGAATAAAAAAAATTGTAATTTCAAGTTCAATTACTACTTGAATTAATTTAAATAAAAGAATTACTAAAATAATAACGCCTATGAAAAGATTGGATTTTTTAAACGTTTGTTCATTTTTGAGAGATGGAGAGACACGGAGCATGAGTGGGAGAGGGGCAGAGAGAGAGAGAGGGAGACACAGAATTTGAAGCAGGCTCCAGGCTCTCTGCTAACAGCACAGAGCCTGACGCGAGGCTTGAACCCATGGACCGCAAGATCATGACCTGAGCTGAAGTTGGACGCTTAACCGACTGTGCTACCCAGGCACCCCAAAGATTGGATTTTTTAAAAGAATTAGCTCTATTGAGGTAGAATTAGCATACAATAAAATACCCACATAAATGTACAATTCAATGAACTTTGACAAATGTATATACACATGTAACAGGGACCACAATCAAGATATAGAACTTTTCTCACCCCAAAAGATTCTGTTTGTCCCTTCTCAATCCGTTTCTATTCCGAACTCCTGGCCATTGGCAACCACTTAATAGTTATATTACAACTATTAGTGGATTTTAAATATATTTAACTACACACACTTAAATAACAGAATGTCTGCGTTTTCTTACTAAACCAAAAAGCAATGGACTGCCTGAAAAAAAGTACATGGTTTGACTATGCTCTTGTTTTATTCTTTTTTTTCCAATTCTCCCTTTTTTTAGAGAGTAAATTTGTCATTTGGCCAAAGAAATAAAAGTGGAAAGCCTCCCTAATTTTCAAAAACAATAGTAGCAGTTGCCATTTATTGAGTGTCTACTGTGTACCAGGCACCAGATTCACACTTTACATGAATCTATTTTCTCATTTGATCCTCACAACATCCCTGAAAGGTGGGTATTTATTATTATCTTCATTTAATTTTTTTTAAACATTTATTTATTTTTGAGAGACAGAGAGTGAGCAGGAGAGGGCAGAGAGAGAGGGAGACATAGAATCTGGAGCAGGCTCCAGGCTCTGAGCTGTTAGCCCAGAGCCTTACGTGGGGCTCGAACTCACGAACCGCGAGATCATGATCTGTGCCAAAGTAGGCTGCTTAACCGACTGAGCCACCCAGGGGCCCCTATTATTATCTTCATTTAATGTGTGGCTCAGAAGCACCCCTGACCTCACCTAAGCATGGTTAACACAAATGTACCCAACATATATCAATTACCCAAATTTCTGGGGCCCTGGGTGGCTCAGTTGGTTAAGTGTCCACTCTTGATTTCACCTCAGGTCATGATCTCACAGTTTGTGGGATCGAGACCTGCGTTGGGCTCTCCACTGACAGTGCAGAGCCTGCTGGGATTCCCTCTCTCTCCCTCTCTCTGCCCTTCCTCTGCTCATGCTGTCTCTCTAAATAAATAAAATAAACTTTTAAAAAATAACCAAAATTTCTAAACTGTAAGCAACCCACCAAGCGCTTAAGTGACAGTAAATCTAGTCTTTCAATCAGGTCCCCTCCTTAGGCCTCAAAAATGACTAGACCTACCATTGTCACTCTGCAGCCCAAGGATTGCTGCCCTCTCCAGGCCACTGGACTTTTCATCTGTGGCCCACCTTCTATGCTGGGACCAATTCCCCGCAAGACTGTGCTGGGGCCCTCCTCTCTCCAGGGGGGTCAGAGTAGCTGGCCAAGATCTTCAGACATTCCTGGGATTCTGAAAACACTATCCCAGAAACAAAAGCCCTCTAGGGGGCAGTGTAGGTTAACACCTTGGCCCTACCTAACAAGTATCTCTGCCCACGTTAAAATTGTTAAATATGAAGGTGAAAGCTTGAGGCTCAGAGAGGTTAAATAACTGATTGCCCATTAGTCAGTAGCAGGAATGGGATTCAATCTCAGTCTTCTGACTTTAGAACAGTAGCAGCTTTTCACTCTGTTGGGCTATCTTTCCTGACCATTTATTAGACTGAAGGGAAAAGGTCACAGCAAAAAGCAACTACATAAATATATATGGAGCAACTACTCTGTGCCAGGCCCCAATCTATGATGTGAACAAAAGAGGAAAGATAGCACTTGAGGGAAGAAGTGTTCTTTGGGGAGAGTCAGGCGTAAGTTAAAGCAGAGAAGAAGTTGAGAATAGAGGTGGTTTTGCTGTTAACAGAGCAAGCATTATAACCCAGTCGGTTACTCAGGCATCCAACAAATATTCATGCTTGCAATAGTCTCTGTGTGAGGCACTGAAATAGAGTGGGGGACTTATGCTCTAGTGAGGTGGTGGTAGGGGATATTAAATAAATAAATGCATACTTAAATGTGTACTTACAGCTTGTGGTAAATGCCATGAAGGAAACAAAGAAGAGGCTGGTAGAAGAGAGAAAAGCAAGGGACCTACTTCAAGCGAAGAACCTGAATATTGAGAAGGAGCTGGAGAGGTAAAGAACATTCCAGACAGAGAGCATAGCAGTACAAAAAGCCCTTGAAGTAAGAAAAAGATTAGGGTTTGCAGGGCTGAAGGAAGGGCCAATCTACCATAACAGGATGATACTGTATTTTCGTACCATTTTGTATCAATGGCAAGGAGTTCCAGGAAGAGGTGACGAATTGAACAAAGACATAAAGGTAGGAAACCTGTGTGAAAGTGCGGGTGATGATATGTTTGGGGAACTAGGAAACAACTCTGTGCTCTTAAGAATAGCAAGTAGTTAAGCGGTTGGATTTAAAACCCAGGCTGAAGATTTTGATTCCATTTGAAGCAAGACAGGGCTGAACATTTTTAAGCAATGGAGGTGAATTTAGGAAGATGAATTCCAGAGAGCAAGTGGGATGGCCTAGAAGCAGGGATAACTGTTGGGACACTTTTGCAATAGCCCAAGCAAGAGAGAAATGGGACATGTCTAATGGTGGTGGTACAGGGAAGTAATCAGTCCTTCCATAATCCAACAAATGTTAAAATACCCGAAAAGGAAGAGCAAAGAATAGTTCTCCAGGGGGAATCTCTGGCAGGGAGGAAGACTGCAACAGCATCTGTGAGGTTTTTGAGTTTCCATTGCCTTTGAGAGTTCTCCGCCTTTGGGACTGCCGACCCTTCATCAAAACACAGCAGCAAAGCCTCCCAGAAAGGAACACTAGGCTCCTGGGATCCCAGGAACATGATGAGTCCCAGGGAAAGAGACTGGGAGGTTGTGGCGACAGTCATCAGGGCTAAGCATTCAAAGGGGGTTCTGGAATATAGACATTGGTCCCTCACCTTGCAGCTACTCTTGCCCTCCCTGCTCTTCTCAGACCTTTAGAGGACATTATGCTGTGTTCTGTATATGTTCCCATTCCCTGGGCGGGGTAAATGGGAATGCGTCAGAGAAAAGACAGATGGAAAAAGGTTTCCTGAGGACAAATGGATTGGATTTGGAATATAACCTGATTAGATCTTGAGGAAAGGAAAGAGAAAAATAGAAAATATAAAGAAGGCTGGGTACGGAAAGGGGTGATTTAAGATCTTCTAGCTCCCTTCACACGGATCCTACCCTCCCTAAGCAACCTTCTGATGCTAATTTTGTTTCCCAAGTTGACTTTTCTATAGGGATGCCATTATATTTCTTAGGACGAATTAGTTAATTGGGCTCTTGTGACTTAATCACCACCTAGGTGAAATGATAGAGTCAGTCAGACATTCTAGCCTACTCAGCAACTTTAATGATTCACACTATAGGTCTGTCCTCTGATCATTTTGTGTCCCACGTGACAGTCATGAAAATAGATGATTTCCATAGTCACTGTTTGTGGGGGTCTATAATAAGGGAAGCTAAAGTGATTGTCTTTGGAACTCACTTTCATAGAAACAATAGTAATAATATTTACTGAGCACTTATTACATGTCCAGCCCCCTTCTGGGCACTTTAATGATACCTCTTTAGATACATGCTAATATTCTGTCCATTTTAAGATGAAGAACCCAAGGCTCAAAGAAATTAAATGATTAAAATAAAGGCACACAATTAATAGTTGGTAGAGCTGGGATTCAAACCCAGCAAACTTGACCCCAGAACCCTCTGCTTTTCACCTACTTTTTAAAATGCTTATTTATTTATTTTGAGTGAGAGAGAGAGAGAGAGAACATGCATGCAAGCAGGGGAGGGGCAGAGAGAGAGAGAGAGAGAGAGAGAGAGAATCTCAAGCAGGCTCAGCACTGTCAGCGCAGAGCTGACACAGGGCTCGATCCCACAAACCCTGAGCTCATGACTTGAGCTGAAATCAAGAGTCTGATGCTTAACTGACTGAGCCAGCCCGACACCCCCTTCACCTATGTTGAAAAGAAGTTACCACCGTGGTAGATGTCTACACTGTTTTTTGGATCTGAATAGGTGAATCTGCAAGATGAAACTACCCTAAATAATCACTTGTAAATGTGTTGCTGGTGGTGTATTGAGAAATATCCAGTTTCATTAAGGAGAACTGGGAGTATTTGTAGAACTAGAATATGACTAAAGAAAGTTGCAGATAACTTAACTGTATTATAATTTCTGGGAAAAAGATACAAAAGCCAGGGACATCTTTCATTTATGGTATATATATTTATTAAAACATTTTTCTTAAGGTTATTTATTTATTTTAAGAGAGAGAGTGCACAAGCAGGGGAGGACCAGAAAGAGAGAGAGAGAGAGAGAGAGTCCCAAACAGGCTCTGAGCTGTCAGTGCAAAGCCTGATTCGAGGCTCCATCTCACGATCAGTGAGATCATGACCTGAGCTGAAATCAAGAGCTGGCCACTTAATCGACTGAGCCACCCAGCACCCCTATTCGTGACATATTTCTGCCCCTAGGACACTACCTGAAACATAGAAGACCATCAGTTAATATTTGTTAAACAAATGAAGAATGCCACTCAACACTGCCCCTTCCATTTTCCTGCACACATTTAGTTAAGTATTCTTTCCTATCTCGCTCTGAAACAACTCTAACAAAGTTTTTTCTCTCCTGGAATGTTCCACATTGCCTCTCCCCACCACCTTACAGTCAGCTGAAGACTTTATCTCATACTTCATGGAGGATGAAGCACTCAGGCAGCAACTCCAGAGTCTCCCACACCACATTTATACACTTCCCTGCATCCATACCCATTTTCTCCAATTTCCCTCCTGTTAAAATAAAAATGTGTCTCTAATTCCTACCCTCAACCAAACCTTTTCTTGTATTCTCGATGGCCTCTCCTCTGGCCTTCCTAAGGACTTTCTCTTGCAGTTTAGTTTGTCCTTCTCTTTTCTGCATCACATTTTCCCTGTTTTCCTGTTTCCTCATTTCCATATGCATATGATCCTACTGTTTTGAATTAGATAAGAATTTCCTTATCATTAAGAATTCTTTCCAAAATCTCATGTCCCCTTATAAGCACAGCCCATTTTTATGTTCTTCTTGCACAGAAAAAAACCTTCTCAAAAGTGTAAACTTCCTCCCTTTCCCACCCCACCTTTTTTGATTTCCCTACCTCAAGTTCATTCTCCAACCCTCTCCAATCAGGCTTCTATACCAGAGATCCACAGAAACTTCTCTAGTCAAGGCGATCAACAACACCCTATGAGGTCCTATCCAACGGTCACTTTTCTGTCCTCATTCTACCCAAACTCTTGTTAGCAGTCTACACAGTTGACTATTCTCTTTCTGCTACTGTCTTTTGTCTTCAGGAATATCCCACCCTCTGGCTTGTCTGCCACCTCTTTGGTGGCTCCTCCTCAACATTTTTTCTAGCTGGACCCTACTGTCGTGTGTCAATGTTGCCATGATCCTGGATCTTCCTCCTTTTTTATGTGTGAGGTCACAAATGATTGGTTCGTCATCCCAACTGAACCCATAGATGGACATTATATGACCTGCAGCTTTGAAAATGGGGAACTTTGTTTAAAAACCTGGATTCCAGGGTGCTTAGGTGGCTTTGTCGGTTAAGTGTCCCACTCTTGATTTTGGCTCAGGTCATGATCACATGGTTCGTGAGATCCACAGCTGCATGGAGCCTGCTTAAGATTCACTCAGGGCACCTGGGTGGCTCAGTCGGTTAAGTGTCCGATTTCAGCTCAGGTCGTGATCTCATGGTTTGGGTTCAGGCCCCACATAGGGCTCTGGGCTGACAGCTTGGAGCCTGGAGCCTGCTTCAGATTTTCAGATTCTGTGTCTCCTTCTCTCTCTGCCCCTCCCCAGCTTGTGCTCCCTACTCTCTCTCAAAAGTAAATAAATAAACATTAAAAAAAATGATTCTGTCTCTCTCTCCTTCTACCTCTCTCCTGCTCATGGGCTTTCTCCCTCTCTCTCAAGAAACAAAAAATAAAAAACCTGGATTTCCGATTTCTCTGAGAGAATTAGAAGATCTAGCAAAATGGGGCCTGCATTCTCCCATAACAATAATTTGCTGGAGCTGAGCACCTCCTGTCTGAGTCATTTCTTAATTAGCTCACTATTTCAAACATCTGATATCCAGCCTGCTTTATTTCTTTAGGTTATTTGCCAAAGGTGTATAGGAATATGAGTTTGTGATCCTTGATTCACACTTTCCCTAAGAGAGCTCCTCCAATTCCATTTAAACACTACAAGCTTTTGTTTGTTTGTTTGTTTATTTTAAGTAAGCTCTGCACCCAGCACGGAGCTCAGTGCAGGGCCTGAACTCATGACCCTGAGGTCAAGACCTAAGCTGATATCAAGAGTTGGATGCTTAACTGACTGAGCCACCAGGGCACCCCAACACTACAAGCTTTTAAAGTTTCTTCTTCTGTTTAACAAATTGAGTTTACCACAATATGCCAGGACCTACTGTACCAGAGACACTAGGGTCACAGCATTGACTAAAGCAAGTAACCCTACTTTCAAAGACCTTACCTTCTGTTATACATCAGTTATATATTAATTAGAAAAAAAAGAACTTACCTTCTGGCAAGGGGAGACACAGAAAATAATGATAATGTGAAGCCAATTAAAATGAATAAATTAAAGAAGAGCAAGGGGATAGAGAAAGCTATTTCAGATAGGGTCATCAGGAAATGCTTCTCTGAGGTGATACCTGAACCTGAGTAAAATGAGAAAAGGAAAAGTACCAGAGAAAGGAAACAGTAGATAGAAAAGTCATGGGACTGGTTTGTCTTGTTTAAGCGAGCTAAAGCCATTGTGGCGGGAGCCCAGGGAGTGAGATAAAGTGGTGGCAAAGTGACTTTGGAGAGGTAGCAGGGGCCAACAAGGAAGGACTCTGTGGGCTCTGGTAAGGATGATGGGAAGCCACTGGAATATTTCGAGCACAAGGCTGCAATCTGTATTGTGTCTTAAAAGTATTAATGTGGAGAATTGACTGCAGAGGGCAAGAATAGAAATAGCTAGTCTACCAGAAGGATTATCACCTATGTTTGGGGGGGTTATTAGTGAAGAGGTCTGGGAGTTAGTGATGGAGGAGGTCTGGGGATTAGAGATGGAGGAGGTGAGAAAGGGTCAGATTGGAGAACACATTTTCAGTCAAGAGCTTAGATTAGATTTGGAATGTGAGAGAGAGAATGGGGAAGAGCATGACTCCAAAGTCTTTGGCATAAGCAGCCAAATGAATACACAGTCATTTACTGAGAAAGGAAAGGCTTTGGACAAGTTTTGTGTGAGATGCCTGCTATATATGTAGAGGAGACAGTTAGGGGGCAGATTCTGGATGTCAGGAGAGTGGTAATCATTCGCAGGTTCACTCTTATTATTTGTAGCGTCAGGAACAAGAGCGCAAATGGCAGTTCATATACGACATGTCTAACTATTGAGAAGTTATAACTAACTTGACATCACACTGTTAGATAAAACATGCTCTATCCTTTTATCTTGATAAACATACTTTTACAACAATAAAACCTAAAAGGACACATAATAAACTTGTGATTTTTGTGGCCAAATATTGGCAAAATATCACAAAAACTGAATTTAATTACTATCATAATAATGTCTGGCTGTTCCATTGATGGACTACGGATGTTTAGATAAATGATAAAATACATAATAAATGATTACATATTTATGCCATACAATTAACTTTTCTTGCCTTAGCAAAATCACTAATCATATTGTTATAATAAAATTTTTCACATAGTTTGTGTCTACAGGAATAAAGAGCTAAAAAAGGATTAAGAATAAAATGTGATTGTATTCAAAATGTACAAAGCGTAAATGTATTTTGATAAGTTTAAAATGTAAATTGTTGGGGTGCCTGACTGGCTTAGTCAGTAGAGCATCCAACTCTTTTTTTTTTAATGTTTATTTATTTATTTAATTTTTTTTTAACTTTTATTTATTTTCGAGAGAGAAAGAGAGAGACAGCAAGCAGGGGAGGGGCAGAGAGAGAGAGAGAGAGAGAGAGAGAGAGGGAGACAGAATAGAAGCAGGCTCCAGGCTCTCAGCTGTCAGAACAGAGCCTGACATGGGGCTCAAACCCACAAACCATGAGATCATGACCGACTAAAACACCAGGCGCCCCTAGAGCATCTGACTCTTGATCTCAGGATCACGACTTCAAGCTCCACGTTAGGCGTGGGGCTTATTTTTAAAAATAAGTAAATAAATGAAAAATAAAATCTTTAAAGAAAGGAAAAAAGAAAATGTAAACTGTCAAAAATTGTTTTTTTTGTGTTTTAAATGTTATTTTTTCCTTAAAACATTCAAAGTATCTATTAAAATTCGAAATAACAAAGTACAAGTATCA
Organism: Cryptoprocta ferox; assembly: GCA_028646485.1. Lineage (NCBI taxonomy): Eukaryota > Metazoa > Chordata > Mammalia > Carnivora > Eupleridae > Cryptoprocta > Cryptoprocta ferox. Next base: position 71,812,302 of record CM053570.1, on the reverse strand, counting down.
GAATTTTAAATCAAAATTATATAAATAATGCAGAAAATAGAAAGTTAGCCTTTGGGGCGCCTGGGTGGCTCAGTAGGTTGAGAGTCCAGCTTTGGCTCAGGTCACGATCTCACAGTTTGTGGGTTTGAGCCCCATGTCGGGCTCTGTGCTGACAGCTAGCTAAGAGCCTGGAGCCTGCTTCGGATTCTGTGTCTCCCTCTCTCTCTGACCCTCCCCTGCTCACTCTGTCTCTCAAAAATAAATAAAAAACATAAAAAAATAAAAGAAAAACCAATTAAAAAAATTTAAAGACCCATTGTCTTATTAAATATTTTTATACAAATAAAGTTATTCCCAATGCATTCCCAATTCATTGTTTATTGACAATGTAAAGAATCAGTCCTCCATTCATGTTACGACTAGACAAATATACATATAATATAAAATTTCATGGTCAAAAGAATTGTTTAGTATTGCAAAAATTTTTTAAGCCACTATGGGAAATTGTACTAAATCATCAATTGTTTCCAAACCTTGAATTGGAACATGAAAAGAGGCCATTTTAAAAACAGAACAGTCATGCACATTGTACCTGGATGGCTCAGTTGGTTAAGTGTCTGACTCGATTTTGGCTCAGGTCAGGATCTCAGGATTTGTGAGGTTGGGCTCTGCGCTACCAGCATGGAACTTGCTTGGGATTCTCTCTCCTTCTCCCTCTGCCACTCCCTCTCCTTCTCTCTCTCTCTCTCTCTCTCTCTAAGTAAATAAATAAACTTTAACAACAACAAAAAGGAACATTCACTACTACTGGGAAATAATACTTGGTTATGCAAGAATATGTCACACCTGTGCTAAAAGGAAGGCTATGACAAGGAAATTTGTATTTCCTCTTACGTAGGTACCTTGTTGTTCAAATTGTCCTGGCGCTGCAGAGCAACGCCTGTTTCTTTTAAATGGCTACATCCAAAAACCGTAAAGGTATTAGGATGCAGTTGCCTCTCCAGTTTCTTACATTGTGATAAAATATGCATAATGCAAAATGTACTATTTAATCATTTTTAAGGATACAGTTCACTGGTATCAAGTATATTCACATTGTTGTGCAACTATCACCACCATCCATCTCCAGAACTTTTTATTTTCCCAAATTGAAACTCTGTAACTATTGTTTTTTATTTAAAAATTTTTAATGTTTATTTATTTTTGAGAGAGAGAGAGAGAGAGAGAGAGAGAGACAGAGCACAAGTGGGGGAAGGGGAAGAGAGAGGGAGACACAGATCTGAAGCGGGCTCCAGGCTCTGAGCTGTCAGTACAGAGACCGACCCGGGGCTCAAACCCATGAACCGTGAGATCATGACCTGAGCTGAAGTCAGATGCTTAACCAACTGAGCCACCCAGGAGCCCCCAAACTCAGTAACTATTAAATACTAACACCCTGTTCTCCTTTCTCCCAAGCCCTTGCAACAACTCTTCTACTTTTTGTCTCTGATTTAAAATCCTTTACGTACCTCAGATAGGTGGTATCACATAGTATTTGTCTCTGTGATTTATGTATTTCACTTAGCATATGTCTTTGAGGTTTATCTATTGTGTAGCATGTGTCAGATATTCCTTCCTTTTTAAGGCTGAGTAATATTCCATTGTATGTATATGCCACATTTTGTTTGTCCATTCATCCCTCAATGAATGCTTGGTTTTTTTTCCCCACCTTTTGGTGATTATGAATAATATTTCTGTGAACATGAGTTTACAAATATCTGCTCAAGTCCTTGCTTTCAATTCTTTTGATGCCTTTCCGTTTGAGGACACTTTTTTTTTTAAACTTTACTTTATTTAGAGAGAAAGAGCACGTGCAAGCGGGGAAGGAGCAGAGGGGGAGAATCCCAAGCAGGCTCCTCACCATCAGCGCAGAGCACAACACAACACGAACCCACAAACTCCAAGATCAAGACTTGAGCTGAAATCAAGAGTTTTGGGTGCTTAACCACTGAGCCACACAGGAACCCCTAGGGTTGTACTTTGTGGTGAGGGCTGGATCTAGAAAGATAGAGAAACCTATGTGTTCTTCAATAAAGTTAGTGTGTGTGTGTGCCCACCTGCGTGCGCGCGCGCGGGTGTGAGTATAGAGAGAGAGAGAGAGATTTTTGCCAGGGCAGAGTCCCTCTTGGACGATATTAATGGGCATAAATATGTAAATGGTATTAGAACTGGGTGAATATAGCAATGAGTGTAGATGGAAAAGAGGTTGAAGGTCTGTGCCTGGGTCATTTAGAAATCAGAAAGAGAAGGGAAAACAAGAAAAAAAAACAAGAAAAATACAGAGACTTGGAAGCCAAATAAAATCCAATGTTGGGGGATGATCAACGAGGCCGAATACCGCCAAGAGACTAGATAAAGGACTGAGAATTTGCCATTTGATACAACAAAAGTAGAAATTAATGATAACATTTTTTAAAAAAAAAAGCAGTGTCAGTGAGGAGTGGGGATGAACATCTGGCTGAAAAGAGTTCAAGAGAGAATGAGAAGAAAGCGCAAATAGAGGGTTTGGCCAGCTCTTTACAGGAGTTTTTCTATAAAAGAGAGCAGAGATGTGGGACGGAAACTAGGGGAGGATGTGGTGGAGTCAAAGAAGTTTTGTGGTTTTTGTCTGTTGTTGTTGTTTTATAACAGTGGCATGACCACTGATGGTTCTGCATAAAACTCCACAGACATATATCCAAGTGCATCCATTTGGACGTCTCATAGGGAAATTAAAACCCATCCCAAACAGAACTTTTGGTTCTCTCTCCCTCTTTCCCCAATCTGTTTCTTTCCTAAGTCTCCATCTTTCTCAGTAAGCATCTTTGCCAACCATTCAAATTGAAGGCCATTCCGGATTCCTCTCTTTCCCTCACTCCTCATAACCAAAGCATCAGCCTCTTGGTTCTGCTTCCAAAATGTATCCTTAATCTGTTTACCTTTACTACTGGGACTGCTGCAATAGCTTCTCTGTCTTCCTTCTTGCCTCCCACCACCTTTTCTGTATATGGTGGTGGCAAGAGTGTAAATCAGATGATATCATATGACCACTTAATACTTTTCAGTGGTTACCTGTCACACTTTAAATCCCCACTGCTTGTCTTGAGCTATAAAGTCCTATATTATCTGACCCTTTTTTCCTTCTCCAACCTCATCCTCACCCCCTATCTTGTACCACACTGACCTTCTCCCCACCCCACTGCATCCTGCCGTTTCTTATACTTAATTATTTGTATGCCAAAATATAAAAAAGTACAGAGAATATTATAGAAAAACATGTGCCTACTACCTAGATCTAACACATTAATGTTTAGCCACATCTGTCCATTAAAATACATTGTTCTCTGAATCTCTATTACCTGGGAATGTGCTCACCACGTAATAGGTGCTAATCAAGCAATGTTGATGTATGCAGTTTACTATGCTGATGTATGAAGTTTTCATTCATTTATTGGCTGTCTATTTTTTGTGTGCGAATATACCATAATTTGTTTATCCATCTTTCCACTGATGAACATTTAGGCTGTTTCTGATATTTTATCGTTATAATAGTGTTGCAATGAACACTGGCAACATAGTGTTTAACAGGTCAGATTTGGTGGCTCTCAGATTTGGTTAAGCGTCTGACTTCACCTCAGGTCTTGATCTCACAGTTTGTGAGTTTGAGCCTTGCATCGGGCTCTGTGCTGACAGCTCAGAACCTGGAGCCTGTTTCAGATTCTCTCTCTCTCTCTCTCTCTCTCTCTCTCTCTCTCTCTCCCCTGCTCATGTTCTGTCTCTCAAAAATAAATAAAACATTAATGTGTGAGCAGGGGAGGGTCAGAGAGAGAGGGGGAGACACAGAATCTGAAGACAGGCTCCAGGCTCTGAGCTAGCTGTCAGCACAGAGCCCGATGCGGGGCTCGAACCCACAAACCGTGAGATCATGACCTGAGCCGAAGCTGGATGCTCAACCGACTGAGCCACACAGGCGCCCCTAAAAATTTTTTTAAGACGTCAGATTCTATGGTAGTTTTTTTTTAAGTTTATTTATTTATTTTGAGAGAGAGAGAGAGACAGAGACAGAGAACGAGCTTGGACTGGGGAGGGGCAGAGAGAGAATCCCAAGCAGTCTCTGTGCTGTCAACACAGAGCCCAAGGCAGAGCCCAATGCCTGGGCAATCTCATGAACCATGAGATCATGACCTGAGCCAAAATCAAGAGCCAGTTGCTTAACCAACCGAGCCACCCAGGTGCCTCTAAGAGGTCAGTTTCTGGAGCAGACTACTTGGGATTGAATTCCGGGCACCATAATTTCCAAGTTCTGTCACTTTGGCCAAGTTACTTAAATTCTCTGTGTCTATTTTCTGAATTATAAAATGAGGGTAATTGCATAGGGGCACATGGACCCCAATGTTCATAGCAGCACTTTCAACAATAGCCAAATCATGGAAAGAGCCTAAATGTCCATCAACTGACGAATGGATCAAGAAGATGTGGTTTACAAGAGACTCTTAAATACTAAGAACAAACTAAGGGTTGATAGGGGGTGGGGGAGAGGGGAAAATGGGTGATGGGCATGGAGGAGGGCACTTGTTGGGATGAGGTATTATATGGAAACCAACTTGACAATAAACTATATAAAAAAATAAAATGAGGGTAATCATAGTAACATTTCATGGTATTGTTAGTAGGATTAAATGAGTTAAAAATATATGTAAAAAACCTTATCTCAATGAATATCAACTATTATTATGTATTGCTGAGTCAGAGGACATGTATATATTTAATTTTATTAAGTGATTACCAATTAATGCCTCCACCAGCAATATATAAGTTCCATATTCCTAAATCTAAAACATGGTAGTAATTTAAAATTTCTGCCAATCTAATGGGTATGAAATTACATATACATATTTAAGTTTATTTAATCTCTACACCCAACATGGGGCTGGAACTCATGACCCTGAGATCAAAAGTCAATGCTCTTCTGACTCATTCAGCCAGGTGCCCCATATACTGTTTTAATTTGTACCTTGATGGTTACAGTCAAGTTAAACATCTTTGCATGGGTTTATTGGCCATTCATTTTGGTTTTTTGGTGAACTAGCTCTGTATATCTTTTATTTACCTTTCTACTGGATTGTTTGCTTTTTTCCTTTAGATTTTGGGAACTTTTTTGGATATTAATCTTTTGGTGGTTTTATATATGTGAATACCATCTAGTTTTTGGCTTGTCTTTCTGTTGCATCTTCTAAAACTTCTGTTGTTACAGAATTAACTAATTTTTGTGCAGTCAAATCTAACAATATTTTCTCACACGGTTTGTGCTTTTTGGATCTTATTTAAGAACTTCTTCCCTATTTTGATATCCTAAAGACATATTTCCTGAAAAATATTTCGAGGCCTGTAATCCATCTGGGATTTATTTTGGGATATGGTTTAAAGTAAAAATCTAATTTTATTCCTTTTTTTTCCTATTGAAAAAGTTGCCTCAGCACCATTTCCTGTAGAGGTCATCCTTTCCCTACTGACTTGTAGTGCCCATTCTTATAATCCACCTTCCCAAAGACCTAGTCTTCAAAACCTTTGCTTATTTTCTTTCTACCGGGGATTCTTTTCTCTCGTTCTTCAGATCGCAGCTCAAGCGTCGTGCCCCTCTTGTGCCCCTCCTATCTGGGTTATGTCTACATGTATGTCCGGCTCGGTGACCCCGTGACTCCAGAGAGTCTGGAAAGGCTGAGAGAAGTAGGTGTTGGGCCAGCTGCCGCCAGGCTGTTGCCAGGGCGGCTGTCGGAAAAGCAGCCGAGGGGAGGGGCACCCCGAGGCCCAGTGACGGAATCCGGCCCGCGCCGGGGTCGCCAAGGAGTGCGTCACCACGTGTGGTAGAACGGGGGCGGGGCCAGGGCTGAATCACGTGGCTTGGTTGCCTACGCGCTGCTGGGCCGTGGGAAGATGGCGGACGGAAAGGGAGACGCCGCCGCCGCCGCCGGGGCCGGGGCTGAGGCTCCGGCAGGAGCAGGAGCTGGGGACGGAACCGAGACTGAGTCCATGGCTCGGGGTCATCGCCCTGCATCTCCGGCGCCGGGAGCCCCGGGACTGCGACCATGTCTGTGGCAGCTGGAGACAGAGCTGCGGGAGCAGGAGGTGTCGGAGGTCTCATCTTTGAACTACTGCCGGAGCTTCTGCCAGGTGAGGGGCTGCCTGGCTGGCCGAGGGCGGCGGGGTGGGGAGGCCAGGGGGAGAGGCCTCGGATCGGTTGCCGCAGCCAAGGGCTGGACTGAAAGGCGCCACCTCCGTGTGTCGCCGCGCCCCCGGGGCCGGGAAGGCCCAGCTCGGGGAGCTCGACCGCTGGCCCCCCTTCACCACTGCCCGACTTTGGCCACCGCCAAGGCGGGTTGCACTGGGCCAGGCTGAGAGCCCTAAGGGCGCCGGCGGCTCCCTGGAAGGGCCGTGCCCTGTCGCCGTTGCCTGTCTCCCTGCCGGGTGGTTGGTTGGAGCGCCATTGCCTCCAAAGAGATTGATGGTTCGTTCCTGCTGGGAGATCCTTTTTTTGAGTGCAGGTCTCCAAACTGGAAAACCTGAGTTTTCCTGAATAATCCGGAGATACGTGTTGGGGCCAGAGACTTCTCTTTGGAGTCAACGTCATCTGGGCCCCTAAAAGCTCTGACAGTTGGCTTTGAAAGGCGTCTTGGGCTTTCTGATTAGTGATTGCGGAGCCCATGGGTGGTTTTTCCCCTTTTTTTCTGATTTATTTATTTATTTATTTATTTTTGAGAGGCGGGGTGGGGAGACTTTTAAGCTGTTCTTTCGCTTCTTCTGTATTCCTTTGAGGATTGTGCTATCAGCAATGAGGCTAGTGAGCCTTGTGGTGGCTTTAGGGTCTTTGAGTAGAAGAAGACTGAGAAAGATGTGGAGTGTGGTCTATTGGCAGTGGTATGATCATTTCTGTGCCGTAGTGGGTCCTAACCGGTGGTTACATACTTATCGATTGGTATGTTTAGTTTAGTCTTCATGGTCACTTAGAGATTTTTGTCTGTAAATTTAAAGATATGCCATTATTATTTCTACTCCTGCTGTTCTATCAGGTTTCAGGGCCAACCCTCTGCTCCTCACCTGGTGTATCTTAGAGAATGCAAAATAATGGTAGTATGTTGGTACTTGGACTCTTGATGAGTAGTTGAGCATGCTGAATAAATTGCGCTGTTGCAAAGTTGTAATTTGAAGGGACAGTATGCTCTCTAGTCCAGTGGAAAAGAAAAAATAGACTTGGTTTCTTGCTTTTCCCCTTCCTCTTTGCTGAGCCAGAGACACCTCATCTCTTCGAATGGAATTTTGTCCATGCTTTTTTTTTCTATACATTGTATCGTTAACAGTTTTTATGTCTACAACCTGCAGCATTTCTCTGCACTAGGAGGTGTTGAGGTGTAATTGTTCTTTGCTTCCATGCTAGTGACCATTGGTACTTACTACACACATTTATTCTACGAACTTTTACTGACTGCGTTGGATGGTGCCAGGCACTTCATCGAGTGCTGAGGAAACGTGAATAAGGCAGCACTTACCCTTGATGAGCTTACAGTTGGGAGCAGGTGGTAGACGTAACAATATTTCCAAAACAAGTTTTGGTAATGATGGAAAAGGAGGTGTTGTAGAGACAGTGGTGAGGGGATAGCCATCATGGTACATCCTAATGGAACAACAATTAACTTGTGAAAATAAATTAAAAGTTTAACTCTGGGCTGCGGTATGTACTTAGAAGTAGCTAGGAGAGGCCTCTTTAGATAGGGTGGTCCAGGAAGGCCCTAAGGCCGAAAGGATAAAAATGAATCTTGGGACTGTTGGGGGAGGGGAGGGGAGCATTTGAGTGCCAAAGGTAGAGATGAGAAGGACAATTGAAGCTTTGGGAGAATGGGGAGCTGATTGGACAGGAGTGGTGGGGAGGAGGACAGGAGAAGAAATGCAGGTTTGGGGAAGTCTTCTAAGTGTTACCATCTTAGCAAGAGAGCAAGAATGGATGTAACTAGTTAAATTGAAGCTTGTCAGAAGACACCATATGTACATCTACATATCTATTGATTTTGCTGTATGCCTAGTGTTTGTAGCCCTCATCTCATTTTAACTGAATGTTTTAATGTCTTGAACCTTGGTGACACCTAGAAGTGTAAGGAGACAGAAGTAAGTAAATTACTTAAAGTAATTTGTCTTTTCTGTGAAGATTTCCTTTGGCCTAAGGTTTTTCCCCAAACACTTTTTTGGACTAATAAATGAAACAAGAAAAGATGTCCCTGTAATGATGATGTGTTATAAGAGGAAGCACATTGGATTGGGAGCTAGTTGGGTCCTATTTGTGACTCTACCACTTATTAATAACCTTGGGCAAACCATGCATGTGGAATTTATTTTGTTTCCTGGCTTTTATCTCCTTATGATGCTTTATACAAACCGTAGAATAGAAAGTTTATTTACAACTCTTCACAATATTTGTCACAATATTTTTGCCACATTTCCCCCCAAAAGTCCAGATAAAATCAACTCACCGTGTCCTTGTTCACCAAATACAAAAAAAAAAAAAAAAAAAAAAGTCAACATTTTATGATGAAGGAGGAACAATTTCACCATTCAAATTTGGTCGAATAGCTCTTGGTTTCACATTTGAAAGGCAGAATAAGATTTATTCATCCACTCTTTGTGGTGTGCCCAACTTTGCACTAAGTGCTGGAGATAGGAACATGCCCTCTAGGAGCACTTAATGTGTAAAGGTAGCATCATATACGCCTGATTTGTGCTCTCCAGGATATTTAACTGCCACAAAAGTATTTTCATCAGGTATTTAGTTTAGAAATGTTGTAGAGATTTAGATTGTATGAAGCACATCCCTTCTGCAACAGGCTGGGACCATATTCTCTCCAGCTCTTGCAGTACTTAAAAGAAATGGTTCCATTTTTGGAATTGCACCAAATCGAGAAATAAACCAACATATGAAAGGATGGAGAAGCTTGTCTCATTCTGGGCATGTTTTCAATTTTCAGAAGTTTGTGAAGATGATAAAAATGAAACTTGAGAAGTAATAGTTACTAAGAAAATGATACTTAGATCAACTTGTATTCAGTGAACATTTGTATTCAATGACTATGGGATGTGGCTTTTCCCTCAATTCCTTTTCTGAAAACATTGTCCGCCAAACCGTGTGGATGAGATTAACTCCAGAAAACAGTCTTTCTTTGTTTTGTTGAAAAATTGATGGCTGTCCTCTCAAGTTTTTGCTATATTTTGGGAATCAAGATTCCTAAAGTTTTACAACTGGTAGTTCTATTTGTAACACAAATTTTAAAAGCTTTTTAAGTAACATTAACAGACTTGAAATTATTGGGTATAATGATTATATTTTGAGAATACCAGGCAAAGTAGTTTTATGAGTAAACCTTGTTTGTGTGAAACACTTTTAGGTTCTAGACTAATAGTGACTTTATAGATTTTTAAATGTTAAAATAAGTAAGTACTGCATATATTTCAGTTTCTCCTGAATTAGTGATTGAATGCAAAGGGTCTCCTGGCTTCACCATTTAAACTAGCTATGTGACCTTGGGTATGTTATTTTCTTTAACCCTTAGTTTTCTCATTAGTAAATGGAACAATAATAGTACTTACTATTATCTATGTAAATATATTGTTTATGGACTAAATAAGACAATCTAAAAAACAATGTTCCCGGAATTCTCCTAGTTTCCAGATTTCTTAGCCTTATAATAGAAAGTCTTCATCCCCTTACCCCCAGTTTACTTTTCAGCTCTTACTTAGCCAATCCCATCACCATAATCCTATTCTCTTATTCAGGGGTCTTTTACTTGGAATTCTTGGACCAAAATATGATCTCATTTTTCCTGTGATTAAAATTTCTCCAAGTGCATTATTTTGGGAAAGCTGATTTTAATTTTCATTTGATTCCTCAAGATCCAAGATACATATTAGGCATTCCGTAAATATTTACCAATTGATTGATTTCCAAAAGGATACTTTAGTAGCAAGATCTCAGGTCATTAAGTATTCTGTGTCTTTGCCTTTCATTGTGCTGTTCTCTCCTTTTTCTCTCATTTTCTATATGGCAAATTTTCCTTGTTTAGGGCCCAGTGCAAACACCATCTCCTCTGTGATGCTTTCTCTGATTTTTCTAGATTTTCTCTTAGATGTTTGTGTTCTTTTGACACTTTGTACATGCTTTTAACTCTTGCTTTTCTTGCTGTCACTGTCTTAGTCCAGGTTTCATAAGTAATGTCCTATTGCAGCAACCTCTTCACTGAGCCCCCTTGCTTTCTGACTGGCTTTATCTGCAGTCCATTTTGGTATTCTTTGTAAATTGTAAATATAATCTCGTTAGTCACTTTGTTCCCTAAAATTCTTCAGTGGTTTCTTATGCCAAAGACAAGCTAAAATTCAGACTTACCAGCCTTGCCTGGCGGACAAAACCTTTTAGAATTTGGACACTGCCCCCCCCCCCAACTCCCCTTCCCCACCTCCCACCTTTCCAACCTTTTTCTTTCTTTTTTTTTTTTAAATACCTTTACTACAAAATCCGTCTCTAAGTCTGCCTGATTAACCTAGGGTCCTCCCTTCTCCGTCTGCCTATTTATCCTTTGAGACTAGCTTCAAACATTAAGTCTTTCAGAAGTGTTTTATGATTGGGGCAGACAGAATGAGGTGATTCTTAGTGTACTCCAGTAGCATCTTGTATATAATTGTGGTACCTGAATAGTGGTTTCCATGTTTGTCTCTTGAATTGGCTAGCAAACGAACAAGAGTCTTCTTTGTTTTTGTCTTTTAGTCTTTTTTGTATGCTTGATACCTAATAATTAATACAATGGCACACAAAACTAATTTGTTGAATGAATTATATTGTGGAACTTCATGATATACTCAAGAGGTTAGTACTTCAGAATGAACACTTGATGTAAATCTGATGGAAAAAGCAACTTTATCATAAGAAATTACTTGTAAAGGAACAGGATAGACACTTTGCTCATTTCTTGGAGCCATACTTTTGAACTTAGCCTACGTTCTTATAATAATGTACACATTTACACTTGTGGAATGAGAAGTAGTGTTGTTGGTGGGAGAAAATTAGAGGCATTGTAGTATTGAGGAAGAGTTATCAGCCTAGTAAAACAACAGTTTGGAAATGTTGAGATGGGGAGGATCAGTCTTCCTAACGCCTTGAGATTGGTGACCATGAAAACTCTTTTGAGATTTACTTCTCATTTATTTTAAAGAGTTTTTAATATATTACCTTTTCTTCTTGTGCTTTCTAAATAGAAACTAGATGACAGGTAGTTATAATGGCATAAACTAGCTTTGCATTGCATATGACCAAAACATAATTATAAATGTGACCTATGAAGCAGTGGGAATTTTGGATGCTGTCATTTACTTGGTACCTCCCAGTCTCTTTTATACTAGTGATTTCTGTGTCTACCTGTGCTTCATGCTCTTAACAATTTTAATAAAAAAATCTAGGGGCGCCTGGGTGGCTCAGTTGGTTGAACGTCTGACTTCAGCTCAGGTCATGATCTCAGGGTTTGTGGGTTCGAGCCCCGCGTCGGTCTCTGTGCTGACAGCTCAGAGCCTGGAGCCTGCTTCGGATTCTGTGTCTCCCTCTCTCTGTTCCTTCCCTGTTTGCACTCTCTCTCTCAAAAATAAATAAATAAACATAAAAAATTTTTTAAAAATAAAATAAAAAATCTAAATAGAAAGCACCACTTATTTCAGGGCTGCAAAGGCATTGGTCAACTGAAGTGTGCTTTGTTTACACTTAGCTCTAGGCACCTGTCACCTCTCCCAGAGGCCTTCATTGACTATCTTATCTAAAACAACACTTCCCCATCTTCAACTCCTTCACACTGCTTTATATTTCTCTAAATCACCGACTACTATCTGATGTCTATGACAAATACATGTATTTGTCTGTCTCTGCACCTGGAATGTAAGCATCAAGAAGGGCGTGGACTGTTTTGTTTACCCAGTGCCTAGAATTATCCCTGGCACTTAATGGATACTCAGTCAATATTTGTGGATCTTTTATCTCCTTCCTTCCTTAAATCTCTGACTAGACTTCTCAAGAGTAACAATCTTACCTTTCTTTATTAAGAAATTGGGACATGTTTTGGTCAGCCAGTTTATGCTGCTTCCCAGCAGGAATCAGGTCTTATTGTCCTTTGTATCCTGATAATTAAAGAGTAGAACTTAATTTTATTTATGATTTCTTTTTTATAAATGTTTATTTATTAGAGAGAGAGCAAGCGAGCGAGCTTGAGTGGGAGAGGGGCAGAGAGAGGGAGACCCAGAATCCGAAGCAGGCTCCAGGCTCTGAGCTGTCAGCACAGAACCAGACACGGGGCTCGAACCTGTGAGATCATGACCTGAACTAGAGTCGGAGCTTAACCGACTGAGCCACCAAGGCACCCCTTATTTATGTTTTCTAAGAATTTCCCATGGTTGCTTATATTCCACAAATATTTAAAGAGTTTTTCAACAGGGTTTGCTTAGCCAGGTTGAAACATTTATTTTGGATATGGGTGACATCATACTGGAAAACTAGACCATAAATAAGGGATTGAGCAAGATGATACAAAAAAATTGATTCCTAAAACTTTCGTTGATCACTAAAGCCAACATATAAATCACTATATGAAAAATTAGATGGGTTATTTATTTATTTTTTTATCAGTCTATATCTTTCAACTAATCATCTTTTATATGCTGAGCACTCAGGTAGATGGTGTTATTTTCATTTTATAGATAGAAAACTGAGGCTCAGGGAAATTAACTTTCTCAGGATCACACAGCTAGTAAGCTGTGGCAGAGTCTTCAGATTCCAAAGTCCGTGCTCTTTTTCCTCTATCAGCATTTCCAAACTTGTTTTGTTCCATGAGATATATGTGTTAGTAAGTACTTATTGAACTAAGGAGTCTATGTTCATATAAATTGGGATAATGTTGGGATAAATACTTTTTTTATGTGTCTTATATATGTTATGATGCATTTTGAATCTCCTAGAGAGACATTAAGTGTTATGCAGCATTTGCCAAACCTAGCAGGTCTGGGACATTTAATATTTTGCCATGTTCTAAACCCGATATCATCCCCAAATCACATGTTTTTCTTTCATTATAGTAAAGCAAAACACTATGTGGAAAAGTGGATTGGTTTATGTTTCTACATATCACTGAATTTGATTCCCTACTTTCAGCCTAACATGACTAAGAGCTTTTTATGAAAAAATTTCGCTCCAAAGTTTTTGCAGGTTTTGAATTATACTTACTGTCCCATATGAAAAGTATTTCAATGTATTATAATTTTTGGAAATTGAAAATGAATACTGTTTTAGACATATCTTGTGTTCAAGGTTATTCATCTAGGTTTACCTTTATCTCTGCAACATATCTAGCTTGGGAACTAATGTATTTGTTTATTTCTTCTCACTTTTGTGCTATGTCTGAATTCTTTAATATGTTTTTTTTTAATGCTTTTCTTGTCGTTTTTGGGGGGATCTATTAGCTTAGTGTGCTGACATTGATTTCATAGTATTTTTACTCCCAAGGAAATAGCCTGAGTGTGTCACATTAGCCAGCACAATAATGCTTTATTAATATGGACACATGTTAAGAATTATTACTGGATGTATTGGAATGAATGGCCTAGCTTGGGAATTGCATTTTTATGATACATGGTTACAGAAAATAGGCATATTTTTATTTGTAATTTCATTTTGTTTAATTTGCTTTCTCACTGTGAATACCTTGGTGTATTATTCTGATTTTTGGAAAAATATGTGTATAGTATATATATATATATATATATATAAGGATTAAAATAGAATTATTTGGCTATAGTTGACACACAGTGTTACATTAGTTTCAGATGTACAGTATTGTGATTCAACTTCTCTATATGTTATGCTGTGCTTACTACAAGTGTAGCTACCATCTGTCACCATACAATGCTATTATAGTGTCACTGAGTATATTCCCTATACTGTGCCTTTTATTCACATGACTTATTCATTATATAACTGGAAGTCTGTATCTCCCATCCCCCTCACCTTCTTTTTCTTTGCCCTACCCCCCTTCCCTCTGGCAACCATATGTTTGTTCTTTGTATTTGTATGTCCAGTTCTGCTTTTTGTTTGCTCATTTGTTTTGTTTTTTAGAATCCAAATAGGAGTGAAATCATACGTTATTTTTCTTTCCCAATCTGCCCTATTTTAATTAGCATAATACCCTCTAGGTCTGTCCATGTTGCAGATAGCAAGATCTTATCCTTTTTTATGGCTGTGTAGTCTTCCATTGCATCGTGTATGCATTTGTCTGTTCTTGGTCACTTAAGTTGCTTCTATTTCTTTTTTTTTTTTAATATTTATTTATTTTTGAGAGAGAGACAGAGCATGAACAGGGGAGGGGCAGAGAGAGACGGAGACACAAATCCAAAGCAAACTCCAGTCTCTGAGGTGTAAGCAAAGGACCCAGTGTGGGGCTCGAACCCACGAACTATGAGATCATGACCTGAACCCAAGTTAGATGCTTAATCGACTGAGCTACCCAGACATTCCTATAGTGTAAATAATGCTGCAGTAAATATAGGAGTGTATATATCTTTTTGAGTTCGTGTTTTCTCCTTAGAAATATCCAGAAGTGGAATTATTGGATCAAATGGTATGTCATTGTTTTTTAAAGTTTATTTATCTTTGGAGGGGGGGCAGAGAGAGAAAGGGAGAGAGAGAATTCCGTAAAAAATCATGAGCTGAGCTGAAATCAAGAGTCCGATGCTTAACCAATTGAGCCACCCACGCGACCCCTGGATCAAATGGTACTTCTAATTTTACTTTTTGAGGAGCCTCCATACTATTTTCCACAGTGGCTCTACCAATTTACATTTCCACTGTGTACAAGGGTTCTTTTTTCTCCAGCATTTATTATTTCTTGTCTTTTTGATTCTAGCCCTTCTGACAGATGTAAGGTGATATCTCATTGTGGTTTTGATTAGCATTTCCCTGATGCTTAGAGATGTTGAGCAATTTTTCATATGTCTGTTGACCATTTGTATGTTTTCTTTGGAGAAATGTCTGTTCACGTCCTCTACCCATTTTTTATTTGGATTGTTTTTTGGTGTTGAGTTGTATAAGTTCTTTATATATTTGGGATATTAACCCCTTATCAGATATGTCATTTGCAAATATCTTCTCCCATTCAGTAGGTTGCCTTTTTGTTTTGTTGACTTTTTCCTTTGAAGTGCAAAAGGATGTAGTCCCAGTAGTTTACTTTTGCTTTTGTTTCCCTTGCCTTAGGAGATATATCTAGAAAAACGTTGGTAGGGCTGACGCTAGAGAAATTAATGCCTATATTCTTTTCTAGGATTTTTTTGTGGTTTCAGGCTGATATTTAGGGCCTTAATCCATTTTGAGTTTTCTTGTGCGTATTTTAGAGAGTGGTCCAGTTTCATTCTTTTGCATGTAGCTGTCCAGTTTTCCCAGCACCATGTGCTGAAGAGACTGTCTTTTCTCCATTGCATATTCTTGCCTTTTTTGTTACAGATTAATTGACCATATAAGCGCGCATATATTCCTGGACTCTTTATTCTGTTCCATTGATCTGTGTGTGTCTATTTATGCCAGTATCATACTATTTTACTACAGCTTTGTAGTATATATTGAAATCTGGAATTATGATACCTCCAGCTTTGTTTTTCTTTCTCAAGGTTGCTTAAATAATGGAATTTTTAATTGTCCAAGCAATTCATGAATATGTTCTAATTGTAAAAAAAAATGGAACAATGTAAAAGAAGAGAATAAAGGATGAAAAATGTCACATATACCCTAATACATCAGTACTACATTTTTCTAGGTTAACAGTTTTCTTAGATTAACAGTTTGGGAATGTACACTTAGAGAATTTTTCTATATATGTATTTTCAGAAACATAATGTCAAGCTTACATATTAAAACTTATACAAGTTTGGAATACACACGTTTACCACTTAAAAAATAATTGCATAATATTCTATTGGAAACTGCCTTGATTTTAAATTCTGCAGGTAGCAAAACTTTCAACACTCTTACTGAAAAAAAATTAACTGTAAAAATATATAATGATACAGAAAGGAAAAAATAAAAGCCCTCTTCTGCCCTCAGTCCCTCTAGTCAATCCCCAAAAGAGTTAAGTCTCTTGTGTATTCTTAAAATCTCAAATACTCTTCTCTGATTTATATTTTAACTTAATGAGAACAATTTTCTATATCGACACACATTGAGCATGTACCATAATTAAACCATTGTGTTCTTTTTTATTGTTACCATAAATAAGGTTGCAGTGAACGTCCTTAAACATTAAACGCGGGTTATTTATACCTATAGCATAAATTCTTGGAATTGAAATTACTGTATTAAAGAGAATGTTTATTTTAAATTTTGGTGGCTACTAGCCTACAAAAAGTTGAATAGGTACTTCTATCAGTAGTTTGGGAATCCTTGTTTGACAGTATCCTTACCAGCTCTGGTGTTATTAAACTTTTTAATATTGCCCAGTCTGATAGTGGCAAATAATTGCCCTCATGCCATTTTTACTAATTTTCATTTTAATATCATTTGCATGTTTTTCATGTGTATTAGATATTTGAATATTTTCCTGTGAGTTTTGTCTTTACTATTTTTTACATAACTGTATTTTAAAGTATTATTGGTTAAAAATCATTAAAATTTAATGTGTCTAATCATTGAGTATGATCATGTAATCTTAAGATCCCATGCTGCTTTGAGGTTCTCAAGTACCATAGAGAGTTGCAGCCTAACCTGAAGCCATTGGAATGTATGATACAAATTAGTGGTTGATAGTTGCTGTGAGAAGTTTGTCGGTGTACTCATTTCCAACAGACATTTATTGATGTTTTATATATCAGTGCTACTAGACTCTAGGAAGAAGTAAGTCATAGCTGAATAACTGGAAAGACCCTACTGCTTTCCATTAGCTAAATTTTTCTTATATTGTTATTTTTATGTTATCAAATAAGGTGCCGCTGAATGTATGTATGACCTTGGGCCAAATCAGTTTGTTTTGGGGGCTTCAAATTGCTGCTTAAATGAGATGACCTTTAGGTTTGATTATCCTTACAAATTACATAATTCCATTGAAAACTGTTTGCTAAGGATTATTTTCTAAGTCCTCTCCAAACTTTGGTCTTGTGTAATCTTATTGAAGTAAATGGATAATGTTTTATTTGCGCAGTACCTATATGTTACAAGCAATCACAGAAAAACATAAAAGTGATGAGATTTTTGAAAATTATTTAAATAAGTGTTAATATTTCTGCCTCCAGTGGGTTATTACTTATCTCTCTAGGGTAAATGCCTATCCCAATGGAAACCACACTCTACTAATTTGAACTGAAGTTATTTGTTTACATTAGTTATGTTTACTATCCTTATTTGGCTTTTTTCTTCAAAGTGAACTCTTGATTTCAGTGTTTAAGGGTCTTGGTAAATGAAAATGTTAAAATCTAGCACAAATTATCCCAGAAAATTCTAACAGTAAGTGTGGATACTTCATCAAATTTGGTCAGGGTTAATGTTTTATTGTCTTATGACATGGAGAACATATCCAATAGAAAGTAGATTTGAAGTTAGGAGATTTCACTCTAACATTCTTGTGATTTTAAAACTTGCCTTGGATCTCTATTTTTGTCTCTAAAATTGGGAATAATAGCTCTCCGATTGGTGGTTGTGAATTATCAGGTGGGACAGTATAACACTGCCCTTAGCATAACTTTTGGTAGCAGATAGGTACCTAGTATATCAATTTCTTTATATCCATTTCATCACAAATAATGTTTTCAAGAAGTATTTCGTGTAGAGAAGCTTTCCATCATTTTCCTGTCAATGTATAGCCCATTAAAAAAAAAAGTTTCCTAGATGATTATAGAGCATTTGCTAATATTGTTTTAGATTCAGAGAGCCTATGATGAGCTTTGTAGACTGGAAGTGTAATTTACAGTAAATTTCTTTTATGTTGAAAAAATATGGATGTCCTTTGGGATCCATGTATAGTTGATATAATGGATTTGACCCGTTGGAACTAACAGATCATTCTATGTAAAAATTTCTTTGATTCATTTGACCACTGGTTTTAACTTGGTTTATTGTTTGCCTTTTAAATTATGGATTTCATATCAAAAGTGATTTGAGGGGTGCCTGGGTGGCGCCTTAGTCGGTTAAGCATCCACTCTTGATTTTGGCTCAGGTTGTGATCTCATGATTCTGAGATAGAGCCCCAGGTCAGGCTCTGCGCTGGCAGCATGGAGCCTGCTTGGAATTCTCTCTCTCCCTCTGCCTCCCCCGCCCCCCTTGCAATCCTTCTGTGTCTATCTATCTGTCTGTCTCTGTCTTTCAAAATAACTAAACATTTTTTTAAAAAATGATTTGAATTTATAAACATTGGATTTGAGTCCCTGAAAAAAGGTGGCCGTGCTTTTTATAAACATGTTTGAGGGAAGAACTTCAGAAGGTATTTAGTTCACTCCCCTTTCCAGCTTAAAACTTCTAAGCAGAAACTCCCTCTCAGTCTAGGATGTTAGCTGAGGATAAGAATAGGCGATAATATCAATAAAATTCTGAACATTGACATATCTATTTACCACCAAACAAAATTCATAATTCGTGTATCATTAATCTGATGTGAACACCCTTCTAAAAAATAGGATTTAAGCATTTCCTTTTAAAAATTCCCAGAAGTGCAGTTTGGTCAACATTATGTTGCCCTCCTCCTTTACAAGGATTTGAATGAAGCGGTAAGAATTTGGGACCAAATCTACTTAGTTGAAACTCTTTTAATATACAGTCATTTCACTCTCTTCAAAGATCTATATCTGAGAAACTGTATTGATCAAACTTCAAAGATAAGTTAGCAAATACTTTAATAATAGTGCAAAGCCTCAAAAGGAAGAATTACAGAATACCTGCTATATACTATTCAGTATGGTGGATTCTGGTCTACAGTGATGACAGAACAGATGTGGTTCTTACCCTCTGGATTTATTGTCTAGTGGAGAAGATAAATGTTAAACAATTTTTATATTATGTTTTCTTATTGATATAGTAGAGCAGTAGTCAGTGTTTGATAATATGTATTTATCCACCTTCCAATTAGTTTGTCCTTAAGTAAGAGGAGCATTAAGTGAAACAATTCTTAGGCTTAATTATTGCATAATAATTTTGAGGTCTAGTATAAGTGGTTTTGAATATACAACATTATGTCTCTTTTCCAATTGGTATAGATTATAAAGAAATTATTTTTCATGCAACTTTTCTGTAATCTGTTTCATTCATCTTGGTTGCCAAATTGAAAATTTGAAGCAAGTTTAATTTTAAGAAGGGAAGACCTTACTAATTTAAGGGGGAGTGGAATGCCAGAAATCTTTTATATTTTAGGTTTGGAAATGCCAAAAAATAAATACCCTTTAAACATCCCAAAACCATAAGAGAATTAGAAAGCTTTTGTTTATGTACATAAGGCATTTGTACCAAATTATTCATAGGGGTTATTTGGAGGTGGGGAATGGGAATGGAATTAGATGGAACACAGTTGTGCTTTTTCACTTTTTTGCATACAAAATTTCAATGTGGTGGAATTGTAGATGAATTTTACTGTTTTGTTGTATTTCAGTATTTTTTCAAATAAAACTTAAACAGATGATAAGGCAGTGCTATATGTATTGATAGGAAAGGATATCCAAGATTTTTTTTAAAGAAAAGAATATTATTTAATTTTATAAAGCAGTGATATATAGAAAAAGTTTTGAAAGAATTACTAAAATGTTATGTGTTGCATTTCAGTCAAGAATTAGTAGGACATCCACTTTTCTTGTGTTTTTATACAATTTGTACTTAATCTGTTACGCTATTTTAATATCATTTTTCAAAATATTTTTTAAAATGTTTGTTTATTTTGAGAGAGAGAGCGGGAGCACACGAGCAGGGTAGGGACAGAGAGGGAGAGTTCTAAGCCGGTTCCATGCTGTGAGCACAGACCCCGATGCAGGGCTCAATCCTACAACCCTGGGATCATGGACTGAGCTGAAACCAGGAGTTGGGTGCTTATCCAACTGAGCCACTCAAGTGCCCCTCTAAAATATTTTATTCTTAAGTAATTTTTACATCCAACTTGGGGCTCAAACTTAAAACCGGAGATCAGGAGTTGTATGCTCCCCCGACTGAGTCAGCCAGGTGCCCCTATCTGTTACCCTTTCAAATTAATTTTCATTTTATCCTGTTTTTTCAATACTTGTCTTTGTTTCTCTCCCTCCTCTCTGTTTCCTAGCTCTTGTGTCTTTTTCTTGTTTTGGATCTGAAGGACTACTCTCCGGTAGCTTTCTGAGATCTCTCCTGTCTTGTTTGTGTTAGGCTGGGTGTAGGAATCTAGGTTGAAAATCAGTTTTGCTCAGAACTTTGCAGCATATGTTAAAAATAAAATATCTCCAACATACAAAACAGTGAAGAGTATATTAAAATGAACGTGACCTAAGGAATAAAATAGGAGAAGTACCTATGTACCCTTTTACAGACCCGTCCGCCTCCTACCACCATCCCAATTTTGGTATTTAATCATTCTCCTGTGTCTCTTAGTATTTGTGCATTTTAACACATTTATGTGTTTTCAGCTTTACTTAAATGTTGTACTATATTTTTCTGAAGCTTTTTTTTTTTTTTTGAGCGAGTGAGAGAAAGAGGGCACAAGTGAATGAGGGGCAGAAAGAGGGAGGGAGAAATAGAGAAGTGGGGCTCACCCAAGGTGGGGCTGTAGTTCACCTGAAGTGGGACTCAAACTCATGAGCCCTGAGACCTGAGCCGAAGTCAGGTACTTAACCAACTAAGCAACCCAGGTGCCCTCTTATGAAGCTTTTAAAATTCAACATAATGGAAAAATAAAATAAATGTAACATAATGTTTCTAAGATTTATCTATATTAGCACGTATAACTTTGGTACATTCATTTTTCAGTGGTGTATAGTATTTTATTATGTAAATATATTATAATTCCTTTGTCCATTCCTTTATTAATGGATTTAAAGGCATTTATTTTTATTTTTTAGTGTTTTTTTGTTTTGTGTTTTGTTTTTGTTTTTTGAGAGAGACAGTGTGAACAGAGGAGGGGCAGAGAGAGAGGGAGACACAGAATCCAAAGCAGGCTTCAGGCTCTGAACAGTCAGCACAGAGCTCAATACAGGACTCGAACTCACGAACTGATACATGGGTACAAGAATTTCTTTAGGGTATACTCTTAAAGTGGAATTGCTGGGTTCATGTATAGACCTGCCTTCAACTATAATACTGCCAAGTTATTCTCCAAAGTATTTGTAGCAATTTATGCTAGTTATTAGTGTATGAAAGTTAACGTTGTCCCATATTCTTGCCAATACTTGGTGTAGTTAGTTTAATTTTAGCCATTCTGGTGGGTGGACTGTGGTATCTCATTGTGGTTTTAATTTCTTTTTTCTGTTTACTTGTAAGGAGTTACCTGTTTAGTTATATTTATTGCTATTCATATTTCCTCTTCTGTGAATTGCCTTCTTATTTTTTGCTCATTTTCTAGTTTGGGTTATTTGTCTTAAAAATTTTTTTTTATGTTTATTTTTGAGAGAGAGAGAGAGAGAGACAGCGTGAGTAGGGGAGGGGCAGAGAGCGAGGGAAACACAGAATCCAAAGCAGGCTTCAGTCTCTGAGCTGTCAGCACAGAGCCGGAGGCGGGGCTAGAACCTACGAACATGGGAGATCACGACCTGAGACAAAGTCTGATGCTTAACCGACTTGAGCCACCCAGATGCCCCTTGAAAAAAAAATTTTTTTAAGATTTTATATTTAAGTAATCTCCATGCCCAACATGGGGCTCAAACTCACAACGCTGAGATCAAGAGTCTCATGCTCTACCGACTGAGCTGACTTTGTCTTTTACTTTATAGTTTTTATGAAATTTTGTATCATGAAATGTGGATCTTTTGCTGGTCATATATCTTGGAATTATCTTCTCTCCAATTTATCTTTTCATTTTTTTATATTTATGCACATAAGCTTTACATTTTTTGCAGTAAAAATTACAAATCTGACAACTGAATGTAAAATGTATTTAAATTACTTTTATGGTTTTGTGTACTTCTTGGCCCATGTCTTTTTTTTTTTTTAAGATTTTATTTTCGGGGTGCCTAGGTGGCTCAGTTAAGCATCCAACTCTTTTTTAATGTTTATTTTTGGCATGAGTACACACACGCGTGCGCACGTGCGTTGGGGAGGGGTAGAGAGAGAGGGAGACATAGAATCTGAAGCAGGCTCCAGGCTCCAAGTTCCAAGCTCCAAGCTCCAAGCTGTCACACAGAGCCTAATGCTAGGCTTAAACCCACGAACTGTGAGATCATGATCTGAGCTGAAGTCAGACGCTTAACTGACTGAGCCACCCAGGCATCCCTAATGTCTGACTCTTGATTTTGGCTCAGGTTATGATCTCACAGTTGTGAGATCGAGCCCCACGCTGGGCTCTGTACTGAGTGTGGAGCCTGCTTAAGATTCTCTCTCTCCCTCTGCCCTTCTCCCCTGCTTGCACTGTCTCTTTCAAAAAAATGGAAATAAATTTAAAAAAATATTTTACTTTTAAATACTCTCTACACCCAACATGGGGCTCGAACTCACAAACCTGAGATCAAGAGTTGCATGCTCCACCAATTGAGCCAGCCAGATGCCTCCTGGGCCATATGTCTTTTTATTTTTTTAATTAAAAAAATGTTTTTATTTATTTTTGAGAGAGAGAGACAGCGTGAGCAAGGGATGGTCAGAGAGAGAGGAGAGAGAGACACAGAATCTGAAGACAGGCTCCAGGTTCTGAGCCAGCTGTCAGCACAGAGCCTGACATGGGGCTCAGACCCACGAACCGTGAGATCATGACCTGAGCCGAAGTCAGATGCTCAACCGACTTAGCCACCCATGCACCCCGCCATATGTCTTTTTAAAAACAGCCTTGTTGAGGGGCACCTAGATGGCCCAGTTGGGTAAACATCTGACTCGTGATTTGGGGTCAGGTCATGATCTCATGGTTTGTGGGTTCGAGCCCCATGTTGGTCTTCATGCTGTTAGCGCAGAGCACACTTGGGATTCTTTCTGTCCGTTCCCTGCTCATGCTCTTCACTCCCTCTCAGAAATAAATAAACTTAAGAAAAACCACAATCTTTATTGAGATATAATTGACATAAATTGCTTGTATTTAAAATGTGCAATTTGGTAAGCTTTGCCATATCTAAACACCTGTGAAACCATTGCCATAATCAAGATAATATATCCATCACCCCTAGAAGTTCATTCCTACCCCATTGCATTCCTCTTTCTTTCCCTACCATCTTTCATATTCACTCACCTCTTCATCTGCTGTCTCTATAGATTAGATTCAACTTTTAAGAATTTTATATAATTCTTTTATAAACTATGCAGTGTCTTTGGCCTCTTTTACTCAGAATAATTATTTTGAGATTCATGTTGTATGGATTTACTAGTTAATATATTTTGTTGCTGGATATTCATTGTATGGTTGTATTATGATTTGCTCATTCACCTGTTGATAGACATTTGGCTTGTTTCTATTTTTTTAGCTATTACAAATAAAGTTGCTGTTAACATTTGTGTTTATAAGTCTGTGTGTGGACAATGCTTTCTCTTTCTCTTAGGTAAATACCTATGTGGAATGGTTGTATCACATGACAAGTTTTTCAGAGTAGTTGTATCATTTTACATCCCCACCAACAATGTATGAGAGTTCTAGTTTTCTACCTCCTGATCAACACTTGGTGTAATCAGTCTTTTTAATTTTAGCCATTCTAAAATTAGTGGTTGCTCTCTGTGGTTCACATTTGCATTTCCCTAATGACTTATTATGTTGAGTATCTTTTGATGTGCTTATTTACCATTCTTATATTTTTCTTGGTGAAATATTTTTTCAAATCTTTTGCCCATTAAAAAAATGGGTTGTTTCTTATTGTTGAGTTTTGAGAGTGGTGTGTTGTGTGTCTGTCTGTCTTCCTTGTTTCTGGACATAAACCCTTCGTGAAATATATTCTTTTTTCTTTCTTCCTTTTTCTGAAAGTTTATTTTTGAGAGAGAGAGAGTGGGGGAGGGGCAGAGAGAGGAGGACAGAGGATCCGAAGTGGACTCTGTGTTGAGAGCAGAGAGCCCTGTGTGGGGCTCGAACTTACCAACTGCGAGATCATGACCTGAACTGAAGTCAGGCACTTAACCGACAGAGCCACTCAGGCACCCCTGTTCTTCTTTATTTTAATGTTGAAGCTTAGATGGCAAAGAGTGGGCAGAATGGGGATGGTGATTTTCACTTCCAAGGTACACACATTCTGACTCTGGTTCACTTGGGACTCTGGAGGGACCACTGTTCGCCATGACACAGATTCCATTGTGGTGATGTGGCCGTGGGGAAGCCTGAGGTGCTATCTACCTACCTGCTTATAGGGAGCAAATCACAAGGATGAACTAAGGCAGAACAACATCGTGGATGTCACGCATTCTGGAATAACTATTGAACTCATGTGAGATACCATCAAGAACTACTAGGATACTGGATAAGACAGGAAAAAAAAAAGTCCTACATAGCTAATGGTGGGCACAAAGCAGCCAAGCCATGGTTAATTTCTATTAATTTGAACCCTTTCTATAACCACACAGTTGATGGAGTCAGGGGAAATTGAGTCAAATATCACCTTTACAAAGGATACTCTCCTATCCTAGGCTGCTCTCTTAGGCTTTTCTTTTAATTCTCTTACCAGTATCTCTTGAAGAGCACAAATTCTTAATTTTGATAAAGTTCAATTTATCAACTTTCTGTTTTATCTTTTAACATGCTTTTCATGTGATATATTATGAAATCTGCCTAACTTAAGACTACAAAGATTTTTCCTATGTTGTCTTCCAGAAGTTTATTTTAGGTTTTACATTTAGATCTATGATCTCTTTGGAGCTAATTTTTGTATATTGTATGATGGGTGGATGGAAATTTTTTGTGTTTTTTTAAATGAATATCTAAATGTTCCATATTATTAGTTGAAAAGACTGCTTTCTCTGGGGTGCCTGGGTGGCTCAGTTGGTTAAGGGTCTAACTTTTGGCTCAGGTCATGATCTCATGTTTTATGAGTTAAAGCTCCATATTAGCCTCTGCGTTCACAGCGTGGAACCTGCTTGGGATCCTCTGTCTCCCTCTCTCTGTCCATCCCCTGCTTGCAAGTGTGCACACATGCTCTCTTTCTCTCTGAAAATTGAATATATAAAGTTAAAAAGAGAGTTTAAAAAAAAAGGAAAAAGACGACTTTCTTAATTAAGAAATTGCCTTTGCACCTTGTTGAAAATCATTTAGCCATATGTATGTAGGTGTATTTCTGGACTCTGTTTTGTTCATTGATCTATTTGTCTACCCTAATGCCATTATTATACTCATGTGTTGCCTTTTCAAACAGAAAATATAATATGAAAGCAATATTGCACATAGAGACAGGAAATAGAATGGTGGTTGCCAGGGGGCTAAAGGGAGGGAGTAATAATAGGGAGGTACTATTCAGGGAGGTCAGTTTCGGTTTTGCAATGTGAAAAGTGTTCGATGCATGGCTGTTGGTGATGGTTACACAACACCATAAATATGCTTAATGCCACAGAACTGTACTTTTCAGTAAGTAAGATGATAAATTTTCTTGTGTGTGTATTAGTTGTTTTTTTACCATAATTTATTAAAAGCTATATTGCAAAATGTCTGGGGCAGAATGAATACTCAGTTTCAGTTGACTGATTAAAAAAAAAAAAAAAAAGACCCAAAGAAGTTAGCTAGCAAATGATGAGGGTAAGAAGTTTGAATCCACAGCCAAAAGGCATATTATTTCACTCTATTACATAGCTACATCTGAATTGTAATACTTTTCCCCAGCATGATAAAGCTTAGATTTTAAAATCTCTGGACTTAATAGGTATTCTAGATAAATCCTTGTAGCAATAATGACTCACTAAAGCAGAAATGGAGGATATGTGAATTTATCCTTTTCTCTCTCCCCATCTTCCTGTTGCACACTCAATCACTTATGTTTCTTGTCAGTTGCGAATCTAAAATCTCAAGACATAAAGTTGGCTCTCTTTTTTGGTATTTTATAAATTGTAGCGAAGTATGCATAATATAAAATTTGCCATTTTAACCATTTTTAAGTATGCATTTAGTGGCATTAAGTATATTCCATTGATACGAAACTATCACCACCATTTGTTTCCAGAACATTTTCATCTTCCCAAATCAAAACTCTGAACCCATTAGACACTAATTCCCCATTCTTCCCTCTCCCCAGCCTCTAACCACAACCCTTCTACTTTCTGTCTCTAAGAATTTGACTATGGTACCACATATGACTGGAAACATACATTATTTTCTCTTTGTGATTTGCTTATATCACTTAGCATAATGTCTTCAAGATTTATCCATGTTGTAGCGTGTGTCATATTCCCTTATTTTTTAAGGCTGAATAATATTCCACTCTGTGTTCATACTACAGTTTGTTTATTCATTCATCAGTTGATGGATTTGGTTTTTATAAATAATGCTGCTGTGAACATGGGTACAAATACCTCGCCAGGTCCCTGCTTTTGACTCCTTTGGGTATATATCTGGAAATGAAATACTGGATCATATGGTAGTTGTTTATTTTTAAAATAATTGTTTATTTTGAGGAGTCTGGGTGGCTCAGTCGGTTAAGCGACTTTGGCTCATGTCATGATCTCACTGTTCATTAGTTTAAGCCCTGTGTTGGGCTCTGTGCTGACAGCTCAGAACCTGGAGCCTGATTCAGATTCTGTGTCTCCTTCTCTCTTTGCCCCTCCCCAACTTGCACTCTGTTTCTCTCTCAAAAATAAACATTAAAAAAATAAAATAATTATTTGGAGAGAGAGAGAGAGAGAAAGAGAGTGAGAGCGCATGTGTGTGCAGCAGGAGGGAGAGACACAAAGAGAGGAGAGAGAATTCCAAGCAGACTCTGTACTGTCAGTGCAGAGCCTGATGTGGGGCTTGATCCCATGACCTGAAATCATGATCTGAGCCAAAATCAGGAGTCGGATGCTTACCCTACTGAGCCACCCAGGTGCCCCCAGGTAGCTGTTTAATTTTTGGAGGGACCACCATGCCATTTTCCACAGTGGCTGCACTATTTTATTCCCAGTAGCAATGCACAGGGGTTCCAAATTCTCCATACCCTTATCAGCACTTGGTATTTTCTGTTTTTGTTTGGTTTGGTTTGGTAATAGCCATCCTAATGGGAATGAAGTGGTTATGTCATTGTGATTCTGATTTGTATTTCTTAATTAGTAATGTTAAGCATCTTTTTATGTGCCTTTTGGTCATTTGTGTACCTTCTTTGGAGAAATGCCTATTCAAGTCCTTTGCCTATTTTTAATTAGGTTGTTCGGGGTTTTGTTGTTAAATTAAAAAAATTTTTTAACATCATTTTTGAAAGAGACAGAGCGCAGGTGGGGGAGGGGAAGAGAGAGGGAGACACAAGATCTGAAGCAGGTCCAGGCTCTGAGAGCCCAGTGCGGGCCACCCACCAACTATGAGATTACTACCTGAGCTGAAGTCAGATGCTTAACCTACTGAGCCACCTAGGTGCTCCTTATTGTTGAATTTCAAGGCTTCTTTATATATTCTGCTCTCAGTCTTAACAGGTATATGATGTGCAAATATTTTCTCCTATTCTGTGAGTTGCCTTTTTACCATGCTGATAGTGTCTTTTGGTGTACAAAAGTTTTGAATTTTGATATGGTCCAGTTTGTCTCTTTTTATTTTTGTTACCTGTGCTTTTGGTGTAATATTCAAGAATTCATCTCATATCTGCATTGAGTTCATTTTTGTATATGGTATAGGGTAAGAGTTTAATTCTTTTGTATATGGATACCTAATTTTCCCAACACTGTTTGTTGAGAAGACTGCCCTTTCCCGCATTGAATGGTCTTGGCACCTTTGTGGAAACTCATTGACCATTCATGTAAGGGTTTATTTCTCGGCTCTCCGTTCCATTGATCTGTATGTCTGTTTTCATGCCAATATACACTGTTTCGATTATTGTAGCTTTGTAGTAAATTTTGATATCAGGAAATGTGAGATCTACAACTTTGTTCTTCTTTTCAAGATTGTTTTGAAATTCTTGGTGCCTTGAGATTCCATAACAATTTTAGGATGGGTTTTTCTATTTCTGAAAAAAAAAAAAAGTCATTGGGATTTTGATAGGGATTGCATAGAATCTGTAGATTTCTTTTTGGTAGTATTCACATCTTAACAATAATAAGTCTCCCAATTTATGAACATTTCCATATCATGTCTTCCCATTTATTTGTGTCTTCTGTCATTTTTTTCAGCAAAGTTTTATAATTATCAGTGCGCTAGTCTTTCCCTTCCTTGGTTAAATTTATTCCTATTTTTTAGATGTTATTATAAATGGAGTAGTTAACTTCCTTTTTCAGATCATTAATTGTTAGTGTATAAAATCAACTGATTTTGTGTGTTGATTTTTTATCCTGCGAGTTTGCTGAATTTGATTATTCAAATTGTTTTTTTTAATGTGGAATCTTTAGCATTTTCTACATGTACAATCATGTTAGTTACCAAAAACATTGAGGCTTTTACTTTCTCTCCAAGTTCGTTGCTTTTTATTTCTTTTTCTTACCTAATTGTTCTTACTAGGACTTCCAGTACTATGCTGAATAGAAGTGGTGACAGTAGGCATCTTTTTTCCTGATCTTAAAGGAAATGCTTTCATTCTTTCACCATTGAGTATAATGTTAGCTGTGGGTTTTTGTCTATTATTGGGTCTATATTATGTTGAGATAGTTTTCTTCTATTCCTTGTTGATTATTTTTTATCATGAGAAGTTTTTAAACTTTTCAAATGCCTTTTCCTCATTAGTTGAAATAATCTTGTGAAGTTTTTTCCCTTTATTCTGTTAATGTAGTTATTACATTGATTTTTCATATGCTGAACCATCCTTGCATGCCAGGAATAAATCCCATTTGGTCATGGTATCTAATCCATTTTAATATGTCACTGAATTTAGATTGTTAGTATTTTGTCAATTTTTTTTTAATTTTAGAGAGAGCATGCACACAAGAGTGGGGGAGGGGCAGAGAGTGAGAGAATCCCAAGCATGCACCACACAGTCAGCTCAGAGCCTGACATAGAGCTCAACCTCATGACCCTGGGATGACAAGAGTTGGACACTTACCCAACTGAGCTATCCAGGTGCCCCAATGAATTTTTTGTTAGTGCTTATAAGGGATATTGGTTTGTAGTTTTCTTACCTGTAGTCTTTCTCTGGCTTTGGTATCAGAATAGTGCTGGCCATGTAGAATGAGTTAGAAGTGTTTTGTCCTCTTTGATTTTTTTTTGAAGATTAAAGTTAACTTTTGGAGCTATCCCATCCAAGCTCTCTTCCTTACAGTTATTGATAATTCAGATGAAGATACCTTACAAGATGTAATTTACTTTACCTTACTTACCTTAAAGTAGTAATTTAAGATACCTCATAAAAGAAATATATGAAAATTTTATTCAACTTCACCAGTAATGAAAGGATTGTAAATTGAATAAACAAAATAATTGTATTTCCCCTATCCAGTTGACCCTCAAAAAATTGGATTTAGTTTGTAATATACAATAATTGTGATAGCTCCCAATCTGTCACTAACACTAATAATAGGAATGTAAATTGGAACAAATTTTCTGGAGCAGAATTTGGCACTATGTAAGGCTTTAAAAGTTATTCATCCTTTGACCCAGCAATTCCATTTATAGGACATTATCCTAAGAAAATTGTCATGAAGAAAACATGGAAGAATTTGGAGGAATGCCTTCAACATTATGTATAACAATACTAAGTTAAAAACCATAATGTCCAGAAAAAGAGAATTGGGTAATAAATTGTGATACACACACAAGCCTGTGCAGCTATAACATACTGATGTTGGAGAAAATTTTACAAAATAATGTATAGTATGATTCCATTAAAATGTTTCTATTTAGGCATTAAAAGCCCCTCAGATTTAATATTACCTGTTAACAGCAGTCTATTTCCAGGTGGTGGTAGTGTGGATTCTTGATATTTTTATTTCTACTTCTCCATCTCTCTATTTATTAAACAGTAAATGATACTAGTTTTAGGACGAAACAGTAAAAGGTATTCTGTTAGAATTGAAAATGGTGCTTGCTTCAGCAGCACGTGTATTACAATTGAAAATGAAACGAAGCAAGAAAGCATAGTTAAATCTTATGATAGAATCAGTATCTAAAAATAATCTGGGTAGGCTGGGATGATGGACTGAGTCCAACGAAATTTAATCAGGATGGATGAATTAGGTAGATAAGATAGAGTAATAAGTAAGTCATATTTCTGAGTTTAAAAGACCAACTGTACTCAATATGGAAAGTGTGAAGTGGGGCCTAATAGCAACCTATGGAAAAGACTTAGAGGTTTTAGTTGACTCTACCCACCTTTTCTGTGTGAGCAGCCAGCCATTTTCCTCCCCTTCTATTTCATCTCACACCCAGCTTAGTCTCTTCATGGGAAACCTCCAGTGTTTCCTCACCAAGTGACGTTAAGTCTTGTCACCATTTGCCCCCATCTGTTCTAGTCATCTTTTCTGACTGTTCAAGTTGCTGTCTATTTGGAGTCCTCCTGTTCCTCTCACTTTTGCTTTTTCGAACTTGAGCCATACTTCAGAAATCAAACTTAGTCTTGTTGAAAGCCTGTCTGTCATAGTGCAATCACATTTTACTCAAATTTAATTCTGGGAATTTCGTATATTGAGAAATTAAAATCAATAAGGTTTCTCACTTTATGTGCAGAATTTGAAATAATGCAAATCCTCTTCTATTAAAAGTGACATAATTTCCTTTTGATACAGGACATGCAGCCTTAACAATAAATGCCTTTTTTCATTTCTTTGTGAGCCCAGCCTTCTAAAGTGTGGGGTATTAATCAGCACAACTGCCGCAAAACCTTCCCAGAAGCAGTCACTTTAATGATACTAGAGAATATTAAAGATAGTGCTTAGGGGAGAAAAGGAATTTAAAAGCAACTTAAAGGGGCGCCTGGCTGGTTCAGTTGGCTAATTTACATCTGACACTTGGTTTGGGCTCAGGTTATGATCTCACTGTTCATGAGTTTGAGCCCCAGGTCATGTTCTTTGCCCACAGTGCATAGCCTGCTTGGGATTCTCTCTCTCTCTCTCTCTCTCTCTCTCTCTCTCAAAAATAAATAAACCCAAAAAATAAAATAAAAATAAAAGCATACTTAAATTAGTTGTAGAATTGTGCATCCTGAGAAGACATGCAGCAAAATGATGAAGTGTGGACTCTGGAGCCAGATAACCCTGAATTCAAATTTAAATCCTAAATCCCGCACTTAGCTAGTGGGCGACTTTGGGCAAATAACTTAAATCTTTCTGTGTCTCTGCTTCCTTATGTATGTGTGTATGTATGTATGTTTATTTATTTATTTTGAGACAGAGAGTGAACAAGCAGAGGAGGAACAGGCAGAAAGAGGGAGCGAGAGAATCCCTAACAGGCTTCTCCGCACTGTCAACGCAGAGCCTGATGCGGGGCTCAGAGCCACCAACAAGATAATGACCTGAGCCGAAATTAAGAGTCAGAGGCTTAACTGGCTGAGCCACCCAGGCACTGTCTTTGTTTCCTCATTTAAAGAAACAAGAGATTTTATTTTTAAGTAATCTCTGTACCCATTGTGGGGCTCAAATTTAACAGCCCCGAGATCAAGACTTGCGTGCTCTACCAACTGAGTCAACAAGGCATCCTTTTGTTTCTTCAGTTTTAAAATGGGCTGAGGACACCTGAGTGGCTCAGTCAGTTAAGCGTCTGACTTTGCCTCAGGGCATGATCTTGTAGTTCATGAGTTTGAGCCCCACATTTGGCTTGCTGCTGTCAGCCCAGATCCCATGTCCCCCTCTCTCTCTACCCCAACCTCACATGCACACACTCTCAGTAAATAAATTAAAATTAAAATTAAATAAAACTTAAAAGAGAATAAATAAAATGGGCTGATGATAGGGGTACCTGGGGAACTAGATCAGTTAAATGTCTGACTTCTGCTCAGGTCATGGTCTCATGGTTTGTGAGTTCGAGCCCCGTATCAAGTTCTGCACTGGTGGTGCAGAGCCTGATTGCAATTCTCTCTCCCTGTCTCTTCCCCACTTGCATGCATGCTCTCTCTCTCAAAAGAAATAAATAAACTTAAAAAAAATTAAAATGGGCTGTTGTAAATTGTGTTAGTAGCATGTAAAGCTCCTAGGAGAATACATAGCTAATAATACGTGCTCAAAAATAGTAGGAGTATTCCATTGGGAATATTAGTCTTAAACCACTTGAATTTTAAATTGCAATACATCCCTGCATAAAATATGACCATTTTTTAAGAAATGCTCCCTCTTTGGGATGTCTGGCTGGTTTAGTTGGAAGAGCATGTGACTCTTGATCTCAGGGTTGCGAGTTTGAGTATGTTGGGCATAGAGGTTATTTTAAATAAATAAACTTAAGAAAATGCTCCCTTTTTGATAGTTTCGGAAAATAGGATGCTGCCAATCTCTTTGAAACCATGTAGTAAGGAATGTAAATAGAATTCAGATGAAGGGAGATTTTTCCCCCTTCATCGTAAACATGGTAATAATAGTTCATTAAAGAAAATTTGGGGGTGGCTGGGTGACGACTCAGTTGGTTGAGTGTCCAACTCTTGATTTCAGCTTAGGTCATGATCCCAGAGTCATGGGATCAAGCCCCTGTCAAGGCTTTGCACTGAGCCTGGAGCCTGCTTAAGATTCTCCTACTTTGTTTCTCCCCTCACCCCTGCTTGGTTGCATCTGTGCTCTCTCTAAAATTAAAAAAAAAAAAAAAGAAAAAGTTAAAAAAAAAAAAGGAAACTTGGGGTCGCCTGGGTGGCTCAGTCGGTTAAGCATCCCACTCTTGGTTTTGTCTCAGGTCGTGATCTCCCAGCTCCGTGGGTTCAAGCCCCTCTTCCCTAGTGGGATTCTCTCTCTCCCTCTTTCTCTACCCCTCCCCCATTCGTACTGTGTTTCTCAAATAAACTTTAAAAATAAAATAATTTAAAAAA
This sequence comes from Cryptoprocta ferox, assembly GCA_028646485.1. NCBI lineage: Eukaryota > Metazoa > Chordata > Mammalia > Carnivora > Eupleridae > Cryptoprocta > Cryptoprocta ferox. The sequence continues at coordinate 71,779,107 of CM053570.1, read as the reverse complement.
GAAATTTGGGAAGTTCCGAAAATTATGAAAACAAAAAATGGTTCATAATGCTACTACTATCCCAGTGCTTAACCATATTAGCATTTTAGTTGAGTTCTTTCTAGTTTTTTCCCCTGTGCATTATTATTACTATTTTTTTAATATACATATATGTTGTGATTATAACACATATACAGAACTGGAGGGTGTTTAGCCTGGAGAAGTAAACTATTGTAGAAGTCCAGATGAGTCCATAGTAAACTATGTTGGGGGCCTAGTCAGGGTTGCTGGCTATATAGAGATAAAGCATAGGGGCAGGAAACAAAGGTGTTTCTGAGGTTGAATCAACAAACTGTGGGGTGGTGATTCAGTTTTTTAGCTCTCGCTCCTGGAAAGAGGCAGATGGAACATAGGAGGAAGGACATATTTGCTGGGGAAGATGTTTGTTTTGGACATGTTGAGTTTGAGATTTGAGTAGGACATTCAGATGGAAATGTCTAATCGGCAGTTGAGGTTTTTAACAAAGCCTTGAGAGGTAATCTGCCTGGGATATGCATGAGAGCACTCTAGTAAGAATGTTTAAAATCATCAAAGATGGCGCCTATAGAGATGCACATGTATCTGACCTCTTGGTATACCTTGCTGTTTAAGGGTAGGAGTAGAATTTCCATCCTTAGTACTCAGCATAATATTGCCACATAGTAGGTGTTTGTGGAATAAACAAGTTTATTTTTATTTTATTTATTTATTTTTTTACTCCTCCCCTCCCCTCCCTCCTAAACAAGTTTATTGAAACAAAGAGAGGGGACATTAATTTGGTCTCTAGAATCCTAATGAGTTTGAGGGAGTGGTATTTATTATTTATCATCCCTTTCTCTTTCAGTTTTCTTGGTGTCTAAAATGTAAATTTCTAAGAAATAAGACCTATTTTTCTTTACTGCTTCTGACGAAATTTTATTTACATGAGATACTTAAAATATTTGGATGGCTGTAATTCATTCAGCTTAATCTTGAATTTTTTAAAAAAGGTGATTGTGAGGAAGATTGTTTCAGTGATTCTTCAGATATTCAGAGTATGTCATAGTGGATATGTTAAGGAGATCTATTTGATTGGACTAACACATGAGGGTGAAAAGATTTAGGAATATAAAAATGTATAAATCAGTATAGGGCAAGATATAAACATAAGACCTATGGGGTATTGAATCTCTGAAATTGTGTAACTTGTGGAAGTCTTCATGGAATTTCTGTATCAGAAGATACTAGATTGGTATCAGGAGCATTCTTAGTGGAAAGGTGGACTGGAAAGACCCACCTCATCTGTATGCACTCAGCTCTTTGTATACTTTAGGCAGCAGTTGGTTAATTTGCATGTGTGGTTTCAACTGTCACACTGTTGACTCATTCTGAAAGCTCCATGAGGATAGGCCCCCATGTCTTTTTCTCCCAGCACCTAACAGTGTAGGTTAGAGTTAGGCTCTCAGTAAATATTTGTCCGGTGAATAAAATGGTGAATGGATTAGCAAACATTTAGTGAGACTTGAGAATGTTCTATGGGGGCGAAAGTGGGTGGAGAATTGTTATTCCTTTAAGATTGATAACACATAATATCTGACCTCAGGGAGCATAAAATCTGGTGCTGAGTATAAATTTATCAAGCTCTCTGGTTTTAGATTGACGACTGCAGACAATTAAGTAATTTGTTGACTTGAAATAGACTTTGTTTCTAACATAAGTTTTAATAAATTTAAGAGATTATGAGATTTTTATTTACATGACAGATAAGCACATATTCTCCTTTCCTTCTCTACTCATTTAGCTGCAAAAAGGATTGTTATGGGGTCAGTTTTAGGATCCTTTGATATTATTAAGTTTTTTCTTTTATTAAAATTTGGGATTTCTTTTCAATATATATTTGTTAATGTCTATTTATTTTTGAGAGAGAGAGAGACAGAGACAGAGACAGAGAGCAAGCAGGGGAGGGGCGGAGAGAGAGGAAGACAACAGAATCCGAAGCAGGCTCCAGGATCCAGGCTGTCAGCAGCACAGAGCCTGATGCAGGGTTAGAACCCATGAACTGTGAGATCATGACCTGAGCTGAAGTCAGCCACTCTCAACCGGCTGAGCCACCCAGGCGCTCCTAAAATTTGGGATTTGATTAAATGGAGACATAATGATCATCTGAAAATACAGAAGGAGCTCACATCTCAAAATGTGATAAAGAAGCAAGATATTTAATTGAATTGGTATACTAAAATAACTGGCTTCATCATTCAAGTATGCAAAGACCAGATAATCCAATGTGTTAGCTAAGAGTTTTACTGTATATGGTATAATTGTTTATGATGTATTTCCTTGTAAGGTTTTTTTTTTTTTTTTTTAAAGCACTCAAGACTAGTCAGTTCTAAATTATCAGAACTGATATATAAGGCCTCTTTGGAAACTAAAGCTGCAGAAAATCCAGTGGAATCCTGCAGTGTTACTACAGCTATTTGTGGTTCTTAAGGTAGAAAAATTAAAGTGAAGACAGGAAGTTAGGACTTTTTGAAGAAATTATACTGGGGGTAATGAATTCAAATCATATGTAATTCACTCAGGATAAAAGCTCCCCTCTGAAAATAAGACACTGATCCAGTCAGAATGTGTATTCTAAGGGGAAAAAACTTGTATTCTTGCCTATGTATAATTCAGGTGGTAACCTAACTAGATATATCAGTTGAGCATAAGCAAAACCTAATCAGTTGACGGAAGAAAGATATATATTAATAAAAGAGAGAACACCCCGGTGGAACCTACCCGGTGGAACCTAGAGTCCCCAAACAAGAATTTTGTAGTGATTTTCTAGCATTGTCCAGAGAGAACATAAGCCAGCTTTCCACTATCGTTTGAACACATTCTTTGTTTTGGACACATGTAATTTATTAGGCTTGGTTGTAGTTCCATTTTCTTTTGTTTTAGATTTCATACTCACCAGATAACCTCTTAGATAACCGCCCTATGGGTAATGCATTGCTCTGGATGGTAATATATGACTATTTCATATTATAAACAAATAAATTGGCATTTGGCCTGTATGTTAGCTTTTTAAAAATAAACTTCATTGAAAATAAAAATATAACATCATTCTTTCATAAATTGGTTAGTGTAAATTAAGCCTAATAAGTTCTATGTGTGCAGAGAAAAATAGAATTTATAGAGCTATAGAGCTGAGGGCCATACTCAGGAATTGTTTTCTTGTAGAAGGCAGGAACCATAATCCTATTTTCATGTACCCAGTGCTTGGTACTCGTTGGTGTTCAGTTCAATGTATTAATGAAACTCAGTGTTGAATTTCAGAGATCGTAACTCCAGACCTCTAGTGAGAACAACTGTAGACATTTTATAGCTCTACCCTTAGATTTAAAAAAAAAAAAAAAAGCACTTCTGGCTTTTCTTCAATTCATTAAGTGATGAAAATAGAATCCCCTCAGGGTGCCTGGGTGGCTCAGCCAGTTGTACATCCAACTCTTGATTTTAGCTCAGGTCATGATCTCACGGTGTGTGGAATCGAGCCCTGCATCATGCGCTGTGCTGACAGTGCGGAGCCTGTTTGGGATTCTTTTTCTCTCCCTCTCTCTCTGCCCCTCCCTTGCTCATACTCTCTCTCCCTCAAAATAAATAAACAGACATTAAAAAAAGAGAGAGTGAGAATAGAATCCTATAAACAAATCAGAGGCTAAAAAGGCAAGTAAAAGGTGTATGCATTTGTTAGAAAAAGGGGAGGGACAGTGCATTTGAGAACAAAGATAGTCTGTTTGTTTCATTGTCTTTATTTCTTAAATAATTAATACTTTAATTTTATCTTTTAGACCTTATTGCAGTACGCAAGCAACAAGAATGCCTCAGAACATATGGTGTATCTTCTAGAGGTGTACCGGCTTGCCATCCAAAGCTTTGCCAGCGCACGCCCATATTTAACTACTGAATGCGAAGATGTCCTGTTAGTGCTTGGCAGATTAGTACTGTAAGTTTAAGTTCTTAAGTCATTGTTCAAATTGAGTGCTTCTGCTTGTAATATTTGCCTGACTTGTCTTTACTATGACATCATGTTATTCAGAGGACCATTAAAGTCATACCTTTGAATGAAATTTCCTTTGCTCTGAGCCTTTGTACTCTGGTTCCCAGGAAATAAAGTACGCAAAGCTCTAGCCAAACAACATAATCTTTAGTTGCCTCCAGAGTCTCTTCTACTCAGGTTTAGCATCCTAGAATGATACATTTTATCTCTGTCCTTAGGTATAGATCAACTTAAGTGACAGTATCTGGAAACTGTAGTGGTCTTTGAGGATCACTTTGTGGGGAAATACTATTAAATTCTGCAATTCGATTATATTATTTGAACTAAGAATAATTTTATTAGCAGAAAACGTCAGGATATAGTTTAAGATTACCACCCTGAGCCCATGATAATTTAGCTGTTGTTTTAATATTTGGCTGTGTAGTAACAGATAAAATTACACCTTTAATGTAATTTTCATCTGCAAATTGAAAAGGTACAACTATTTAGTTTTTAGATTGGTTTAGCTTATAGATTGTTTGGGAGGAAAGCTTCTAGTCTGGGTGGTCTTGATTTGTTAAAGGCAAAGAAATGGCCTTGTCAGTATTTCTGCTTCCTCTGTTCCTATGACAGTTACATATATTTATCTCTTCATCAGCTGAATTGGCAATAGCATTAGCTCCTATTTTTGTCTTCTGGACTCAGAATGGTTCCTATTTGGGTACCCTCCCCACATCCTAATAAAACTAAATAAAACTGCATGGAATATGGTTTCTGAAAGGAGTATATTATTACCAAGTCTTAAAGCCACAATGTTATTATAAAGACGCCTGGTTTTTCATTTTTCTCTTTTTCAAAGTTGAAACGCCAATATAACAATGTTGAAGAAAATTTTGAAGAGTGAGAAACAAATTTCAGATAATCTAAACAAATGTAAAATGTATATTCAGTAGGACTGTCATACTGTGTTTGGTTATGCTTATAACCATTATAACCACCTTTATATACTGACTTCGTTATTTTATATTGTAGGAGTTGTTTTGAATTACTGCTTTCAGTGTCTGAAAGTGAACTGCCTTGTGAAGTCTGGGTACTCTTCCTTCAGTCTCTACAGGTGAGTTGATGTATGCTGAAAAAAGTTCTCTGTTTAGATATCCAAGACACCTATAGTTCATTTCTCCCAGCAAAATAAAATTGAAAACTTGGAAGGAAAACAAGCATATTCTATATTAATTTCATAAAAATTTGAGAAAGACGCTTCCAAACGAAGGGGGTGTGTTAAGAATTGTTTTATTCTTTCATTTGGTTTTGTTAGCCTTTATATAGCTTAGGAATCAACATAGACATTTTCATTATTCAAAAACAAAGTTTTAGGCAGAATAAAGCTATTAAAAATGTAAAATTGTATATGGTTGCTTATAAGGTAGCAGTATTTGGATCATTCTTAGTGAACTTGTCTAGTAATTTCCCTCTAACATTAGGGATTATGTCTAGCATTATAAGTCTCTCAAACAGCCAAAGTAGTCATCATAGATTCTATTCATGCATTTTACTTGGAGAAGAGCTCCATTGGCTCTCATCTTGGCTTGATTATCAGCTTTCTTTAAAGGTGAGCACATCAGAAAGTAATGAGTTGTGGAGGAGAGAATGGGATAGGAGGAAAAACAAGTAAAATGCCAGTAACAGGAAGCAAATTTGCCTGTTACTGATAGCGATAAAAACTATTTTTAAAAAATAGTTTATCACTATGAACTAAATACTGCTCTACATGGTTTTATGTGTTTTGTGTCTTTTAATGTGTTTTCTGTCTTTTAATCCAATTACAAACCTTGTAATGTAAGATTGAATCTCCATTTACAAATAGGAAGACCAGGCATGGAGAGTGTTGATTAGCTTACCCAGAGTTACACCCAGGTTTGTACCCAGAGCTTGCTTTGCTAACTGGTTCCTCGAAGACATAAACTCTGCAGTAGTCCACACCTGTTTCATGTGGGCATAAGTGAAGATTTGGATGTTAACGGACATATTTCATTATCTGGCAGTTTCTTTCCTCTGGGATATATAACCCAAAATGAAAGGATACAGTGTTAACCTTTTTCCTTTTGGGGAAAAGAGGATTTTTTTCCTCATGTCCTTGTCGTGTTTTAATCCCTATAACGTGGTTCTCATTCCTCACATATTCATACAGCAGTTAAAATCATCTTTCATAGGTAACACACTGATTTTGTCACACTATGTTTTGAGGCCTGCCAGTAGTTTTGTCCTGGCACACAACAGTCTAGAAGGGCAAATCTCCTTATTCTGGCAAGGGCTATTACTGTTATTTATGTTAGTATCCTTTGCGAAGAGAATACTGTCATATTTCTTCATTCTTTCGTTAGATTGTATGCCTGCACAAAATATTTGCCTTTTCCCTCCACCTGTGTAACTTTTTCCAGATTTATCATACAGGATATATTTTTAAATATGTGTTCAGTAAAATAAATGTAGTAGAGGTACAGATAAATGTAAGACATGGTCCCTGTTGAAAACTAAAAGGTAAAACCCTGAAGTTTTCTTATTTTAGTGATAAATGAACAAGGCAGCAGATGGTTTTGAGGAAACTTTTGGTAAGGGAATAGTTGTTATCAGAGCAGGCCACAAATAGAACACTCTTATTCCCTATTTTCAGCTTGTGTAACTCTTCCAGATTTTTTGCCTACGAATATGAAAATATACCCTGAAATGGATTTTCTAATAAACAAAACTGCAATCCCAATTTTTGCAGCTTTTTAAAAAAAGTTTATTTATTTTGAGAGAGAGAATGAGCAGGGGAGGGGCAGTGAGGAAGGGAGACAATGAATAACAGAAAACACATTAAAATTTTAGAATATGGGAACAACCAATAATCCTCACTAGTATTAGTGGACAGTGGAGACACATACTTAATCATTTATGTCAAGTTAAATTTCTGACTCCTTTTTCCTGACCCTTTGTGTACATAAATATTTTAAAGAACAAACTATTGCAATTATATTTTGTTTTCTGAGGACATAAAATGATAGCTGATAACCTAGACTTTCCATGACATTTTATGTAGAGCCACTTTTCATTTAAAAAGTCTTTTGATAGAAGAATTTAAACAATGAAAAAATTTATCAGTGGGCATCATTAAGTTAATATTTCTATTAGAAGGAATAGGTTGCTTTTGTGAATACCATGGAGTCCTTTATTTATTTAAAAAATTTTTAATGTTTATTTATTTTTGAGAGAGAGAGAGAGAGAGTTTGAAGGCAGGGGAGGGGCAGTGAGAGATGGAGACAGAGGATCTGAAGCAGGCTCTGCACTGACAGAAGAGAGCCTGATGTGGGGCTCAAACTCACAAACCTCGAGATCATGACCTGAGAGGAAGTCTGATGCTTAACCAGCTGAGCAACCAAAGTGCCTTGTGAATACTGTGGAATCCTTTAAAAGAAAGCTATTAAATGGCCTTAAAATAATTTAGTCATTGGGCACTTGGGTGGCTCAGTCGGTTAAGCCTCCAGCTTCAGCTTTTAGGTCATGATCTCATGGTTCTTGAGTCTCATGGTTCATGAGTTCGAGCCCCGTGTCGGGCTCTGTGCTGACAGCTCAGAGCCTGGAGCCTGCTTCAGATTCTGTGTCTCCCTCTTTCTCTGCCCCTCCCTGGCTCACAGTCTGTCTGTCTTTCTCTCAAAAATAAAAATTAAAAAAAAATTTAAATAAAATAATTTATTAATGTGAGGTCATAAATTGAATTATGGCGATAATTTTACCTAAGGAGAGTTTAGGAAAACATTATTTTTTTTAAGTTTATTTGTTTTGAGAGAGAGAGAGTATGTGAGCATGAGAGGGAAAGAGAGGGAGAGATTATCCCAAATAAGCTCTGCGCTGTCAGCACAGATCCTGACATGGGGCTTGAACCCACAGACCACGAGACCATGACCTGAGCTGAAACCAAGAGTCAAACACTTAACCAACTGATCCACCCAGGCGCCCCTAGGAAAACATTTTAAAGGTGCTCTTTAACTTAGTGAAAACACTGTAGTTTCATTTTTTTTAAAGTTTATTTTGAGAGAGAGAGAGAAGGGGGGTTAGAGGGAGGGAGAGAGAGAGAATTCCAAGCAGGCTCTGTACTGTCAGCAAGGAACCTGACACAGGGCTTGAATTCACCAACTGTGAGATATGATCTAAGCTAAAACCAAGAGCCAGACGTTCAACCGACTGAGCCACACAGGCACCCCTCTAGTTTCATTTTTTAAAAAAGCAGTAACAATTTGCAAAGCTTTGAAGATGGTTCTTTTTTCTGCTTATTTCTTTTTTTGGAAATCCAGGTTCCTTTCATAGACATTCAGATATACATTGAAAAGGCAAAACTACATTTTATATTGCTTATTTGCCTGTTTTCTGGATATGCTGTTTTCATTTTAGGAGTCACATGATGCATTATTGGAATTTGGGAATAATAACCTACAAATCCTGGTTCATGTTACCAAGGAAGGAGTGTGGAAAAACCCAGTTCTTCTTAAAATTCTGTCTCAACAGCCAGTAGAAACAGAAGAAGGTAAGCCTTAAAACTTTACTGACTATATTGAAGGAAGATTCAGATCTAAGAGAATTCGAATTCATTTAGGCTTAAAATTTTGTGACTATCACCTGTGTATCCCTACCCAGTCTCTTCTCCTTTGAATAGTAAAAACTAACCATTAGCATTTAATGTCTTCCTAGTCTTTGGTATGTGGTAGAGTTTTGCTCGTGTTTTGTTCACTGGTTACTACAGCTAAGGGCCATGGAAAAACTGCTTTTTTATTTTAAACTTATTAAGTAATCGGAATTTAGCATTTTGTAGAGAAATGCAATGAATGAAAATTTTATTTGCAAAATTGTTAGTTTAAGACCAGAAGATTTATGGAATTGAGTTGATCTTTGCATTTTAGACACAAAAAGTTATTTGGTACACCACCAATTGTGATTTCATACGCTTTAAGTTAGTAGAAAATTAAAAGGATCACATTCATTAAGTGTGTTTCTAGAATAAAAATGAGCTTCAGAAGAGTTTTTATTTATGCCTTGGGCATATCTTTTTTATTTTAATTTTTATTTAATTTATTTTTTAAATTTACATCCAAGTTAGTTAGCATATGGTACAAGAATGATTTCAGGAGTACATTCCTTAAAGCCCCTTACCCATTTAGCCCATCCCCCCTCCCACAACCCCTCCAGTAACCCTCTGTCTGTTCCCCATATTTAAGAGTCTCTTGGGTTTTTGTCCCCCTTCCTGTTTTTATATTATTGTTGCTTTCCTTTCCTTATGTTCACCTGTTTGCATCTTAAAGTCCTCATATGAGTGAAGTCATAAGATATTCGTCTTTCTCTGACTAATTTTGCTTAGCATAATGTCCTCTAGTTCCTTCCATGTAGTTGCAAATGGCAAGATTTCATTCTTTTTGATTGCCGAGTAATATTCCTGTGTGTGTGTGTGTGTGTGTGTGTGTGTGTACACGTACACACCACATCTTCTTTATCCATTCATCCATCAGTAGACATTTGGGCTCTTTCTACACTTTGGCTATTGTTGATAGTGCTGCTATAAACATTGGGGTGCAAGTGTCCCTTTGAAACAGCTTAACCTTGGGTATATCTTTAATTTAGGTCTTTTTTTTTTTTTCAATGTGTATTTAATTTAGAGAGACAGAGTGTGAGCAGGGGAGGGCAGAGAGAGAGAGGGAGACACAGAATCCGAAGCAGGCTCCAGGCTTCGAGCTGTCAGCCCAGAGCCCGACGCGGGGCTCGAACTCACGAACTGCAAGATCATGACCTGAGCCAAAGTCGGCTGCTTAACCGACTGAGCCACCCAGGCGCCCAGACCATTTGAATGTTGATGCCTACAGCCTACTGTAGACATGCTGTTTGGGTTTTCTGTATAGTGAGAAGATGGGCAAGAAGGCTACTTAGACTTTTCTCTTGGTTCCTTTCCAATAAAGGAAAGAGCTGTTAAATAGAAAAGAGGTTGGTTTTATTGTTTTCTGCTCAGGTTCCCAATATATGTCATCCCTTTCTAGATATAGGCAGATGGAGGCTACAATGTCACCTTTATTATTAATATAAGTTGTTTAGAGGATAGAGCCAAATAGTTCAGAAGAATCCCAGAATTAGGCAGATCCCAGTCCAGATAAAGCCTGACAAGGGCAGAGAAGAACACTTAACTCCGTTACTCTCTAGAGGCAGGCCTAAGCCCAACAGGAAGAAGGCTAGAGTGGCATTAAATGTCCCCACTTATTTTCCCTTAATGTACGAATCAAATACATCACCCCACCTCAGGAGTTAACAGTACTTAATTTCTTTTCACATAGAAAAAAATCAAGAAATGGAGGGAAGCACTGTTCACCAAACATCTTGTGGTATCCTGTCTATTCAGTAAAGATGAAGTACCCACTATCTATAAGACTGAATGTGTGCAGAGCAGCTACATACCTAAGGAATTATTCTGTAGGGAACTAGCATATAAATGGTGGGCGGCCTGTATAGTCTGCCTGCTTTCTCAGTTCACCCTTACTCTAATATCAGGTCAGAAGATTAGAAAGCTTCCTTTAGGGGAGCCTGATTGGCCCAGTTGGTTTATCAGCCGACTCTTGGTTTCAGCTAAGGTCATGATCTCACGGTTTGTGAAATTGAGCCCCACATCGATCTTTGCGCTGGGGGGCCTGCTTGGATCCTCTGTCTCTCTCTCTCTCTCTCTCTCTCTCTCTCTCTCTCTCTCTGCCCCTCCCCTGCTGTGTGCGCGCGTGTTCTCTCAAAAATAAACATTACAAAAATTAAAGAAAGAAAGCTTCCTTTATAGCCCCACTGCCCTCTTTAGCCCAGGTATTAACGTATATTTGAAATTAGAAAGCAGTGATTATCCTCTTGTTGATTGTCTTCTGTTCAATGATGTAGTAATCAGAAACATAAAAGTATAAATTTTTAGCCTCTAAAGAACTCAGTAAATGCTTTTCAGTTTATTTATTTATTTATTTTTATTATTTTTTTATTTAAAAGGGGTCTGTAAGGTTTTTATTTTTCCTGCCTTGAATTCTTGGATTTTGTGATCTCCCTACCCCCCAAAAAAAGTTTATTACTGAAGTATATAATAAGTATCAGTTGTTGGCTCCTACCTGGCATAATCAGCCTGGAAATAGCAGGTTCTCCCACCCAGATTCCAGTCCAGGCACTGAAGGCTTTTCCACCCCCGGCCACCCCAGCAGCCTACCACAGACAATAGAGATGGCGAGACCAAGCCCAGCCAAGGTCCCACTGGTGGTTTCCATCCTGAGCCCCAGGAGTCACAAAATTACCCCTCCTCTCAGTGGCAGTGGCAACAGCCACCCGGATCCAGGCAGCCTAAAGACTAGGAGACCTCAGCCACTATCAACCTCGGGGAGCCCCCACCACCATAATGGAGAGGTTCCAACTCCAACTCAAAGGACACCCAGAGCTACCATCTGCCAACTGACCTGTACCCTACCCAGACCCTTCCCCGACCCTTTCCCATAACTTATGACATTATGAGACTCAGGAGGGCCAAAGCCACAGCCTTTGCCTTTTGTTCTCTCTCTCCCCTACCAAAGGTTGAAGGAAGGGATACACCCTTGTTCAGAGTCACCAACTCCTTTCCCAAATCAGGAACTAGCTCTTATACCTCCTCATGGTTCTTTTTCTTTCCCACCCCAGTTTATTTTTGGTTTCCCTTCTACCCCCACCTCTGAAGCCATTTTATGAATTGTCAGGTGCCACTTGAGCCTCCAGGAAAAATAAAAACAGGTTTTCCTGTTAAAAAAGAAAAAAAATGGCTGTTTTTAATTGGACCTTAAATGTTAACCATTTTTTACATGATGAAGTATCAAAGATGTTTGCAATTTACTTTTAAATGGTTCAGGAAAAGAAAAGAAAAGTAAAGAAATGACAAAACAGTTCAATTGGTGAATCTAGATGGAAGAAAGGATATATGATTAAGAATTATTTTATACTAAAATGACAAAAAAAAAAAAACCCAGAAAGAATCCCAATTGGGAATGGGATTTCTCAGTGTACACATTATTACGTCATTTTAAAATATTGAATGTATGGATGGATTTCTTTTTAAAACACAAAGTTAAGAGACATAACTTGAAATGAATTTATCTATCTGTAAAGTTTATTTATAAAGTTTTTTATCCATCCCGAGAGAGAGAGCACAACTGAGAGAGGGGCAGAGAGAGAGAGAATCCCAAGCAGGCTCTGCACTGTCAGTTCAGAGCCTGATGGAGGGCTCGAACTCATGAATCATGAGATCATGACCTGAGCCGAAGTCAGCCGCTTAACCACCAGAACCACCCAGGCACCCGTTTTTTTTTTTTTTTTTTTTTTTTAATGTTTATTTTTTGAGAGCATGCAAGTGCCTGAGTGGGGGAGGGGCAGAGAGGGAGAGAGCAAGAAATCCCAAGCAGGCCTTGAGTTGTCAGCATAGAGCCTGATGCAGCGCTTGAACTCAGGAACTGTGAGATCATGATCTGAGGCAAAACCAAGAGTCTGGATGCTTAACCGACTGTACCACCCAGGCACCCCTGAAATGAATTTTAAAATGCAAGAGTGGTCTCTGTGTTAAAAGTTGATATAGTGGTTTAACTATAGTTGTATATTGAGTAAATTAGTTTTACCTGTACAATTTAGAGTGTTTGTTATGTGAAAAGTACCATATTAGTTTTTTCCATATCTCATTTAGGCCATAAACCAAGTGAGACATTACATATGGCTAAGGCCACATAGTTAAAATTGGGAGGCAGAATTTGAATACAGGTGAGGAGATATTAAAAGTTTTTGATTGAAGAGTGATAACCACTCAGTTACTAAATGTATGTTTTTTTAAACCTCTTTAATGTGTAAGGCATTGTGCTTAGTGCTGTAGGGAACACAAAAGTTAACAAGACATGGTATTCACACATTGCTGATGGTGTAGTAAGGGAGAAGACAGAAACAAATCATAGCAACTAGTATTGAGCATTTACTCTGTGCCTGTAATGTCTTATCTGTGTTACTGGTATTTCATTTATGAGTCATTCAGCTCTGTGAGGTGAATATTACTAATTTTTTTTAACAGATGAGGAAACTTGAGGCTCAGAGAAATCAGTTAATTTGTCAAAGGGTCTCACAGCTAGTATATGTCAGAGTCCTGATTCAGCCTCACAATGGCGATTCTAAAACCTGAGATAGTAATCTCTGTACACTGTACTTTATTCCTGTACTTAAAGAGAAAAATAAGTACAGTGAAGGAAGTAAAATACTGTGAGAATTGTTTTTTAATGCTGTAAGAATTTAGAAGAGGATGGATTGTATAGAAAACATGCCGGTTTTCAGGGTGAATTTGTGAAAATGCTTATAGCCTGATAGGGCAGAGCAGAATCTGGTGTTAGGCAGAATAGGATATTGGGGTGACAGATGTGGCAGGAAATAATATGAAAGAATTAGATTGGGAGGTTTTTTAAAATGTTTATTTATTTTAATGTTTATTATTTGTGAGAGAGAGACACACAGAGCATGAATGGGGGGGGGGGAGCAGAGAGAGAGAGAGAAAGAGAGAGAGAGAGACGGAGACACAGATCCAAAGCAGGCTCCACGCTCTAAGCTGTCAGCACAGAGCGTGACACTGGGCTCAAACTCATGAACCGTGAGATCATGACCTGAGCTGAAGTTGGACACTTTAACTGACTGAGCCACCTAGGCGCCGCTAATATTTATTTATTTATTTATTTATTTTGAGAGATACACAAGAGAGTATTAGTAGGGGAGGGGCAGAGAGAGAGGGAGAGAATCCCAAGCAGTGCAGAGCCCAGTGTGGGGGTCGATCCCTCAAACTGGGAGATCATGACCTGAGCTAAAATCAAGAGTCAAATGCTCAACTGACCAAGACACCCAGGCGCCCCTGATTGGGGAGTTGCCCCTGTTTGCTAGCATACAATAAGGATATAATATTGAGGGATGGAGTTGGCAAGGAAGGATAATGCCAAACTTTCATTTCTGTATGATTGAGAGAATACCATTACTGAAAACAGAAGTAAGGAATGAGGAGCTATTTGAGAGGGAGATATGATTATGAGTTCATTTTGTGGAATTTAGTGCCTGTGGGACTAAAATGGAAAAATCCAAGTGAAAGTGATCTGTTTTTCCAGCCATACTTTTTGACCTTGACTACATATTAGAGTATCTATGGAATTTAAAACCAACGCACATACACACACACATTCTCTATCCCCCTCTCCCCCCTCCCCAGGCTTCACCTGCTAAATCAAAATCTGCAGAATTGGAGCTCTAGAATCTAGACTTTTTTGATCTACCACAGGAAATGGGCACCTTCCACCTATATAGAATGACCTATATGATATATTTAGTGGAAAAAGAAATAGGTCCTCTGTACTCAGAATATTTCTAGAAGAAATTGGAAACAATTATTGTTTTGGAGGGAAGGAGACTGGGGGACTAGAGTTAGGGCAGAAGAGAGACAACTTTATAAACTTTTCTGTTTTTGAATTTTATGTCGTGCATATCTGGTATTACTTGTTTTTTAAAAGAATGTAAAAAACTGTATAGATGGTCCTGATGTAGTTAAAGACTGGGCCAGTAGTTTATCCCTGTCCCCACTGTGGTTTATCATTAATATTAATGATTTCTACTCCATAGATATCATGCTTACAGACATAGCAGCACGGGTATCATCTGAGAGGCTTGTTAGAAAAGAAAAGTCTCAGGTCCCATCACAGACCTACTGAATTAGAATCTGCATTTTAATAAGATACCCCAGGTGTTGCAGAAGGCACAAGTTTGAGAAACACTATTTTAGATAGTTGGAACACCTAAAGCAGTTTGTTTACTCATGACTTGTCTTGACATACGATATTCTCACCTCTTTTCTTTAAATAATAGTGTGTAATGATGCCACACACCTGCGTATCTGCTGTTCATAAATCGTGGGATTGTCTAGAACACTGTAAAAATCAGTGCTCAGATGCTTCATACTTAGTACTGCTCAGAGCAGCATTTTCCAAAGTGTGTACTGAACCAGGAACATATATTTTACATTATACTAATAATATGTGTAAAAGGGTTCTCTGGTCAAATCAGTTTGGGAGACATTGGGTTAAATAAGAGAACAGTTTTCTTTATTGCAGGACTGTTCAGAGATTTGACCAAGGAATCCTTTTTTTTTCTAGGACTATCTCTCAGGTCTTTTGGTCGGTGGAACACACTTTGAGAAATTCCTGGTTTAGAGGAAAGAACACCACTGGCTTTGGAATCCTTGGCAAGTTACCTAATTTCTCTGAATATTAATTTTCCTAACCTTAAACTGGGGATAATAATACTTGCCTTGGTGGTGGTGTGAAGAGTAAATGAGAGGTATATAGAAACACTCAGCCTAAAGCCTGGTACCTCATAAAAGTGTTCAAGTGGTAGTTGTTAATATTACATAGGCTACTCCTTTTTTCTTGCATTTATGCTTATAGTTCATTTCCATATTCCTTAATATCCTTATCAGAAAGTGAGGGAGGAGAAAGTCAAATAATTAATTTTGATAAAGTGCTAGTAGTTTTATTAAGAGGTTTGGTGTTTAGAATAAAACTACAAGTAATGTGGGAATCATTAGCAAAATTAATTTATCTTGCTGTCTGCTCTGTTAGATGAGTGTTGAGATCAGAATACACTTCCCTGGTTACACCAACTGAATTTTTATTCACTAAAAACAAACCAACAACAAAAGATACCAAACTGTCATCTTAACCTTGACATGTTATGAGGTATGTTACCAAACTTTTATTTTTCCTTTCTTCTAGTCAATAAATTGATTGCACAAGAAGGACCTTCCTTTCTGCAAATGCGAATAAAACATTTGTTGAAATCTAACTGCATCTCTCAGGCCACTGCTTTATCAAAACTGTGTGCAGAATCTAAAGAAATTTCAAATGTGTCATCTTTTCAGCAAGCCTATATCACATGCTTATGTTCCATTCTCCCGAATGAAGATGCTATTAAGGAGGTGAGTAAAGCCAATAAGTGCTGTTGTCACTCACACTTACTATGAATTTAATAGATTTTGATAAATGTTGCATGGCAGGATGAAAACCAAGAATCGTTTTTTTCTGGCTCCTGAAAAGTACCGTATTAGTTGTATATAACTGTTCAACAGATTGAGGATAAAGTTATGTCTTGTAGGTGGATTTGAGAATAGATAATTAAAAAATATGCAGATGGATATTTATGTGTTTGGGCAATAGTTTGCTTTGAAATTTTCAAATGTGAAAGGTTTTTTTTTTAAAGTAATGATTTCTGTGTGTTTGGGAAATACAGAAATTATTTATACTAACATCAAGGGATAAACTAAAGTAAGAATGGCACTCAGATTTAGTTTAAGGTACTTGATACATGTAACTATAAGCAGAGAAGTGTGGGACTTTAGAACCCATGAATACATTTTGAACTATAATTAAATGCACAAGCTGGGTACCATGGAAAATAATAAAATAATTGAATCTTTTCTTTAAAATGTTGGAATTCGCTTTCTCTAATAGTTTTTGATAAATTACACCGAGAAAGACAAGGAATTTCTAGCTATCGTCTATCATCTACCTATAATTCTCTTAGATCTGCTACATGGATTCTCATTTTACTTCTCCGTTAAACCTTTCTTATTAAAGGTAGTAATCCCACGGATCTGATTTTATGCTGTAGTAATTCTTAAACTTCAATGACAGTTTAAACTTACAGTTTTATTTATAATATTCCTATTCCAAATGCAACTTTCTGTCTCCAGCTCACTCACTCCAGGACCAAAAGTCTATTGATCCTACTTGCCTTCATCCTCCTCATGTACTCCTTTCCCTCCTTAAACTCTGCTTTTCCATAGTCCATCAATATTAATCACTCCTTCAGGTTCTCTACTCATCTCTCCCTTAATGGTACTTATTTGACTAACCAACATCCTGATTATCCCTAAATCTTTACCTGCTCTGTATCTTTACCTGCACCAGTGGGGTCAAAGTGGGGTGGAGAAGACCAGCCTACTGGTTTTACTAGTAATCAGTCACACTATATTGTTTTAGGCTATTCACTCTCCCATTTTCATAAAGTACTATTTCATACTGTTTCCTTTCTCTTCAGGCTTACACTGTAATGCCTTCTGCCCCATCATACTTTCCACTGATGAACTTTCTCCCTATTTCTCTGAGGAAATTGAGGCAGTTGGAAGGGGTTTCTGCTTCCGTGACATCTGTTCACCTACCTGTATCTGTGTGTGTGCACCTTCTCTTCCATTACTAAAGGTACCTGTATCTGTTCTCCTGCTGAAGGCCAGTCGTCCCCCCCCCCCCCCCGACTTCAATATCGTATCCTGTCTGCTGTCGCCCCCTCAAGGATAGTGCTACAGGACTCTTCTCTACTGTGTCATCAGTGCCCCCTCTACTGCAACCATCCTGCCAGCATTTATGCTGGTAATTTTTCCATCTTTAAAAAATAAACCTTTAGATTCCACTCCCTCATCCAATGACCACCCCATTTTTCTCCTGGCCTTTCAGCATAATTTCTTGAACGAATTGTGTGAATTTACTGTTCTAACATTGTTTTTCTCGAACACATTATAACATGGCATTCGCCCCTGCCAGTCTATCACATCACTAAATCCAATGATGATTTCTCAGCTTTCATCTTATTCAATCTGACTTCTTAACTTTGTCTTTTAAGCATTTTATGAGCCTATTTATTTATTTTGAGAGAGAGCACAAGCAGGGGAGGGACAGAGAGAGAAGGGGAGAGAGAAAATCCCAAGCAGGCTCCAAGCTGTCAGCACAGAGCCTGACACAGGGCTCAGTCTCCCAAATTGTGAGATCCTGACCTGAGCCAAAGTCAAGAGTCAGCCGCTTAACTGACGGAACCACCCAGGCACTTGGATTCTAGGGTATTGCACTCTCATGATTTTCTGTGCACCTAACTGATTAGTCTTTCTTACCTGTAGGTTCTGACCTGCTCTTCCTCCTCGTCTCTCTATTGAGTAAATGTTGCAGTACTCTAGGACTCTGTCCTTGTGTGTCCTCTCTCTCTACCTGCACACATTCCCTTGGTGATTTCTTTTAGACTCCTGTTTTTAAATGCCAGCTGTTGTCTGAATATCAAATGTTTTATCTCCAGCCCAGTCCTCTCCTCTGAACTCCAGACTCATATATCCAACTACCTAATCACTATCTCTGCTGGTATGGCTAATAGCATCTCAGACTTCATATGTCCATAGTTAAGCTCCTGATCTTCCTGATATTAGGGCTTTGTTTGTTTGTTTGTTTGCGCTTTCTTCCAAATGAAGTCAGTTGCTGTCCAGTCTCAGTGTTGCAGGTGGAGGGGGAAGGTAGTGAATAACCAGCTATGTTTTGTTGTTTTTTTTTTTTGAGTCCTTACTGATGTTAAGCACTATGCTGAATGCTTTATATGTAGTTTGTCACATTTAATTCTCACAACTCTTAGCTCTATTTTATTGGTGAAGAAAGTGAGGCTCAGATCAAATAATATGTTCATGCTTACAAAGCTTAAAGTGGTTAAGCTGAGATTCAAACCTGAGTTTGGTATACTACTACTAATATTAAAAATACAGTATAATATATATCATCCTAGGTAATAAATACCTAAGGGTTTATGTGCCAAATGCCATGTTAGGCCTCGTGTTACAAAAATTAATCCAGAAGCCTTTGAACTGGCCTACTTGCTTTCACTCCTGCCCTCTACATTTTATTCTTACCAGAAGTAACTAGAATAATCTCTTTAAAACGTAAAGTGGGCCCATGTCACTCCCGGATCAACAGCTTTCCATCTTCTTCAGAATAAATCCAGAAGTCTTTATTCTATGTATCATAGCTCCTGGCGACTTCTCTAAACATCTCTGACAGTATCTTGTACCACTTAACCCTCACTGCTCTGTAGCTACCTTGTCTTTGCTCTTGTTTGAACAAACCAAACACATTCCTGCCTTAGAGCTTTGTAGTTGCCATTTCTTTTGCCTAGAATGCCCTTTCACAAGATAGTTGGGATGGCTTGTTCACATCTCACTTCAGTATTGCCTTGTCAGAGACCCTTCTTACTGTCCCATCTAAAATAGTGTCCTGTAGGGGTGCCTGGGTGGCTTGATGGATTAAGCATCCGGTTCTTGATTTCAGCTCAGGTCATGGTATCAGTCGTGAGATCGAGCCCTGGGTTGTACTCCATGCTGCTGTGGAGCCTGCTTGGGATTGTCTGTCTCCCTCTCCCTCCATTCCTCCCCTGCTTGTGTGTATGTGCGCCCTCTCAAGTAGATAAAAGAAAAGAAAATAGTATCCTGGCCGCCTTCTCTGTCCTTTTTTTCTTCAATTAATACCTGTTATCATTATTATAAATATATAGAAGTCCATCTAAAATGGTTTCTGTCACTCTCTGTCCCCTTACTTACCTGTTTCTTCTTTATGTTCATATTACTACTTCTGCTAGACATCATATTTGCTTCTTTTCTGTTTCCTCCCACTAGGTTGAAAACTTTGTAAGGATGGAGACATTGGTTTGTTCACTACTACATCCCTACATTCTAGAAGAATATTTAGCAGCGTATTAGGCATTCATTCATAAGGGACTAATTATAAGTCCGTATGCTAATTTTTTAATTTGCAGTGTTGGGAAGGGTAAGGAGATGGGAGACTGCTTATATCTAATAACAGTTGCAATATTTTGTGTTTGGGAAACCTAATCAGAGTTAAGTTGTAGCAGTGGTTATATTCACCTGACATATGCCAAGAAAATTTCAGAAGAAGCAAAAATGCTAGATCATGGACTTGATTCCTCTTCATTCTGTAACAATAACAACTTTTCCTTTAATGTCTCAGCCTTTGTTTATTTAAAACTTATTTTGTTTGTAGCATTGTATGAGGTACTGGCAAAAACAGACGAGTATATGGCCTAGTTTGGTTGCCAGAAACAGATACAGGAAGATAGGTACTAAGCTGTATGATACTGCCCCTAAATTCAGTAGAAGTGTGGAGAATCTTTGTAGGCAGGCATATAAGGCTTTATAAAAATTGATTCTTGATTTGGACCTTGAAATAATGGTATGATTTGGATGGATAGAAAGAATGGTTTGGGGATAACTGGTAGTTAAGGGAGAGAAATGAATGTGTATGTTGCTGAGGCCCACTAGAGAACACCTTGCCATGGCATTGTGGATGTTGAGGTCTTGTGAGAAATAAGACCTGTTGGGTGGGGAGAAGGGGGAGGCTTTAGAAACTCTAGTGAATTAGAACTTACTTGATGGCAGTAGAAATTAGGAAGGTTTTGAAGGTAGGGATTGAAATGACACACAGTATTTTAGGAAACTTAGAAAGAAGATATATTAGGTTTAGAAGAGATTGGAGTTAGCAAGAGAACTTAATGTCAAGAGACTTCGTAAGGCCTAGGAGACTGGAAGAATGACTATGTTCTGCTAACTGACCAGAATGACAAAGAAGATATGGATAACAGGGAGGGTTTGGGAGAATAATCAGCTTTGTTTTGTCCATGACTTTCCTGGTTTATTAATAACAAGACAACAAAACAGGATTTCTTCCTGAAATTATATAATTAATTCCTTTCAACAAATTTGTTGAGTTTGTAAGGAATGAAGTTAGAGGAGATGTGATTTGATTCTCTACAACAGAGGTTGGCAAACTATGACCTGTGGACCAGATCCACCCAACTGCCTGTTTTTGTAAATAAAGTTTTACTGGAACATAGTCATGCCCATTTGTTTATTGTTTATGGCTGTTTTTACTCTACAGTGGGCAGAGTTGAGTAGCTGTAACACAGACTACCTGCCCCACGAAAATAAAAAATGTTTGCTAGTCCTTGCTCTACAAGAATCAGATTTTGCCATGTATAGCAAACATAGACTATCATTTAGTCTACACCTGCATGTTTTACCAATGATGAAACTGAAACTAAGATGATAAATGTTTCCAAGGCCCTTCCTGCATTAAGCTAATTAGAGAGTCCAAGCCCAGGCTAGAACACAGATCTTGCTTCCTGGCCAGCCTTTTTTCCACTATACAATTTATTTCCAGTTGGTAAACATAACGAGCCATGTTATAATAGGAAACATCTTAGTGGTATATCATTCTATTCATATTTCTATATTTATGTATAGGTGTGATTTAAAACAGTTTTATAATGATTGAGAGTAATTACTTAAATATGTCAATGCAAAAACATTTAGCACACATCATAAAATTTTAAAAGGAACATGGTACCATCATGATTAGTCTCTTATCCAGTGATGCTTTCTTTTGCAACTGACAATAGAATTAAAGAGAATCTTTAAAATTTGCTTTGGAAAAGTACTAATGAATCACTAAATATTCATTAATTGCAGTTTAAAATCAGCATGTGTTCTAAAGTAGCAGAGTTGTATACACATTTGCCATCTCCTTCAGCTGAGTTCAGAAGAGTCAAATTAACTTGAGCAACAGCTGGGAATAAAAGTACTTGTATGTTAGCTCCTGTGGGTATCGCCATAATGGGTGTGTGTAATAGGAAACCTCTACTGGGGAAGATTTAGCCAGACACATACAATTAAGATTAGTTGAGGGGATCACCTTGAAAGCCAAAATTCAGAACCCCCAACCCAGAACCTCAGTGGAATCCTCAAGCTCCAGTTTCATTTAGAATTGAATGATATGATATTACTATTAGTTCTACACATGAAACATTTTTAATGAAAGTTACAGACTTGGTCATGACCTAGTGTCCCAAGTGGTTGTTTCCTATATTTTTTTCATTACTGAAGGAGTAAATCTTTGCAAAGATCAAGTTTTCCACATATAATATGAAGGATAATGAGATTTTAAACATGAAGCACTTCTATTATTATGAAGAGCCAAGGAATCTGTCAGTAGAACTCTTGGCATGGTTAAGGCAGGATTCCATTTCCGTTTTACTCCCTGAATGAACTATTTCTTCAGTGTCTAATGTTAATAGACACAACAGGAGAGTCTTCTTTCTTTTCTTGATGTGGAAAGGAAAAGACAAACATTACCTGATTTACTCACTAGTCTGGCACAGTTGGGAATTGACATAATCACTAGGTATAGATGATAAACACAGCAAATACATTTAAACAGGATCCATTGGGAATTCAGTTTGGGAGTAGAAGAAGAAGTAAACAGGAGCATAGAAATTTCAGGTGTAGCTTAAATAAGAATCAAGATTAAGATCCTGAACAAGGAATAATAACAAAGTGTATACTTACATTTAAAATTAAAATGTAAATAATTTTGCTAATTTATTGTATAGGGAATGAAATGTACTCTCAAAAAATACATTAAAGGGGCACCTGGATAGCTCAGTTGGTTAAGCTTCTGATTCTTGATTTCGGCTCAGGTCATGGTCTCACTGTTTGCGAGATTGAGCCCCATGTCAGGCTCTGTGCTGACAGCACGGAGCCTGCTTGGGATTCTCTCTCTCCCTCTCCCTCTCCCTCTCTCTCTCTCTCTCTCTCTCCCTCTCTCTCTCTCTCTTCCTCCCCCGCTTGTGCACGCTCTCTCATGCGTGCTCTCACTCTAGCTGTCTCTAGCTAGCTCTCAAAATAAATAAATAAAACTTAAATACATTAAAAGTAGAAAGGGTGTATGAGGAAGTTGAGGATTTGCGTATATATTTTACCTCCTAAGGCAGAAGAGTTCTTTCAAATAGCTTTGAAGAGACATCTTCCCAGGACAGTTTGCATCTGGAATTTACATCTAGTCTTGCTTTTGTGGGTTATGTGTGGGTATTTTGGTTGATGTAAGATTATATTAGGGAGTCATGGAGAGTTAGATGTGCAGTTTTCAGGAACTTAGGACATTTCAGGCTTACATACATATGTCCATAGGGTTTAATTAGAAGCATCAGTGACCATTAATTTCTTTAAGAAACATGCAAGTAACCACTGGTTAACATAGTGCTGGTCTGTGTTATTATTGCAGTTTAAAAGAAGTCTGATTTTTAGAAGCATGGCCTTTTTTCCAAGTTGTATCTATGAACCTAACAGGGATGATTTTCCCAAAGGTAGACCTAGGGTTATGTGAAATGTAGGCTTGCTAACTATAATTCCTACCTTTCTCCTGTTTGGGATACAAGTGAGAAGAATCTTACTATCTGGATAACCTGAAATCCACTTTGATTCCCTTTTGAAAAAACATCAGCTTCAGTTTAAAAAGTCTATTATGAGGAAAAAATTATTTGCATTGTGCCTCAGAACTGATCAGGGGGAAAAAGGAACGAATCGGGAAAATACTAAATTCAAAACCAGTAATCGAGAGAAAGATAAATGATAAAATATTCCAGTAATGGCACTGGCCGGAATATTAGTTTACCTCGTTGGCCTAATAGTGAGAACGAAAAGGCAGATGTGCTGCTTCTACTACCCTTCTCTTATGCCAGTTGGCTACCTGTTAGACCACTGGTATTTAAATGGCTGGTGATGAAAATCTTCTAATTGCATTTGTTCTTGTCCCTGCAGTTCATTTTCTACAATACCCAAGATAACCTTTTTTCTTTTCTTTTTATAATAAAAGTATATATTTTGTTTAAGTTTGTTTATTTTAGAGAGAGCACGCACGCGTGTGCATGCATGTATAAGCAAGGGAGGGGCAGAGAGAGAGGAAGACAGGATCTGAAGCAGGGTCCTCACTGTCAGCGCAGAGCCCCACATGGGGCTCGAACTCACAAACTGGGGTCATGACCTCAGCCAAAGTCGGACACTGAACTAACTGAGCCACCCAGGTGCCCCTTGAAATAATTTTAGATTCACATATTATTATAAGGAATAATATAGACATACTTTCCAGTCATTTCACTTATATTCATTGAAGAACTCTGTTAGGCAGTAGGGATACAAGGATAAACAAGACACAAGGGAGAGGAACAGCAAACAGTATTCATACACCATGAGACTGAGGGGAAAGTTCTGAGTTGGAAATTAGGAGTTCCAAGTCATCAGCATTTGAAACCAGAGAGTGAATAAGATTAACTTTCTCAAAACCCTGGAAATTAAAGGTTTACTACAATCCAAAGAAGTTTTATTCAGAGAAAACAGCTGAATCTCCCTAAGAACAGTGAACTTGGTGCCATTTTAACTTGCCCTCCTTCCTGTCTCGTCCCCAGCTTCACAGTAACCTTGAAAACAAACAGCCTCAAAACTACAGGAGTAGCCTATGAAAACCAGCAGCCGAGCAGCCAGCTGAGGAAGCAGAATGGGTTTGGGAACTCTGCAAAAGCTCATCCCTAGCAGATTGTCACTATTTGATCTTTGTGGCAACTTCTGCAAAGTTCCATTCTCAAGACTTGTCTTTATTTGACTCTGAGCTCACAGTGACAAAAGCTGTGTCCTCAGTATATTTGTCAGAAACAATCAGTGGTAATTATTTAACGTGACAGTGGTCAGAGGAGGCATTACGAGTCAGGCTAACAAGAGACTGGCCAAAAAGATTAAAAAAGAAAAACTGGGATATGGGATGTCATATGGAACTTTGAAAACTTCTGATGTAGTCTTAGGATTCTGGAAGGTAACAGGCTGTGTGTCTGGTGAGGAATGACCTAAGATGGCCCTAGTCCCTCATCTCTTGTATACCTTGAGGCTCTGCACATGTAGGAAATGAAAGGCAAGGCAGAGTTTTAAACTGCCTACTAAAATACTGAGAGTATGCCCCATACACAAAGCTGCTTGGCAAGACAAAGACTTACTCAGGCATTTAAGTAAATCTCTTCAGTACATTGAACATGCAGCTGACCATTAAACTAACCAAGCAGAGACTCTAGTGGGCATACATGGCAGAGAACATAGACTTTACAGAATTAATTCTAGGAAAGTCACTAAACAGGCCAAAAGATCAATGGACTAGAATCCAGAATCTAGAAATCTTCACACTTACGACCAATTGATTATCTATGTGAATTCCAAGACAGTTCAATGGGGAAAAGAATAATCTTTTCAGTGAATGGTCTTTAACAACTGGATATCCAGTTGTGAAAGAATGAAGCTTGATCCTTAATACCATATGCAAAAAATTAACTCCAAATGGATCATAGATATAAATATATAAACATAAGAGAACTATAATGATACATTATAAATGCATAATTTATATATTAAAATATATAATACATATAATTTATATTAAAATATAAATATATAATATAAATTATATTATGCTATAACATGTAACTTATATATAATAAAGTATGACAGCTTTGAAGAAAATACAGGAATAATTACCTAAGGCTTTGGATTTGACAGTTGTTTCTTATGTTTGACACCAGAAGCACAAGTGACAAAAGGAAAATAAGATTTCTTCCAACTTTGTGAAAGGACATCAAGAAACAGCAAAGTTAATCCACAGAATGAGAGAAAAGTAAAAAGACAACTAATCCAGTTTTAAAAATGGTTAAAGGCTTTTTTATTAAATTAATAGACTTTTAAAGAAATTAATAGATATTTTAAAGCAGAAACAGTTTACACTCCCAAACTCCTACCCCAAGTTTTACCTATTAACATCTTGCCATGAGTGTGTTACATTTGTTAGAATTGTTGAACTGGTACATTATTAACTAAAATCTATAGTTTACACTAAGTTTCACTTTCAGTGTTATACATTCTATGAGTTTTGACAAACATAATTATGTGTATCTGTCATCACAGTATCATACAGAATAAATAGTTCCACTCTTCTGAAAATGTCCTGTACTCTGCTTATTCATCCTTTCCTCTTTTCCCCCAAGCCCCTGGCATCCACTGATCTTTTTATTGCCCCCCCCCCAGTTTTGCCTTTTCCAGAATGTCATATAGTTGGAATTATGTAGTATGTAGCCTTTTCAGATTGGCTTCTTTCACTGAGCAATATGCATTTAAGGTTCCTCTGTATCATTTTGTGACTTTATGCTTCCTTCCTTCCTCTCTTTCCTCCCTCCTTTCCGTCCGTCCTTCCTTCCTTCCGTCCTTCCTTCCTTCCTTCCTTCCCCAAACTCCTATTCCTCTCTGCCTTTCTTTTTTCCTTTTCTTTTCTTTTTTTTTTTTTTTTTTTTTTTTAAACAAACCAAAGTCCTTGGTTAGGGTTTGGTCTTTGTGTTGTACATTCTATTATCTGAAGTTCTTGGGAGTCTAGTCCTGCTACTTACTGTGTATGCTGCATTTTCTGGAATGGCTGGTTGACTTGTAGTTTTTATAGTTTGAGATTGTGAGCTCCGTTTTAATGGAAGTGGGTGGAAGCAGGGAGTGCTTTATTTCTGAGAATTCTAATAGGGCTTAGTTAGCATATGTCTCTATAAATCAGTTTCAG
This sequence comes from Cryptoprocta ferox, assembly GCA_028646485.1. NCBI lineage: Eukaryota > Metazoa > Chordata > Mammalia > Carnivora > Eupleridae > Cryptoprocta > Cryptoprocta ferox. The sequence goes on along the minus strand of CM053570.1, from coordinate 71,752,740 downwards.
TTTTCCTTCTGCCTGATGATTCAGAATGTTACCAGACAGAACCTTCTTTTTATTTTATATCATTTTTCTCAGTTTGGGGTTATTAGACAACAGCGTAGTGTTAGGGCAAATTCCAAGTTTGAAGGACAGATTATAAATTCTTAAGTATTTTTTTATCCCACCAGAACTCAGGTTGAGATTGCTATACAAGTTTTCCTGCTGTGTCCCTTATTTTGGTCCACCGTTCTCTTGAGTTTGTAGCTCTTTAGGAGTTCTAATTTTATGCAGAAGGTCTCACTGCCAACTTCCTGTCCCCAGGTCCAAGCTTTATCATCTATCCATGAGTTGTAAAACACAAGCCTCTTAGTGAAATTAGTAATGATCCAGCAAGTTAGGGCCATTGTCCAGTCACACTTGAACACTTTTTTCCTCCTTAGTGATTTCTTTTACTTCTTGAATGTTCGGCTGTATGTTCTATAAAAGGCATTTCTGTTTTACCCAGGATTTCTAAGTGCTTTGCCACATGAGAATTTTCAGGCATTACTCTTGTTCAGGAATAGCAGGAAGGTATGTAACCATTATATATTAAATTCATAGGGTAAGGTGGTTTGTTTAATCTTTGCCACCAGAGGTTCCAGCATTAGCCACTTTATGCCTTATGCTGAAAGTTGTGATACTTTGTAAATACACATAGCATTGATAGTGTTTATGCATGACTTACAATTTTGTATCATTAAGTGTATCAGACTTTGTTATGAAGTAGATTTTGATAAGGAAAGATCTGGAGGAACTAGTTAGGATTATGAAGAGGTTGAAGGTGAGAACATGGTATGGAATGAATGTTCCTGAGACTAATCTTTCAGGTCCTTTTAAGTTCTTGGCTGGTTCTGCTCACTCTGGTTCCATTCCAGTTCAGTAAATGTTTATTGACAACCCTTAGAAACAAAACAATCAACATGTCCTCCAGTCTCCGCTATCATTAGCCCATATGGTACCTTTATGGAAATTGGCAAAAAGGACCATGTTCCACTATGTCTTCCTTCATATGTTGCTTCCAAAGGTCTCCCTTCTGTGAGGAAGAGCCTTATGCCAAAACTTAGGGCTTGGCAAACTGACTGAATTTCAACCTCCATTAACATCCTTAGCTGGTTACCTCTGTGTAGTATGAAACTGTACCCTGATATCCCCCCAAGAGCTATTTTCTTTGAAGCCTTCTTTGCTTACTCTAGTCTACATTATTCTTGTCTTCAGTCTGTCCCATGTATTTATCCTGTGGGCACTAAGTTATTTATCTTGTGATTCTCTTTAATTCCAATAAATATTTATTGATGTTCCCCCAAGTGCCTGGTACCATTGTAGGCACTGAAGATACAGTGGTGAATAAAAACAAAGTTTTGCCCTAATGGAACATATATTCTCATAGGCAAGATGGATAGTAAACAAAAAAAAATTGTTGGGGCACCTGGCTGGCTCAGTCCATAGAGCATCTGACTCTTGATCTTGGGGTTGTGAGTTTAAGCCCCACATTGGGTGTAGATATTGTTTAAATAAATTTAAAAAAACTTTAAAACAATTTTTTAAAAAGAACAAAAAAAATTATTTCAGTACCTAGTCAGGTATTTCCTAGACACTCACTGAAATTCTCAGAAGCTTGTCAGTGACCTCATTTTAATTTACTTTAGCTGAAAAGTATTTTGTGGCATGTATTTGGTTTTTAATGTGATCTTAAACCTGTTATATTAGAAAAGGTTGGGAACCAGTAGGATAACCATACTGTGTCACAGTTCTTAGTAAAGTGTTAAAAAGTATGTCATTTTAATTTACCTGGATTCTTCTATTTTTAAAATTTTCTATTTAGTTTTGTTTCTTTATCATAACTTTTTTTCTTCTGTATTCAAGAAAATACAGGTGTTTGGGGCAAAATACTGATATTCTCTTCAATTAAAAATGTTAACCTGAGTGCTTGCTTATTTGTCCTGTAAAGATCCTAAAGCTGACGTGGATTAAAAGCATGAGATAAGATACCAGCTTTCAAAGGATTTAGAATCAGGGAGAGTAGCTGACTGAAGGAACTCTGGCTTCAGTTTCTTCACTTGGAAGAAAGAGGAGATTTTTTTTTTCCATTACTTATATGAGAGTGAAAAAAAAGTCTAGATGGATGCCCTGTTATTAGCATAGATGAGTATGTGTGAGGCAAATGAGTTCTTGAATTGGAAGGTTGTACAAAAATCGCACTATAAACTTGTCTTATTTTCTCAGTGGAAATCTTGATGGAAGTAAAACACTGAAGGTAATGGATAATAAAAAAAAATGTATGTAAGTTTCCATGCTTAGGTGTTATGGACCTCTTAGAAACTTCTTTATCAGGCATATATTCTAAAATGTCAGCTAAACAGCTATAGTAAGCATGAACTAAAAGCATGCTAATATTTAAATTTTACTAGGAAATGGATAACATTTGGAGAAAGTTGAGGTTGAGTGTGAGAAGTTGGTAGAGGTTGGGTTGGCGCAGGAGCATGCAAGGTTACCAGCAGTCTCTGGCAGTCTCAGAAGGCGCTGAGACACCGGAAGAGCAGAAGGCATCTGTTCTTAGGAAGTGACTAGAGATGATACTCCAGCACTATTGCTAAATTACCTTTTGCTGTATAGAAATAATTTACTTCTGTTTCTCCAGTTCCTTGTTCATTCTTACCCTTTGGCCCTTGCAATGTGTTTTTCTTCCTGTTTGGTACCCTTTCCCATGGCTTATCTCTACTCATTCTTTAATTCTCACCTTAAATGTGACTTCATCCAGGAAGTTGTTTTTGATCCCCCAAATTTGGGTTAGATTCTTTTTTTTACCAAAGGTAAGAAAAATACTCTGTACCTCCCCATCGTAACAGTTAATATACACTGTAATTCTTAGCAGTTGCTGTTTCCTCATTTGTTGCCTGTGCTTGGACTGTGACTTCCATGAAGGGAAAAATCAGGTTGGGTTGGATCCCCAGTACTAGCACAGCACAGGTACTTGGTAATAAACAGCACTGCTTTGAAAGACATGGGCATTTTAATTTTAACATGGTTTTTTTTCCCCCACGGGATTTTGTGCACAGAGGATTTTGGATATCGTATAAGACCGTGCTTTTGTCTTCGGAATTCACAGTCTAGTTGGAAAGCCAAAGTTCAAAGCACATTAAAAAAAAGTAAAATAATAAAAGGTAAAGGCCACTGTGAGTTACTAGTTCAAAAGTTGACCCAAAGTGGAATAAAAAATAGCCCAACCAAAAAATGTTGAGAAGATGCTGTGAATTCAGAGTAAGGCAAGAGATTGTTGGATGCTAGAGTAGTATATGAAGGAAGACTTCATAATGAGAAAAGTTCCAGCTGAATGTTGAGGGGTGAGGAGGATGGGTTCAGCAGGCAGGAGGAGGATGGCTGTTTGTTTAGGCTTATTATACACTAACTGGTAGTGTTCATCTTTAGAGTGTTTGTAATAAGTGGAAATAATAGAACTACATACGCCTTCTAAACAACTAATCTGGATTTTTCATTTCATTCCCTTCTAACCCATTTTAGGTTACTGATTTTTTACTTGAAATCCAGATTTCTAATTTACTTCAGTTTTTTTTTTTTTAATTTTTTATGTCCTTTATTTATTTGAGGGAGACAGCGTGAGCAGGGGAGGGTCAGAGAGAGGGAGACACAAAATCCAAAAACAGGCTCCAGGCTCTGAGCTAGCTGTCAGCACAGAGCCCAACGCGGGGCTCGAAGCCACGAACCGTGAGATCATGACCTGAGCCGAAGTCAGACACTTAACCAGCTGAGCCACTCAGGTGCCCCAAATTTACTTCAGTTTTGTCCCCTTTTTCTTAATACTGTGGTTCCAAGGTGAAAGCTCATATCTCTCTGAAATGTACCCTTTTAAAATGAGCTTCCCTTTAGGAATAAAACGACTTGAGATTAGTTTTTCATTTTGTTTACTGTTACTTCTGATTATTAGCCACAGTTGAATAGAGACAAGAAACAGTCTCTTCTTAGGCTCATCTTTTACTTGTGAAGTAGAAATAATATTGCCTGCCTTGCTAATCTTCTAGATTTATCATGCTGATAAAATGAGATAATATCTCATTCAAGGTATTTGAAAAGCATAAAAAATGTTCTCGAAATGCAAGTTGTACATTCTTTCCATTTTAATTTGTATGACTTATACCTGGCTTAGAGAGTTTCTCATGCTATTTCTCAGCTTAGAAATGTTATATTGCTGTTACATTGCAAAACTGAATTTCAGAATTCTGGGTTTTTGACAAGAGCTTTAACATGGCATGGATAGTAGGTGGTTGCTCTGGAACAGCTGTTCATGTGCTGTGGAATTCTCATTTCAGTCCTTCAGTCATTTCATTTCTAAACACCCTGTGGTGGGCCTTTTGTCTCTGGATGACCCTTCTGATTCATTCAGCGATGGATGAGGACATGGTTGTTGAGCACATCATTAAAATTCCATCCTCATTAAATCTGATAAGGTCTTTTTTTTAACCTGAAATAGGCTTTACCAGTGTAACTTTGCTTCCCAATGCTCCTTAGATAGAAATTTAAATCAAGTGTCATCTTGCATCTGAGAGTGATCTTTTGAAGTGCTTTCTAATATTCTTAAGCTTGACTTTCTTTTTTTTCTTTTTCTTATTTTTAAAATTTATGTATTTCATGAAAACAGTTTTTAAGAGCTCTTCTAACATGCTCCCTATTTGTCAATCCCTGTTAGAATATATTTTTTTTAAAACTTAACTGTAACTTTAATAGGCCCACATACCACATTTTTTATTGATGCATAATTGACATATTGACATTGTATCATTTCAGGTGTACCACATAATATTCAATATTTATATAGGTTGTGAAATGATATCCAAATAAATCTAGTTGATGTCTCTCCCCATACAGTCACAAAAATTTTTTTTCTTGTGATGAGAACTTTTAAGATCTACAATCCTAGTAACTTTCCAATATGCAATACAGTATTAACTATAGCCACCATGATGTACTAAAACGTTAAATTCTTAAAATAACTCCATGAGGGAGGTTCTATTATTTCCGTTTTACACATGAGGAAACTAAGACACTAAGTTACTGAGAAGTTACGTGACTTACCCAGAGTCACACAGCTGGTAGCTATAGAGCTGGGGAAAGAATGTATATACACAATCTGGTTTAGAATAATTGCTTTTGGGGCACCTTGGTGGCTCATTCGGTTAAGCAGCTGACTCTTGGTTTTGGCTCAGGTCATGATCTCACGGTTCATGAGGTCAAGCCCTGCGTCAGGCTCTGCTGACAGTGCAGAGCCTGCTTGAGATTCTTTCTCTTTCTCTGCTTGTTCTCTCTCTCTCTCTCTCTCTCTCTCTCTCTCTCTCTCTCACACACACACACACACAAAATAAATAAACTTAATAAAACTGTCTAAAAAATTGCTTTTAACCACTATATCATACTGCTTATTGTGTCATCACATTGTCTTTGAAAAGACAAGAAAACAGAATTGTATGAGGTTCACTTTGTAAAAATGAATATTTTGCCCTCATTAAATTTGATTTGTGTATTACACTCATCAGCACCTATTTACTGTTTTTTTTTTTTAATGTGTTCCAGACACTGCTAGGTGCTGAGTTTTGAACAAGATATACATGGCCCCAGATCTCATTGATACTCATTGATAGATACTAATGAGTTCTTTGCCTAATGATTGAATTGCAGTTGTGATAGATGTTACAAAGGAGGAATTAAGAGTAGAGTTTTTGTATGTGGGGTCTTTTTTATTTTATTGAAGTACAGTTAACTTTTGGAGGAGTTGTTGTTTGTTGTTTTTTCAATGGATGAGAATAGAGGGTTTTTTTTCCAAATTTTTACGTTTATTTATTATTGAGACAGAAACAGAACATGAGTGGGGGAGGGGCAGAGAGAGGGGGAGACACAGAATCGGAAGCAGGCTCCAGGCTCTGAGCTGTCAGCACAGAGCCCGATGCGGGGCTCGAACCTACGAACCGTGAGGTCGTGACCTGAGCCAAAGTCGGACGCTTAACCGACTGAGCCACCCAGGCGCCCCTGAGAATAGAGTTTTTGATGGGAATTTGGACCTGGTCTTAGAAATAAAAGGATTCTTTGAGAAAATGGCGTTCAAGCTACACTTTGAGAAAAGTCTTTCTGTGCCTACTTGCGGGTATGACTAAAATTAGATGCTTCGATCACCTGTTGGAACTGAACAGCACTTTGGAAGAGATGAGCTAAACTCCTTTATACCTCATTCACCCTAATATTCACTTCATTTATCCTGGAATTTACCATTTTTTTGTACATTTGGTGTCCGGTATAATTGAGATTTACAAGGCTGACATATGACAAAGAGATTATTCATATTCTTTGTTAAGATGGGGAAGTGATAAAATCGAGTTGAGAAAGGGTCTGTAGAGGTCTTAATCTCCTGTTTTATTAGTATGTAAAAAGAGCCCCAGAAAATTCTGATGTGCCCAGAGATGGTTTTAAGATTTCTATAAGTATGTTAATGAGGGGCGCCTAGCTGGCTCATTTGGTACTGCATGTGACTCGTGACCTTGGGGTTGAGGGTTTGAGCCTCACATTCGGTGTAGAGATTACTTTTAAAAATTAAATCTTTAAAAAAAATAGTGTAAATGAAAAAGATATTAGAAATGTTATAGGTGTTTTAGTCGTTTGAACTCATACCAAATATTTTTTTGTCTCCTTAACTCTGAGAAAGTGATAGAAGTTTCTCAACTGGCTTCCTTTAGCCTTACTGGCTATAAGGACAAGCCTTCTGTTTTTCTATCTGTAACTAGAGTGACTTGAATAAAATTGAAAAGGAAATAAAAAACCAAAAAAAGATGATACTTCAAGTGAAAATAATCTAAGTTATGCATAATTTGACTCGTTTATATGGTAGCAAAGTTCATGAATGATTTTTTTTAACTGTACAAAAATGTTTCTATCTGTGTTGGGACTGCAGTGGAACTTCCTTATAGTGTCTATTCACTTCTCTTTTATATTATATTAAATAGTCCAGGAGATTCAGCCATGAATTAATAGAAGAAAATTATATCCCTCTAATTGCCTCATCAGTTGTCAAAGATAGAAAACGTTAAAAGAAGCTTCTTGTTACAATAACAAAATATACAGGAAAGTCACCATTTTCATTTTGACTCCATCTTCTCATTTTTGATAGATTGCAAAGGTCGACTGCAAGGAAATACTAGACATCATATGTAATCTGGAATCCGAGGGTCAGGATAACACGGCATTTGTTCTTTGTACGACTTACCTCACTCAGCAGCTCCAAACTGCAAGTGTATATTGTTCTTGGTAAGTATCTTTACTTTCTGTTCACTTTGTTAACACATAGTATGGCATTTAGAGTTCATGTAAAACATTGGCTTCTTTCAATTTGAAGCCAGAGCAAATTAATTGATGACATGTGAATTACATCTTGCTTAGAAGCTAAACCATTTTATTAAAAATATTATTAGTTTAATCTTCAGAAGAGTCCAGAAATAAAGAAAGGGTAAAGAATTTAGCTCCTCTTGATCATCTTATAGAGGGTTGTCTGTTAACTTTAATATATGTCTTCTTTGGAAATAAAATTATGGCAACATGAAACAAATTGGTATTAGGTCATTTTCCTTTACACTTATATCTTTTGGTAGTCATTTCCCCCCTTTTATTTGGAAACCACTAATTATCTAGGTTTCTAGGTCAGCCTTGCACTAGAGAAGGAAATCCATTTGAATAGGTAATCTCTTTTGCAACTTTGGTACTATATAGCAGAATTATATTAATTTGGTTTTAATTCAGTTTATATCTTGTTTGCGTACAGAGTACTTAGTTGCTAAAAAGAAAACAGTAAGTGTAACCCACAGTTCTTTCATTCTAACTGTATGGAATCTATTTAGGCCAAAGGGACAGACTTGGTATACAGGAGAGTTCTAGAATGTAAGACTGCCATTAAGTATCAGATTAGTGATACGGATAATGCTATAGGATATTAGCAGAAGGTACTCACTGTATGTTTAAGAAAGGTGTCAAGGGGGAGGTAATATCAGAGCTTTAATTCAAAGAATGGATTGGTTTTGCATGATCTTAATAAGAAGAACCTTGAGCACTTTAGAACCTAAGGATGGCTTGAAGTTGGAAATGAACATTTTGATTAAAGGATAACCCAGTAAAGTCCTTCGTGTGCTCTAGCCTTCATTGATCTCCTTTTGGAGCATCTGTATGTATTTGTGCAGTTTTATTATTAACATTATATGCTACTCTATTTCTTTGTTTACTATTTTATATAGAAATATTATTTGTGTACTATAAATTATCTCATAATAATCCTCATAATAATCATTGTGCAGATGAGGCAGTGGACGACCAGAAGAATCAGAGAAGTCCAGAGTCTTAAGGCTAAAGTGATAGAGCTGAGATTCACGTCCAGTATTTTTGACCCTAATCCAGTGCTTTTCTTCTGTGGCCGTGTTCTAGGTGCAGGGCCAGAATGCAGGTTGCAGTCTTCCACCGAGTCCACTCTACCAGTTATATCTTCTCTGAGAAAGGAGATAGTGAAATAGGGGGTTAATATATTCTGTAATGATCACTATGGGCATTTTGTTAGGAAACCGAAGAAGAGGTGCTAAAAATAAAAAGAATTAAGTAGCAGTGAGGGTTTTGATCATTAAACTAAGTAGAAGAGGTTTTTCTCCCTATGCATTAGAGATTAGAGAGTTTAGCCTCAGTAAAACAGTTGTGTTTACTTGAGGAGCAAACCCCAATTTGTCTTGTTACAGTTAATTTCTTTGCCTACAATGAAAAATATCTGCTAGTGATAGCTAGATTTTCAGGGCAAAGATATATACTAAGTCATGTATGAGATGTGTTATACATTACAGAGGGTTGTGGGGGGTTTTTTTGGAATTTTTTTTAAGTTTTAGATGTACAGTATAATGATTCAACAGTTCTCTTCATTATTCAGTGCTCATCACAATAAGTGTACTCTTAATCCCCTTCACCTATTTCACTCATCTCCCCACCCGTCTCCCTCTGGCAGCAATCAGGTTGTCCTCTATATTTAATATTTTAAAAATGAGTATGTTTTCATTTGTCTCTTTTTTCATTGTCTCTTTTTAAAATTCCACATATGTTTTAAATCATATATTTGTCTTTCTCTATTTCACTTAGCATTGTACCCTCTAGATGCATCCATGTCATTGCAGATAGCAAGATCTTTTTAATGGCTGAGTAAATTCCATTGTGTGTGTGTGTGGTTAAATCATCTTTAACCATTCATCTGTTGATAGACACTTGGGCTACCTCTATATCTTGGTTGTTGTAAATTATGCTACAGTAAACATAGGGATGCATATGTCTTTTCAAATTAGTGTTTTCAAATTAGTGTTTTTGTGTTTTTTGGGTAAATACCCAGTAGTGGAACTACTGGATCGTATGGTAATTCTATTTTTAATTTTTTGAGGAACCTCCATACTGTTTTCCACAGTGGATGTACCAGCCTGCATTCCTACCACCAGTGCATGAGGATTCCTTTTTCTCTAAATCCTGGCCAGTACTTGTTATTTCTTGTGTTTTTTATTTTGGCCATTCTGACAGATTGGACATGATATCTTATTGTGGTTTCGATTTGCATTTCCCTGGTGATTAATGATGTTGAACACCTTTTCATGTGTTTGTTGGTTATCTGTGTGTCATCTTTGGAAAAATGCCTGTGTCCTCTGCCCATTACTAAATTGGATTATTTGTTTTTGTGTGTGTTCCATTGTATAATTTCTTTATATATTTTTGGATATTAACCCCTTTTCAGATATATCATTTACAAATATCTTCTCCATTCAGTAGTTTGTCTTTTCGTTTCTTTGATGGTTTCCTTCACTGTGCGAAAGCTTTGTATTTGTATTGTGTAGTCTTAATAGTATAAATTTGCTTTTGTTTCCCTTGCCAAAGGAGACCTATCTTGAAAAATGTTTCCATAGCTATATCGAAGAGATTACTGCCTGTGTTTACTTCTAGGAAATTTATGGTTTCAGGTCTCACATTTAGGTCTTTACTCAATTTTGAATATATTTTTGTGTATGGTCTAAAAAAGTGGTCTAGTTTCATTCTTTTGCATGTAGCTGCCTTGTTTTCCCAACAGCATTTGTTGAAGAGCTTGTTTTTTTCCTGTTGTATATTCTTGCCTCCTTTGTCGTAGATTAATGATCATAAAAGCGTGGGTTTATTTCTAACTTCTTTATTCTGTTCCATTGTTCTGTGTCTTGGTTTTTGTACCAGTTTCATACTGTTGTGATTACTATAGCTTTGTAGTGGATCTTGAAATCTGGGGTTGTGATACCTCCGGCTTTGTTCTTCTTTCTCAAGATTGCTATTTGAGGTCTTTTTTTTTTTTTAACCTTCATTTATTCATTTTTGAGAGAGAGAGTACAAACGAACACAAGCAGGGGAGGAGCAGAGAGAGAGAGAGAGAGAGAGAGAGAGAGGGAGGGAGACACAGAATCCAAAGCAGGCTCTGAGCTGTCAGCCCAGAGCCTGGTGTGGGGCTCGAACTCATCAACCTTGAGATCATGACCTGAGCTGAAGTCAGAGGCTTAACCGACTGAGCCACCCAGGCGCCTGTGGCTATTTGAGGTCTTTTTTTCATTTCATGCAAATTTTAAGATTATTTGTTCTAGTTCTGTGAAAAGCTGTGGGTATTTTAATAGGGATTGCATTGAATGTGTAGATTGCTTTGGGTAATATGGACATTTTAATAATAATTGATTTTCCCAATCCATGAACATGGAATCTTTCTATTGTGTCATCTTCAGTTTCTTTCACCAGTGTTTTACCGCTTTCAGAGTTCAAGTCTTTCACCTCCTTGTTTAGTTTATTCCTAAGAATTTCATTCTTTTTGGTGCAATTGTAAATGAGACTGTTCTCTTAATTTTTCTTTTGCTACTTTATTAGTATATAGAAATGCAACAGGGGGTGCCTGGCTCAGTTGGTTAAACTTTGGACTCTTGACTTTGGCTCGGGTGATGATCTTGTGTTTCATGAGATCAAGCCTTGCTTCAAGCTCTGCGCTGACAATCAGGAGCCTGCTTGGAATTCTCTCTCTCTGCCCCTCCTCCACTTGTGCATGCATGCATGCACACAAACACTCTCTCTCTCAATTAGTAAACATTTTAGATAGAAATGGCAACAGATTTCTGTATATTACTTTTGTATCCTGTGACTTTACTGAATTCACTTATCAGTTCTTGTAGTTTTTTGGTAGAGTCTTCAGGGTTTCTCTATATAGTATCAGGTCATCTATAAGTAGGGAAAATTTTACTTCTTCCTTACCAATTTGGATGCTGTTATTTCTTTTTGTTATCTGATTGCTGTGACTAGGACGTCCAATACTATGTTGAATGAAAGTGGTGAGAGTGGGCATCCCTATCTTGTTCCTGATCTTAGAGGGAAAAGCTCTGATTTTCACCACTGAGTATGATATTTGCTGTAGGTTTGTCATATATGGCCTTTATTATGTTGAGGTATATTCCTGCTAAACCCACTTCATTGAGAGTTTTTATCATGAATGGATTTTGTACTTTGTCACATGCTTTTTCTGCTTCTGTTGAGATGATTATATGGTTTTTATCCTTGTTAATGTGACCTGTCATGTTGACTGATTTGTGAATAGTGAATCACCTTGCATCCTTGGAATAAATCACATTTGATCATGGTAATTTTTTAAAAATATTGTTGGATTTGGTTTGCTAATATTTTGTTGAGGATATTTGCATCTATGCTCATCAGATATTGGCCTATACGTTTCTTTTTGTGTAGTGTCTTTACCTGGTTTTGGTAGCAGGGTAATGCTGACCTTATAAAATGGATACTTGTCATCTTTCCTTCCTCTTTTTTTTTTTATAATAGTTTGAGAAAAATAGGTGTTAACTCTTTAAGTGTTTGGCAGAATTCACCTGTGAAGCCATCTAGTCCAGGATTTGTGTTGGTTGGGAATTTTTTGATTTCTGATTCACCTTCACTGCTATAGTTGGTCTGTTCGAATGCTCTGTTTCTTCCCGATTCAGTTTAGAAGGTTTTATGTTTCTAGGAATTTATCCATTTCTTCTAGTTATCAAATTTGTTAACATAATTTTTCATAATCTTGTATACTCCTTTGTATTTCTGTGGTGTAGGTTGTTATTTTTCCTCTTTCATTTCTGATTTATTTGCATCTTCCTTTTTTTTTTTAGTGATTCTAGCTAAAGTTTTATCAATTTTGTTGAATGTTTTAAAGAACCAGCTCCCTGTTTCATTGATCTGTTCTATTTTCTTTAGTTTCTATTTCACTTATTTCTGCTCTAATCTTTTTTATTTCCTTCCTTCTGTTGGCTTTGGGCTTTTTTCTTCTTTATCTAGCTCCTTAAGGAGTATGTTTAGGTCATTTATTTGAGATTTTTCTTGATTATAAAGTAATTTTAAAACTATAGTCACCCAGTTCTTTTAATGTTCCTAATTAGAGCTTCCCTTCTAGAATGACCTGTAACTCTATTCTTCCTTTCTTCACTCAGCCACATTAGCCCTTCCAAGGATGTTAGTAGCTGCAGGATTACTGCTGCTCCCCTGCAGCCGGAAGGGATTAACAAGGATTTCCCTCTTGTTGACCTCCTGAGGAGCTAGAATGAGTAAAGGAAAGAAAATATTTAGTCACTTCACACTTTGTTAAAAGTAAGCTTCTTCCAAGCAGTTTAAAGAGAAATAGAATCTGAAATTTTCAAATTTGGAAACTTGTTTTTTTACCTCTTCTGTTACTTTCATAGGTGAAAACATTTTCATTTATTTGTTTTGCTAATGGGATATTGGAGTGGGATATTTCACTAAGGAAAATGAAACTTAGGAATTCTGTAAAACATGTGACAAAGGTGGAATCTGATAAAAGCAGTCACTTATTTTTAAACATATATACTAGAATTTATGTATTGGAAGTATCATTCTTGAATGTGATCATCACAGAAGATAATATTTGAAGTGTTAACTATTTAACTTACCCAAAACAGTTTTTTTATCTTTCTTAGAAATTTCCTTTAAAGATACTTACAAACCACAATAAAATATATCCTATTATTTTATAGCAGTCACCATATATATGATTGATCTCAAAAGGTATATTACTCAGCTTATTAATTTACCATTGCCCCAAAAGAGTTTTGGCTCTGCAAAACTCAAAGATGTGCTGGAGGAATGAATTTCTTATAGATGCCTGCATTGGGAATACTATTAGAGTAGCCAAGCAAATAAGAAAGATAACCATTTTTGAATGGGACAGTGTAATTACTACTGCTGCTTTTAAAATGACATTCATGGGGTGCGTGCGTAGCTCAGTTGGTTAAGTGTTCGACTTTGGCTCAGGTCGTGATCTCAAGGTTTGTGAGTTCAAGCCCTGCGTTGGGCTCTGTGCTGACAGCTCTGAGCCAGGAGTCTGCTTCGGACTCTGTGTCTTCCTGTCTCTCTGCCCCTCTCCCACTCATGCTCTGTCTCAAAAGCAAATAAACATTTTAAAAAATAAAATAAAAATGAAGTTCATACAGGTGAGCCTTAAACCTTCACCAAAGCTTTCGGTAAGTATTTGATAGATAACCTTAGCTTACTTAGATCCGAGTTTAATATATGTTGGGGGCACCTGGGTGGCTTAGTCAGTTGAGCATCAGACTTCAGCTCAAGTCATGATCTCATAGTTGGTGAGTTCAAGCCCCACCTGCCTGCTGCTGTCAGTGAAGGGCCGCTTTCAAGACTCTGTCCCTTTCTCTCTGCCCCTCCCCACCACTCTTGCTCGCTCGCTCTAACACACTCTCTTCTCTGTCTCTCTCTCTCTCACAAAAATAAACATTAAAAAAACATCTTGTCCGTTTGTGTTTATTTAGATGTAATCTCGTGCCTGTTGTCTCCCAGGCTAGACTGTGATATACCAGGGTCAATGTGTGTTTTGTCCATAGTACGTGGCTAAGACCACGTATCCATATATGTTTTATTTAACCAAATTTTGTTGGAAATAAAAAGTCATGAGAATCACATACTGTATTTGCAGGAGCCACCTTTAGAGATGGTCATTCCTTCATTCCACAAAGTTTTCTTTGCCTCATTTCCACAATGCCTAAATTCCAGATAACAATGTGTGACAAGTACTGGATTTTAGGCTTCCTGATATGCAGAAACCCAGTGTAATTTTAAGTTCTTGCCTGGTGGCTAGATCTCTGCCAAAGTGTGTTTCCTACAATTAATAGAACTAAATTTCCTTTCCAGTTTTTATGAATCTGTTTATAATTTGTTGACTTGAGTAGGCAGTGGGCTAATTGGAAGCAAGTGGAATCATTTTCAGTATATTCTTTAATGGTTGTCCATTAAAAAAAAATCATACCATTGTAGTAATTAATTGGTATTTGTCCCAGTGCATGTATGACCCAGTAGGCTCTGAGTTACTAGTTATTGGTTTTGGTTTTCCAGTATACAGATTTGAATGGATGACATGGTGGCTTTTTCTTTTTTCTTTTTTTTTAAAATTTTTTAACGTTTATTTATTTTGAGAGAGACACACACAGAGTGTGAGCGGGGGAGGTTCAGAGAGAGAGGGAGACACAGAATCAGAAGCAGGCTCCAGGTTCTGAGCTGTCAGCACAGAGCCTGACGCGGGGTTAAACCCACGAACCATGACATGACCTGAGCCGCTTAACCGACTGAGCCACCCAGGCGCCCCAAAATGGTGACATTTTCATGAGTTGGTTGTTGAGGCAAGTTTATATGTTTGGTTGGGTAATGAAAGTATGTTTAAAAACAAAATACCCTTTTCTGATCATGGTTATTTGGAGTTAAAATAACTAGAGCTTGAAATATTTAAATTGGAATAAATCAAGCCCTAGACATTCTGATTTATTTTTTAAAATTATTTCAGGGGCTCCTGAGTGGCTTCCTTGGTTAAGCGGCCAACTTTAGGTCTCCGCTCAGGTCATGATCTCACAGTTCGTGAATTCAAGCCCCACATCGGGCTCTGTGCTTATAGTACAGAGCCTGCTTGGGATTCTCTCTTTCTGCCCCTCCTGTACTTTCTCTTTCTCTCTCAAAATAAATAAATAAACTTTAAAAATTATTTAGGAGGTTTTAATACTCAACTTGCCTTTTATCACTTTATCAGATTTGCCTAACTTTAAACTTCTAGCTAGTTGATGAATTTTAGATAGTAGATATTCCTGATGTGGGGCTCAAACTCAGGAACCATGAGATGATACATGACCTGAGCCGAAACCAAGAGTTAGATGCTTAACTGACTGAGCCACCCAGGCACCCAGCAGTCTTGTGAGTTTAAAAATGAACAGTCACCTCAATAACTTGCCTAGCCAGTAGCTATTTTCAAAGATGAACTGTCTCAATTTTTTACTTTTCCTGGTAGGACAGCGACACTAGTCACCAAAGACAAATACTTAATTAAAGGCATTTTAAGTTAATTTTATTTATCACAGCTCAAATTTGCCATCATTAAATATTAAAAGCTTTAATCATGTATCTTTTGAGGAGTTTATTAATTTCAATCTTTGAGACGTTTTGTATGTATATAAGAATCTCACCATATGAGAATCCTCAATACCTCTTTAAAAGTATAATAGGGGTGCCTGGATGGATCAGTTGGTTGAGCAGCTAACTCTTGATTTCAACTCAGGTCATGATCCCAGGGTAATGGGATCAAGTCCTACATTGGGCTCTGTGCTGAACGTGGAGCCTGCTTGAGATTGTCTCTCTCTCTTCCTCTGCCTCTCTCCTGCTCACACACACCCTCTCTAAATTAATTAATTAATTAAACTAACTAAATAAATAAAGTATAATAAAATAAATTCTGTTAAATATGTTATTTTCAATCTTTTGAGGTATGTTCATTTGTTAAGCTTTGTATTCATACCTAGCTTCCTAGAATAGTCTGTTAATAGCAGTAAGATATTATTAGTCTCCTAAAACTGGCTTGTGAAAATAATACTTTCTTATGAAAACTATTTAACAGATATTACAGTGTGTATTGCAGTGTGTAAAGAAAAGAGCCACTTTTTTAAAGTGGTAACATTCTCTTCAGCTTTACTAAGTAACTTCGCTCGCATTCATATTAGTATTTTTATCCCGGACATTTTTGAGTTACTAGTGCTTTTCCTTAAGAATTTTCTCTTGGGGCTCCTGGGTGGCTCAGTCAGTTAAGCGTCAGACTCTTGATTTCGGCTCAGGTCATGATCTCACATGGTTGGTGAGTTCGAGCCCCATGTCGGTGTCTGTGCTGACAGCCGAGAGCCTACTTGGGATTGTCCCTCTGCCCTCCCTGCTCATGCTCTCTGTCTCTTTCTCTCAAAATAAATAAGTAAACTTAAAAAAAAAAAGAAATTTCTCTTAACCCATTCAGTGCTTTTAATTAACTTGTTTTTTTCAAGCTTTTCTTTGTTTCCATAATGAATATTTGTAAGATTCTTGTATTTTAGCCATTTCCAAAAGTGCCATTTTGCTAATTTTATTAGTCCTATTTAAACATCCCAAAATACATGCCTAACCTAAGTAGATTCATGAGATTTTAGAGCTAGAAAGGACCAGGTAAGTGGAGAAGTGTACTGTTAGAATATTTATTAGTTGTATACATTTTGTTAGCAATGAAGGGATGTCTGATGATCTCTGCCCGCTAGGATAGAGTTTAATTCGGTCAGTGTAATTACCAGTGTAAGGGGGTGGGACCTTAGAACACGACGGGATCTACGTGCTTTAAAATATCAACATAAAGGAAATAGTCTTTGTTGTTTTTATATTCTCCCACTACAAGGAAAAGAAGTGGTGGAATTTTCAGGGAGGATTCTTAACAATTTTACCACTTTGAAAGAACGCAGTAGGGAATATAGACAGGTTTTTTCCCCCCTTCTAGTTTTTGTTTACTGTCACCTTATCTTTACAAACCAAAACAGGGTGGGGAGGTGGACAGCAAATACCAGTTGCTTTAAATGTTTTACCTTAATCTTTCTTTTTATAGGGAATTGACTCTCTTTTGGAGTAAACTGCAGAGAAGAATTGACCCATCTTTAGACACTTTTTTGGAGCGCTGTCGTCAATTTGGTGTCATAGCTAAAACACAGCAGCATTTGTTTTGCCTGATTAGAGTTATACAAACAGAAGTGAGTAATTTTGCTTTTTAAAATGGTGATTGTCCTGGAACTGAAGAAATGAGTAGGGAGATTACTTCTCAGGCAGCTCCTTTTAGATGAGGAAAGATTATGGAATTGGACATATCTAGATGTTTCTGCACATTGACCTTCTAGAATCCACAGTTTTTCTTAATGTAAAATAGTGATTTGAAGTGACTGGAAGAAGGGAGGATTATATTTCTGGGCTATCACCTCAGCTACCCTTTGTCTACTAGAATAGTTTTCTGTATTTTATATAGGTGTATTTG
Source organism: Cryptoprocta ferox (assembly GCA_028646485.1). Lineage (NCBI taxonomy): Eukaryota > Metazoa > Chordata > Mammalia > Carnivora > Eupleridae > Cryptoprocta > Cryptoprocta ferox. Next base: position 71,735,300 of record CM053570.1, on the reverse strand, counting down.
CATATTGACATAATTATTAAAAATGAGAAAATATAATTATGTTTTTATTGTTTTCCTTTAAGAATAGAGTGATAACATTTTCTAGGTTTTGGAGTAATATAGAACCGTTCCAGAATCAGCTATACAAAAGTTACAATCTTCTGTGTACACCAATAGGAACCAAGTTAGATATTTGTAGGAAGTAAATAGTTCCTAAAATGAAATGAAGTGCTATATATAAAGCCTTGTTTTTTGACTTAAGCTCTATAGATACATAAAGCTATCAGCTTAGAGATTCAGGACAAATCTTATACTCTTCCCTGTTTTTGTTTTGTTCTTAGTATCTGCTCATGACAGAGCCCTCCACATACCCATATCTGTAATGGCTCATGGGTGTGTTTTATGGGTTATTTCTTTGACAACATCCAAAGATTGTTTATACTACAGCCAAGGCACAGTTGTATCTATGATACATCATTTCTCCTTTAGTGTAAACATTTATATCCTATACTTTATTTGAAATATGTTGATCTGGTCTTCCCCAGTGAAGATAGGAAAAGGCAAAACAGTTTTTAAAAATTTCATGGTCAGGTAAGTTAGGTGATAATTATTTCTAACCACTGTGGGTGAAGTTGTGTCTCCTGTCACAGAAAGAACATGTTCAAGTAATTATCGAACTTGTCTTATTTTTAGAAATTAGTTTTAGGGGCACCTGGGTGACTCAGTCGGTTAAACCATCTATCTGACTGGCTCAGGTAACGATCTTGTGGTCCATGAGTTCACGCCCCACATCGGGCTCTGTGTCTCCCTCTCTCTCTACCCTCCCCTGATTCACATTCTCTCTCTGTCTCTCAAAAATGAATAAACATTAAAAAACTTTTTTTAATTAGTTTTAGAACTGGCCTTTTAAAAGTTTTGTGACTTTTAAGGGAAGTGTTAGTTTTCTATTGCTGCATAACAAATTACCACAAATGTAACATTTAAAACAACACCCAATTGTTAGCTCAGTTTTGTAGGACACAACGTAGCACAATGTGGCCAAGTTTGTTGCTCAGACTATCTGGGAAGGTGGAATCAAGGTTTTGGCCAGATTGTGTTCTTATCTGGAAGCTCTGTGGAAAATCCACTTCTAAGCTCATTCTTGTTGACAGAATTCTGTTCCTTTCAGTTGTAAGACTAAAGCCCTCATTTTCTGGCTGGCTGTCAGCCGCAGCCTGTTTTCAGCTACTAGAAGCCTTCCTCATTCCATACCTGCATTTGTAAGCCAGCAGACATATAAGAAATTCTCCTAATTTGAATCTGACCTTCTCTAAATCTGACTTCCAGTGCTAGATATAGAGGGCTTGAATCATTACGTCAGGCCCACCTAGGTAGTCCACCTGTCACAAGATCAACTGATTTGGGGCCTTAATTACACTTGCAAAAAAATCCTTTTTGCTATATGACATAATCATAGGGATTATATCATATTTACAGGATCCACTTACACTTGAGGGGAGGAGTTTATACAAAAGTGAGGGTCACTGAGGGTCATTTTAGAATTCTGCTTACCTCGAGGAACCACAGAAAATGGGAAAGCTGCTAGAGGACTAGGGAATGTGGGTTTCTGAAGCACTTGGCTGGCTCAATTGGTAGATCATGTGACTCTTGTTCTTTGAGTTGTGAGTTCAACCCCATGTGGGTATAGTGATTACTTTTAAAAAAAGAAAGTGGGTTTCTGACACAGACCAAGTAATTTGCTGTCTACCTGCATAACCAGACCCATTCCTCTTTAATCCTCGTCTAGGGTACTTTCCACTATAATCGTTCATGATAACTGGTCTAAAGGGTAGAAAAGATGTGGACTGGTAGGTGGAAGGGCAGTGGATGGAGAATTCCTTTCAAATTGAGAGACTTACCTCTAGGTTTTTAAAGAGAGATGATCTAATCTCTGTCAATTAGGATCTGGTTCTGACATGAGTGGTAGATATCCCACCAATAGTAGTGCTCTAAAGAAGGTTGAAATTTTTCCCTCTCTCATATAGGTAGGTAATGCAGGCAGACAGGCTAAGGTTGCTTTTAGTGGTTCCACGTATCAGAAACCCAGGTTCCTTCCTCCCCCCCCCAACACGTAGGTTCCGTCTCATGGTCTAAAAGCTAACTATTCCAGTCCTAGCTATCATGTCCTTTCCTGATAGCAGGGGGCTGGGGCCTGGGGGGCAAACCACACCATGATAACACCTTTTCCTCATTCCCTCTAATACACACACACACAGCCACATCTAGCTGCAAGGGAGACAGGAGATATACTTATTATTCCAGGTTACTTTGTAACAACCAGATAGAAATCAGGTGTTCTGTTTCTGTGGCAGAAGAGACAAAGGATATTGGGAGACAGCTTATAACCAATGACATAGTCCTTGGGATGGAACAGGTTAATGATGCTAAAAAGTGTGTGTGGGCATTAGGTCTTTTGCAGAAGGCAACAGTGTATAATGGAGAGGTAATAGTACCTCTTTTATTTTCTGGGCTTCCATTTTCTATAAATGAAGAGCTTATAAACCAGATCATTTAAAGGTGGTTAGGGGCACCTTGGTGGCTCAGTCAGTTGAGTATCTGAATCTTGATTTCATCTCAGGTCATGATCCTAGGGTCATGGGATTGAGCCCCACATCGGGGTCTGTGCTGTATGTAGAGCCTGCTTGGGATTCTCTCTCTCCCCCTGTGCTCCCCTCCTCCACTCCCGCACGTGCATGCTCTAATTAATTGATTAAAAAAATAAAGGTGCTTACAGTTGTTAGACTTTAAAAACAGTATGAATGAATGTAGATGAGATTATATTTTGCAGTGGAAGTTAAAGAAGAGGGGAACATTCAAGAAACTTGAATCCAGTTTATTTGGCCATATGGCCCTTTTTGGTGGAACATATAGTGCTTACTCTTTTGCAAAATATGACTGTCTAGTTTAATTCCTTCTCTTTAGTAATAAAGAAGCTGAAAATTAGAGGTGTATGACTTGTAAAGATTGTAAACCTAGTTTGCAGCAGAGTCAGGACTAGACCATGAGTATCTTGACAAATTGCATAATGTGATATGATTATCATTTATAAATCAGAGCACAGAGGACTTGGAGGGTCAGGTAAGTTTTAAATAATTTATAGGTTCTCAAGTTATTATCACTTAACTTCTTTTTGGAAGAATGAGATAAACTGCAAAGAATATTCTTTTTTTTTTTTTATGTTTCTTATGTTCGTGGGGGAGGGGCTGGGAAAGGGGATCAGAGGTGGGGGGGAATCTTAATCAGACTCCACCCTCAGCAAGGAGCCCTATGTAGGACTTGATCTGACAAATGGTGAGATCAAGACCTGAGCTGAAATCAAGAGTCAGATGCTTAACCAACTGAGCTACCCAGGCGCCCCCTCCATTCTTTCCTAAATAGCCCAATCTGGATGAAATGGTAAAATCTATGAAATCACTAAGAGCACTTTTCAAAAAAACAGACTTTATACCATTCTGCATTCTGAACAGATATACCAAGAAGTTACTTGTTAAAAGTTACTTGTTACTTTAAAAGAGTAGTGAATAAATTATAGGATATGAAATGTGTGAGTTTTGAAGACATGACTAAATTGATTTTAAACCAGGTAGCTATTGGAACAAAGAGTGGCAGGCATTTTGTATGTAGGGCACATAAAATATAGCCATGTCGGATAAGCTTTGATATTCATAAAGGCTATAAACTGGTTAAGAACTCAGGTTATGCACAGAGATAGCTTTAAGTTTAAATCCTGTTCCTTTGCTCACTTGCTGGTGACATTGGGTAGTTAACCTTCTGAGCCTTGGTTTCTTCATCTATAAAATGAGGATAATGTGTGAAAACAGTATTTGACATAGTGCCTAGAATGTAGTAAGGGTTCAGGGGCGCCTGAGTTGCTCAGTCGGTTAAGCATCCAACTTTGGCTCAGGTCATGATCTTGTAGTTCGTGGGTTCGAGCCCCACGTTGGGCTCTGTGTTGACAGCTCAGAGCCTGGAGCCTGTTTCAGATTCTGTGTCTCCTTCTGTCTGTCCCTCCCCCCTCTCAAAAATAAACATTAAATTTTTTTTTAATAAAAAAAGAATGTAGTAAGGGTTCTCTAAATTTATGGTAGTTGTTTCTCTGTGTTCCTAGAACTTAGAATGAATGCTCAACAAAGTATAATTGCTTAACAAATTGATTACCAATTTGAAGAGTAGAATTTATCCTGTTATTTTACATGGTATTCTGTTGAATACTATGTGCCAACAATGTAGTAATCACTTTATATTGCTTATTTCATTTTCATAACCATGTTAGGAGGAAAATCTAATATTACCACTACTGTTCCATTATTTATAGATGAGGCAGCTACAGCTTAGGAATTAAGAACTTGTCACTGCAGTGAAGCTGGGTTTTGAAGGCAGTCAAAGTCTGACTCAAAAATTTATGCCATTGGGATACCTGGCTGGCTCAGTCTGTAGAGCATGCAGTTCTTGATCTCAAGGTTGTGAGTTTGAGCCCCATTTTAGGCATAGAAATTACTTTTTAAAAAACTTCTATGCTTTGCATTTTAAGCCACTCTGCCATATAATCCTACTTTTCTTTGCTCATAGTATTTTCACATTCCATTTCAGCCTCTCACATAAGTCATCTGGTATGCCTTGTATCATATATGACAAGATTGTTTTCCTGACTTTTTTATTTTAATGTTTATTTATTTTTTAGAGAGATTGCAAGCTGGGAGTAGGGGACAGAGGGAGGGAGAAGGGGTGGAGGATCTGAAACAAGCTCTGCACTGACAGCAGTGAGCCCATTGTGGGGCTCCAGTTCACAAACTGAGATCATGACCTAAGCGAAAGACACCCAACCAACTGAGCACCCAGGCGCCCTTTTTTCCTGATTTTTGACTAGTTTCTGAGAACCTGCCACTATAGAAAGAATTTTAAATTTTTGTTGTTTTTTTCCTTGGGAAGCTTGAGATTGAGTAGTATACCTATAGCTATAAAGTACTAATTCTTTTAGGACGAAATAGGGAGAATAATTATTTCAGCCTTGAGATTTTGAAAACACTCAGCTGTTCATGACACGTGAATTTCTTAAATTGAATTCAGTCTTAGACTCACTTTTATACAGCTGTTTCCTCTTTCACCCATTTATTTAAGCCCTGTCCTTCCTAACCAGCTTAAGACAATTCTTTTTTGAATCCTTCAATGACCTTATTTGTCCTGATTTCCTTTGAATTCACGTATCTTTATTATCTGTACATTTGGCATATAAGTAAATTCCTTGAGGGTTAGTGCTTTAATATGCAGTGCCTTGTAAAGTTGGACACTCTATAAATGTCCATTGTAACATCTAATCCAGTCCTTTCTTTGCATGTTGAGGCAAAAAGGATCGGAGCACCTGGGTGGCTCAGTCCGTTAAGTATCCATCTTCGTCTCAGGTCATCATCTTGCAGCTCATGGGTCCAAGCCCCATGTCAGGCTCTTGTGCTGACAGCTTGGAGCCTGGTGCCTGCTTTGGATTCTGTGTGTCTTTCTCGTTCTGCTCTTCCCCCACTCATGCTCTGGTTCTCTCTCTCTCTCTCTCTCTCTCTCTCTCTCTCTCTCAAGAATAAATACAAAACATTTTAATATTAAAAAGAAAAGAATGATCTGAATTTAACTTGGAGGAAGCAAGTTTAAAGATAAATTTAGGAACGCTGAAGTTTGAGAAGTATATACCAGTGCAAGTTATGTAATACTTCCGTAATGAAAAAGAGTAATAACTTCACACCCTCCCCATTTTTCTTACAGGCACAAGATGCTGGTCTTGGAGTGTCAGTTTTACTATGTGTCAGAGCTCTTCAACTCAGATCAAGCGAGGATGAGGAAATGAAGGCATCAGTTTGCAAAACAATTGCTTGTCTTTTACCAGAAGACTTAGAGGTCAGACGAGCCTGTCAGCTTACAGAATTCTTAATTGAACCTAGTTTGGATGGATTTAATATGTTGGAAGAGCTGTATTTGCAACCAGATCAAAAATTTGATGAAGAAAATGCGCCAGTTCCAAATTCTCTCCGATGTGAGCTCTTACTAGCTTTAAAGGCCCACTGGCCTTTTGATCCTGAATTTTGGGACTGGAAAACTTTAAAACGACACTGCCACCAACTGCTAGGACAAGAGGCCTCAGATTCTGATGATGATCTAAGTGGCTATGAAATGTCTATTAATGACACAGATGTTTTAGAGTCATTTCTCAGTGACTATGAGGAAGGTAAAGAAGATAAACAATATAGAAGAAGAGATTTGACAGATCAGCATAAGGAGAAAAGAGACAAAAAGCCCATTGGTTCTTCTGAAAGATACCAGAGGTGGCTTCAGTATAAATTTTTCTGTTTGTTGTGTAAGCGGGAATGTATAGAGGCCAGGATTCTTCATCATTCTAAGATGCATATGGAAGATGGAATTTACACCTGTCCAGTTTGTATTAAAAAATTCAAGAGAAAAGAAATATTTGTTCCTCATGTGATGGAGCATGTCAAAATGCCACCAAGCAGAAGGGACCGCTCTAGAAAGAAATTACTGCTGAAAGGCTCTCAGAAGGGAGTTTGTCCCAAGAGCCCCTCTGCAACCCTGGAGCAAAACCAGTCATCGGATGAACAAGCCAAAGGAGAGTCTCATGAATATGTCACATTCAGCAAGTTAGAAGATTGCCACCTGCAGGACAGAGATTTGTACCCATGTCCTGGCACGGACTGTTCCCGAGTATTTAAGCAGTTTAAATACTTAAGTGTGCATCTTAAAGCCGAACACCAAAATAATGATGAAAATGCCAAGCACTACTTGGATATGAAAAATAGAAGAGAAAAGTGTACTTACTGTCGACGACATTTCATGTCTGCTTTTCACCTGCGGGAGCATGAGCAAGTGCATTGTGGTCCTCAGCCGTATATGTGTGTGTCTATAGATTGCTATGCAAGGTTCGGATCAGTGAATGAACTACTTAACCATAAACAGAAACATGATGATCTGCGTTATAAATGTGAATTAAATGGCTGTAACATTGTTTTCAGTGACTTGGGACAGCTTTACCACCATGAAGCACAACACTTTAGGGATGCATCGTACACGTGCAACTTTGTTGGCTGTAAAAAGTTCTATTATTCCAAAATTGAATACCAGGATCACCTCTCAATGCATAATGTTGAAAGTTCAAATGGAGATGTGAAGAAATCGGTGAAACTTGAGGAGGCTGCACCAGGGGAAAAGCAAGATTGTGTTGATCAGCCCCATCTACTTGACCAAACTGATAAATCACATTTACCCGAGGATCTTCTTTTCTGTGCCGGATCAGCTAATTCTCAAATAGAGACTGCAGAAAATCTGAAAGAAAACAGCGACAGTAATTCTAGTGATCAGTTAAGTCACAGCTCTTCAGCTTCCATGAATGAAGAGTTAATTGATACACTGGATCACTCTGAAACCATGCAGGATATATTATTATCTCATGAGAAAGTCTTTGTGCCCTCCAGTTTAAAAGAAAAATGTTCCAACGTGGCAGTTTGCTTTGATGGGACTAAGTTTACCTGTGGTTTTGATGGCTGTGGTTCCACGTACAAAAATGCAAGAGGGATGCAAAAGCATCTACGGAAGGTTCACCCATACCACTTCAAACCCAAGAAGATAAAGACAAAAGATCTCTTTCCCTGTTTGGGTAATGAACATAATCAAGCAACTGAAAAGTTTGATGCAGAACCTAAACCCAGCTCAGATACAAACAGTGACTCCCCAGATGAAGGTCTAGATCAGAATATTCACGCTAAATGCAAACGAGAATATCAAGGTTATTCCTCAGAAGCTTCCATTTGTGCTTCTAAAAGGCCATGTACGGAGGATACCATGTTGGAGCTTCTGCTACGCTTGAAACATTTAAGCTTGAAAAACTCAATAACGCATGGATCTTTCTCAGGGTCATTGCAGGGGTACCCATCCAGTGGTGCTAAGTCTCTTCAATCGGTTTCACCTACTATCTCAGACCTTAATTTTCAGAATCAAGACGAGAATATGCCAAGTCAGTACCTTGCACAGTTGGCAGCTAAGCCTTTTTTCTGTGAGCTTCAAGGATGCAAATATGAATTTGTGACCAGAGAGGCTTTGTTAATGCATTATCTTAAAAAACACAATTACTCAAAAGAAAAAGTCCTTCAGTTAACCATGTTTCAACATCGGTATTCCCCATTCCAGTGTCATATTTGCCAAAGGTCATTTACAAGAAAAACACACCTTAGGATTCATTATAAAAATAAACATCAAATCGGCAGTGACAGAGTAACTCACAAACTACTAGATAATGAAAAATGTGATCATGAAGGCCCATGCTCAGTAGATAGATTGAAAGGTGATTGCTCTACAGAACTTGGTGGTGACCCGAGCAATAACTCCGAGAAGCCACACTGTCACTCTAAAAAGGACGAATGCAGTTCAGAAACAGATTTGGAGTCCTCTTGCGAAGAAACAGAAAGTAAAACATCTGATATTTCATCACCCATAGGTAGCCATAGAGAAGAACGAGAAGGACGAGAGGGAAGAGGTAGCAGGAGAACTGTTGCTAAAGGCAATCTCTGCTATATTTTGAATAAATACCACAAACCATTCCATTGTATCCATAAAACTTGCAACTCCTCCTTCACTAATCTAAAAGGCTTGATTCGTCATTATAGAACTGTACATCAGTATAACAAAGAACAATTATGTTTAGAAAAAGACAAAGCAAGAACCAAAAGGGAACTTGTCAAATGTAAAAAGATATTTGCTTGCAAATATAAGGAATGTAACAAACGCTTCCTGTGTTCCAAAGCTCTTGCTAAGCACTGTAGTGACTCTCATAACCTAGACCATATTGAAGAGCCTAAAGTACTTTCTGAAGCTGAATCTGCAGCAAGGTTTTCCTGTAACCAGCCTCAGTGCCCTGCTGTTTTTTATACATTCAGCAAGTTGAAGCACCACTTGATGGAACAGCATAATATTGAAGGAGAAATACATTCAGAATATGAAATTCATTGTGATCTTAATGGCTGTGGCCAGATTTTCACCCATCGCAGTAATTATTCTCAACATGTATATTACCGACATAAGGACTATTATGATGATCTGTTTAGAAGCCAGAAAGTGGCAAATGAAAGGCTACTAAGGAGTGAAAAGGTGTGTCCAACAGCTCTCACTCAGGGGCATGAACATCAGACTACCAGGAGATCATTTAATGCTAAGGCTAAAAAATGTAGTTTAATCAAAGAAAAGAAGGCTCCGATTAGTTTTAAAACAAGAGCTGAAGCCCTCCATATGTGTGTGGAGCAGTCTGAGCACACACAGTACCCCTGCATGGTTCAAGGATGCTTATCTGTGGTGAAGTTGGAGAGCAGCATAGTGAGGCATTATAAACGTACCCATCAGATGAGTAGCGCCTATTTAGAGCAACAGATGGAAAACCTGGTCGTTTGTGTGAAGTATGGTACCAAAATTAAGGAGGAGCCCCCTTCTGAAGCAGAGCCCTATATAAAGAAAGAAGAAAATAGCTGTGAATCGGAGCACGCAAAGCACAGCCATTCCCCAGCTGACAGCGTGCCTGTCCAGAACACGGATTCCCTTCATCCGGGCGAAAGGGGTGGAGGTCAGAAAGGATGTACAGAAAGCAAACCAGTATTTGATGCAGACACTCTGCTCTACAGAGGAACTTTGACATGTAACCATAGTTCAGAAACCACTTCTTTGGAACAATGTAATATAGTTCAGCCTCCTCCTTGTAAAATAGAAAATTCCATACCTAATCCTAGTGGGACTGAAAGTGGGACTTACTTCACAAGTTTCCAGCTGCCTTTACCAAGGATCAAAGACTCAGAAACTGGGCAGCAAAGTTCAGGGCAAGAAAACACTGTAAAAAATTCAACTCCTGTCCCAAAAGAGAATTTTAGGAAGCATCCACAGCCCAGGTCATTTGATTTGAAAACTTACAAACCTATGGGATTTGAATCTTCATTTCTGAAATTTATTCAGGAAAGCGAGGAGAAAGATGATGATTTTGATGATTGGGAGCCTTCCGAGCACTTAACATTAAGTAATTCTTCACAACCCACTAATGACTTAACAGGGAGTGTTATGGCAAATAATATGGTGAATGACAATGACCCTGATGTTGACATACCTCATTCTTCCAGTGACTCTGCAATTCATGAGAACCTTACTGCAATCCCACCTTTGATAGTAGCTGAGACAACAACAGTCCCTTCCTTGGAAAACCTGAGGGTTGTGTTGGACAAAGCATTAACAGACTGTGGAGAGCTTGCCTTAAAACAGCTTCATTATCTTCGGCCAGTGGTTGTCCTTGAAAGATCTAAGTTTTCCACACCAATTTTAGACTTGTTTCCAACAAAAAAGACAGATGAGCTCTGTGTAGGAAGTTCCTAAATAGCAATTTTGTTTTAGAAACAGACTGGCTCCAACACTGCAACATGGGGACAATTGCCAATTTGAACAAAGGCTGCGAACCAGCCACACCATTGTTTAGGGTAGAATAGGCTGTGTATTTACATGAATGTATAATATCTATGTCAGCAGTATTGGCTGAGTCCATTAGCTCTCCAGTTGGTTTATTGATTGGGGTTTTTTTTTTTTGTTTGTTTGTTTTTGTTTTTGTTTATTAAAAAAATGGAACTGTACTCTTGTTTGGTGCTAATTAATACATCAAAATATATTGGGGCTTCCTTTTTCAAATTAAGTGTGCATGATTGTATATGGAACAAATACTAAGATCCCAGGGTGGGAGGGCTAGGGAAAGGGATATGGAGTTCTTACTTGACTTGAATGTGCACCTGAGGGTGCTTTGTGTAATATATTGTACACTACAGCATCTTATATTTTTTGAGTTGAGTTTCAATAAATTACAATTTTTCACCCATTTCTTGTTTACTCATAATGAGTTTTCATGCCATGCATTAACTGAAACTGCTCTTGCATTTTCTGGAATGTGCACTTATATGTTACCCCAGTAGTTTTTCGTTTCTTATTAACCAAGTCATTCAGATCAAGTTTCTTTCTGAATGACTGTTGTCTTAAAGTTTTTGTGCAGAGAAAATTCTGAAATTGTGTAATTAGCTCTGAGGGTCAAGAGAACTCCCAAAAGAGGATGCCCAGGAGTTGTCCAGGGAGAAAGAATACCAAGGAGAACATGAAGGGCATAGATGGATGCAGTCATGTTTCCAGTGAACTACAAAGAATGTGGTAGGCTGCAATGAGAGGGAAGCACTAGGGTGGATGAGATGACTGTACAGATAGATGGACAGGGACCCATCCGTGAATTCTATTAAGTTTGGACTCGAGTCCATAGGCAGCTGAGAGCCTTTAAAGGATTTGAACAAAATAGCCCGATGTTAATTGCAATGTTGAAAACAATTTGTAGATCACTTGAAATGATTGTGATTTGAGGGGCTGAGAATGGAAACAGTAGATACTAAGACTGTTGAAGTAACAGAGGCAAGCCTGATGAGAGTTATGCTATCAGTTGGAGCACAAGGAAGAGGAGATGAAATTTAAAGAGAGGTTTGGATGGTGACAAAAATGTTTTGAGGAAAACAGATTGAGTAGTGATGCATCCAGTTGAGGTTGGAATACAAAAGGAAGAAATGAATTTTGGGCAAGAGGATGGAATGTCAAGGTGAGCTTGGTCTTTGGATGTGTTGAACCTCAGTGGACAATGAGCCAGGTATGTCTAATGACAAAGCAATGTGTTCTTAAAATACAGCAGCTTTATTCTCTATTCTTTGTGAAGTTCTCAGTCACTTTCATTAGCTACCAATGAAGTGACTCAGAAACTCCTACTAATGTCCTTTATCTATGCCTGTGGTTAGGATTTTAAGGCCTTTTCTCTGACCCTTAAAACCTGAGTCGTGTGTGTGTGTGTGTGTGTGTGTGTGTGTGTTATGTATGCATGTGCATACACACACACATGGTGCCCAAGTGGTTTCTTGGTTCAGATCCTAGTAGGTAACATGGGGTTCTCAAATAAGAATCTGTTGAAAGAAAAAATGGCAGAAACTGGACACTGGAACATCTTAGAGGCTGAGGCTACTACTGATTCCTTGGGAATTTTAAGCTAATTTCTGTGGGCTTCAGTTTCCTCACCTGTAAAGTGAGGAGGTACGGGATATCATCTTGAAAGGTCACTTTCTGTGACCTGAGCATGAGAAACTGAGCATGAAGCTGATGGCTTCATTTTTAGCCCAGAACAAGAGAAGGTTGCTAATTTGCTTAAGACTGAACCATGTCCATTCAACCACTCGTAACTTCTCCCCTCAGAAGGGGCTAAGTGAGTCCATTTGTAGTGGAACCAAACCCTAATTTTCAGAATGCTATTGAAAGTTTGCCTCAGGACAAGCCTAAATGGTTCATCCTAAGGTTATTTTCTATTCCAGTTGGAGCATCTTCATTTGATTTTTATTAAAGACAATGTTTTATGTTAAACCCAGCATATGTAGTTCAGAAGGTCAGAGAGATATTTTTGTAGATTTTTATACTGTCATTTTTATTTGGTGTGTCTTTAGGATTTGTCCAGATGCTGGTACAGACCTGGAAGCATTGACTTTGTTTTCAATTCAAGAATGCCTGCTAAGTGATGGGTAGAAGTTGAGAGTACCAGACACTTTCATTCTATCCTTTTACCCAGAATTCTCTTACTTCAGTATTCCCCATGTTCATGAACACGTGTGAAAGAGCATGGGGGGAATGATTTAAAAGAAAGTTGTTGATTAGCATTCTATCCCAAACCTATCCTCCCTCAGTCCCAGGTTGCCTACATCTGCCCTGCACTGCCAAGGACATAGTCATTGGAGGATGAATTAGTTATTAACCATATTTTATATGCACAAATATATTTATATTTTAAGTGCACACATATTTAGAGATAGTTTCAGATGCTTTGAAAGATAAAAATGCAAAGTATTAAGGCCTCTGGCGGTGTGGAGCTTTCATGTGAAGGCTGGGGTAGCTAAAACATTAATTGAAGTGTGGCAGTGGACCGGCAGCATGGGCATCATCTGGAGCTTGTTAGAAATGCAGAATGTCAGGCCCCACTCCAGAGCTTCTGGACTCAAATCTGCACTTGAATAAGATCTCTAGATGATTCATAGGCATAGAAAAATTTGAGAAGCAGTGGCCTAGAATACAAAGTGGAAAGTACTTTGAGAATTCAGGATAATTACACTTTTTTAAAGCACTTTACATAAAATTATCATGTTGAATTTTCATAACTTCATGAAGTAGGTACAGTTACCCTTATTTGGCAGCTAAAAACTTAAGATAGAAATGAAGTGTTTAGCCTACCTGATAAAAGCTAGGAATAGGTAGAGCCTAGTTTCCAATCTCATCTGACAAAGGATATCAGGGAGGGGAAGTTAATGTGAAGAAAGAAATTAGAAGGTTGCAGGTGGCGCGTAAAGTACAAAAAACGCCATAGCTCTGTAATTAAGCTGCGTGTATTGTTTGTGAAAATGAATAATGGAGAATAAAGTTTGAAGTGTAAGTAAAAGCCAGGTCATGCAGATCCAATGCCAGTCATACATATATCGAGTACTGACATTTTCTCATTTGAGCAAAGGAAAACTGATTCATACGGCTTCTGTAACTTGTAACCTGTGAAAAATTCCATTTTTCTCTTGGAGAGAAGCTTCTCAAAATCAGAAAAGTTGCTCAATCCCTTCTCCCCACCTCCCACAATAGACTGTGATAGCCCCTGGTTTTATACTGCTGACTCAGGCAAGGCCTCCTATTATGTAGAGCTGAGTCTGGAAAGAGGGGCCTGCTCTAGTCTGACCTGCTTGGTCTATACCTGCAGGAATAGATTCTGTGACAGACTGCTTTTGGAGGTGGAGGTCTGAACCACTTCTAGGAAGGTAACCATGATAGGAGATTCAAAAACCTGTTGACCTGTATTTGACAGGTTTAGCCTGGAAAAGAAGACTGGAGGCACAGGAAAGCTATAGCCAAGTATTCACTAAGCACATACTATCTGCTGGCCCCTGAGTATTGAACATGATGCAGTGAGTTTCTTGCATCATGGAGATTAGAGTCTAGTAAAGAAGATAGACAATAAACAAAACACTATATAAAGTGCTACAAAAGAATCGGTGGCTGCGATACGACCCCCCCTCAAAAAAAAAAAAAAAAAAAAAGGCCAGGAAGGGCTTCCTTGAGGAAGCCATGTTTGAGCTGAAACCTGAAGAATCCATAGGAATTCGTCAGAGACAGTAATCCTATTGTGTGGAAAGGCTTTGTGGTGTGTTCATGACATTGACAAGTCTGGGATCGCTAGTGCTGAGAGAAAAAATGGGAAGGGGAAAGGAGAGAGGGTTGGATAGATAGGTAAGCAGCAACCATATTTTAGTGCCATGTTACCAGCTTCTAGATTTCGGATTTTGTGTGAAAGTCAATAAAGAGCCTTTTGCAGGCTTAAAAGTAGGCGTTGCATGAGTCATAAATTGTAGTATGTAAGTCAAAAAAGTCTTAATACAGTCTGATGTGGAAGTGACTGATGGCTGGCCAGGTAGATGGATGGATGACACTACTAAAGGTGGGCTGAGGGGCACCTGGGTGGCTCAGTCAGTTGAGCATCTGACTTTGGCTCAGGTCATGATCTCAGACTCATGACTTAGAGCCCCATGTCGGGCTCTGTGCTGCCAGCTCAGCTGGCATGCTCTGTCTCTCTGTCTCTCAAAAGTAAATAGACATTTAAAATAAATAAACAAAGGTGGGCTGAAATGTCTTGCATAGCGATCATCATTGGACATGTTCAGGTGTCTAAGAAGGGAGTCAAACTATAAATGGGTTTTTGGACTAGGTTCTGTTAAGGTATGTTATACTATGGAGATTTACAATACCTTGCATTTGGTTGTAAATATCACTACAAATAATAGTTGCACTTATCTCTATGGGTAGCTTATTCTTTTACACAAATTTTCAACTTCTCATTACAGGCCTACAAGGTAGAAATTCCTCTCATGTCCACAAGGTATTAAGGCTGGAGTTAAGTAATTTGCTCACGATAACAAGGTTAGTGAATAAGAGAGCCAAACATTTTAACCCAGATCTATTGTACTCCCAAAGGCTTATCCTCTTAACAGTTACCCTGTAAAGATTCTGTCCAGGGGTACCTGGGTGGCTTAGTCAGTTACATGTCCAACTTGAGTTCGACTCATGTCATTATCTATGGTTTATGAGTTCCAGCCTTGCATTGGGCTATAAGTGTAGAGCCTGCTTGGGATTCTCTCTCTTTTCTTCTCCCTCTGCCCCTCCCCCACTTGTGCGTGCATGCGTGTCTCTCTCTCTCTCAAACTTATAAAAATAAAAAGATGCTACCCAAACAAGTACACAAATATGGTAATAGGCACTTGATGAAATAGACCATAAAGATATTTAGAATTCTTTCAGAGGACTTTGAATTCATCTAATATTTTATTTAAAATTTTTTAAATGTTTATTTATGAGAGGGTGTGTGAGCAGGGGAGGCGCAGAGAGAAAGGGAGACACAGAATCTGAAGCAAGCCCCAGGCTCCAAGCTGTCAGCACAGAGCCCAATGCAGGGCTTGAACTCGAACCGTGAGATCATGACCTGAGCCAAACTTGGACATTAACAGACTGAGCCACCCAGGTACCACTCACTTAATATTTTGATGTCTGCTATGTCCCAAGCCTTTAGGCATATAGTAGTCAATGAAAGGGACGTGGTCCCTTTCTTCAAGTTGATAATATTCAGGAAAGACAGATGTTAAACCAAAAATTGCACAAATAATGATAATTGTGTCAAGTGCTTTGAAAGTAAAGTGAGAGGTGCCATGTAACGGGGAGTCTAATCTAGTATAGAGTCTCAAGCAATGAGTTTAGTTGTCACAGCCCTATCTTTCTCCAAAAAGTTCCTGATTAGCATTCTTTAATGGTTTCTGACCTATGTTTAACCTATAATAGCCAAATCCAAAGTCTTATCTGAGTCCCTTTTCCTTGCTAGAAAAGATTCTGTGTTCAGTCACTAGCAGACTGTGTGTTTAACATCAATAGCAGTCACTCCTCAACCGGTAGGTCATTTCACCCTGCCACAAGTACATTTCCAACAGCACTCTAGACTCCATTTTCTGGATGGGTTTCTGACACCTCAGGCAACTTGCCATACCTCCCCTTCTTGCAAGAACAAAA
The DNA here is from genome assembly GCA_028646485.1 of Cryptoprocta ferox. Classification (NCBI taxonomy): domain Eukaryota; kingdom Metazoa; phylum Chordata; class Mammalia; order Carnivora; family Eupleridae; genus Cryptoprocta; species Cryptoprocta ferox. The sequence continues at coordinate 71,719,112 of CM053570.1, read as the reverse complement.
CAGTTATTCCTCCTCTACCAGGCCTCCCTGTCGCTGTCCTTTCACCCAGAATGAGAAAATTGGAATAGCATCAGACAATATTTTTCTAAAAATTGTCATAACTCACTCCTTTCTTTCTTTTTGTGCCACTCCCTCCTCTTGGTGCAAACCCACTTTTGGATTCTTGGCTGTCTTTACAATTGATCTCCTAGTTTATACACTTGTGTGTTGAACTCTTTTCATGAAAATACAAAACTATACATTTTGTATTTTCATACCTCCTTGCTGAAAGTAGATAGGTACTAGTCAGTAAATAATTGATTTTATAACATGCAATATAAGTTACTGTGCAGCACACTACAGTTTACAAAGTGTTTAAAATATTATACCATTTGTTTCTTTTTAAAGAAAATTTTGGGGGCACCTGGGTGGCTCAGTCGGTTGAGCCTCTGACTTCTGCTCAGGTCATGATCTCACACTCGTGGGTTCAAGCCCTGCATCGGGCTCTGTGCTGACAGCTCAGAGCCTGGAGCCTGCTTCGGATTCTGTCTCCCTCTCTCTCTGCCCCTCCTCCACTTGCTCTCTCTCGCTCTCTCACTCTCTCGCTCTCAAAATAAATAAACATAAAACATTTAGCATAAAATTTTTTTAATGTTTATTTTTGAGGGTGGGGGGAGGAGTGGAGAGAGAGACAGAATCTGAAGCAGGCTCCAGGCTTTGAGCTGTCAGCACAGAGCCTGGTGAGGGGCTCGAACTCATAAACCCATGAGATAATGACCTGAGTCGAAGTCAGATGCTTAACCAACTGAGCCACCCAGGCGCCCCCCATTTGTTTCTAATATAAACCTTGCAAAGGATGTGGCATCCCCATCTGTAAAAAGATAAGCAAAATGAGGCTCAAATATGTTTAGTCTTCCCAAAGACCACAACTTCTAAACAATAATGACGTGTGAAAAAAAGGGAATGCTACAAAATAATCCAGTAATATCCCCCCTTCCATGTTTACCTAATCTCTAAAGAGCAAACTATTCACTCTCCAGGAAAGCTTTCTTTAAATCCTCAAATCTCTACTTAATCTCAGCTAATGCTTGCTGTCTCTTCAGTGTATTGTTGGAAGTGTTCTATATCTGCACTCTCCAAGAAAGTGACCACCAGCCACAGTGGCTACTTACATTTAAGTATAATTAAATAAAATGTAAAATTCAATTCCTTGGTTACACTATTCACATTGGACAGAGCAGATATAGAATATTCACATCATTGCAGAAAGTTCAATTGGACAGTGCTGGGCTAGAGCTAGAACTTGCCAAAGATCAGAGAAAGCAATATGACTGAATTGAAAATCCAGTATCTGGTTGGTTCTAAGTGAGAAAGTTCACTGGGTGAGTGGGAAGCAAGCTGATCTTTGGAACAGTGACATCACAATGTACAGTTCACAGTGGCTCCAGAACACCCCGGCTCCAAGGCCACCCTCCCTAGCCCATATCTAGGTTCCTGAAACTTTTGCACATGTAGTTCCTGAAGCTGCTGTCTTACAAAATGTCAACATCTTCGTCTTCATCGTCTGTCTGGGACAGCCTCATAGAATATCTCTCTCTGAGCTCAATATGGAATTGGCTACAAGCAACTCTTCTGGGAGAGACTAGGCCACCTCAGCAAACAAATTTTGGAATGCTAGATACTCTTACTCCAACCGTGCAAGTTATCCTGGGGATTTCCTTTTTGCTTTTGTTAGGAATAGGAGTATATGTCCTATGGAAACGAAGTGTTCAGTCAATTCAGGTTATACTCTTTTGTTATAGAGGAACTTAAATGGTTATAAATTGGAATTTGGTTAGTTCTCTCCCACATTGCTGCTATTTGTATTTTAAAGACCATGCAGATGAGCAAAGATGAACCCTAATCTCTGAAATTGGTTGAAACTAGGTTATCCTTAAAAACTGTTGCCAGTTAGGTTCTGAGCATAAATGCTCTCTCTCTCGCAGTGGTCTTTGGCTTGTTTTAGAATAAAATGGATCAAACAAGTTTGTAAACTGAGAAGGCAGCTTAACCTCAAACTTATTTGATCACATATTCATCGTTGAGTTTCTACTATGTGCCACACATCATGAGGGATACCTTTTAATAGAATAGGCATTGCAAGGATAATTGGGACCTTGGGTTTGGCCTTCGAGTTCTTACTGTGACATTGCTCTGTACCTGATGTCAAGGCATGTATATTCATTTAGGCATCAATATTTTCATTATTTCTTTGTTTTAACAATATCAGGCTTGGGCACCTGGGTGGCTCAGTCAGTTAAGCGTCCGACTTTGACTCAGGTCACGATCTTGCAGTTCATGAGTTTGAGCCTCATGTCAGGCTCTCTGCTGTGAGCACAGAGCCTGCTTCAGATCCTGTCTTCCTCTCTCTGCCCCTCCCCCACCTGCTCACGCTCTCTCACTCTCGCACTCTCTCTCTCACACACACAAAAATTAATAAAACGTTGAAAAAAACAATATCAGGCTCAATAAATATACATGGATTCTTTGGGGGAATAGGAGCATAATTGGCTGGGATTGTAAGAAACATTTAGGGTTTTACAAACTTCTAACCACCAGTAATAACAACTTCATAGTTTAGTCACCAACAATAATAGCTATATTACAATATAGTCAAAATGCTTTCTTTTTTTAATGTTTGTTTATTTTTGAGAGAGAAAGAGAGAGCAGGGGAGGGGCAGAGAGCATGAGAGAGAATCCCAAGCAGGCTTTGCCTGTCAGCACAGAGCCCAATGGGGGACTCTAATGCATGAACCGTGAGATCATGACCTGAGCTGAAATCAAGAGTCTGACGCTTAACCAACTGAGCCACCCAGGATCCCCAAAATGTTTTTTTTTTTTAAGTTTATTTGAGAGAGAGAGTGTGTGTGTGTGTGTGTGTGTGCAAAAATGTGCTAGGGGGAGGGGCAGAGAGAGAACGAGAGAATCCCAAGCAGAACCCATGAACCAAGAGATCATGACTTGAGCCACAACCAAGAGTCAGACGCTTAACTGACTGAGCCACAGGTGCCCCTAGTCAAAATACTTTTAGAATCCCAACAATAACATGAGATGGGTAGAAGTTATTTTCATATAGAGGTTTCATTTTCATTATCATCTCCATATTGTAGGCAAGCAAACTTGGTTATCACTGAGCCAAGTTAACATAGATTGTAAAAACTGGCAAATCTGAGATTTGAACCCAACTTTTAGGTTTCCAAATTCAAATCTCCAAAATCTCATTTAATATAATCTAACACAAATCCCCAACAGGGATATATGTGTATACACATACTTCAATTAGCTAATAGAAGAATATAAGGTAAAAAAAACCAAACTATTTTCTATAATTCCGGGGTCTGCTCTTGTTTGGTTAATGTTCAGCTCAATTAGATGAATTCACAGCCCTCCAGACACCTCAGCCAAGAAAAAGAGGTAGTAAAAAAAGTGGTTAATAGCAAGGGCTCTGGAGTTGGACTGCTGGGGCTCAAACCTTGGTTCCATTACTTGGTGTGTTAACTGAGAGCAACCAGCCTCCAGAAACCCACTTTCCTTATCTGTAGGATGGGTTTGCTAACAGTGCCTCTCTTAGAGTTGTAGTGAGGGTTAAAGGAGATATTGTGTGTATAAAGCTCAGCACACAGAAAGTACTCAATAAACAGGGCCAGTTATCATAAGAAGGAAGAAAGATGATTAGTTGTTTTTTTTCATCTTGACAGGAATCTGTCCTAGATCATTAAATTTTTCTTCCCCCCATGACCAGGAAAATCTAGTTTTTCAGACCACTGTGTCCCGAGGGAACATACACGGAAGTCAGAATTCCTGGGTTTCAGTCCTGGCTCTACCATTTCCAAGTATATGACCTTGGACAATGGCAGAGTCCAAACTGGAAGGTATTTAAATGGCTACCCAGTTCTGGGTTTTTCCTATATAAATATGTCAGGCATAGGCAAAACACCCTCCTAGCACAGATCCCTGAATGGGACAAATTTTTAGTAAACAGTATCTATTATTATCATCTGTACTAATTAAATGCAAATAATAATCCCTGACCTGCCTATCACTCCATTTCGTGGTGAAGATCAAAAGACGAAATAGATGTGAAGATGTTTTGTTAAACAGAAGCCTCGGCATAGGAATGAGGGATTATTGTTACTATTAGGTTTTTGTTTTGATTTGATTCTGTTAGTAAACTGAAGCATTCGGGTGAATAAATAAGTAACATTCAACTTCTGTTGTTTTATTTTAGAAAATATTGTTGTTTGTAGTCACACTCTACAAACTTTACAAGAAGGGCACAGAATTTTTTCAGGCTTTACTGGTCAACTCAGAAGGGAACCGTCTGCCAGTTCAAGACAATAATTTCTTCCTGTCCTTGGGTCTGCAAGAGAGAATTTTGAAAAAACTTCAGATGGTGGAAAACAAAGTGAAGGACCTGGAGGGGATGATAATTTCCCACAAACCTGCCACGAAGAGGGATTGCTCCTCTGAGCCCTATTGCAGCTGCTCTGACTGCCAGAGTCCCTTGCTCACCTCAGGGTTTACTTCCACATCTGAAATGTGATGGACTCCAATCTTTTCCAGAAAAGCACCGTTTTTTTTCCCCTCGTGTGTGGTGGTGTATCAATAAAGATAGAGAACTATATTGAAATTACCCTGCAAAGACTGGCTCTCTATTCACTAGGGCCCAGCTTCTACTTATGTGTGTGGTGGGGTAATGTGGGGTATAGTAGTAATTAAAAATGTCTCTGAAATAATGATGTCACTGGTAGGCCGGAGACCATAACAGGCATATTTCGACAAGGATGGCCAAACCGGAATGTGTGGGATGGGAAAAGAAGGGAGAGTGGGTCAGGGATACAACCTTGAGCTCCATGCTGAAGAGGTTGGATTGGATACAATAAAAACAGCAAGAAAGTGCTGTTTAAGGGCAATGCTGTGGACTGTCCTGTAGAGGTAGGCTGGCTCTTGTGCTGGTCTTTGGTCCAAAGATAAGTAATGTGGGCCAGGAGTCTGTCTGCATTAATTACTCAGAGGTGGAGAAGGGTGGGGTGGACATAAAGGACACTTTAATTTTATCCAACTTTTATTGATACTTAATCTGGGCTAAGCATTATAAACCCATCGGAATCTGTCCTGACTGCTTCAGAGCACCCAGTTTGGCTGGTTGGGCAGGTAGTTTCAGAACAAGGAGTTCTATATAATACAGTGGGGTCATACCATCTTGAACTTAGCTGAATTCTCCTATGTGAATCCCAGCTTGGAAGGGAGGGAAGGAGGCACCTACCTGCCATTTCACTTGATGGGTGTGCCCCCCCCCCACCATGGGAAGGATGGCCCACTGGGGGCAGACAATGGTAGTAGATCATCCCCTCAGTAGGTGGGTCTCAGATTCCACAAGCCTAATAGTGTGTGCATTTTTGCCACAATAAATGTGATTACAGACATTGAAATAATTTGTAACTATCTGCCACCTAAATGAAATATTTCTTTTGTGCAAAGAAAGCAGCAGTGATTTAATGCCATCCTGGAGAAAAACTGGTGGTGCTGTTCAACAGGACACAGCATAACAGTCTCCCAGGCTGGCATCTTCCTAAGGGATTTCCAAGGCTAATTTTGATCATAAGTTTTGTCCAGTGCACTGGCATTAAAATGCAACCTCTGTGTAAGATGAGACCTTACTGTATAGTGTACTCAGTGTAAAAACAGGTTAGTAAATACAGGGTAGGGCCAGGAAAGGCTTTGCAGAAGTGACACCTGAGTAGTCCTATAAAGGGTTACATAGGCAGACAATGAGATGGAAGGTATTCCTGCTGGTGAATCACCATGGAGCCATATAAAAAAGAGGGTGGCTTGGCTGGAGAAGGCGAGTTTCAGGATGGCTGAAGCACTGACTATTTCCTAAGCTACAATGAAGGATTTGGGCTTCAGGGTAAGACACACTAACTTCATCCTTAGATCAGCTTTAATTGATGATGCGGTGGGGCACCTGGGTGGCTCAGTTGGTTAAGCATCCAACTTTGGCGCAGGTCATGATCTCATGGTTCGTGAGTTCATGTCAGTTCATGCTGACAGCTCAGAGCCTGGAGCCTGCTTGGGATTCTGTGTCTCCCTCTCTCTCTCTGCCCCTCCCCAACTCATACTCTGTCTCTCTCAAAATAAGTAAACATTAAAATTTTTTTTTAATTCATGATGTGAACAGAACAGATGGAAGTTACCAGTGTGCACTATCTGTTAGTGTAGGTGAGAAGTTTGTTCACTATGTTGCTTAAGGAGTGCCATGCAATCTTTTAAATAAAGTCAAAATCTCAGGGCACCTGGCTGACTGTCAGTGGAGAACGTGACTCTTGATATCGGGGTCCTGAGTTCGAGCCCCAGGTTGGGTAGGAGATTACTTTAAAAATTAAAAAAAGTCATTATCTCCATTATTTGCACAGTCTCCACTTAAGCGTCTTCCTACATAGTTCTAGTCATCTTGTTTCAGTTACTTTTCTGGGGTATTTCAAAGAAAATGTTAGGAGAAGGGCCCAGAAGAGTAGACTGATGTCATGTAATGAAGGGCTTTAAAGGTCATACCATACTGTTGGAAATAGGTCATCGTAGGTTTTTAGACAGGGAAGTAACATCAATTTGGTAGTCCATATGGGAGACAGAGTAGAATGATCTAGCTGTAAAAGATAAAATAGGCTGGCTGCTTCTATGAGGATGGACAGTGTGGTAGAAACTGACGGAGTCACCTTGTTTCTGGCTCTCAGCTCTCCAGAAAGTGTGTGTGAGTCACACCACAATCACAAGAGACTGATATCACGTATTCATTCCTGGTGTGGGGAGTGGGTCATTCTTGAGACCAGAGTACTTATGTCCAGGGCATCGGTTAAGGAAATTTGGATGTGTGGCAAGCAGAAAATCAAGGCACAATGGGACAGGGCTTGAGAGCTACATTATCGTTCAGGTTAGATGGGGTAGACCAACTATCCTACCAGTGTCCACCACTCCCTAGGGCGGAGAATCCTTATCCCCCAAATTCAGCCTGTCTCCTTTGGCAAAACCCTGGCGAAAGCCTGTTTTGAGGCTCCCATTTCAGTCTTCACACACACCAAACCCTCTATTTACAAACACTATCTTTCTGCACAGGGTAGCAAATGATGCACTTTCCATAATTCACTTCTCCCTCTGCTGCTACCACCTTAGTCAAAGCCCCCCTCATTTCTCACCTGGATCCTCCAAACGGCCTCCTAACTGGACTGCCTGCTTCCGTCTGTGTCCCCATCCAATTTACCCTCCACACAGTGGGCAAAAGAGATTTCTCCTCTGCTAAAAACCTTCCAATGGCTTCTTATTTCACTCTGAGTAGAAGTCAAGTTCTTATCTAAAGGACTGCATGATGACATGATCTGCCTCACCCTCCTTCTTACTCTCTCTCTCTCCTCTTTCTGCGCCCTCTTATTCCTCACATATACTAAGCATTATCTGACCTTAGGGCCTCCGCACTACCCCCAGACACCTATGTGACTTCTTCTCTTACTTTCTTTAGGTGTATGCTCAAATGTCAATCTGAGAGGTCTTCCTTGCTTATTTTATATAAAGGTGTCCCGCATGCCAACATATTATAGCCCCCTTTCCCTGCTTTTTCCTCACAGCACCTGTCACCTCCTCCACTTCTACTGTCATGCGTCTGCTTATTAGCTATCTTCCCCTCTACCTACCCCAGCCCACTAAGAATGTAAGCTTCAGGAGAGAAAGGGGTTTTGTCTAGTTCACGGGATATCCCAGGGACCCAGAACAGTGCCTAATACTTAGCAGATATTCAATACTCATTGAGTGAATGAGCGAATTCCCGTCTTAACTTTTAGAAACCTCTCTTATCAGCTTCCTGTTCCTGTATCTCTTCAGACACATGTTGACAGATCAACACTGTGATGCAGTTCTCTCACATTTGGGGAGCTAGTAGCTAGTCTTTTGTTTGTTTCGAGGGAGAGAGAGAACAATCTGGGGAGGAGCAGAGAGAGAAGGAGAGAGAAAGAATCCAAAGCAGGGCTCCATATTGTCAGCACAGAGCCCAATCCTGGGCTCAGATTCACAAACCATGAGATCATGACCTGAGCCGAAATCAAGAGTCAGACGCTTAACTGACTGAGCCACCCAGGTGCCCCTGTTTTGTTATTGTTGTTTTTTAAGTAGGTTTCAAGCCCAGTGCAGAGCCCAACGTGGGGCTTGAACTCATGACCCTGAGATCAAGCCCTGAGCTGAGATCAAGAGTTGGACACTTAACTGACTGAACGACCCAGGTGCCCCGGTAGCTAGTCTTTATAAGGCACTTGTTCAGAGCCATATACATTATTGAAAGCTTTACATGACTTTTCTCATTTGATTCTCATAAGAGGAGGCGGTAAGTACTATTATTCTCATTTCACTGATGAGAAACCAATGCACAGAGAGGTTAAGTAACTTGCTAATATGTGGTGCAACTGTGGCTGGCAATCAAGTTGCCTGATTCTAAACCCGTGCTCGCTTTAGCCACAGCATTTGGTTGGCGGGAGTTTCCGTGAGGCTTTTGGACAAACTGCAGCCAGATGGAGCTGGATGAACCCAGACAGATGAAGACAAGAAAACCAAAGAGAGCATGGCAATGATGGCCCAAGGGAGAAAGAATTTTGAAAAAGTGTTTATCTCCTCAAATTTTTAAGTCGATAGCTAAAGTTTTCATCACAAACTTAAGTAGTTGCAATGAATGTAAACTCTCACAAACTATAAATAATGACAATTTCAGATACAACTGTCAAGTCACTTTTTATAATGTATCCAACAGACATTACAACTTAATGACCACCATCATCCATTTAAAATTACACAAACGAGCTCTTTAACATTTGGTAATTCTATATTGTTCTTTCATCTCTAAATTACATTTATGTTCTACTCCATAAAATGTTATCCAAAGAATAATTTTTACGTTTCAAAAACCTTTTACTGATCACTTACTCGTTATAAAAATATGTATCAAGGGAAATTAAAATTTTTTTTCCTGTAATTGTATGGCTTTATGTATGAGTTCTTCTGAGCTGAGTAATCATTACAATTATCTTTAATATACAGATGCTAAAAATGACATGACTGTAAATTTTGATAATACGTAAGTGTAAAAGGTAAAATTCTGTTGGAAACCCATCTCTCAGTGAGATAGACGGGGACGCCCCAGCAGTTAATTCATGTATCTGAATGACTGTTTCTTACTGCTAGATTAACAGGGTTCTTGCTTCAATTTTCTTTTTTGTTTTCATAGATACAGTGCCAAGAAATATGACTCACAAGGGAATGCTGGTAATTCTGTTATAGAAATGTCAATCAATTCTTTGGTTTCCTTCTGAGTGATATGCCAAAAGTCAAATAGTGCTCCTTCCTCAGTGGACAGTTCAATTAGGTCCATTACTAATTCTGTTAAAAGCAAAGCAAAACAAAACAAAACAAACCCGGAAACAATCTAACAAAAGAACTTGTTATCCAGTGATTAGAGTCCTTCACTTTCTCAAGTGATTTTTAATTATACTGATTACTTTCTCTTCAGGGCATTTAGGAAGAGTTGGGAAATTCGATATTGTTAATTTCAACACATCTTTAGCATTACAATATTACTGTAATTTAAATATATTTTAGTTGCAGCTGCAGATTTAGCTCAATTTATTGTAAATAATAATTATGCAAATTAGCAACGGCAGTCTCTCTGACAAACCAACTAACCAAATTAGACTTCTCTTTGGGGAGAAATAATTTCCCTTTTCAAGTCAAATAAATGCGTTAACAAGCGCCCCTCAACCACATTTCACTTCTCAATTCCGAGATAAACATGGCATTGAGCTTTGACAGACGTTTGTCCCTACGGAAAATAAGGCTCTCTCAGTTCAGGTATTTTTAACCCACGCTTTCGTTGCTTTGTTCCAGGACACACTCCACACTCTCCTAGGCAAGATGCCATCTCCGCCTTCACTTGCGGCGGCAGAGGCGACATCTTTAAAAGAAAATCTCATCACTACCGCCCACTCTCTAGCAGGTCTGCACTCGGAACACCCCAATACGGGCCCAAATCCTGCACGTATAACGCCCAGTCTCGCTCTCAGCTATCCCTTCAGCCCTTAGGTGTCCCGGGCACGCCAAGCCACAGTCTGAACTGCACCAGGTCAGAAGAACGACTTCCAGAGCCGCCGAAGTCGGCCCCTCTGCGGTTCTTCCCCGCCTCCTCGGGGCGGGAGTGGCGGCCCCCTCTGCGTCAGCTCCCGCTCAGCCCCGACCACCAGTGGGCTTGCGCGGGCCGGGAGGGTCCGGCGGAGGCCGCAGCCCAGCCAGGGCGAGCTCCGAGGAGGCATCTCCCGCTCGGGCGAAAGCGACAGCTCTGCCGCGCTACCGGGCCCCGGAGGGAGGCCGGAACCCTCGGCGGGAATCCGGCGTGGAAGGGAGGGAGGGGGAAGAATGTTGGTGCAACGCAGCTCAGCGTACTCTTAACGGGCGGCCGAGCTGGGGCTGACGGAGGTCGGAACTCTGCGTGTGGACTTCGGCCCGCCTCGGGCCGGAAGTGGGGAAGGCGGGATTGTCCTTTTCCGACAGAAAGTGGGAGGCCCTGGGGGCGTCGCCGTGGGGAAGAGTGTCGGTGTAACACTGCCGGCTGCGCGGAGGGGTGGGATGGAGGCGGGTGTCGGTGTAGGGGCGCTCGGAAGGGACGGATATCGCTGTGGCACTGCGGGGACGCTCTGAGGGGACTGGTGTCGGTGTGGCACCGGTGCACGCTGAAGGAGTCGGCGGAACGGGGTGGCCATGGGGACGTGGGCGTCGCTGGACGCGATGTGGGAGATGCCGACCGAGAAGCGTATCTTTGGGGCCGTGCTGCTCTTCTCCTGGACAGTGTATCTTTGGGAGACCTTCCTAGCGCAGCGGCAGGTGAGCCTAGACGGAGCCCACCCGACCCCGACACCTGGCCAGCCCGGGCTAGTGTCGGTCTCGACCCGCAAGTCCCTGCATGATTCCTGCGGCCCCAGCACCAGCCTCGACCCTGTGGGCCCCTCCTAGGCCTCCTAAGTTGATGTCGGGCTTGGCCTTGAGGGTGTCTGGTGCTTCTGGGAGGTTTTCCGCGAAGTGATCCTGGGACCCAGGCCGGTTAGGGCCTGGTGAAAGGGAAGGCAGGGCCGTCTTGAGTTGACTTGAGTCGTGGTTGGCCCACAGCTTTCTTAGGATCCTCGGGCCCAGACTTACCTCCTTTATCTTTGGCAGCGACCCATGACCCCTTAAAAGGAAGATGCAACATTTTTACGAATCACAATTTACCGGTGATGTTCAACCATGGGATTAGGAAACCATTTTCTGAAAATAAAGACTTAGCAAATCCTCCTAAGGACCGAAAAATTTTCCCCCTAAACAAACAAAAACCAAACGTGTACAGTAGGTTGTTTTGCCCACAGAACAATATGTTCTTGTTTTTCATAAAAAGGTCCTTATTATTTTTGTTTAAACAATTAGAGCTGTAAAATACAAAGTGAAAGTTACTTAACAGTTTCCTGGAGATAATCATAATGAATGGCTGGCTGTTAGAGAGCTGAACTTTTAAATGAGATAGATTTTAAATTTGTCTGCTTTATTGCAGTCTCTCACTGCGGATTTGTTTTACCTACATTCTTCTATGTTGTCATTGTGTCAACCTGGTGGCTCTGAGAACCTTTTTTTTTTTTTTTTTTTTTTAAACTGCAGGAACTCTTTCTTGAGCATTGCTTTCCTCTACAAATTTCTTCTTTCAGGTTACGTTCTGCACGAATCTTTAAATTGCAATTTTTAGATTTTCATTAGTGTCTGAGTTGTGTCTTGATCTCTTCATTTAGCCCAGGATCTTTTTTTATTTACTTATTTTTAAATAATCTTTTGAGTCTTTTTTTGGGGGGTGGGGTCTTTTTTTAAAGTAATCTCTGTGCCCAACGTGGGGCTCAAACTCATGACCCCAAGATCAAGAGTTGTATGCTCTCTACCAACTGAGCCAGTCAGGTGCCCCCTAGTCCACGATCTTTAAAGAGGTGTTAAGCTGTATAGCACTAAGTTCTCTGACATAGATATCTTTGGATAACTTCTTTAGTACAGAATCTGGAGGTCCTAAAGAAGATCCCTTGGGTAAAGTAAACACACAGTATATAGTGTCTGAATTGAGGGGGGTATTGAACATCTATCTATCTGTCTTACTTTAACGATAAGCCCAGTTACAGTAACTGCTTTTTGAGAATGTCTACTCATTTATGCTTTAATTTTTATTTTATTTTTTTTTATTCTTGAGAGACAGAGAGAGACAGTGCAAGCAGGGGAGGGTCAGAGAGAGAGGGAGATACAGAATCCGAAGCTGGCTCCAGGCTCTGAGCTAGCTGTCAGCACAGAGCCCGACAAGGGGCTCGAATCGAATCCACGAACCGTGAGATCATGACCTGAGCCGAAGCTGGACGCTTAACCGACTAAGCCACCTAGGCGCCCCTATGCTTTAATTTTTTAAAATGTTTGTTATTTATTTTTGAGAGAGAGAGCAAGAGCGAGCACGAGTGGGGGAGGGGCAGAGAGAGGAAGACAGAGAATCTGAAGCAGGCCCCAGGCTCTTCACTGTCAGCACAGAGCCTAATGTGGGCCTTGAGCCCACAAACTGGGAGATCATGACCTGCGCCGAAGTCAGATACTTAACTGACTGAGCCACCCAGGCGCCTCCTCAGTTATGCTTTCATGTAATTCCTTTTATTGACGGTTTGGTAAGGTGCCCAATGACATACAGGGAAGTCATGTGTCATGAAACCATTGTAGGAGATGCTGTCCATTATATTGCTTAGTTTCTGTGCCCTGTATTGTGTTCCATGGGCTGAAATTTACCGTTTGGAATTTGGCATAATGATAAAATTTGTCTTTTATTTTTTTTATTTTAGAGATAAAAGTGTGTGAGCAGTGGGGAGAGGCAAAGGGGAGAGATAGAGAACCTTAAGCAGGCTCCGTGCTCAGTGCCGAGTTCCACACGGGGCTCGATCCCACTATCCTGGAATCATGACCTGAGCCGAAATCAAGAGTCAGATGCTCAGCTGACTGAGCCACCAGGTGCCCTAAGTTTGTCTTTCTTGAGGACCTGATCTGTTTCTATTTGTCATTCCTCAGATTTCTCTGAATTTAGTTTCCAGGACCAAGTTTAGTAATTAGCTACAATATCTGTCAATACTTATGGCTAGTATGACTTCCTTCTCCTTTCCATAAATGGGTTTTCTATATTACATAGGTTGTATGCTTTTCTTGGAGTGAGTGGTACCTTTTGTGATGTACAGTTTTGGTTTACATGTGCAGACTGAAGTGTGATGGCAACCCTGGTTTTAATTTTCCCTTGTCATCTCGCCTCCGATTCTCTTGTTCTGCTTTTACTTCGCTGCGCGTCAGTTTTCTTAGTGGTCAATGCACTTGCTCAAATGTAATATTTGTGTACATGTGAAGCATATTCAGTAGGCTTAAGTGACAAGTTAATGCTATAACCACTCAGTGTTTGATCATAAATGACTAGTGTAATTAAATGAGGAGTTGGTTTGACTGTCTCAAAGTGTTTTCTTCAAAATATTTCAGAGACGGATATATAAAACAACAACTCACGTACCACTGGAGTTAGGACAAATCATGGATTCAGAAACCTTTGAGAAATCCCGACTGTATCAGCTGGATAAAAGTACTTTCAGCTTCTGGTCAGGACTCTATTCAGAGATTGAAGGCACTGTGAGTAAATTGTTTTTTTGGAGAGACAACCTATCCCAATGTTTAATACTCTATAATGTTGGTTTTCATTTTGTATTCTTGTGACACAAACGAGGGTACCCTATCTACAAATCCTAGAAGCTTTTTTAACCTTTGTTACCAATAATAATGGGTAGGGAACAGAAGAGGCTCGTATGTAATTGTTAGTGAGTTGAAAACTGCCATATGATAACTGTCGTAGGTCAGGTATAAAAAAGAACCTTCTATTATAAGATATTAAGATATTCTTTTTTGTTTTTTAAGTTTATTTATTTATTTTGAGAGAAAGAATCCCAAGCAGGCTCTGCACATGAGGTCAGTGCGCAGAGCCTGACACAGGGCTTGAACCCATGAACCCATGAGATCATGACTGGAGCCAAAATCAACAGTCGGATGTGAAACTGACTAAACCACCCAGTCCCCCCTGTAAGATATTTTTGTAGCAGTCCTTCCTCGCCTTCCTGCCTCTGTGTTAACTCTCTGACTGCCCTTCACATTGCAGCCAAAGGAATCCTGAAGGACAGTTCTGATCATGCTATTCTCCTACTGGCTCACTGTTTCCTTCAAGGTGCAGTCCAGATTTTTTGGCACGAGTTTTGGGGGTACTTTTTGACCTGGCCATTGCTTGCTTCAGCTTCATCTTTTTATTCATTTCCCCAAATTCTTTCCCCTTTTTTGTCCTGCTTGGTTTCCTGTGACTTTGAATTTTTTCACATGCTAGTATCTGTCAGGGGTGCCGCCTCTACAAGTCCCTCTCTTGCTGGAGGCTGATTGATCCCCACTCTTCCATTAGGTTCCAGCTGAGACAGCATCTCTTCTAAGAAACTGTTTGAGGGGTACCTGGGTGGCTCAGTCAGTTAAGCCTCCAACTTCGCTCAGGTTATGGTCTCACGTTTTGTGAGTTTGAGCCCTGCATCTGCTATCAGCACGGAGCCTGCTTTGGATCCTCTCTCTTTGCCCCTCCCCAGCTCGCGCGCTTGCACGCGCTCTCTCTCTCTCTCTCTCAAAAATAAACATTTAGAAAAATTATTAAAAAAAGAAAGAAAGAAACTGTTTGAAACCTCCCCCTGTTCTCAAGACTGGATAAGGCAGCATTCTTTCATTATTCCTATCAGTACTTACCACATTGTATTGAATTTTCTTGTTTAGTCGAAAGACCTGTAGTTTTTTTTTTTTTTTTTTTAAGTATACTTCTTTATCGAGAGAGAGAAAGGGAGAGAGAGGATCCCAAGCAGGCTCTGCACTAGGAGCATGGAGCCTGACATGGGGCTCAAACTCACAAACCGTGAGATCATGACCTGAGCTGAAACCAAGAATTGGACGCTTAACTGACTGAGCCGCCCAGGCACCCCAGACTGATAATTCCTTAAAAAAAGGATACTTCAAGGTCTTGTAATCATTTGGCATCTAGTGACTGGCATAAAATAAGCACATAATCCATATTTCTTCAATGAAACAAGTGACGGGTCATTTTTACTTAGTAAAACAGACCCAGTGTTCCCCCTCTTGCTAAAAGAAGAGAGGCTGAATAGTGTAGAGCAGTGTTTCCCAGTCTTTTTTTTATGCTCGTCCCTGGCCCTGTATCTTTTTAGACATTTTTTTATTAAAAAAAATTTTTTTTAATGTGTATTCATTTTCGAGAGAGAGAGAGCATGAGTGAGGGAGGACCAGAGAGAGGGAGACACAGAATCCGAAGCAGGCTCCAGGCTCTGAGCTGTGAGCACAGAGGCCAATGCAGGGCTCGAACTCATGGACCGCGAGATCATGACCTGAGCCGACATTGGATGCTTAACCGACTGAGCCACCCAGGCGCCCCTAGACATTTTTTTCTTAATCTTCCTCCATGAAATGTTAATACCACAGATACACTGTATGTCTGTTTCTGAACTGTATGTAGGTGTATCTGTGCTTTATAAATAAAATGAGTAAGATTTTTTTTCATTCCCAAACATCGGTTGTTGGTTTTCTACCTCCAAGAACAATTGAGAGTACGTGGTGCAGAGGTTAAGAGCAGACTCTGAACCCAGGTGGCTTGGGGCTGAATCTCAACTCTACCATACCCGCTGTGGGACCTCAAGCAAGTCACCACTTCTGTGCCTCAGTTTTCTCATCTGTTAAAATTGTGTAGTAATAATATTTCCTCATTCGTAGTGTTGTTGAGAGGATTACATGAGTTAATATGCGTAAGAAGACTAGGACAGTGCCTGATCTATTATCAATGCTAAGTGTTGGCCATTACTATTTTTATCATCACGATCATGATTATCATCGCTATGTCCCGTTCCGCTAAAAGATTCCGAAATTGAAAATAAATGAGGTCAGCTCCCATAATTGTTTCCTCAGTTAAAGAGAAGAAACCAGCTGTTCAGAGCTTTGTTAAATGATGAAAACATTGTCTAGCTAGTCACAAAATTTCCCTTGACAGTTATGGACTAGTGTGATTAGAACAAAATAATTAGAAAACTTTCCTATTTCCTCAGGATGATGTAAAGTAGTGAAAAGTTAAAAAGAAGAGTTAAGGGGCGCCTGGGTGGCTCAGTCGGTTAAGCGTCCGACTTCGGCTCAGGTCATGATCTCACGGTTCATGGGTTCGAGCCCCGTGTCAGGCTCTGTGCTGACAGCTCGGAGCCTGGAGCCTGCTTCGGATTCTGTCCCCTCTCTCTCTGCCCCTCCCGTGCTCACACTCTGTCTCTGTCTCTCAACAATAAATAAATGTTAAAAAAAAAATTAAAAAAAAAAAAGAAGAAGAGTTAAATCTTGGTATTTTAGAAGAATTAGTACATGATCTGAAAAACAAAATTGATTTGATTTTTGGGATGTGTTGGCAGTCACTAGTAATTAGTCTTTTCAATAATGATTTTTTTTTTAAATTTTTTTTAACATTTTATTTATTTTTGAGAGACAGATCATGAGCAGGGGAGGAGCAGAGAGAGAGATACACAGAATCCAAAGCAGGCTCCAGGCTCTGAGTTGCCAGCACAGAGCCCGACGCGGGGCTTGAACCCACGAACTGTGAGATCATGACCTGGGCAGAAGTCAGACACTCAACCACCTGAGCCACCCAGGCGCCCCTCAATATTGATTTTTTAAATTATGTTTTTTACAAGTCCAAGCCTGGTTTAGTTACAGAGATACTGAAGATTAGTATTGAAACTTGATGCTTTCCATCCAAGCCAGGCTTTACTGTGGATTATGTTTGGCTTTGGTTAGTTTATCTGAAGCATTTCTTTTGTTAGGGTCCAACTATGAAATCGGCCGTCAGAGAGAGACAGATGGAAGTAGAGGTGGTGAATTTAGACACCATTCTCTTTCCTCGCTGATGTTTGATTCTGCAAAGTTCTTTGGCTTACCCCTCACAGGGCCGTTATAAAAAGACAGGCAAAACATTTTCAGTCTCTTTTGTTGTCACTAGTAAACAGTTCCCGGAAAGATGGGCAATAGTTTTGTTGTTACAGCGGGTGAGCCTGGGGGTGGCTTCGTTTGTTCCGGGAGATGACAGAGACAGGGAAGACACATCTAGAATGAGAGCTTTGTAATGTGCTTCTTTGATATTTACAACAGTGATTCGAGGTAGAAAGCATAGGCATAACTGTTATTCCCTTTTTCATGGATGAGAAAGTGAAGGCTAAGAGAAATTAAATGGCTTGTCCATTTAATGGCCAAGTGACAATAGCAAGTGAGAGAAGTGGGTTTCAAACTCTGCTCTTCTGAGTCTTTAAAGTTACATTGAAGAAACCATTCTTAAAACTCTAGGGACCACATCATAAATGTGCTGAATTTACCCTTGGGGAATTAGTAGCTATGTTTACCATTTGATGGGAAGCACTTTGTGTTACTTTGAAATCCTGTTCTGTTGGAAAACAGGTTCATTAATTCCTATTTTGTGTTGATTAAAATTAATGGGTTTTTAAATTTTGGTCACAAAGAACAAGTGCAAAGATTAATTTAAACTTTTCATTGCCTCCTTTTTTTTCTACCTGAAGGAACATTAGCAGAGGCCTTGTGTGACACATTACAGGTGCCACTGTTCACACAGATGTGACAGAGCACCCAGAGAGAAGGTGTCCAGCCTTTCTGAGACAGACTCTCCTGGTGCCTCACAGATGTCAGTGAAGAGCCCTGTCGGGAAGCGGAAGGGCTGGGCAGTTGAGGAGGGCAGTGTAGAAACGTTCAAATTGTTACTTCTCCAATTTCGACGGGTTTCTGAGTGAGCACCTTACCCTTCTTGAGCCTCATCTTTTCTCTTTTCATGATGAGAGGTCGATACATATTAAACGATACCTCACATGGTTTGCGGTAAGGACCGAATGAGGGAGATATTGTAGATGAAGCCCTTAGTACAGGCTCGATACATAGCAGTCACTTCATCCCTGGGTTTCTTTGGGGAAGTGACTTTAACCTCTGAGTTTAGTTGTCTCATCTATAATGTGGTACGGACTATATGCCTTGCCTGCCTCCCAAGAGTCTAGTGAAATCGTACAGTTAAGAGTACTCGGGTTTTTGCTGGGCTCCTTCGTTCTTGTTCTAAGACATCCCAGCAGCATGCTCAGTGAGATGAGCAATAGAGGGAAACTTGCCTATTCACTGTGCTTTATATTTCATTCCCCAAAGTATACTAAACAAGGTCTGCGACAACAGTTCTAAAAGCATTCAGAGATGCATTTGAAGTTCATATCAAAACTACCCTTGATATGTACTTAAAAGCTGGACTTTTAATAATAGGTGTTTTAACCTTTCACCAGAAGGCTTATAAATCCTTAATTTTGCATTATTTATTAGGATTAAGAACAGAATGAAAGAAGTGCCATCTCAAGTCAGTTAGTTCAATAAGTGGTGCATATACCAGACAGTGGTGCCAAAGCATGTCTTCTGGGAAAACGGGGTTTACGTCCGAGATCGAGTTAGGCGGAATAGCTGGACATAGAGTTAAGGGAGCCTTTAAGACAGCAATTTATTAAACCAGAGATTTTCCGACTTTGGTGACTGTACCTGGAGACTGCTGGGCTCCACTTCCAGTTCCCGGTTCTGGGGTTCTGGGGTGGAGCCCGAATATTTGCATTTCTAACACATTCCCACGTGATGCTGCTGCTGCTGTACAGAGACCATATTTGAGATCTGTGGTAGTAAACCAACCCAGCATACAGGGAAACATCCGAAAGGTGGATGGCACCAAGCGTGGGTGAGATGGTGGGGAACAGGAGCCCTCAAGTACTGCTGATGGCAGTGTAGTTTGGTATAAACACTGTAGAGAACAAGCCGATAATAATATCAGATACATTTACAAATCATCGTGGATGGATCTAAACATATGTAGAGTGTAAAAAGCAAGTTGTAGAATAAGTACAATATGACATCATTTATACATAGTCTTAAAAAGCATATATAAATCACTATATTATTTATGGATACATATATAAAAATGGACAGTAGACTGGAAAGCTTCCCCTGAAATATAGGATAGTGCCCAAACCTGTCAAAACCACGATGAACCGTGTGTGAACCAATGAGAATATTGTGCTTGTAACCAAGGAGTGTGAATGATCGTCATTTTCCTGAGACTCCACAGAAAGGAAAAATAAATCGATTTTCTCTTCAGTTCCATACCCTTCATATCTGTTGTGGGAAGTTGTGTTTTGTAAGCATGCGTTCTTTTCAGATTTTGAGAGCACCTTGCTCATTTGGATGTCATGGTGATGTGGTGAATATCTTTGTTCACTTTATCTGCCCAAGACAAAGGGTGGTGCCGAGAAGGGGGCCTCCTCCTATGAAACCCTGACTCCTACCTCAAGATTCACCTTTTCCTTCCCTGGGGAAAGCACAGATATCCCATTCTGTCCCTCAGTTTGGTAAGTGGACCTGACTCTCCACTTACACTGATACTAATACGTTGTCCTGATGGATGGGGGCTGTTTCCTTTCAGGCAAAAGCCACTAAGGGAGCCACATAGCCTGGTTCAAATCCCATTTATGTCACTCATTAGCTGTGGGATTTTGGACAAATTGCTTACCTTTTCTGAGCTTAGTCCCTGATCCATAAAGCCCTTTTTGTGGTCTTTTGGCAAGTTTATTTATTTATGTATTTTTTTACAGCTTTACTTTATAGAGATATAATTCACATACTCTACTAATTTATCCATAAAAATGTACAGGCACAAATACGTTACCAGTCTAAACTTAGTATCTCCATTGGTTTGTATTCATGTAAATGCATATTTTATCCTAAATAAGATAGGTCTCTTTTTTTCTTCAGAGATAATTATTTTATCCTTTTTCCTTTTTTATGTTTTCTTTATTTTTTGAGAAAGGACAAGTGGGGGAGGGGCAGAAAGAGAAGGGGACAGAGGATCTGAAGCAGGTTCTGCACTGACAGGCTGACAACAGCGAGCCCAATGCAGGGCTTGACCTCACGCACCACGAGATCATGACCTGAACTGAAGTAGGACACTCAACCAGCTGAGCTACCCAGGCGCCCCCTTTTCTCTTTTTCTTTATGAAATGTTTTCATCTGATAGTTTCTAGTCTTCAAATTTAACCAAAGTATGTCTTGTTTTATAGCTTATTCTTCTTTTTGGAGGAATTCCTTATCTCTGGAGACTTTCTGGACAGTTCTGTGGCTATGCTGGCTTTGGACCAGAATATGAGGTATGTGATCCATTACCATATATTCTTTAGAGTCTTAATTTTTGCTTGGCCAGCTGTATATGGAAGTTAATTTTTTGGCTCTGTCTTTAGACTTGGTTCTCCATTTGTACAGTCCTTGTCCGCACATGCTCTATTAGGATAATGCTAGTTATTGCAGCAAACTCCAGAATTTCAATGGCTTATCACAATACTTTATTTCTCAATCACATAATAGCCTTGGGTGAGTATTTTTGGCCAACAGGTGACATTCTTCTACGTGGGGAGCCAGGGACCCAGTCACTTTTCATCTTATGGCCATGCCATCTCTTGAGTGCCTCAGATTTCTCTGCATCCAACAGGCAGGTGGAATGAGGGGGTGGAGAAAGTACACCCTCTTCTTAATTCCCTTGGCTCTGTAGTATCCTTTGCATTTACATCTCACTGGTGAACCAGTCATTTAGTCTCAGATGTAAGGGAACTGGGAAATGTGCTCTCTAGTTAGGCAGCTATTTCTCAGGAACAACCCCTTGCAGTGAAAGGGAAAGCATGAATTTTGTTGAACCCACTAAGCAGATACTCTGTACCATACGCAGTTAGCAGATACTTCAAACAAGGGCAGAGAGTGTATCTTCCAGAATCTCCATGGAACTCCTTGAGTTGACTACCCATTCTTACAGAAGTTCCATTCCCTGGGCAAAGCCCTAAGCCTTGGACTCACCCACCTGTGGTGGATGCCAGGACACTGCCTCCTGACTTCTTGTTGGAAATTGCCAAGTCTTTTCCCTCTTTCCTGATTGTTTATTTGAAATGATGGCTCTGTTCTACATGTATGGGTACCTTGGGTTTTAATTCAGTTCATCCTGTGTCCCTTTTCTGTATCCCTTTTTCTAAATCAGCCAGACTCTTTCAAGACATGATCTAGTATAAATGTTTCTGTCTTGTCCCAGCCAGGCTTGCCATCTTGTCCTCTTTCACTTACAGGGTACTCTTTTCTCTCTCCATACTTTTGTAAATTGCAAGGAATTCTTCCTCCTTTCCTCGTCTCTCCCGTCCCTTTAGTTTACCTCTTCAGAGTGGCATCCCGAGTCTCCTCCACCTTGTAAGCCTTGCTTGAATTCACCAGCGTATGTGGCTGTCTCTCATTTTTTAGACACTTTGTCTATATGGCTTCAGGTAACTTTCACGTAGTGTCTATGTAATAAAAGAAACATTGTTTTATTACATCCTCTGGGAAGTAAACTCTAAGGGTAGAGATGATGTTTCAGACCTTGTATTACCCACAGAATCAAGCACATTGCTTGAGATCTAGTAAGTACTCAGCAACTACCTATTGATTTGTTCGCTAATCATTCATTTGAAGAAGGAATTAAGATTACACTGTAAACACTGTCACTGTTTTCTTCTTGTGTTTAGATCACTCAGTCCTTGGTGTTTCTCCTGTTGGCTACACTTTTCAGTGCATTGACTGGTTTGCCGTGGAGTCTTTATAATACTTTTGTGATCGAAGAAAAACATGGTTTCAATCAACAGGTAAATAGGAGAATGCAAATATTCTCTTTCAACTATAAAGACTTTTTTGTGCTTTTTTCCCCCCCTCTGTTGGTAATAATTGAAGCATAATTTGCTATTTTAGAGCATGAATTCATTTAAGGAAAAGGGACTGCTGATATAATAAAGATCATAGCTTAAAGTCTTGCTATAAACTCTTCTAGTACTAAAGTCTAGTGTGCTTTTGCTAATGTGTAAATGGATTGATTTTGAACTGTAAAATGCCAGACATTTATTGAACTGTAAAATGCCAGACATTTACTTACTGTCTTAGGCTACCTAGTGTCATACAGTATAGACTCACTGCCTTTTAACTTTTACAGTTGCTTTAATAGGGGCACCTGGGTGGCTCAGTTGGTTAAGCATCCGACTTCAGCTCAGGTCATGATCTTATGGCTCGTGAGTTCGAGCCCGGTGTTGGGCTCTCTGCTGACAGCTCAAAGCCTGGAGCCTGCTTCAGATTCTGCCCCTCCCCAACTCATGCTTTGTCTCTCTGTCTCTCTCAAAAATAAACATTAAAAAAATTAAAAATAAAATAGCTTTAATAATGTATCCTTTAAATTTTTTTTAATGTTTTATTTATTTTTGAGACAGAGAGAGACAGAGCATGAGCAGGGAGGGGCAGAGAGAAAGGGAGACACAGAATCGGAAGCAGGCTCCAGGCTCTGAGCTGTCAGCACAGAGCCCGATGTGGGGCTCGAACCCACAAATGTGAGATCATGACCTGAGCCGAAGTCGGAGGCTCAACCGACTGAGCCACCCAGGTGCCCCGATAATGTATCCTTTATATTCACTTATTCGTTATTTTAATAGCAGTTTCCTAGTTTCTTTTGATGATCTTTTCTTTTTTTCAGACCTTGGGCTTCTTCATGAAAGATGCAGTCAAGAAATTTATTGTGACTCAGTGCATTTTACTGCCTGTGTCTTCACTTCTACTTTATATTATTAAAATTGGGGGTGACTATTTTTTTATATATGCCTGGCTGTTCACGTTAGTTGTTTCTCTGGTGAGTAAAATCTTTGTTTCATTTTCTTTTACAAAATTTTCTTGGCAAGATAACTATGATTTAATCTTCATTAGCATGTAAACAGTTCTTAAGCAAATGAAATATAAATAAGTGGTCATATAAATTTCCTGCTTGGTTTCTGCTTTTGGGTGTAGAAATAGGAGAACTGATTCTGACCATAGATTTTTTTCTCCTTATGCTGACTCGTATCCTAGAAGCTGGTTGTTACTTATCATTAATGATCCAGTTGTCAGGCAGTTCTGGGCTGTGCATTTGTGAGTTGTCACCAGAATGGGTGACTAAGTTTGATCATTTATCACTTAATCACTCTTTACTGAGCTTCAGTGCCTAAACATCATGGATGTTTTGAAGGGAGACTAGATTTAAGAGGGATAAGAAAAAGAAATCATAAACCTACCTGATTTTCTTCTGTCCTCTTTCCTCTGCTTTTCCCTTCCTCCATTCTTGTGTCTTTATCCCTTCTTCTCTGTTCCCTTCCTCCTCGATCCTCACTTCCATTCTCCCCTTTCTCCCCTTCCATCTCTTCCTTCTCCTTCGCTTTCCCCTCTCACCCCACCATCTTCCCTTCTTCACATCTCTGGTTCTTCTCTCTACCATATTCTAAACCACTTCACAACACACACTACAACACAAATGAAAGCAGTTCTGTTCACAGCCCCCAGAAAATAGCATCTATCAGCTTTGCAAGTCCTCTGGTGATGAGGTTTATTTGGTCTGAATTGCCACAGTGCTCACTGCTTCACTTCCCACCGGTGGGATCAAGCTCCTAGAACAGGTGCGAGTTGGATTTACACATATCTGTGTATGGCAAATGAAGTGAGAGGAAAGAGACAGGGGGGATGTTCCAGAATGCTTAAGGAAGTGCCGTTTCAACCACAGTATATAGTTGTGCACTGCAGGTAATTAATTTTAGGAGACCACTCAAATGACTGCACCCAGTCAAGCTCTAGAAATTAATTTTTAGCAAAGACTGCAAGTCTCTCATGATTACTCTGAAAGGCAGAATTCCATGTTATGATGGGCTTATGAAATATCAGAAACTCCCAAGATAGTTTTGAATGGACCATTTGACTTTCCAATTATTACCACATAGAGACTACTCACTTTGATTTAATTTAACAAACAGATACTGAGCACTTACTATCTGGTAGTATTTGGGGCTGGGAATACCGGAGCAAATAAAAAGATCCATGTTTGATGTCTGGATCACATAGTTGTTTTAATATGTTTGAATCTATATAAATAACTGTTTCTTCAAGCACATATTCATAGGGCCCCCTAGGTGGCTTACCCCAGGTAGGGCTCTGCTGACATCTCGGAGCCTGCTTAGGATTCTCTGTCTCCCCTTCTTTCTGTCTGTCCCACTCCTCCTCCCATGCACATGCGTGCTCTCTCTCTCTCTCTCTCTCTCTCTGTCTCAAAAATAAACAAACATTTTTAAAAAAGTGATGGAAAATCAGATTTCTATTTAAAAAAAGCATATTCATAGATTGTTCTGACATTTATTTTTCAGGTGCTTGTCACAATCTATGCTGATTATATTGCCCCTTTATTTGACAAATTCACACCTCTGCCTGAGGGAAAGCTTAAACAAGAAATTGAAGTAATGGCAAAGAGTATTGACTTTCCTTTGACTAAGGTGTATGTTGTTGAAGGTAAGGCTACCGGGGGGTAAGGAGGTTTTATTTATTCAAGTGTTTTGATTTGTTAGGATTTTATATTTTGGCTTTTGAGGATTTCTAGGAATTGGTGGGGCATAGTCCAGGGGTAGAGATTGGTAGCCTGATACCAATCCTGCTCTTACCTGCAGCTGTTTTTGCTTGGCTTTACTGCATTGGTTTTAAGTTTTGACCAAGGCCTTTTTCACTGCTAGTTGTATCATGTATATTAGACTGGTTTATGTACTTTTGTTACCTGCCTGGCTCCCTCAGGGAATTGAGTTGGACTTTCACACAGTCAAGTTCTATTTAGCTCTAGTTGGGGGCTTATAAATAAGACCAATGATGCCAGCTTTGTCTCGTCCAACAAAACTTCCAGTGTTCTGGAGGAGTTGGATTTCACCTGCACATTTTCCAGAAACTGTAGTACATTGAATACTTCAGATTAGTTGTTCTCTGTTTTTTTGATGATTGCTTTTGAGAGTTAAGCTATGTATTAGCTTACATAAGACTACTAAAATCTCAAGCCCCAAAAGATGTAGAGTAAAACTGTTGTATGATACCGTGACTTTCAGAACCTATAAATTAAAATCTATGTAAATGTGTAAGACTGGTTCTGCCTCTGCCACTCAGCAGCTATGGGATCTTGGATGAATCCCTTCATGCCTCTAGATTTCGGTTTTGCTTTCCCTAAACCATGTTTGGCAAATGTTTTTGTAAAGGGCTAGTCAATAAATATTTTAGGCTCTGTGGGCCACATAGTCTCTGTTGCAGCTGTTCCACCCTGCCATTGTAGTACAGAGCAGTCACAGATAATGCATAAGCAAATGAGCATGCTGTGTTCTAATAAAATTTTATTTATAAAACCAAGTGGCACATTAGATTGTCCTGCAAATCATACTTTGCCCATCACTCCTTTAAATAAATTAAAAAAAAAATCTGTGAGAAACAGCTGTACGGAATGAAGGAGTAGAAACAAGTAATTGCAGGGTCAGGGAGAACAGAGACGGCTACAGTGAAAAAGAATGAATTAACAGCAACTAGAAGCGTATAGAAATCTCAGACTTGTAGTGGCTTCTGAGGTTATACAGCCCAGCTGACTGCACAGTTGGGACATTTCTGTGGAGGAAATGGTAGAAGAATGACAGTTCATACTACTTCCCTAGCCTCTAGGATCACTACTCTTTTAGTGAATAGTCAACTAGGAGTACACCAATCAGTACAGTAGGACAGTCTCGGAGGGACTTTTACTAAGGGGCAGCCTAAGTTGCTTATCACTTAAGTTATAATTAGAAAATACGCAATGACAGCTAAAGATATCACAGTAAAGGTAAGTGATGTGTAAATATATACTGTCAGTGCCATATGGTTTTAGATGAAATAAGGAAGGCTTTGTGGAGAATTATTACGTGAGCTGGGAGTTTATGGAAAATCAGGATTTGGCCTTTTTTTAATCTCACTCCCTGGCCATCTTGTTGGGCCAGCCCACATCTAAGGCAGGAAGATGGTGGCTGCAAAGAAGATGAAAAAGTCACTGGAGTAGATCAACTCTGGGCTCCAAATCAATATGAAAAATGGAAAGTACGTGCCGGGATACAGGCAGACTCTGAAAATGGTCATCCTGGCCAACAACTGCCCAGCCTTGAGGACATCTAAACTAGAGTATTATGCCATGCTGGCCAGAACTGGTGTCTATCACTACATTGGCAATAGTATTGAATCGGGCATAGAATGTGGAAAATACTGTGGACTATGCACACTGGCTGTCACTGATCCAGGTGATTCTGATATCATTAAAGCATTCCAGAACAGACCAGTGAAAAATAAATCATGTAACATTTTTTTTTTTTAATAAAACAGGCTAGAGCTTGTTAAAAAAAAAATGATTTGAGGAGGTGGAGGATAGCATTTCAGAGGTCAGGCTATGAAGTCAGTAGGCTTGGGTTTGAATCCTGTTTTTTGTTTTTTAAAAATAATTTATTTTTTAGTTTACATCCAAGTTAGCATATAGTGCAACAATGATTTCAGTAGATTCGTTAATGCTCCTTACCCATTTAGCCCATCCCCCCTGAATCTTGTTTTTATCACAAATTACCTGTGTGACTTTGGCAATGTAACCTTTGCTAAACGGAAGTTTACTGATCTGTAATGCATGTTTTTGTTTTTAATAATGGTGACAATCCTCAGGAATACTTTGAATGACTAAGTGTTGTTACTACTAATAACAACACACATTATGGATTTGTAAATTGATAGGGATATTATAGTGAAAAGCCAACAACATTCTGTTCTCAGCAAATATCAGATAGCAGGTGCTGGGCAGAGAGTCTGGTGTGATGTGATGAAGGATGACTGAATAGATACTTTAGTTGGGTTATCAGGCAGGACCTCTCTGGGCAGATGAGTGTTAGCTGACACCTGAAGGAAGGAGCCATCCATGCTGAGATCAGTAGGAAGACCTTCTAGAGCTTTGTGTCTTCAAGAAACAGAAGAAAGTCCAGTGTCACTCAGCACAGCAGGAGAGTGTTGTGACATGAAGCGTGAGATAGACAGGAGTCAGTCCACACAGGCCTTTCTTTGTCAGTCAGGGTAGTAGGACCTTGGCTTGTATGTTAAGTTCAGGGGGGGAAATCCATTAAAGGTTTTAGTGACATGGTCTGGTTTGTAGGTTTTAAATATTGTGGGTTGCTGTATGGAGCAAAGGTTGTAGTGGGAGGGCAAGAGCAGCAGGACGAGCAGTTAGGAGACTGTGGTAGTGGTCAGGGAGGAGATAGGGCAGCTTAGACTGGGACAGTAGTGATTTATAGAGTGAAATGGATGTACTGGGGATATGTTTCAGAGGTAGAGTTGATGGAATTTATTCAGAGATTCCCTGTGAAGGAATTGGGGAAAGGGAGACATTTACAGTAAGGACCTAGATTTTTGGCCTGAGCAGCTGATAAATGATAGTTTACTGAAATGGGAAAACTGAGCAAAGAACAGGTTTGTGGGCGATTAAGTTCTACTGGATGTTACATTTTGAGGTATCTGTTGAACACTGTATTAGAGTTCCTCAAGCAGTGGTTAGCTCTGAGTAAGCAGTAGGACCAACTGTGGCTGACTGAAGCAGGAAAATCCCTGACCGAATCAGTCTTTGGTAACTCACAAAGTCACCAGGAAAGTGAAGTTTACAAGCTTGGAAAATGGGCTGTTCCCAGGGAGACGAGGAGGTCAGAATCACATTGTAGAACCAGTCCGGTGAGGACCCTTCTCTTGCCTCCTCCTGCTGTGAATTCAGCAGTTTGCTCTTTCATCATTCCTACCCCTCGTTCCCATAGCATTCATTCCTCACTGCCCTGCTTCTTTGCATAATTAGCTAAATCTCGAGAATCCCCAGTGCGTGCATCTGATTGAGCCAGGGCACGGCTAACTTCCAGGAGTGCTGGGGACGCAAATATCTGACCTTTTAGATTTCTCAAATGAGAAGCAGTCTCCCACAAGACTTACATGGTGAGAAATTCCCGAAACTTTGAAAGGAGAATTCAACACTGGGCAGGAAAAAAAACCACACACACCTAAGAATATAAATAACAAATCTGCATTATAGACATCCTTGTGGAGATGTACAGATGTCAGATAGGCAGCTGGATATAGGAGTCTGGAGCTCTAGGGAGAGGTCAGGGTCAGAATATTGATAGGGGAAGTATCTGGCACATAGATGGTGTTTAATGGCGTGCAAGAGGGCACTTAGAGAAGAGAAGGGGGCTTAGGTGGAAGTCAGTAGGAGAGGAAGAGCCAGCACTGGAGGCTGAGGAGGAGAGACCATTGAGGTAGCAATAAAGGCAGGAGAAAGTGGTGTTTCTTTTCAGACAGGAGAAGGAAGTCTTTCAAGGAGGGAGTGGTCAGCTGTGTCAGATGCTGCTGAGGGGGCGCCTGGCCGGCTCAGTTGGAAGAGCAAGCGAACATTGAGCTCAGGGCTGTGAATTTGAGCCCCACACTGTGGACATTACTTAAATAGATAAAAAAATGCTGCTGATGGGTGAAGGTACGACATCATAAACCATGAAGACACAGATGGCAGTGCCTTACGTTGGTTTTTCAGAATTCTCAAGTATGTTACTTCACATCTCAAGTGGTTTCATTAACCCATTCAGGAAACAAGCGTTATTGAATATACTACATGCCAGTACAGTGATACAGAAAGCTTATGGTCTAGAGCAGGGGCTCTTAAGCTTTAGTAACTCTAAGAATTTTCCAGAAGTTTTGCTAAAAAACAGATTCTTGGGCTCCATTCCTAGGTGTTTTAGTATCTACTTTTAACAAATTCCTCTAGGTAATTTTGGTGTAGGTATTCCTTGAGCTATACTTTAAGATGTTAATTTTATTTTATTTATAAGCGTACAATCTGCCTACTTTCATAAATAACTTAAGGCAGCTTCTAAGAAATATTTTTAATTTAAAAATTAGAATCAGAGAAGACAGAAGTGAGTTAGAAGTGTAAGACCTCTGAATTATACATAGCTTTCCAGATGCTAAGGTCCTGTACTACTGACAAAATCGGACCATGTGTTTGACTCTTAATTTCTAGGCAATGAAATCAAAAGATGAAAAAATAATAAAATATATAAATAGGCTAATATTTATTAAAGCCTTATTATACTCTAAACATATATACTGCTATATATAAAAATATACTGTATTCTAAATATATTGTTAAGCATACTTTACATTAGAAGTATGAATAGATAACAAAATACACATTGTCTGTGAGACATCTCAAGTTCTCAGGAGAAGCAAATGTTTTATCATTTCTTCTTTTTTAAAAATGTATATAAATAATAATAGTAGTTTATGGATCAGGTGGTATACAATTGATTTACTTGGAATTTCTCATGTAATCTTTAATCTAGTCCAATGAGCTAGAGATTAGCCTCACATCATAAACAGGTAAATGAAGTTTAAAGAGATTAAGGAAGTTTCTTACATTTACACAGCTAGTACACGGCAGAGGCAAGATTTAGTCCAAAGTCTGCTCTTAACCACTAAGGTCCCTTTACAGTGTAGAACATTTAGAGCATAAAGAAAAATATAAAGAATCAAATAAAAAATCAACCATAGTTCAGTTCCTGTTAGCCACATACTGTTAAGTATGTTCTTTTTTTTCCAGTCTTTTTAAAAATAGCTTTAATTTTTTTCTGATTATAGAAGTAAGTATACTTATTTTAAAAAGCCTTGAAAAGTATAAAGGATGGAACAAAAGTCTATAGTTCTAGAAGCCAATGGTAAACACTTCAGTATTTCGATATATGTCTTCATAGGCTTGTGTTTATGCCTTTCTATTTACATGTACGTTTTTTTCCATGACAATAATGGAACCTTATATACACCAAGTTTTGTATATTGGTGAGCTCTTTTCCTATCTTGTTAAGATTCTTCAAAAGTAGTGCTTTTTTCTGGCTGTTTAAAATTCATTTCACAGCTTTACCATAATTCAATCGTTCCACTACTGTTGGATATTTAGACTTTCCTTATTGCTATAAAGCTGCAATGAGCACAAATATTTGTTGGCAAGATGGCAGGAAAACAGACACTCTCCACTGCTGGTGGTGATTTATATTGATACACTTTTCTTCAGCTATTAAACAGTTTGAAAATGTTAAAGTCCTTTTCAGTAATGCAATTTCTAGGAGTCTCTCCAGAGGACCCCAGACTTTTTAATTATTTTCCATGCTTTGAACTGTCTTTTCCTTAGGATCTAAACGCTCTTCCCACAGCAATGCTTATTTTTATGGCTTCTTCAAGAACAAGCGCATAGTTTTGTTTGACACTTTACTAGAAGAGTATTCTGTACTAAACAAAGCCATCCTGGAGGAGTCTGGCATGGAAGCCCGCAAAGATGGAGAAGGAGACAGTGAAGAAGTGAAACCTAACGTTAAAGTGAGTTCTTCTTTTCCTAAGAGGCCGGGCTCAGTTTTTATAAACAGTTCATGTGACAGCTCAGAATGGCGTCAGTTTCTGTGCAGTGAGTGGTGAATTAAAGGAGACTACCAAATAAGAACACCATGGCACCTTTATAAATCTGGTATTTGGCAGAGACTATCACTATTATTACATGCTAACTACCTCTACTAACATTTATAGAATGTACACATGAAAACTGGAAGCGTAAGATAGGAAAATTCTTATGATTATAAGCTGTCTTTAAAACAGGACTTCCTATATATTCTTGATATGTTTATGATCAAAGACTTCCCACAGGTAGGACAAAGAGGAGAGAAACATCTGATTTTTACCTCATTGAGACGCAGGAGTGATAAGCTTTGGCAGTGGGGAGACTTGGATTTGAATCCTGGTTCTCTCATTTAGTAGCTGTATGTCCTTGGGTACACTATATAATGTGGTCAGTTTTCTTTTGGTTGTTTGACAAATATTTATGAAACCTGTGTTCTGTGCTGAGATACTATGCCTGGCACTAGAAATGCAAAAATAAGGAGGGAAGATCTCAAGAAGCTTGTGATCTGAAGGGGAGAAATAAGATAATTGTAACAGTGAAGCTATGTATACTGAATGCAGTGGGAGCACAGGAAAAGACATTTCTTAAATCTGACTTCAGTCTCAGAAAACTTTCTCGGGGGGCTCCTGGCTGGCTCAGTCGGTAGAGCATATGACTCTTGACCTAAAGTATCAAGATTAAATGGGGGGAGAAGGGACAATGATAAGAAACAGCACAGTTTTAATCAGAAACAGACACCTGTATTTGTACATATATATATGCTAATGGCCTTGGTGTCATTCAGAGATGATTTTGGTTCTGTCTAACTCTGGACAAGTAAGTTCAGTTCTCTAAATCATTGATCATTGATCTCTCTCTTTTTTAAGTTTATTTATTTATTTTGAGAGAGAGAGAGAGTGGGGGGGAGGGGAAGAGAGGGAGAGAGAGAATCACAAGCAGGCTCTGCACTGTCAGTGAAGAGCCTGACACGGGGCTCAAACTCATGAACCATGAAATCATGACCTGAGCCAA
The DNA here is from genome assembly GCA_028646485.1 of Cryptoprocta ferox. NCBI lineage: Eukaryota > Metazoa > Chordata > Mammalia > Carnivora > Eupleridae > Cryptoprocta > Cryptoprocta ferox. The sequence goes on along the minus strand of CM053570.1, from coordinate 71,687,485 downwards.
AATCAAGAGTTGGACGCTTAACCAACTGAGCCACCCAGGCGGCCCTAAATCATTGATTTTTTTTTAAAGTTTATTTCTTTTGAGAGAGTGAGCATGCACACACGTGTGCACGAGACAGGGAGGGGCAGAGAGAAGGAGAGACAAAATCCTAAGCAGGCTCCAGGCCGTCAGTGCAGAGCCTGATGCGGGGTTTGAACTCATGAACTGTGAGATCTTAAGCTGAGCTGAGATCAAGAGTCGGATGCTTAACTGACTGAGCCACCCAGGCGCCCTGAATCATTGATTTCTTAATTAAAAGATGCTGTTAGCAGGGTTTCTCACCTCGGCACTATTGACATTTTGGGCCAGGTGATTTTTGTTGTGGGAGGGTATCTTTGCATCTTAGGATATTTAGCAGCATCCCTGAGCTTTCCCCACTACATGGCCAGTGTCAACCTCCCCTACCCTCAACACCTGTTAAAATCGAAAGTATCTCCAGACATTGCCAGATAGCCCTTGGGGGCAGGGCTTGGGGGGCAAGATCATTCCTAGTTGAGAAACACTGGGCTGAAGCTGCCTGCCTTTAGGGCTATGAGAATTAAATGAAATAATATAGGTGAGATACCTTGTACTCCATTTTATACAGTCTTAACTACAAGAAAATATTATCATTTGAACGTCCATTTTGATCCTAAAAAGGTAGTCTAAAAAAGTGCCTTGCCTGTTATAAATATGTACATGGGGCAAGATTCTGTGAAGGGATTAAATAGCACTAGGAGAGGGTTAACTCCTGTGATTTAGCTTATTTGTGAAGTAGGGTTATCCTGCCGGTTAGGATGTCGGAATAAAAGTCACTTTGGTTTGACCAAGCAAGAGTCAGGATTTTAGGCTAAGATGATTTTTTTTTTTTTTTTTTTGAGAGAGAGACAGCATGAACAGGGGAGGGGCAGAGAGAGAGGGAGACACAGGATCCGAAGACAGGCTCCAGGCTCTGAGCTAGCTGTCAGCACAGAGCCCGACTCGGGGCTCGAACCCACGAACTGTGAGATCATGACCTGAGCCGAAGTCGGATGCTTAACCGACTGAGCCACCCAGGCACCCCAGGCTAAGAAGAGATCTTAAGGTCATCTCATCAGTAGGAAAACTGAAGTCCAGAAAGGGTAACCCAGGGACAGCACTAGGGAATCATGCAAATTCAGCAAGTCACCCTGCTTAAAAGGTATCCACATACAGGGGTGCTGGAACGGGGGGATAACATGATAGCCAAACCATGACATTCAATAGTGGTCCACTGATTTCAAACAATGTGATGAAATTACTGACCTTTAGTATCTAGGAGAACAGACTTCTTTGGTGTTAATCTTAAAAAAGATTAGATAGTCTTTTGAAAGGTATTGAGTGGAGTCTGAGTTATTTTGCTGGCTTCTTGAAGAGCCTGCTTTTTTTTTCTTTAAAAATTTTTTATGTTTATTTATTATTGTGACAGAGAGAAACAGAGCATGAGCGGGTGAGGGGCAGAGAGAGAGGGAGACACAGAATTCGAAGCAGGCTCCAGGCTCTGAGCTGTCAGCACAGAGCCCAATGCGGAACTTAAACTCATGGACCGTGAGATCATGACCTGAGCGGAAGTCCAACACTTAACCGACTGAGCCACCCAGGCGTCCCTTGAAGAGCCTGCTTTATTTCATTGATAGCTACAAATATTTTAGCATCTGTGTATAAGTTACATGATTAAAATACATTAGACATGGTCCTGTCCTGAAGAACCTATAGTGGAGGAGACTAGCCCTGTACACAAATAGCCCATAAATTAACACAGTGTTGTAAATATCATGAGTGGCTGGAATAGTGTGGCTTTTAGAAATTAAGAGGTTAATGAGGATTCTAATAGTTTTTAAAAAAATTTTTTTAATGTTTGTTTTTGAGAGACAGAGAGAGAGACAGAACATGAGTCGGGGATGGGCAGCGAGAGAGGGAGACACAGAATCTGAAATAGGCTCCAGGCTCTGAGCTGTCAGCACAGAGTCCGACGTGGGGCTTGAACTCATGAACCATGAGATCATGACCTGAGCTGAAGTCAGACACTCAACCAACTGAGCCACCCACACGCTCCTAGTAGACAATTTTCTTAAAAGAGAAGATATATATTTGAACTAAGCAGAATTTTGACTTGGGAATGGGGCTTTTCAGGTCAGAGTTATGGAATGAATAAAGTGATAGAGACAAAAAACTACACAGTGGCTCTTCTAAGACTAATAATTAAATGGATTCTTCTAGATGGGGATAGAAAGGCACACTGGGACCAGTTTGTCAAATTCTTCCTGAAGACGTTGAGTGGTTGTCTCCAGTCGCCAGGAAAGTTATTGATTTGGGTAGAAGCCAAAGCTTGCTTTAGGAAGATTACAATTTGGTGGCAGCATATAGGATAGAGCAGATTGGAGGCAGAGAGACTTCTGGAGGCCTATTACATCAAGGTAGGCACGAAATAATGAGAATCTGCATAGAGTGAGAGGTCAGAATAAGTTCAAGAGTCACAATAAAAAATGAATTTAAAGTACCTGGTGATTGTGCTTGTGGGGAGTGAAGGAAGTCAAAGATTGACTCAACACAGAGAAAGACAAATACCATATGATTTCACTCATATGTGGAATTTACCAAACAAAACAAACAAGTAAAGGGGAAAAAAGAGAGACCAACAACAGACTCTTAACTATAGAGAACAAACTGATGGTTACCAGAGGGCAGGTGGTGTGGGGATGGGAGAAATAGGTGAAGTGGATTAAGAGCACACTAGTCATGATGAGCACTGAGTAATGTATAGAATTGTTGAATCACTGTATTGTGCATTTGCAACTAATATAACACTCTGTGTTAACTAAACTGGAATTAAAATAAAAAATAAAGAAAAAAACAAAGATTGACTCAACACTCATTAACTGTAGTGCTTTCCAGTGCATGTGCCATACTACTATTTTAGGTAGTATATCAGTATTTTAAATTTGAATAGCTGTATCTTTATTATTGTGTATTTGGACAATGATAAAACTAGCATAGAGTGGGGCGCCTGGGTGGCTCAGTTGGTTAAGCTTCCAACTTCGGCTCAGGTCATGATCTCGCAGTTCATGGGTTCTAGCCCTATGTGGGGCTCTGTGCTGACAGCTAGCTCAGAGCCTGAAGCCTGTCTTCGAATTCTGTATCTCTCTCTCTCTCTGACCCTCCCCTGCTCATGCTGTCTCTCTCTCTCTAAAATAAATATAACATTAAAAATTAAAAAAAAAAACTAGCATAGAGTGATTTCATGAATATTGTCATTTAGGACAGGCTAAGTTTTAAAAAGTAGATTGGTTTAGAAAAAGCTATTAAGTAATCACAAAGAGAGTACACAGATGTAGCAGAAATTTAGGAAACGGTGGTTTATTCAGGACCTGCTACTGAACGCCTTCTATGTACAACACGGGGGAGGGAGGTGGGGAGAAGTTTAATCTGGATGAGGTGGAGAAAATGAAGCGTTTCATTTTCAACAGAAGTTTAAAGAAGAAAACTAAGTTACCTGAAATCCCTCCTCTCAGGGAGAGCTAGTACATTTTGATGAATGTTTCCATACTGGTTATTAAAATTTGAAAAGATGTCTAGGAAACTTAACTCTGGGATTTTACCCTTCAGGAGACAAATAGAATATTTGGAACAACCTGTCTCAAAAGTAATTTAAAAGGAAATGTAAAACTATAGAAAAGCTTCCCTTTTGTAGAAGAAAGTAAGTATTTTCCAGCAAGTGCTAGGGTTATGTTAAGTCTTCTCAGTTAGTAAGAGTAAATAAATGGAAAGGGCACAGGCTACAGAGATGTGGGTTCGGGTTTTACCCACTACTTACTAGTAAGATGATCTTAAGCAAGACATTTTTAATTTCTCAGCTTCCTCTTCTTTATCTCTAAAATGAAGATAATACTCTAAAATGAAGATAATCCTGCCCAGTTTGGTGATGTTGGGATCAAATGAGTCAGTTTATGAATCTTGTGAAAAAGAAAGCACTATAGAAAAGTAAAAAATGTGTGGTACTTTTTTTTCTGTTCTGTTATGTGAAATTAGTGTGTGAAGAAAAGAAAATTCAGTTTTATCTAAGAATCTATCACAAGAAAACAAGAGTCTTTTAGTGGATCCTGTTTAAGCTCTTTTCATTCTGTATCTTTGAATGTGACTCTGTGCACTTCCAAATAGCTTCCTAGCAGTGCCTAGGTGGCTCAGTCAGTTAAGCGTCCTGCTCTTGATTTCGGCTCAGGTCATGATCTCCCCTTACATGAGTTCGAGCTCCCTATTGGGCTCCATGCTGGCAGTGCAGGGCCTGCTTGGGATTCTCTGCCTCCCTCTCTCTCTGCCCCTCTAGCACTCGCGCTGTCTGTGTCTCTCTCAAATGAATAAACTTAAAAAAAAAAAAAATCTTCCTAAACCAAGACACGGGAACCCGTGCCATCTAGTAGAGAGCTCGTTGTTTAATGAAGGAATTCATAGTTCATACTGAGAAGCTGGGAACTAGTGAAAACAGAAGGCTGAGGACCATGTTGCTTTATATAAAATGAGGCAAATGATAGCTGCCTTCTAGCAGTGGAGATTAATGAGCTGCATGTAAAATGTCTGATCCATACATAGGCCATTAATGAGTGGGAGCTATTATCATTTTTATTATTAAACAAAACAGCCATATTTCTACTTATGAAAACAACAGAAAACTTAGAAAACATGAATAATCCACCTGACCATAAACATCTTACTATATGTATTTCTATTCTTTATAAACTCATTTTTTCCCATCTGTCTCCTCCTATTGGATATATGGATTATTTCCAGTGTTTTGCTATTAAAAATATTCTTGCAGTGCATGTCTTTGTATGTGAATCTTCAGTCTTAATTTCCGCCTTAGAATAGATGTCTGTTAATTGGTGCTTTAAATTATGATTCTTTTTTTTAATAGTTTATTGTCAAGTTAGTTTCCATAAATTATGATTCCTTCTTAATGGCCTTGAAGGTGCAGGTGCACACATGGTCTGTCTCTTAAAGAACTAGGCCAGTTTTCTCATAGTTCTTGCTCTGATCTAAATTCTAATACTTGAAAGGAAAAGAGATAATAAATGTCAATACTGTCTTGCAAATCTCTTTATCCCCTTTCTCATGTATCTACCCAGCCTCACTTTAAATGGATGTCTCCTTATAAAGGAGGAATTGGGGAAGGAGGGGAAAGGTGGTAGAATATCTCCATTCCAGTAAATCTTGCTGCTTGTGTTCCCTTTAGGTTGCATTTTTCTCTAAACTGTATAAAACAAAATCAATTCCACACTCATCTGGGTTTTATGTACTTCACCCTTTTAAGTATCTGGAGATTATTTCAAAACCCTTGGCCTTGACTTTCTAGGATATAAGTTCTCTAATTGTTGCAGGATATTGTGTGTGTCAGTAGGTCAAGCTTATTTAGTATTTGGTTCACATCTTTATATCTCTGATATTTTATTTGCTTGCCGTTTCAGTTATTGAGAGAAGTATGTTAACATCCTCTATTATGATAGATTTGTCGGAATTAATATGTTCCGAGGAAATAGTATTAGATACATATAAATTTAGAATAATGCATTCTCCTGGTAAATTGATCCTTTGGCTAGTTCTGTGGTGACCTTCTTTAATAATGCCTTTAATTTGCTTTTTTTTTTTTTAAAGATTTTATTTTTAAGTAATATCTATACCCAGCATGGGGCTCGGACTCACCACTCTGAGATCAAGAGTCCCATGGTCCACCTCCATCCAGGCGCCCTTTAAGTTGCCTTTTAAGTTGATCTTGTCTGATGTTAATACAGCTACACCAGTTTTCTTTTGGGTAACGTTTGCTAGATGTCATCTATTTTTTAAAAAAATTCTTGAGCTAAAATTCACCATTCTGCCATTTTTGAATGTATAATTCAGTGGTTTTTATTTTTTTTATCATGTTGTGAAGTGAACCACCACTATCTCAGTCATCCTTTTACTTGTCACCTTACCATCCTGTCTTAGATGCCTTACGCATAGCATGTAGGTAGATTTTGTTGTTATGATTGAGAATCACTGTTTTTTTTTTTTTTTGACCAGCTTAATTTATTTATATATATTGGGATTACTGATATATTTGGAATTACTTCTGCCATATTATTTTATGCCTTTTTCTTCTGTCCTTTCCACATCCCCACCCCACCCCTGAACATACACATGTACATCTTCGTGCTTTTTTTTAAACAACTGACTGAGGGTTTTAAAAAATTCTATTTGAGTTGTTACTCAAGTTGGAAGATTCTTGTATGATTGTGCTTTCAGTGACTGCTGTTAAAGATTAGGATTTCCCATATAACTTAAAATCTTAAAATATATAGTATCTTCACCGCTTCCTGAACAATCTGGGGACCATACACACTTTGATCCAATTCCTCCTGTCATCTTGTGTTTTAGTTTTATTTTATTTAATTTTTATCCCCTAAATTACCTTTATTATTATTATTTCATACAGTCATTTTTTAGATTTACCCATATGCTTACCTGTGTCTTTGCTTACCGTTCCTTATTCATCTTATACCTTCCTTTCAGAAATAACTATCCTTTTCCCAAAAGTATATATCTTAGCAACTTCTTTCTTTTTCTTTCTTTCTTTCTTTCTTTCTTTCTTTCTTTCTTTCTTTCTTTCTTTCTTTCTCTTCTTTCTTTTGTTTATTATTATTTTTGAGAGAGCGAGAGACAGAGGGCAAGCAGGGGAAGAACAGAGAGAGAGGGAAACACAGAAGCAGAAGCAGGCTCCAGGCTCTGAGCTGTCAGCACAGAGCTCGATGTGGGGCTGGAACTCGCAGACCTGGAGATCATGACCTGAGCTGAAGTTGGATGCTTAACCGACTGAACCACCCAGGTGCCCCTGTCTTGGCAATTTCTTAGGAAATTTTTGGATTTTGTTTTTATTTCATTCTCGTGCTTGGTTGTCAATTTGAGACTATGTGGTTTGTTTGTTTTTTAAGTTTATTTAAGAGAAACAGAGAATGTGAGTAGGGGAGGGGCAGAGAGAGAGGGAGAGAGAGAATCCTGAGATCATGACCTGAGCCAAAATCAAGAGTTGGATGCTCAACCCACTGAGCCAGCTGGGCGACCCAAGACTATCTTACTGAGCTGTTTATCCTAGCACTTTAAGGATGCCATTCCATTGTGCCGTGGCTTGCTTTTGTGCCTGTTGAAAAGTCTACTCTGAGCCTTTTGTCATTTCTTTATAGTTCCCTCTAGTGGTTCTTAAGATTTCTCTTTGATTTTCATGTTCTGCAGGTATGGACTTCTTTATCTCAGTCCTACTTGGGATATATTGTGATTCCTAAATCTAACAACTTAGATCTTTCCTGAAGTTTTGAAAATTCTTGGCCAGTTTTCTCTGTGAGCGTTGCCTCTCCCATTCTCTCCAGTCTGTCTTTCTGGAATTCCAATTAGATGAATGTTACACTATCTCATCCTGTCTTCCACAAGGGGTAACCACTCTTACATTTTCCCTCTCTTTGTCTCTACATTCTAGTTCACTGGATTCCTTTCCCTAAACATATTTAACCTATTGTTTAGCCAGCCCATTGTGTTTCAGTTTTAAAGCTCTATTTGTTTCTTTTTCAAACCAATTTAGTTGCTTCTGGAATTCTCTAGTTCCTTCCTCATGTTCTTAGATCTCTTCTTTGTGTAAAGCATGCTTTTTTTTTTTTTTTTTTAATGGAGCTAATGGTGCTCTGTATTGTTTCTGCTAACTTACTCATTGTTCCATTGTCTTCTAAAGTCTTTAGTAATTTTTATTGTGAGCTCATAATGCATCACTGATATTAATCTTTAGTAAATCTGAGGGGTCTGGGTTCAGGGTACAGTCCTCAATAGAGGATTTGCATTTGCTTTGGTCATCTGTCCCCAGTGCTACTAAACCAGAAGTACTTTAATCTGTCAGCTTGGGATTTTTCTGTAAACTCTATAGCTTTAACCATATTATACAGATAGTGATTTTGAATTTTATTTTATTTTTTAATTTTTTTATGTCTTTATTTTATTTTGAGAGAGAGAGACAGAGAGTGAGTGTGGGAGGGGCAGAGAGAGAGGGAGACACAGAATCTGAAGCAGGCTCCAGGCTGTGAGCTGTCAGCACAGAGCCCGACGCAGGGCTCAAACCCATGGACTATGAGATCATGACCTGAGCCGAAGTCAGATGCTTAACCAACTGAGCCATCCAGGTGCCCCATGATTTTGAATTTTAATAAGAAATATTTTTTTTCCACTTTAGATGAGACTTGACTCAATTGGGTTATTTTGCCACTGTTTTTTTCCTAGCTCACTCTTTGACTCAGAGTGTAGCCCTTCATGGATTTGTGCAAGGGATCTCAATTTCACCTCCTCACCTTTGGCTTTTCCTTTCTTTCTGATGAACTAAATAAACTATATATCTAAAAGGATGTTTATAACTTATTAAGTATTTTTAGATGTCTGAGAGTTTTTCAGACTTTCTAGTTAGTAACATTGCCAGACGCAGGTGTCTAAGGGTGTATGTCTGTGTTGGTGAGAATGTGTGTGTACATGTGTGAATATGTATAAGATTAAACTGTTCATTGTGTCTTGGCACTATTTATGTTGAATCTGGGAAGTTTATGAACAGAATTTTGTTTGGCTTAGTAAAACATTATATATCATCATTGATATGACCGCCTGCCATTTATGTTTATTTTGTAATATTGTAATAATATGCAAATGATTACATATGTGTCAGCTACAATTATTTTATTTGATTGATGAATATTAAATAATTTACTTTTACATTCATAGTTTGTAAAAGTTGAAAGTACAGGTCTCTGGCATCAGACTACTTGGCTTCAAATTCCAGACTTTGGCTTTGTGGTCAGAGGAAAATTAGTTAACTTCTCTGTGCCCAAATTTTCTCATCTAGAAAGTGGTAATAATAAGAATAATTTTGTCATATGGTGGTTTTGATGTATAAATGAGATAATTAAGTATTTAGCACAGAGGGCCTATGTATGTAGTCACTGTTTAATAAATGTTAGCAATTTTTGTATTTTTTTTAATCTTTCCCAGCCCAGTCTTCATATGTGTTGAAGGGAAAAAATGAAAGTATTTTCCTTATATAATTTCTATTTCATCCATACTGCTTTTTTCATCAGGATCTAGTGTTCTATATTAACAGCTTCCCTCATATATCTGGTAAATCTTGGATGTGTACTCCTTAGTAAGAGAATAGGGACTGAAAACTTGACTGGAATCTCTGAGCCTGTAGCTAAGGCTTGTCCACTTTGAGCTTCGCTGTAGTGTGACCTGGGCGGGCTTCTGGTTGGAGAACACCTGGGTGTTAGTGTCCTCAGGTCTTTCCTGGTAGAGTGGTCAGAGTTCCCAAGCAGTACTCATCTGATCTGCCTGGGGGGTAGTGTTCTGGGAGCCCAATGTGGGGAGAGGACTGGGTCAGGAGAGAGTCCTCAGTATTCAGCATACCCTACCAATAGCTAACCAGATACCTATTCTGTGTACGCAGACTATGCTAGTGTACCCTGGCCCTCCATGATGCCCACCCCCCAGTTGAAAGGTCCTCCTCTTTTAACCTGTCCGGAGAGAATAAATGTTCAGGCTCCTGCCAGGGCGAGGGGCAGTTGCCTTTTTATGTAAAGTTAGAGAACTCTATACAAAACTGGTTGTAGCTTTAACCAGTTCTGAAACCACTCACTCAATTCTTATTTTAGCTGCCTTCCCCTTTTCCCCAATTCCAGAAGTGCCTAGTACTGTTAGTTCCCAAGCCCTCTGAAGACTGCTGTAATAAATCAGGCTGCTTCTGCTTGCCACGCTGCTGGCTGGTGAGGCCCCTTTCTCCAGTCTGCTAAGTCGATTATCACTTGTCCATCTGCTTTCCTGGTTCCAGAATGTTGCTGTTGTCACCCCTCCTCCTTCCCCTTGCTTGTAGGTTTTTATCTTAAAAATCTCTTGATTGTAGTTTTATTGGGAATTTTGTTCTTTCTGCTGTCTTAACTTGGAAGTCTCAATTTTTCAAATGGCAATTCATGGTGTATTTGTGATCATAAGTGATATGTGCTTATTTGTAGGTAATTTGGAAAATAGGAAAGATATAAGCTAGTTACACATCACTATAATTTCTATCCTATAGGAAAAATTACTGTTAACATTTGATATACATCATTTGTTTTTTGTGCTGTGCATTTTTATATGCACATTCACATTTCATCATTGGAATCATTGTTTTTAGCTTTGTATCATGCTTTCTTCACCTAGTAAACTGTTTTCCCATGTCAGAACATAATTTTTGAAACATTTCTAATGGGTTTATAATATAGCTGTCATATAACTTTGTCATGATTTATTTAAATGTTGTCCTTCTGATATTTATATTTTTAACGTTTTTTTTTTTTCTTCCTAATCCAAATTAGGCTATAAGCTTCATGAAGTCAAGGAATGTCTGTCTTGTTCATGATTCTTTCTCCAGTGGTTAACCCAATGTCTACCATGGAGTGATTCAGAGAATGTTTTGTTAAGTGAATGAACAGTTTTGCACAAAAATCTGATTGTTTTTTTTAAGTTAGAATCTAAGAAGGGCTCTTACTGGGTTAAAGGTATAAACTTTGTGAAGGTTGTTAATAATTTATTTGCACCGTTCTCTTTGATTTAGAATAAGAAACAAGGATGTAAAAACGAGGAAGTGCTTGCTGTACTAGGCCATGAACTGGGGCACTGGAAGTTGGGACACACGGTCAAAAATATCATTATCAGCCAGGTAAGTTGGGAGTGACAGTTCCCTTTTTCTGGCAAGGTGGTCAGAGGAGAAGTATGGCAGGCAGGAGAGGTGGTCTAGTCCAACCTAGTAGAGAGGTTAAGACAGACTCTGTAGCCAGGATACTTGACTTCATATCACGGCTCCCTGACTTCATACCTGCACCCTCAGACAAGGTCCTTAACCTCTCTCCCCCTCCATCCCTTGTTGAATGATAATACCTCCTAGGACTGATGTAAGAATTCAGTGAGTTAATACATGTAAAGAGTATGGAGTTGGGCGCCTGGGTGGCTCAGTCAGTTGAGCGTCTGACTTCGGCTCAGGTCATGATCTCACGATTGGTGGGTTCGAATCCCGCGTCGGACTCTGTGCTGACAGCTAGCTCAGAGCCTGGAGGCTGTCTTCGGATTTTGTGTCTCCCTCGCTCTCCGACCCTCCCCTGCTCACACTGTCTGTCTGTCTGTCTCCCTCTCAAAAATAAATTAAAAAAAGAAAAAGAAAGAAAGAAAGCGTATGGAGTAGTATGTAGAATGTGGTAAGGACTATGTCAGTGTTTATTGTTACCACCATCACTACCTCCAGAGTCACTCAGCTATAGGAAATATGAAGATCAAATAGCATGAGCCTTGATAAGCTGGATATTAAAATGACTTTTTTGTAAACTTTGTTCCTCATTTAAAAGTCATTATACATCTATTGAAAAGAAATTGGAAAATGTAGTAAATATAAAGAAGAAAATAACGATTCCTATAACATTCCTCCTCTGGGACCTAAATCAACTCTAAACCAACAGTTACCGCAGTTGTCAGGCTCCAGGTGAAATAGCACTATATCTTGTTGACTGGTTTTGAGCAGATGCGGCCTTAACTGAGTCTAAAGTAGATCTTTGTACCTTTCGAAAGACCCCCTGGTTCTGGGGGACAGTGTCTGCATGAGGGGATTTGGAAGCCCCTCTGGGCCCTTCCCATTTCCTTGCATCTTTCAGCAGAAGATGAGTTCCTTGGCTTGAGGCTATTTGTATGGCTACATGGCAGTGGATAAGAAAATAAGTCCAAATCCAAGTTCAAAGTATTCAGTCTAAAGAGGAAAGTTACTGCTGCTCTCATGAAGAGAGGGGTTCAATGGAATTAGGCTACCCTGAAGTGGTGGGCTGCTCCCTGAGGTGTGGTACCTGATCTGGGTGGGGTTGGCTGTCCCTTCTAATAGATTGGGCACTCATCAAAAGCCAGTGGGAGGATGTCTGGGTTGTTGACTAATGCACTGACTCCATTTCTGGCACCTTGGCCACTTTGTTGAAGAGCCCCTTGACCAAGTCCTAGAGTGTCTAGGGAAAGAGGCTGACTGACATCCACAGAACAGGTATCTTCTCCACCTTATCGACAGCCTCCTTTACCATGGGCTCTTTGGTGAACTTTCACATTGGACCAATGTATCATCAAACTCTGGGCTAATTTTGGAAGTTTTCCCAAATACCTCTTTTCCAGATCTTCTTGTTAACCATCCTTGAGTTTGTTCTGAGGCCCTGATCATCTAGCCAAACCATTATTTACCCATTGCCAATGATTATATATCCTCAGCTCAGGCCTTCTCTCCTTCCACACTGATTGGGCAGTGAGGTATACTACCTAAAGTTTCCTTCCCTGAGAGTATTTCTTTCTTTCACCACTGTCTTCCAGGAATAACCCTGAGTGGTTCTGCATTGCCACAGCAGTCCACTTTCAGCTCGCGCCAGCAGATTGTATTAAGTGATTTGTAAAATGGGCTCAGGTTTTTCCTCCTCAATTAAATGATTATAGGGAGCTCCGGATAAGTAAGGGTTGATTGAGGGATGGCAGAGGGCAGGAGTTGGCAAGTACTAGGAGTATGAGCCACCTGCTCTTTTAACTTCTGCCTTCATGACATCCTTCATTCCTGCTTGAATCTATGCCACTTAGATGTGACGTTGGAGCGCTTCAGGGCATTCCAGTTTCCTGGCCAGGTGGACCAGCATAGCATCCAGTGTAGGAGAGGCAGCTCGGACTGCAGGGTCCTGGCGTCCCACAGTCAGGAATCAGTCTCTAGTAGGGCACAGTAGCACACTCAAAGTTGTTTTTCAGAAGGACAGTAGTCACTTGACAAAAGTATGCATAACTCATAATTCTAGGAGCTTGTCATGTGGATCCATGGAGTTACAAGGGGTGAATGGTGAGCCGCTTGCACTGACTTCATCCTGGGGCTGCGAGCCTTATGCTGAGCCCCACTCTAGGCTGGTAGCTTCTGAGTTCCCTGGCAAATGGTTTGGAGCAGCACACTCAAATATGGTACTTGTGGTCTCCCAAGATCCTAACCTGCCAAGGAAAAGAATGGTATTTGTTCTCCAGCCTCACTCGAGTACCCCTTTACTCATATTTTGGTACAGACTCGTGACTCTTTTTCTCCCATTTATTGTTAAAGATACATCACTTTTTTCTTGGACCCAACTGCTCAGTACAGCTCCGGTGGTCCTAAAGAGTATTCTAGGGAAACTTGTTTCTTGGAGCTTCCACATCAAGGTCAGGTGGAAGGCCTTGTATCTGATTACAATTTAATGCAAACAAAGCCAGAATCCATTCTAGCCCTTAAACTTTTTACAGAAAGAAAATATTCCATTGCTATTTGCCACTTTAAACCCTCAGTCATTGGAGGCTCCATGTAAGCCTGTCCTTCTAAAAAACTATACAGCTTATACATTTGGGGAAATTTTATTTTTCTTTCTAGAATAAAACTATAAAATTACTTAAATAACTTTTTTCTCTGATTACACTAACACTATAATCAAAATCGCACTATGATCTGATTCTAGTTTTTTGGTGCTTCTGATCCCACAGTGAAATAAATCACCTTAGCAATAACTTAGATTTTGTGTCTTTCTTTCCAGATGAATTCCTTCCTGTGTTTCTTCTTGTTTGCTGTATTAATTGGTCGAAAGGAGCTTTTTTCTGCATTTGGTTTCTATAACAGCCAACCCACTCTAATTGGATTATTAATCATCTTCCAGTTTATTTTTTCACCTTACAATGAGGTAATGTATAATCTTTACAGTTATCTTACATCTGCCCTTGTATTTCAAATCTAGAACCTTTAGGATAGTGAAAAAAGAAAGAAACAAAGCTGTAGTTTTAACAAGTAGATAAAACAGAACTTTTAGTCCCTTGATTTACTGGCCAGTAGAAGGAAGTAGCAGAAAAACCAAGCCCAAATGAACAAATGCTTGCATGCTGTCAACAGGGAAATAGTCGAGGACTAGACTTGCGGGGTGAAAACCTGGATCTAATGCACCTCAGAGACTCGGTAGGTGATTAACTAGTAGAATGCCATGTCCTAGATCACATTTTCACCAGTGTTCGGCTGAAAATCTTTCGTGTTGAGGGGACGAAGCAGTGAGAGTTGAGTGCCTGAATGGCTGGATAAGGGAGGCTGTAACCCGTGTTCCCTGATCGTGTTCTACACCCACTCCCCACTCGCTTCAGAATAGCCTGAGGGTCCCACCGCAGGCCCTCAAAACTGGGTGTGTTACGGTAAGTGAGATTTAAGAACCACCGCTCAGACTGCTCAATAGGGGGGACTCCATACTGGTGACAAGACTGTAGATTAACAAATCTGATGATGGCCATATGTCATGACAGTTGATAAATTAAGCCAAGAAATAATACTGGGGATTTTGAGTGATCTCCATTCACAATAATTCTTTCTTAGAGCCAGGTTGTAGAATTAAGATTTTTAGATAAACAAAATGAATCCTATTTCTCCATTAAAAAGGGGGAGGCGGTTCGCAAGAGAAATAGGAATAGATCATATTTGCATAGCGTTGTCCACATAAAGTAACAAAGTTTTCCAGAACACTGAGATTTCTTACTTTTAAATTATTTTTTATTTTAACTAAGAATATTTATAAAATGCCTTATGCAGTTTGTTACTGCTTAAAGAGGTTAAAGACTTATTTTTTAAGATTTTTATTTTTAAGTAATCTCTACACCCAGGGTGGGGCTTGAACTCACAACTCCGAGATCAAGAGTCCCATGCTCCACCACAAGCCAACCAGGCACCTCTAGAGAACTCTTTAATGATCTTGCCATTTCTGTCTTCTGTTCACAGTTCAGGAGTGCCTTAAGGACACTGAGCTATGTATACTCAATGACTCCCACTACTCAGCTTTTTAAGCAGTTGTGCTATTTGTATTTATTTAACGAATTTTTTGTTTCTTCCTTCACCGTCAGGCTGATAATCCTTACTACTGTCAGTGTGAGTTTCCTGTACATCATTATCCCTTTCTAGTTTGTATCCTTAACCTACCCTAGACGAGGAAGTCAGATCATCCAACTCATTAGGTAGCAGTTACTAGATTCTGACTGATTTGAAGGGTCCTATTCTAAGTACAGGCATGCACGGTGTTAGTGGTTATTCTTTGCCACAGCTAATTTGGCTGCTCAGAGATTTTTGTGTTGTTTGTTTGCTTATATTGAGTGGTTGAGTTCACTTCAAAAACCACCAAATAAATGTGGGGTATTAGAGTAATTTCAAATGTGATTAATCCGCAGAGATATTAACAACTGTTTAAAAAATCTTGAAGAGCCCAGGAGATTTGTTTCAAAAGAACTAGATATTTAAGCAAAAAGACTTATGTTTAATGTCAGCGTTTAAGAGGGCATGATAGGATGGGACGCCTGGGTGGCTCTGTTGGTTAAGTGTCTGACTTTGGCTCAGGTCATGATCTTACAGTTCGTGGGTTCAAGCCCCTTGTCGGGCGCTGTGCTGACAGCTCAGAGCCTGGAGCCTGCTTTGGATTCTGTGTCTCCCTCTCTCTCTGCCCCTCCCCCACTTGTGCTCTGTCTCTTTCTCAAAGATAAATAAACATTTAAAAAAATGAAAAATAAAGTAAAATTTAAAAAGAAGACATGATAGGAAAGAGCTATTTTCCTAGGAAGGATGGGGAAATTGCCCTTAATATGAAGAAGAGTTTGGCAGCGTACAGCAGAAGCGGCAGGGTAGTAAAGAATGCTTTGCTTGGGACACTTAAAATCAGGAGAAAGATAGATTGATTGATAGCTTGACAGGAAAAACTTAATGACTCTGTCCTAAAAAGTCTATTCAAAATTTGGAGAGAAATTTCAGGCAGAATTCAGATATTAGCTTTGAATATGTCTAAGAAGCTATTAGGAACTCCCAGACTTCATTTTGAAACTCTCTATATGCTAGTAGCAGTGAGAGGTACAAATGAGAGATTTTTAAATTATTTTTTGTCTTAATGCTGAAGTATTAAGAACTAGAACTCATGTCATTCAACCTGAAATACTCCAGTATGCAAAGAAATTATTTTTCCCTCAGAAATATATATTTTCAAATGAAATTTGTCCCCTTTGTAATGGTCCATTCAGAGACCGGATATTTATTCTGGCAATGCTGCCATAGCTCAGAACACTTCAGAAAATTCAATTTTGAGGTGGTAGGCTATAGCCTCTTACATGGAATTAGTGAGCAAGAATTTTTTTTAAAAGTTTTTTAAAATGTTTATTTTTGAGAGAGAGAGAGACAGAGACAGAGGATTTGAAGTGGGCTCTGTGCTGACAGCAGACAGCCTGATGTGGGGCTCGAACTCACAAACCGTGAGATCATGACGTGAGCCGAAGTTGGACATTTAACCGACTGAGCCACCCAGGTGCCCCAAAAATATATATGTATTTTTTAACGTTTATTTATTTTTGAGAGAGAGAGAGAGAGAGAGAGACAGAGCATGAGTGGGGGAGGGGCATAGAGAGAGGGAGACAGAATCCGAAACAGGCTCCAGACTCCGAGCTGTCAGCACAGAGAGCCCGACATGGGGCTCGAACTCACAAACCACGAGATCATGAGCTGAGCTGAAGTTGGACACTTTAACTGACTGAGCCACCCAGGTGACCCCCAAGGATATATTTTAATAGAGAAGGAAAGGGTCTGAATAGAAATCTCCACGACCTAACACTGACCCGGAGGGAGGTGGTGTGTGTGGGCTATGGAAGTACCTAGAATCTCAGCGCCACCACCTTCTAGCTGTGTGACTTCCACCAAGTTATTTCACCTCTCTGAACATGACCTTCCTCATCTGTGAAACAACAGTAAGACTCATTACCATGTAGGATTGTTGGAATATGTAAAGTGCCTACATCAGTGGCTGGCACATGGCGGATTCTTAAAACTTAGTATTTTTTTTGTTAAGAATAACATTGATTTGGATATATATCTGTTTCTGGTCTGTTTGCTTGGGGAAGAAGTCTCAATTTATAATAATTCCCCACCTTAGGTTCCCTGAATACCAGTGATCCTCCTTTGGGCCTGCTGTTTCTCTTATCCTGAGCTGAACTCCCCCTGCAGGCCTTGCTCAAGCACCTGTCAGTGGCCGCATAGGTGGGCGGTGGTCAAACCCCTTCTGTTTACTTTTTCAGGTTCTCTCCTTCTGCCTAACCGTCCTAAGCCGCAGATTTGAGTTTCAAGCTGATGCGTTTGCCAAGAAACTTGGGAAAGCTAAAGACTTATATTCTGCTTTAATCAAACTAAACAAAGATAACTTGGGATTCCCTGTTTCGGACTGGCTGTTTTCAATGTGGCATTATTCTCACCCTCCACTACTGGAGAGGCTTCAAGCTTTGGAAAATTCAAAACAAGACTGAGGTGCCCAGGGTCTGCGACTTGAAGACATTTCCAATTATTTCTGTCCTGGCAGCATGTTCCAGCTCTTGATGTTTTTAAACCTTTTTTTTTTTTTTTAAGAAAAATTATTAAGTACAGAGAAACCCAGATTTAAATACATTTAATATCTCATTTCAAAAATGATTTTAATAATCCATTTCTTAAAGAAAACACCCGATGAAATTTTGAGGCTTAATGTTTTTAAAGGCATGGTTTTATCTCTAGCATCTAATTTTACCATCAACTTTTAAAATTATTTGAGAAAATACAGAACTTGTTTTATTTACACACTTATATGGAATGTGCATATAAGGTGTTTGGGGGCCTGTGTTTTAAAAGGGGTACACCACCCAGAGTGCTCTCTGTGAGGGAGTGAGGCAGTGTTTCCAAATCACTGTGCTCGGACCTGAGCTGAGATTTGTTTTTACTTCCATGTGCTTGTGATCTAACCTGGCCAATCAGTGTTTTAAATAAGGAAGAAAGATAATAATTGGTAAGGCTGATGTGATTTAAATGAAACCAATTAGAAATATGTTCTGTTCTACCAAATGTCTCTGTTCCCTCTCTTGCTTCACACCGATCAGGAACTTCTAAATAGTGCTTTGAAATTAGAAATTATGTTTAGAAGGTTTTCAATCACTGGATTTTGTTTTTGTTTTTAGGAAAATCTCCGTCTTTATCTTTCTACCTGGTGGATATGATCTCATTACGGGGTAAACTAGTATTTTTCAGAACATTTCAGCTTTTTCCTTATTTATACTCTTTCATTCAATAAACAGCGCATCCTTTCACTTAGCAGCAATTGCCATATTGAAAAGGTTTTGCTATTTTTAAAGTGGCAGAATGTGAAAAGAAGAACAAAAGGACATTTTAAGAGACATAAGGGTGAAGTACTGATGATTCTCTTATGGTATTTCAGGAAAAAAATATAGTTTTATATCTCTTTCAAGAACAGAAGAATTTCCATTTTTATTTTTGTAATTTTTATCAGGAAGTCATAAGTACTAATCAGGCCTGATTCCATTTTTGAAAATTACAGTTCTTGATGTGCAGCTAATTTTTATTTTCAAAACAAGTGTCATGAAAGATTTCTTTTCCGGTTTTCAAAGCCGTGTGTTTGACTGCTTCAATCTCTGTCCACTTTCTGAATGAGAACTTACTTTGTGCCTAGAGCTCGCACCCTCTGGTAATGTTTTCTTTCCAGGCGTTCATCCCACAGTGGATCAACTGTGCACCTTTGGTATCTGGCCAGAAAGTTTTTTACTCAGCTGATATTTGGGTACTGCCTTTACATGGAAATATAATAAAAATAAAGCTAGTTTAGTACTGCATTATTTATTTTCCTCAGGCTAAAGAGGAGCAGTCTTATGGTTTTACCTGGCACCCTTTATCTGTGAACTCACGCTGTGATAACTGCCTTTCCTTCCTTCTGTGCCTTTAAATACAAATTTCAGTTCTGCACAAGTGAAACATTAAAAATTGCCAATGCAGGTTGATGGACTTTGTCTTTAATTTGACAAAATTGTGTGTCATTTGTTACCTAGACATATGTTTGTTACCCAGAGGGACCGAGGACTAGTCACGGAGAGTAGAAGCAGCGGAGAGTAGGAAGCAGCGGCCAGACTGCTAAGCAATGTCACCGCCACACTGTGCCTTCCGCCGGCTCCCTCCAGAGCACCCCCGCTTCTTGAGGTTTCCTCAGGAGCTGCATTGGGAACCACTCCTCCACTTCGATCAGCTCAGATTGTCTTGCGCCTGTCTGGTCTGCTCCAGCTGCCTCTTTTGGCTCCCTTACCTACCTGTGATGGCAGTAACTAGCTTTTTAATATGTGATCGTTTTGACCTAATCACCTTCAGTTTATGGATGGCCGAGGCATAGGGATGGCTGGGTAGCACTCATGGGTTCCCTAGGTATTGACCAGGCAGGGGCCCGAGTAGAGTGACGAGCTAAGGAAGGAGGTGGCACTCTGTATCCTAATACTTGGTGGATATACAGGGGACAGGATAAAGCAGATCAAGGCCTCGGGTAAAATGGAAGGACCTCAGCAGTGTTGATCTCTGACTAAGGTAGAGTCTCTGCTGAGGTAGAGTATATACTGCCTTTTTTTTTTTTTTAATGTTTATTTATTTCTGAGTAAGAGAGACAGAGTGCAGGCAGGAGAGGGGCACAGAGAGAGGGAGACACAGAATCTGAAGCAGGCTCCAGGCTCCAGGCTGTCAGCACAGAGCCTGACGTGGGGCTCAAACCCATGAACTGGGAGATCATGACCTCAGCTGAAGTCAGACACCTAACCAACTGAGCCACTCAGGCCCCCCGAGTATATACTGTCTTTATCAATCTTGGTCCTTTATAGAAGTCTGAGAGCTACTGGTAAATTTTCCCTCTGTTTAGGATAAGAGCAGAATTCCTAGGATTAATATAATAATTTTAGTTCCAGTGATGGTGCCAGCTTGCTCTTGGCCTTTGTATTCTCCCTGTCATCCTTAACCCTGTATGTAGCATTCCCCTCCCTGAGGAAGCCTGCTTCCACTTGGTCTTCTTCATCAATCCTTTGGATTCTTCTGCACATATGTTTTATGTAGCTTTAACTGTCTTGAGTGTTTTACTATCATTAGCAGAAAGCTTAATGAGTACTACCTGAGGGGTTTTAAGTTCTGTCCTAGGTGCTATGCAAAGAAAATTACAAGGAACTTCTATCCCAAAACGTACGTTTCAAGACCACAATGATGTGAGCAAGTAACTTGTGTATCAGGCTATATATAGTTTGGTGGGAAGGCAGCTATAACCTGTAGTGGAATGGTACCATCCTATTCAGACAGCATGGATAGGAAAGCCCTGGGTCTTCTTATCCAGGATGGGTTCTAGGGAGCAGAATTTCCCAAACAATTTGACCGGAGACAGATAGGAAGATACCCACAAAGCTTCTAAAAATTCTGTGAAACCAGGACCGCTCACGCCCAGTGAGCAGGATGAAGCTGGCAGTTGGCAGTTGGGGGGAGGAGAGGATCGCTAGAGGACATGAAAAAGTTATGATATAGGAATAGGGATCAGCTAAAGAAGGGCAGCGGTGGTATTCCAGGGAACAGCAGGTATACAAGCAGGAGAACACGGGGCCTTTTAGGAATTGCAAGAAGTTCGGTGTGAGAAATGAGCCTGAAGAGGAAGATGGGCCAGGCCCAAGGGGGTTATGTGCCATAATAAAGCATATGGATATTATCCCAAATAATATTCACTTAGCTAATATATATTAAGTTCCTGTTAAATACTGTATATTGTTGAAGGCTCTGAGGCTACAGCAGTGAAAAGGACAGACAAAACTGCCTTCATAGAGCTTACATTCTAACTGGGAAGACAACAGTATTTGTGGAATGAATATTTGCTGAACAAATGAGTGAAAAGGCAAGATCGACCGACAGGGCTGGTGATGAATTAGCATTGGAGGTGAAGGCAGGAGGGAAAGATGATGCGGGTTTCAGGCCTGGGCACCTGGTAGATGGTAGAACTAGTCACTGAGGTTAGGGTATGCTGAAGAAGCAGTTTGGGGGCAGGGGAATGACTTCAGTTTTGGACAGGTTGGGTTTGAGGTGCTTATCACAAAGGGTGGGCAAAGGGGCAGAGGACATATTTCTCCTCATCCACCTAGAGCTAGATCCAACTAGCTTTGGTTCATTTTGATCTCATGAGCAGCATGACAGAGGCCCAGTAACCAAGGCAACTGGCTGTGGGTCCTATCACCAATAGAAGCCTCGTTCTGTGAATAAGAAACAAGCCCACGATTTCTCCTGGGAATATTTCTGCTCCCACCTGATCCTTTAGAGCAGCCTCTGGGCTGCTGCTCCCCTGTTCCTGGGCATCCTTACCTGGCATCAGCTTCTAAGCCCCCCAATACCCCAGTATTGACACCCCCTCCAGAGTACCCAGCAGCCAACTAGAGATCCTGTTTGTCAGTAAAACACCAGAGCGCTGGCTGAAAGCCCCTGTCACCATTGATTTTAGCAGCGTGGGTTGGACGCTGGCCATTTGGGTTGAAAGAATAGTGACTTATAAATTGCTTGAAACAAAAATCCCATCATCCAGACTCCTGGACCTCTGCCAGGGGCAGGTTTGGGACCTGAGTTCTCTCAGGCCACATGATGGAGGAGAGGCGGCTCGGCCTCTGGGAAGGAGCTGGGCTGTCTTGATTAGGCTTCCTGAATCCCCCTTTTCCTGACTGCAAACAGGAGGGCTGAATTCCTACTGTGTTTTTGTTGCACTAGACTTTTGTGTCTCAAGGTCCAGTTGTGGCGGTTCATTCCTTTTTTTTAAAAAAAGATTATTTGTTTGTTTTGAGACAGAGACAGCATGAGTGGAGGAGGGGCAGAGAGAGAAGAGACAAAGAATCCCAAGCAGGCTCCCTGCCATCCGTGCAGAGCCCGATGTGAGGCTCAAACTCAGAAAATGGTGAGATCATGACCTGAGCTGAAAGCAAGAGTCAGACGCTCAACGGACTGAGCCACCCAGGTGTACCTGGAGGTTCATTCTTGATGGCGAAGGGAGGACCCTGGATGCCCTCTGGGCCATCTGGGAACATGCCTCAACCACACACAAGCTGAGACCAAGTCCTTTCCTTCCTAGTCGGCTGATTGGTGGAGACTTCCTTTCAGCATCCTGAACATACTAGTCATTTATTTAGTAACTATTGAGTGCTTGTTATGTGCCAGGAATGTTTCTTGTTTGGCTTTTGGTTTTGGTTTTGAAGTTTTTCTCTTTTCAAATGATTTTTTCATGTGTGTGTGTATGTGTATGAACATTTAAGTTCTATTCTTGGTTTAATTATACAATGCAGTGTTATCAACTATAGTCACCATGTTATTAGATGCTCACACCCGGCACTGTTTTATGTGCTGGAGGATGGTTAGCAAAGGAGAGACCAAAGTTGTTGCCTTAGGGAGCTTCTATGATGTTGTTGAATAGCAATAAATGCAAAGGAGAGATAATAAAGGGGTATCTGGAATATTGAGGGGTGGAGATGAGAAAGTCACTTTGGAGTAAAGCCCTGAATCGAGGGCACTGGCT
The DNA here is from genome assembly GCA_028646485.1 of Cryptoprocta ferox. Lineage (NCBI taxonomy): Eukaryota > Metazoa > Chordata > Mammalia > Carnivora > Eupleridae > Cryptoprocta > Cryptoprocta ferox. The sequence goes on along the minus strand of CM053570.1, from coordinate 71,664,974 downwards.
GTGATGGTGTTTGGGGGAAAGGCAATCCCAGCAGAGGGCACAACACTTGTGTGGCACCGCATGTTCAAGGAGCAACATTGTGGGGGCTGGCATGACTGGAGTGGAATGTACCGGGGTCCCAGTGTAGACAGGTCAGAGAGCCTTAGGAGAGGCTTGTGGATCGGATCATAAGGACGTGGGTTTTTCCCTCCAGGCTGGTGCCTAGGAATCAGCCCCCCTTTCAGCCCCTTTGGATGCCTGAGTCCTAAGGAATGAGGTGTGACTCTGCATAGGATTCAGAATCATCTAGTTACAGTGGTAACTGAAATCCTCCAGTGGACCTGTCTCTGGAAAGTTGCAGAGAGGGACACGGAAAGAGCCCACAGCCAGCACACGAGGAAACCTCCAGGAGGCGTACACTGGCTCTCTAAGCCCAAGGCTTCAGGCACTGGGACAAGTACAGTGACTTGGCTTAGGGAAGGGGGCACCCCCTCCCCACCAGGTATGACTCACCTCCTGCTGCTCCCACTCTCTTCCCCTCACCCCCCTGAGCCTGTTCCAGCAGCCACAGCAGCGGTGGGGGCTCCTGGGGGAGGGGGAGGGGAGCTGGGAGGCTGGGATACAGGATTTGCTAAAGTGTTGAAGGCGCAGCCACCCCTGTAGCCCTTGGGGCTACCTCACCTTGTCTTTCCTGTTTGTCTGTCATTTGGGATAAAGGGGCTGAGATGTCACTAGTGTGTGTGTGTGTGTTGAGGGAGGGGAGGGAGGACTGCGGGTGGACTAGTGAGATGAGTTCTCTGCCCTGCTTTTCAGAGAAGGGTGTCCCAGCTTGGGTGGGGACCTAGTGCCAAGTTTTGGGTGAGTGTGGGAGGGTCCAGGCTTCAGCAAATGCTTGGACCTCAGGCTGGAGTCCTGTGCCTTCAGCGGGGGCGGGGGGGGGGTGCTGAGGCCAGTAGAATGCTTCATTTGGGGGAACAAATGCCCAAATCAATATGCAGCACCGAGATCGGTCATTCCCTGAAAATCAAAAGCTCCCATCCTTGCACAGGTCCGAGGTACCCGCCACGTCCTTCCCTGCTGTCCCTGCTGCTGGGGCGGCCTCGCCGGCCTACAAAGCTATGAGGCTGGGAATGTCCAGAGGCACAGATCAGATCTGAGCCAGTCTCCCCTAGACGTCCTGAGTGAAAGTGGCATGAGTGAATGTCACCTCTGCTCTAGTTGATCCAGGTCCCACAGACTTGGAAACTCCTGAAGGTAAGAACCAAGTCTCAATCACTACCAGTTCCTGCCCCAGGCCAGCCCACTGTGGGTACTGGGTCTCACGGAAGACCTTCTGTGCACCAGGCCCTGGCAAGACGCTGGATGTGCCCGGCTGGGACATGGCTGGAGGATCTGCCCAAAGTTACACAGCAGGTCACTGTCCGGTTCTTCCCCAGGTTCTTCCCACAGATGGTCCTCAAACATGCCTCCCCTTCAGGGGCCCCTGCCCACCCTGCCCAGACAGTGGCAGCTGGGAAACTCCCATCCTAGTCTGTACCCAAGTCAGGGGCTTTTATTTACAGAAAGGCCTGGGTGGATCTCAGGAAGAGGTGGGGATGGGAGGGGGTAATGCCAGGAAGAGAAGGGAGATGGGTGTTTAAATACTCAGATGGGAGGGAGGCAGGGAGGAAGTAGTGAGGCTGGCTTAAGGATGGCCACCTCTGGGGAGTCACCCACCAGCCGTCACCCAGCAAGTCCAGGGCTGGAAGATGGGATCAGGGATGGGCAGAGACTCCAGTCCACCTGCCCCAAAGAAGATGGCCGCTGGAAGATGGCACAGATCAAGGAGACATTTGTTTTGGTAACTTCTGAGTCGTCCTCCAGGAAGGAAAGCCACCCATCTGCTTTAGAGCTAGGACTCTCCAGTGACACTCGCCCTGGTTCTTGGCCTCACCTTTTCATTCCAGTGCCCTCCCTTCCCTTCCCCCATGTTTTAGAATTTCCTTTTTCTCAGGACTCCTGGGTCCCAGATGGAAGGTCCTGGGAAAGCTGGCTTCCTGGGCTGAGGGATGGGGGGGGTGTCCACCCAGAGGGAACCCAGTCCTTTCCCCCCAGGATGCCCACTCTGTCCTGGCCTCATGCTCAAGGCCCCTTGATGGATCCAGGCTCCGTGAGGCGTGCAGAGGCGTAGGCTGAGGCTCCAAGGCAGGCCGCAGGCTCACAAAAGCCTGGCAGCCCCACGGGGCCTGGCAGGCCTGGTCGGCCTGCTTCTCCTGGGGCCCCTGGGGCCCCTCGAGCTCCATCTTTGCCGTTGATTGCTTGGCCAGGCCGGCCAGGGAGTCCTGTGGAAGGGAGAAGACCAAGACATCAGGGCCCCCTGTCTCGGCTGGCTGTAGGATTCTAAGTCTCATTTTTCAGGGAAGTAGTGGGGGTGGGATGAGGTCAAGGATGAGACCAGGAAAAAGGGACTGCCCCAGAGCCGCATTATCTATTTCTCCCAACTCCCAATTAGTGAGCCTTGGGAGCAAATGCCTCTTCATTTTCCTGCATGAAGCAGATTTTGGTGCAAGCCAGGATGTCCTCAGAATCTCAGCTGTCCAGTTCCCAGCCAGACCCCACCCAGCAGCCCACCGGTGCAGAGACCCGAGTGTCTGTGGGTCCGGAATCCCAGAGCTGAGGGACAGAACTGCTGCTGGGCAGGGCCAAGGTCTTACCTGGGATCCCCGGGGGCCCAGGCATCCCGGGATGCCCGCGACCCATCTCTCCCCGGTCACCCTTCTCTCCGCGTTTTCCTGCAGAGAAAGAAAGAGGCCTTCATTTTTCAGCCCTGGAGGATGTTTTTTCTACTTTAGTTGGTATTTCATTTCTATTTCACACACAGCAATGATTCCTGTTTTATGCTAGTTTTTAATAGGGGAAAGTTGGAAATGTCTGCAGAACTGGTTAAATAAAGGAAGATCCAGACAGGATGGAAGACTATAGCCAATCAAGTTCATTACAGGAAAGCATCTAATAATAATAGCTAGTATTTACTATGTGCCAACTCTACGTAAATTACCTCCACATGTAATCCTCAGGACAATGCTATGAGGTGGTTGTTATTAACATCCCCCATTTTACAGATGATAAATCTAAGGCCCAGGGAGATTATCAGGTAACTTGTCCAAGGTCTATAAGGAGAAAGTGGCAGAGTCTGGACAGACACAAGGTGGCAACCCTGTGATCTCGAGGTTGTATGCTTTGCTAACTTACCTCCCCACTTCTAAAGACATGGAAGGATGTTTATGGGGTACCACTAAGCAACTTTATAACAACACCCCCCACAAAAAAAACTCAAGTTATAAAATAGTACATTCATTTCCATCAATTTTCTACTGAGAAAGCAAGCCCAGGAGTCACATGATGACTTCTGGAAAACTTTGCTGAGGGAGTGGGGGAAAGTGTACTTTATTCGGAGAGGGGGGGATGATGAAAGAGAAAACAAGAGGCTGGGCCAAGAGCCCACACAACCCATAACCCAATAGGGGCCTGGCCTTGGCCAAGTCCACACCTGCCCAGCCCCCACCCCCACCATAGAACAGCACTCACCCTTGGGCCCTGTGTTGCCAATCTGACCAACAGCTCCCACGATGCCAGGAACACCCCGAGGGCCAGGATGCCCGTGGGGTCCCTGCTTGCCTGGGTACCCAGGAGGCCCAGGGGGTCCCGGAGGACCCATCATCCCGACAGCACCCAGGGCCTCCCGCTTGGCACTCACAGCGACCTCTGCCAGTTGCTCTGGAGGGAGGAAGGGAGGGAGGGAGATGAGAGAGGTCTGTGAGATGGGGGTGGGGTCGGGGAGGCAGAGCGTCTCCCCCACCCCCCAGCCCGGCCCCTAGGTGTGCAGACGAGAAAGCCTGGGGTTTAATCTCCCATTCCTCTGCGGTTTGCGGAAGTCAAAGGTCCAGCGAGGACAGATGTACATAGGTCCCTCGGCCTCTTGGAAGCAGAGCTGGAATGAGCACCCAGGCCTGCAGACCCCAGGGCAGGGCCAAGCGGAGCAGCTCCTGAAGGGTGGCGCCGCGCCAGCTTGGACTGGGAGGAGGAGGGGGTGCTGCCCCCGCCCTCACCTTGCATCATCTTCATCATCACGGCCACGATGTGCTGGTCACTGGCATCTCGGCCCTGCGAGCAGAGAAGGCCTTCCAGGAAGAAGCTCCTGGCCCGCTCCCATTCTCCCACGGAAGTATCTGCGGCCTCGGACAGACATCCCTCCCTCCGCACCCAGCCCCAAGCTGTCCGAGGTGGGGGCCTCAGGGAGGCCAGCAGGCTCCGGGGACTCCCAGCCTTTGAGGGATCAGCAGCGCCCGCAAAGGGATTTCCTACCGGGGACTCCCGGCTCCTGGGGGCCGACTCACCGCCACGCCCTGTCTCCCCGGCAGTCCCGGCACGCCTCGGTCTCCAGCCTGTCCTCGAGGGCCGGGCGGCCCGGGGTAGCCCTGCACGCCTGGGGCGCCCGCATCCCCGCTGGGGCCCTGGTAGCCGGGTTCTCCGCGGACTCCTTGCTGCCGGGGCGGGGGAGGGTGGGGGGTGGGTGCGGAGCGGTGGTGAGAGTTCGCACGGGCAGGGGAGGAGGAGGAAGAGGGGAGGGGAGGGTGGAGGAGTGGGAGGAGAAAGGGGTGGACGGAGAGGAGAAAGGGAGGGGAAGGTGCTGGAGGAGGGGGAAGAGGCCGGGACAGCGGCCACCCCCCCCCCCCCGGCAGGGGCGGCGGGACAGGAGGGAGGCGGCGTCGCGGGGGCTGGACTCACCTGTCCCTTGGGCCCTGGCTCGCCAGACTCGCCCTGCAGGCACAGGGACGCCAGGTCACCGGGCGCTGAAGCCCCGGGGCCCGCCCCTCTTTCCCACCCGCCCCGGCCGCCCCCGTGCAGCCAGCTCACCTTCTCGCCTTTCTCTCCCGGGAGGCCGGCCACCCCCCGGTCGCCCTGCAAATGGAGCACAGCGAGTCAGAGCAGCGGCGGACCCCCACCCGCCGCCGCCGCCACCCCGGACGCGGGGGAAGGGGAGGCGCTGGTACTCACCACGCCGCCTCGGGGTCCTGTCTTCCCTGGGGAGCCCTGCAAGCAACGGGGAGTCAGGACTCGGTGAGTTTCCCTCTCCCGGGACGGCTGGGTCCGGGGGTCCTCCCCAAGCCCCAGGTCCGGCCACACCCCTCTGCAGCTCCTCCCGCCCGACATATTTTTCCGCCAAGATCTGGAGCGCTCAGGAAGGACCTGACTGAGCCTCATTCCCCCCGCCCCCCCCCCCCCC
>CM053570.1:71557785-71650308 GCA_028646485.1 Cryptoprocta ferox | reverse complement strand
TGGTGGAGGACAGCCAGAGCCTGTGGAGTTCAGGGCCTGCAGCAGCCAGAAAGTCTGGCAGGGACCCAGCGTCCTGTGTTTAGAGGGTGGGGGCGCCAGGTTGAATAGAAGTCTGTCCAGATGGGTAAACATGGAGCCGACCTCCTGGGGGAGCCTTCTGAATGAGGCATTTAACCCTCACCATGCTAGGGAGAGCAGGGAACAAGCCCTGCTCGTTCTAAATCGGGGAGAAAAAATGCAGAGGGAGAGACAGGAGTCTGGCTTCAGCCGGTCAGCGGTCTGACCAAGGCTCCCAAGCCACCCTGAAGAAGCGTGCAGACGTGCCAGGGGGCAGGGCGAGAGGTTAAGGCGTCTTCTACCCCCCTAAATAAGGGAGAGTAGGGGTGGGGGAGAAGGAATCGCTGTGAGCTGCGGCCGGCAGACGGAACAGCAGCCCCTTGTCCGCCGGCGGCTATAACGGGCCTTGCCTCTCGGCGCTAGTTCTGAGGTTTGCCAGAACAAACGGGATGCTTGTGGCGCAGGCCGGCGCCGCCTACTGACAACAGGGGGCGCTGCACCTCCGGGCACCCACCCCTCAGCCGCCGCTGCTCCCCGCCCCACGCCGCTCACAAAGTTCGCCTTTGTCCGCGGCCTCCCTCCCCCTCTCGGCCCAGGTCGGAGACTCACGTCGATGCCGTCCGATCCAGGCACTCCCGGCGGCCCCGGGGGACCCGGGGGCCCAGGTTCTCCGGGCGGGCCTCTCTGAAAACACACAGGGGGGCGCAGCCCTCAGACTGTGCAGGGAGCCGGAGGTCCCAGCGGCCAGCCTCCCCGGGAAAGCTGCGCGCGTGCGTTTATTGAGAACCTAGTGTGTGCCCCGCACTGTGTACCACTGCCTATACCGTCTTTTGGAATGCTCAGAACTGGCAGGCGGATACTATTAGGAGCCCCAGTTTGCAGTCGAGGAAGCAGGCTCAGAAGGATTATGAATGACCGCAGAGAGTAAGTGGTGGAGCCAGGATTCCGGGCTGGGTCCGCCCGCCTCCTTCCACCGGACCGCGCCGCCCTTGGGGCTGTCGCGGCGGGGAATAGATGCAGATGCCGACGTAGCAAGTGAAGCGCAGATGGTAGGCGAGGCGGTGCCCAGCAGACTGCTGGCTCCAGTGAATGGTTGCTCGTATTATTCTTTTTAGATGAACAACAGGTATACGTGGTGAGTAGGTACCCCTCCCTCTCGTTCGAAAGGAAAGTGGGGGAGGCCCGTTCTCCCTTCCCCGCAGAGCACCCCTCTCCCAGCACCGTTCCTCCCTCGGGTTGCCCTCGTATGGGGGCCAGCCCGGACCCAGGCAGGGGTCCCGCGCCTGCCTGGTGCCCGAACCCTCCCCTGGCCGAGAAGTGCCAGGCTGGTGCCCGGGTCTGGCCCCTTCGCACCCCTGTCCCGTTAGGCCCCCGGGACCCCCACCCCCGGCGGCCCTCGGCAGCGGGACCGGGGCGCCGGAGTGGGAGTCGGGCGGAGGGGCAGGGGCCCGGCGGGAGCGGCGTCTGGCTGGAGCCGGGGCCCCCGGAGAGGAGGCGGGGCGGAGGCTCCCGAGCCCTGTGAATGGGCACCATTGTCTCCCCCGCCACCTGGGCTCCCGGGGCTGCCAGGACCGGGCGCCAGCTCCTGGCCACGCTGCCGGCTCCCAGGCTGGGCCGAGCGGCTCCCGACAGGGTCCCTCTGGCTCCCCGGCTCGTCCGCCTCCTTTCGCGGCGCCTGGACGCGCCCCCAGTGCTCACCCACCGTGGGGACGCGCGCCGCTGGGCCGTACGAAGCGGGGCGGGAGGGGCAGGGGGGCGTCAGGGGAGCGGGGAGACCGGCCGAGTCCTTCAGCAGCCTCCTGGGCCCCGCACCCCGGCCCGCAGACCCCACTCCCCGCACCCCGGCCCCGGCGTGGCGGCGGCCGCGGGACTTACGATCTGCGCCAGGGCGAGCGCGAGCACCTGGAGGAGCACCAGGAGGCGGCCGGGGGCGGCCGCGGCGGCCATGGCGGGCGGCGGGGTCGCGGAGGACGGGTTCCCGGGTCCACGCTCGCACCGGCCCACAGAGGCTACGGGCGCCGCGGCGCTGGCTGCTGTCGGACGGGCCGGGCCAGGCCGCCTGGATATGCGGCGGGGCGGGGCGGGGGCCCCCGGGGTCTGTCACCTGAGAGGGCCGGGGGAGGGAGGCCTGCGCCCTGCGCCCAGCTCCGCCCCGCAGCCAGTGCCCACCCTCTGCCCATCAGACGAGCGGCCCGGGCGCAGGACTGAGACGTGGTCCCATTTCTCCGGGAGGCGGGCCAGCGCCGTCCGAGGTCCCCCTGCAGGCTGACCTCCAAGGCCCGGTACATTCCCCCTGACCCGCAGCCCGCGCCCCATCGCTGGCCCCGTCCTCAGCCCCTTCTGCCTGCGAGCCGTGGCCTGGGTCCTTCCTCTCTCCTCCAGGGCCCAGGCCCAGAGCGAGTTTTAGGTTCTGCAGACCCTGTCTGTAGCAGAGGCCCCCACCCACCTCGTTCAGCTTCACACACAGTCAGGCCTCTTCTCTACGAAAGCCTACCAAAGCCCTTCCTGGATCAGCCATCCCGTGAATACCCCCGTCCACCTTCACCTTCTTGCTTCCCCGCGAACTCTCTAGTGCAGTTGACTGTGCCTCGCCTCCAAACTCCCTCGTCTCGTTCTCACCCCCCTGCTTCGGCCCAAGCTGGGAGAGCAGTCAGTCTCTCGGAGGTCACCAGTGGGGCCCAGCCCCTCTTCAGTACCCTCCTCCACCCCCCAGGAGGCTGTTGGCTCCTGGAGTTGCCCTTGGCCATTCTCTCCTTGAAGCTCTCCCTGCCCCCCCTTCCACCGTCCAGCCCTCCTTCTTCTTCTATTGCCTTTTCTTCACTGCAGCTTCTTTAAGCACCACGGTCTCTAGGACCGGGCCTTCTCTCTCATTCAGGGTGATCTCCTCCACCTTCATGGAAACAGCCACCACCCTATTTACCAGTTTCCAAAGCCTACCTATCCAGCATCACCTCTCTCCCAGTCTTAGCTTCCTTTTCATTAAGTAATATTGGTAAAGTGATTTGGAATCAGACTGTCACTAACCATGACCACAGGCACCTGTCACTAGGTGATGTCTCAGTTTCCTCACACTAGGTGATGTCTCAGTTTTCTCATCTGTAAAAGTCCCTATCTTACAGGGTTTTTGTGAAGATCGGATGAGTTGATGTAGATGAAGTATTTAACCTAGCAGACACACAGAGTAGGTGCTTGATACGTTTTAGCTTTCATTGTGATTTCTGGAGGACACTTTCTTTACCGTCCTGTACCCAATGTGAGGGCGAGGGCCACAAGATCAGCTAAAATAGCCAACTCTCTGGAACCTAGGAAAGTCCAGCCCCATGGGGCAGGTGGGCAAAGGGCCCTGAACTTTGAGACATGTTCCTGGAGCTCATTTTGGGAGAAAAGACTTGAGAGAATTTAATTGCACTGCCTAACAGAGGGAGGAGGAATTTGGAGGTTATAGGAGGTAAGAAAAGAGGAGGAGGAAGGGAGGGAGGGATGATGGGCATTGCCCAGGATGGGAGGGTAATATTTGTTACAGACTTCTCAGAAATGGGATGGCCAAAGTCGTTGTTGTTTAATTTTTAAAATGTTTTTAAGTGTTTTTTGGGGGTGGGTGGGAGAGAGAGCACAAGCGAGGGAGAGATGGGGGGAAGGGTGCGCAGAGGATCCACAGCGAGCTCTACGCTGACAGCAGCAAGCTCAATGCAAAGCTCTTTTGAACTCAAAATCCACCAGACCCAAAGTAGGACCCTCAACTGACTGAGCCACCCAGCTGCCCCTGTTGTTGTTGTTGTTTTTAATATTTGTTTATTTATTTTTGAGAGAGAGAAAGCAAGAAGGGGAGGGGCAGAGAGAGAGGGAAGGAAAAAATCCCAAGAAGGCTCCGCACAGTCATTGTAGATCCCACAAACTGTCAGATCATGACTTGAGATGAAATTAAGAGTTGGAGGGGAGCCTGGGTGGCTCAGTTGAGTTCGAGCCCTGTGTCGGGCTCTGTGCTGACAGCTCAGACCCTGGATCCTGCTTCGGATTCTGTGTCTCCCTCTCTGCCCCTCCCCTGCTCATGCTCTGCCTCTCTGTCTCTCAAAAAAACCCCTGCAATCAAGAATCACGTGCTTTTTCTGACCGAGCCAGCCAGGTGCCCCAAAGTTGTTCATTTTTATGCTGTTCATTTCTCCATCTCTTTTTGAGCTAAACACACATGGGCCTCATGTAAGTTTTCTTTTTTTGCGTGTGGAAATTACAGAAAGGGGATGCACTTCACATCTGGATAGCACATATTAGTGTGTTAATTGTCTATTGCTGTATAGCAGATCACCTAAAAATGTGATGGTTTAAAGCAACACTTTCTTGGATCAGGAATTCAGGAGTGGCTCTGTTGGTTGGTTCTGACTTGGGGTCCGTTATGAGGCTGTAGTCAGATGTGCTGGGCTTGGCTCATCTAGAACGCTTCCTCACTCACGTATGTCTGTACTAGGAAGCTTCTAAGAGCTGGGGCTGGAACAGCTGGAATTTCTTGGGAAGCTCTCTCCTTTATCTATTTGTGGGCTTTCCGCAGGCTCTCTCCAGCATGCCAGCTTCAAGGTAGCTGAACTTCAAACATAGCAGCTCAAAGAGAGAGGGAAAACACCAGACCGAAGCAGAATTGCCTCTCAAGATCTAGCCTCAGAAGTCATACAGCATCAGTGTCACTACATTCTCTTGGCCCAGGCAATTTCAAAGGTTTGCCCAGGTTCAGGGGAGGGAACAGAGACTCCACCTCCTGATGAACGAGTGTCAATGTAACATTTCAAGAAGAGCGTGGAGTGTATGTGTGTGGAACCCATATGGGTGCAGCCATCTTTGGAAAATGCAACTTACCATACTTGCGTTTATAACCTGAACCAATTCAGTGGAAACTGAAGCTCAACGCAGGAGCTGATCAAGAGAAATTGTTCCACAAGACATGGACTAGGGGTTCAGTCCAGTCACATACAAATCTTAAGGAGCAGGGAAACTCTGAATAGATGAAGAGTCGTATATCCACGTTCCTGGATAGGAAGAGTCATTGTTGCAAAGATGTCAAATTAATTTAGGGCTTGCCTGGCTAGCTCAGTCAGTGGAGCACATAACTCTTGATCTTGGGGTTGTGAGTTCAAGCCCCACGTTGGGTGTAGAGATTTTTTATTTATTTTCTAAAATAAGATCTTAGGGGCATTTGGGTGGCTCAGTCAGTTAAGCATCCAAGTTCGGCTCAGGTCATGATCTTGCGGTCTGTGGGTTCGACCCCTCCGTCGGGCTCTGTGCTGACAGCTCAGAGCCTGGAGCCTGTTTCAGATTCTCTGTCTCCCTCTCTTTCTGCCCCTCCGCTGCTTGTGCTCTGTCTCTCTTGGTCTCAAAAATAAATAAAACATAAACAAATTAAAAAAAAAAGAAACTCTACTAATTTACTTTACCACGTTTAGATTAAAGAAAAGTTTAAGATCATCTCAAAGATGAGGGGGGAGAAAAAAGAAACTCCAATGTCTGCTTTTGTCTTCCCACCTACCATAGTAATTTACTCTGCAAGAATAAACGTGAAAAGAGGAGCCCAAGAATCCCAGGTCCTGGACCGGAAGGGAGCATTGACACGCCAGCCCCCACATCAGCTTCATCTCTCCCAACGAGTGCCTTTTCATCTGAATGAGCTCAGGATTTCTTTTCCTTTTTTCAATAAAGTTTTGTTTTAATCATAGAGATACTTTGATCAGAGACTGAGTCTTACTCATCCTCTTGCTCCCAAACTACAGGTGTCCACAGATTTTTGGAGCAAGTGACTGATCACTGAATCAACCCCCCCCCCCCCCTTTTGGGTCTATGGGCTGAGATTTTCCTCAGGATCTTCCCTTCTCTCTCAGGGGCAGGTTCTCAGGACTCGGTGTGGAGTGAATGACTAAATTGGCTTACACCTGACCAACCTACCTGGTTTCCTTGGCCATTTTCCAACATATTTACCTCCTTGTGGCTCCGTTTCCACTCCCCCAACCCCACATCAAGTTCTCAGCCAATCTCCCATCCCAACCTTTCCACTGTGTCTTGTGGAACATTGGTTCAATGATTAGCAAATTATCTGACTGTTCTCAGCTTCTCAGGGCACATCGTCCACCTCCAAGCCTGGACCTCCATGTGATCCTCCCTAACAACCTGCTTTCCTGCAGCCATCACAGATGGAGGCCTCATATCCCTCAGGGTCGGAACATGGGATCAGCGTCCACATTATTTCTTTAAGTGTTTCTCCAGAAAAGTGCTTGTAGAAGCCCCTACACCCTCAGGTGCCAACTGGTTCTCTTACCCCTTGTCTTTTCTCTGGGTCCTTTCCCTCACTCACTAATGATTTGGGCACCAGGGTCACATCTTCCCCTCCTCTCAGGGTCCTGCCATCCGGGGTGCTCCATCGTCTTCTTGGATGACCCCTTCAACATCCCGGGTTCCCACTGCCTTAACCACCCCATTTTTGGTGACTGTCTCCTCCATTCCACTTCAGCCATATTCTCAAGGCCATACCTGGGGCTTTGGTTTCATTCAGAGTGCCTCAGCTCTGAAATATTAAAACCAATCCATCCTGGGATCCCTGAGCCACCATGCAGAAGTCTGTCCATCCTGCTGGGGAGACTACATGGAGAGAGAGGCCCAGCCGAGGCAGCCTTCCAGCTATCCACACCAAAGCGCCAGGCATTTTGAACCCTCCAGACCAGCCTGATCACCTGCTAAATGCCACTGAGGGCCTGAGGAAACTCCACATGGAACAGAAGAATTGCCCAGCTAAGCCTCAATGAAACATTGTGAGTTTCTTAAAAAAGATTTTAAAATCTTTTTTTTATTTTGAACTAATTATAAATTCACAAGGAGCCTCAAAAATAGTATAGAAAGGTCCCATGTTTCTCGTATCCAGTTTATCTCAATCCTAGTATTTTACATAACTATAGAAAGATAACAAAACCAGGAAATGGACAGTACAATTCTAGCACATTGTGATTTTCAGCAAACATGGACTGTATGGGTTTTGGTAGTAGTTTTGTTAGTTATATGTTATAAATATATAATTTCTAAGTGATTGTGAATGGTATTTTATTTTATTTTATTTTTAAAGTTTATTGGGGCGCCTGGGTGGCTCAGTCGGTTGAGCGACTCACTTAGGCTCAGGTCATGATCTTGAGGTTCGTGCGTTTGGGCCCTATATCGGGCTCTGTGCTGGCAGCTCAGAGCCTGGAGCCTGCTTCTGATTCTGTATCTCCCTCTCTCTCTGCCCCTCCCCCACTCATGCTGTGTTTCTCTCTGTCTCAATAATAAATAAACATAAAAAAGTTTAAAAAAGTTTATTTATTATTTATTTTGAGAGAGAGAGAGAGAGCATGCAAGTGGGGGAGGGGCAAAGAGAGAGAGAGAGAGAGAGAGAGATAGAGAATCCCAAGCCATCAGCGGGGAGCCCAATGAGGGGCTTGAACCCAAAAACTGCGGGGCCATGACCTGAGCTGCAGTCTGACACCTAACCAACTGAGCCACCCAGGTGCCCTCGTATTGTATTTTAAATTTCTCATCCACATGTTCACTGCTAGCATATGTAAATACAATTGATTTTTGTATATTTATATCCCAATACCTTGTTGAACTCAATTCTAGCAGGTTTTGTTTTGGAGTGGATTTAAACATTTTTCTGTGTAAACAACCATCTGCAAATAGAGACAGTTTTATTTTTTGTTTCCTATCCACATGTCTTTCATTTCCATTTCTTACCTTATTGCACTGGCTAGAACTTGCAGTACTGTATTGAGCAAGAGTGGTGGAGGTGGATATATTTTCCTTGTACCTGGTCTTAGGTGTGATGGACAGTTTTGTGTCAACTCGGCTAAGCCAGAGTCCTCTGTTATTGAAACACTAATCTAGCAGTTGCTGTGAAAATTATTTTTGAGATTTTATTTCTAAGTAATCTCTACATCTAACGTGGGGTTTGAACTTCCAACTCTGAAATCAAGAGTCACATGCCCTACCGACTAAGTCAGCCAGGCGCCCCATGAGAATATTTTGTAGATGTGATTCAAGTCCATTATTAGTCAGTTGTAAGTAAAGGAGATTATCCTAGGTGATCTGGATGGGTCTGCTTCAGTCATTTGAAAGGCAGAACTGAGGGTTCCCTGAAGAGTAAGACATTTGGCCTCTGCATACCAGCTTCGGCTCCTTCCTGATAATTCCAACTTGCTTTGCCTGGTGACCTGCCTTTTGGATTTGGGACTTGCCTTTCCAGCCCCCACAGCTGTGTAAAGCAGTTCCTTGTCATACATTTCTTAGTATGTCTCCTGATTCTTCTTCTCTGGTGGAACCCTGACTGATACAGGGAGAAAGCATTTAATTTTTCATTATTAAGTATGATGTTAGCTGTACTTCTTTTGTAGATAGTTTGTATCAAGTTGAGGAAGTTCCCCTCTATTCCTAGTTTGCTAAGAATTTTTTTAAAAGCATGAATGGGTGTTGAATTTTGTCCAATGCTTCTTCCGCATCAATGGAGGCTCGGTCAGTGCAGAGCCTGATGTGGGGCTTGATCTCGCAAACTGTGAGATCATGACCTGAGCTGAAATCAAGAGTTGGATGCTTAACTGACTGAGCCACCCAGGTCCCCCTTCTTTAGTCTGTTAATATGGTGGATTACATTGATTGATTTTTTTAATGAAAAAAATTTGGGGGGAGTGCCTGGGTGGCTCACTCGGTTAAGCATCTAACTTTGGCTCAGCTCATGATCTCATGGTTTGTGGGTCCCGCATTGGGCTCTGTGCTGACAGCTCAGAGCCTGGAGCCTGCTTCAGATTCTGTGTCTCCCTCTCTCTCTGCCCCTCCCCTGTTCACACACTCTTTCCCTGTGAGCAGGGGAGGGGCAAAGAGAGAAAGACAAGAGGATCCGAAGCAGGCTCTGCGCTGACAGCAGAGATCCCAATGTGGGGATCAAACCCACAAACCAGGAGATCATGGCCTGAGCCGAAGTTGAATGCTTAACCAACTGAGCCACCCAGGCTCCCCTACACTGACTGATTTTTGAATGTTGAACCACCCTTGCATCCCTGGAATAAATCCCACTTGGTCATGACATAGAATTTTTTTAATATATTGGTGTATTTTATTTGCAAATATTTTGTTAAGGATTTTGCATCTGTAGTCATGAGGGAATTGGTCTATAGTTTCTTTATTTTTGTATCGTCTTTAGTTTTGATATCAGAGTAATTCTAGCCTCATAAAATGAATTGAAAAGTATTCTCTCCTCTTCTATTTTCTGAAACAGGTTATATAGAAATCGTGTTAATTCTTATTTAAAGATTTGATAGAATTTTCCGATGAAATCATCTGAGCCAGCAGAGGTGCCTGGCTGGCTCAGTTGATAAGAGCATGCGACTCTTCATCTCAAGGTTGTAAGTGGGAGCCCCATGTTGAGTGTAGAGATTACAAAGAAATAAAATCTTAAAAAAAAAAAAAAGAAGCCATCTGTACCTGGAGTTGGCAGGGGGGTGGTGGGGATTGTTAAATTACAAATTCAGTTTCCTTAATTAATTACAGGTCTATTCAAATGATCTGTCTCAAAGTGGGTAAAGTATGGTAGCTTGTGTTTTTTGAGGACTTGCTCCATTTCATTTGTCAAATTTATGTGTCTAGAGTTGTTTGTAGAATTTCCTTATCCTTTTGGTGTTTGCAGGGTTTGTAGTAATATCCTTTGTTTCATTCCCATTGGTAATTTGTGTCTTCTCTCTTTCTCTCTTTGTCAGTCTTGCTAGAGGTTTGTCAATATTATTGGTCTTTTCAAAGAACTAGTTCTTTATTTTTATTGATTTTCTCTATTGTTTTCTCTTTTCAATTTTATTTCTCTTGTTATCTTTGTTAATTACTTCATTCTTCTTGCTTTGGATTTTACTCCTTTTCTACGTTCTATGGTGGGAGCTTTCTGAGAGATTCTGGAACATATTTTCCACGGTTATTTTTAAGTCCCTGGCTCTGAATTCCAATATCTGGGTTGTCTATGGCTCTGTTTCTATTGACTTACTTTTCTATTTGACTATGGATCACATTTTCCTGATTTTTTGTTTGTTATTGTTGTTGTTTTGCATGTCTATTAGTTTTTATTGTCTATTGGGCACAAATGATGTGTTGTAAAGACTCTGAATTGTGTTATATTCCTTTGGAGAGTGTCAACTGGTTTTTCAGCCATTTGGATCTTCTGGTGGATGATCTTGAACTTGTGTATGCTTAGTTTTATTCCTTGTTAGGGTAATTCTACTTTTGGCTTTGCTCCTAATCCTGGGGTGTGTCTCTTAGTTACATGATGTAAGAATTTCTCCTAAAGTGGGACCCTTCTGGGACTTTAATAGAATGTCCTGGGTGTTAACCAAGCACTGCTAACTTGGCATAATTTAAGCTCCAAACTGTCTTCTTGCAGTGGGCAGCAGCTGATATCTTTGCTCAATTCCACATGGGTTGTTTGGAGTTTTATTTGTGCATGTGCATTTTGGGGGTTAGCCAAGAATTTGAGGCGAGTTGATATACAGATTTTTGGCCATCCCTCCTGTGACTCTTTTGTTTCTGTGGTTTTCCTTCAAATTTTTAGCCACTGTGGCAGCTCTGAACTCTGTATTCTGCTTCATCAAACCCATAGGATTCTGGATTTTTACTTGAATTTTAACTTGTCTGTGCTAGGAAGACTAAAGGGTCCCCTTGGCAGAAAACCCACATAAATATGGACCATATCTATTGTGGTTCTCTTCATGTAAATGCTGAATCCTCCTCCAGTTTGTGCCTGCTTTTTGTTACTTTACTGTGACATAATTCAGTTCTTTGTTACATATTTTGGCAATTTACTGCACCATCACCAGAACTGGAACTCAGCCCAATGTAGCAATTAAACAACTATTTACTGAACATCTGCTGTGTACCTCTGAATAATATAGACACAGTTCCTGCCTTCACAGAGCTCACACTGCGGAATAGGGGCTCAAATAAGAAAGAAGTGTGCTGAGGGCATATTAGGGGAAATTTGGGAGACTGTGGGGACCCAGCATATATATATATTGATATCAACTCTCTACTAAGCATTTTGCTAGGGATCCTGTTTGCAGCCCCTTCTCAGAGATCTTTAGCTCAACTAAAATACCTCCTTGAGCTTTTCTTTCCTTTTTGTCTCCTTCCTGTCCTTCCTTTCTCTCTTCCTCCCCCATTTCCTTCTTTCCCTTCTTCCTCATTCCCTCTCTTCTTTCTGAAGTATTTAGTGAGCATTTTCTCTGTCCCCAGGCACTGTTCTGTATCCAAAGAGGGTGTGGTTATCCTTCTTTGGTCCTTAAAGACTACACCTCCAGAAATTCTTTCCAGACTCTATAAGCTGGATCAGCCCAGAGAACATGGCTGAAATTCATTTTTTCAATGCTTTATCCCACTAATATTTCCCCAGGACCCACTATGTATCAGGCCTGTAGTGTGAGGAAATAATAAAATAATTGACAACATCATAAAAAGGGTAGCTAGGAATGACTAATTATTGTAAAGATTTTATTTTATTTAAAAATATATTGGCTTATTTTCAGAGTGAGAGAGAGCATGTGGGGGAGGGGCAGAGAGAGAGAAAGAGAGAGAATCTCTGTGCTATTAGTGCAGAGCCCAAAGGGGGGCTCAGTCCCACAGATCTGTGAGATCATGACCTGAGCCTCAGATAGTGGCCTGAACAGAGATTAAGAGTTGCACGCTCCACCAACTGAGTCAGCCAGGTGCCCCTAGGAACTACTAAATATTAATAATAAAATTTATCATTTACATATTTATATTATTATAATTATCATTTATTTATAATCATACTTCTTGAGCACCTGCTATATGACAGACACTGTACTGGTCTGTTCTGTGTATTTTGTCGTTAAGTCCTCACAACCACTCAGTGAAGTAGGTCCTGTGTTTATCCCCATTTTATGTAAAGACTGAGGCTTAGAGGAATAAGTGGTCTTCCCAAGGGCACCCAGCTGTATTTCTACCATTTCTGGCTCATGGTAAGTACCAATAATGTGCATTTCCTCCCTTTTCCACAAAGATCACAGCATATGGTTGTGCAGTAGGGACTCTGCACATAAATGGATGATAGCGAGGGGAGCGGGACTGAAACCCAGCTTCAGCCACAGGCTTGCCACAAGCTTTTATTTTGCTGGTCCTCACCCTTCTCAGAGAATTCTTAGAATCTTCTGTTTGACTTGAGGTCTGGGGCACTCCAGTTTACAATCCTCAAACCTCTAATCTCTAACCTTCCAATCTCCTGCTCTTTTCTCCCCAGCTCTGATGAGGAGGAGGGGTGGGCATGGAGGGTAGGAAGAAAAGGCCAGCCTCCCTTGACCCCCCCCTTCCCCCCGCCACCCCTCACCCCTTCACCCGGGTCTCCTGTTCCCCAGAGTGTCCAACTCCTGGTCAGCAGGAAATCAGGCTGTCTGGGGCTTTGGTGCCACCTAGTGGTTCTCTGCCACAGCACAGAATGCTGACAACTTGACAAGTTGAATAAAACGCCTTTTCTCAGGGAGGAAAATCCTTCTGGAGACGAAGTGGGGATAGAAGAAGATAAAAGATGATGGGAACCCAATTAGGGAGAGCTCATGGTTTTGTGATGAATTGGAGTTTAGAGCCTGTATTCAGCTAGACTTGGGTCCGGATTCTACTGCATATTAACTGTGTGACCATGGGCAAGTCACTTCACCTCTTAGAGCTTTGATTTCCTCATTTGTAACATGGGGAGAACACCAGTGCCTCTTGATGTCCAGGAAGTGCTTAGCACAGTGCTAAGCTAGCTTTGTGTGTTTATTTTAGGCAGAAGGAACTTTGTCAGCAAAGGCAGGGCACAGGGCTAGTTTTTTGGAACACAGAGGAGGTGACATGATCTCCTTCCCTGCTAGAACCCCTTCCTGGAAGGAAACCAGCTGCCTATTCTAGGCTGATCTCTGGTCCTAAGCAGTTTTGCTCATCTGGACTCTGGCTGCCCTCAAATCTTGGGCAGAAAACGCCAACCACTGCACTTCCTTCTCGTCTGAGCTGCCCAGTCCTGCTCCTGCTTCCATCTGATCCCCTGTTTGTTCCAGCTGATTCTTTCCCAGTGCTGGTGCAACACTGACAACATTGCAACTCTGCTGCTGGCTTTCACTGAGCTATTTTCTCGTGGTTTCCCTCCTACCTCTCTAGCTGTTCCTTCTGAGGATTCTTGTGGGTTTCTTTTCTCTGCACGCCCTTACTCACCACTCCACAGGGTTCTAGCGTGTCCTTTTCTTCTTACTCCCCGTGTTCTTCCTGGACCATCTTACCCCCTCCTCTGACTTTAACTATCACCTGTATGTTTTCTGCAGAGCCTCCGACCTGCTTATCCAACTGCCTCTTGGATGTTCTATAGATGGTTGATATGTCCAAATTGAAATTATCTGCTGACCCCCAAACCTGCTTTTCTTCCTGTGTGGCTTATGCAGCCAGCCAATAGTTTCACCCTCTGCCCTATTGCTTAAGCCAAAGATATGGGTGTCAGCCTTGACTCGCCCCTCCCTCCTCCCCCAGTTTTATCACCACGTTCCAGCCGCTATACCTCATATATGTTTATCTAGTCCTTCCACCTCTTTCTATTTCTAGTGCAACTGCCTCACCCTGGACTGTCCTCTTTTGCTTGGATTATTATTATTATTATTATTTTGCTTGGATTGTTACAACTGCCTCTGAATTTGACTCTTGGCCTCAGTTTTACCCATATTTGCTTCTTGTATTCCCTTCTGGAGGCTGTAGGGGAAAGTCCATTTCCTAACATTTTCTACCTTCCAGAGGCTTCCCACATTCCTTGATTTTGGACCCCCTCCCTCCATCTTCAAAAGGAGAAACATCACACCTCTCGGAGGTTTGGACTATTCTTCCATAGTCAGATGGAAGGGTTCTTTCTTCTTTCTTCTGTTTTCCTCTCCCATTTTTAAGGACCCTCGTGATTGCACTGGACCCATTCAGATAAGCTAGGATAATCTCTCCATTGCAAGATCCTTAACTTCATTATATCTGCAAAGACCCTCTTACCATATAACAGATTCACAGGTTCTGGGGATTAAGACATGGACACCTTTGGAGGGCTCTTATTCTTTCTGCCACCATCCTATCTCTGACCCCCAAATATTCATGTCTGCCCTACACGCAAAATACATTTACCTTGTTCCAAACGATTCCCCAAAGTGCCCCAAAGTCTCAGCCCATTAAAGTATCAATTCAATGTCCAAAATCTAAATCTCATCATCAATATCATCTCTATTAGGTATCAGATGAGACTCATGTCATCTCTCCTGGGGTGGAGCTCCTCCCCGTCTGTGGCCCCCTGAACCTAGAAAACAAGTTCTCTGCTCCCAGAATAGGATGTCGGGACTGGCAGATGGTAGCAGTTAATGACATTCCTGTGCAAACAGAGAGAAGATGGAAGAAATAAAGGAGTCGTGGATCCCAGGTAATTTCGAAATTAAGTTGGACAAGCTCCATTAGGGCTTCCAGGCCTAAGGATAGTGCTCTGTAGCCCTCTGAGTCGTTTGTTCTTTTTCATGAACGACAGCACCTGTTTCCAGCTGGGCCATTGTATCAGCCTGCTTCCTGCCTGTAACCTTCTTTCATTTCAGACTCTCTCTGTCCCTTTCAGTCCGGGTTCCACTGTTTTTCCTGAGATAAAAGTCTCAAGAACCTTGTGGATGTCTCATGTATGTCTCAGAGATTCGCCCCATTACATCAGAGACTCCTTCTCAGACGCTTCCTGGATAATTCCATTTCTGTTTTGGGGTTTGTTGAGAGAGCTGATGTGATCTATGAGTCACACACTAAATCTCTTCAAACAAGCCTCTTATGTGACCAAATACTTGGACCTTCGGATCTTTCAGGGACATTAACAAAAGGTTGTCCAGGCGCACTGTCAGCTTTTTCTCAAGTGCACTTTTCCTGACGGTGAATCTCTCCATTTTAATATCACAATCTAGATAGGCTGAGAATTCCCCCAAATCATCAAGCCCTGGTTTGTTTTTGTTTGATAGTTCTTTCCTCCTTGTGTCTGTGTCCCCTGCCAGTTGGTTACTGCAAGTGGCAAGAAGTAGCCCGATCACACCTTTCAACGCTTTGCTTGGAAATCTCGGCGAAACATCCAAGTTCACTGTTTATAAGTTCTGCTTTCCACATCACTGCAGGCCGTGTGATTCGAGGCTTCTTGTCACCGAGGGACAAGTTTCCAGTAGCGTGTTCCTCATTTCCTTCTTAGCTCTTACGGGCAGCGCCTGTAACAAACCATATTTCCACCAAGTCCGTGCACGATGAGGTGGGCCTTCTCGAAGCTGGTTTATGATTTCTCCTCCGCGCCCCTCACTTCTGAGTCCTCAGAGGCAGACTCATCATTAGCCTCCTTATTGCCACTAAGTCCATTCAAGGCCATCGAGGCTTTTTCTAGATGTTCCTCAGAGTTTTCCTGCCTCTCCCTACTGTCCAGTTCCACTGCCGTTTCCACGTGTTGAGATGCTTGGTCCAGCGGCACCAAAATCCGCTGCTGTAACAAATAACCATGGGATTGGTGGCTTAATGCAATACAGATGTGGTATCTTAGAGCTCTGTAGGTCAGAAGTTGGATGCTGGGATGAAATCAACATGTAAGCAGGTCTGCCTTCCTTTCTGGAGACTCTATGGGAGTCTATTTCCTTTCTAGTTCTACCTTCTTTTCTTTTTCTTTTTTTTAACATTTATTTATTTTTGAGAGACAGAGCACAAGTGGGGGAGGAGCAGAGAGGGAGGGAGACATTAAATCTGAAGCAGGTTCCAGGCTCTGAGCTGTCAGCACAGAGCCTGACGCGGGGCTCGAACCTGTGAATGATGAGATCATGACCTGAGCTGAAATCAGAAGCTTAACCGACTGAGCCACCCAGGTGCCCCTCTGTTTCTACCTTCTTAAAGGCTTCCCACATCCCTTGGCTTGGGGCCCCTTCTTCCATCTCCAAAGCCACCAACGGTGCATCTTTCTGATGATCCTTTCATCACAAACTCTCCTCTGCTTCTCTCTTCTTCCTCTCCCTTCCACCTGTACAGATGCTCATGGTTACACACCTGTAGAGCCCGTTTCATCATGTAACGTAACATAGTCACAGGTTCCAGGGGTCAGGATGTGGACTTCTGAAGGGGGAGGATTATTCTGTCTACCACACCCTCCAAAGTTTAGCCAGCGTGGTCTCTCTGAACAAACTCGGTCATGTTCCTCTCCTGCTTAAAACTCTTCAATGGCTCCTGATAGACTTCAGGATACAGGCCAAGTTCCCACCTCAGCTGATGGAGAGCAGTTTTTGGGATCTGGTTGTTCTTGCTGTGAAACACCACCTCTTTCCTTTCCCTCCCCGCTGCCTCCAGCACTCTGCATTACAGCCACGCTGCCTGCTGGGAGCCTCGCAGTTTCCATGAGCACATCAAGGTCACCACTCGGCTAGCTCACTCTTACTGTACTTTGGGTCTAGTAAGACATCATTGTCTTCCAGAAGTCTTCCCTGGGTTGTGTGTCCCCCTGTCCCCACAACATGCTTCAGTGCTTCCCCCATCAGGGTGCATCGTATGGCACTGGCATGACCATGGACTTCTCAGCCTCCTCTCCTAGACTCTAAATGCCCGAGGGCAGAGACTGTGTCTGCCTCTTTGTTGTGTCCTCATTGCCCAGCCAGGGTCCACTATGAAATGGGCTCTTTGTGAGTGTTTGAGAAATAATGGGCATGATTCCTTCCAGCTCACACCTTCTGTTCTGTGAGGTGTCACTGCAGGATTTGCTTGAGGATTTTGGCAGAGGTGTCCAAGGCAGTCGTCATGTTAGTGGGAGCCATCTGAGCTGTGAATGGGAGCAGCAGAAGTGAGAGAGCTGAGCGCCCGGCCAGACCGCTAATGACTGTGCTGGTTTTAGCTGATTCCCAGGTCAGGGGGCCACACATCCAGCTACTACTGTCACACTCCCGGTTAGTCAAGGAGTATCCTTTCCATTGATGGAAGAGAGACTCCTCCGCTGGAAAGGTTGACATTTATTCGCCTTAATTTTTTAAACAATTTTTAATGTTATTTGTTATTTTGAGAGAGAGAGAGAGAGACAGAGTGTGAGCAGGGGAGGGGCAGAGAGACAGGGAGACACAGAACCTGAAGCAGGCTCCAGGCTCTGAGCTGTCAGCACAGAGCCTGATGCGGGGCTCAAACTCCCAGACCGAGAGATCATGACCTGAGCCGAAGTCGGAGGCTTAACCGACTGAGCCACCCAGGCGCCCCATTGCCTTAATTTTTATTGTCTCTGTAAAAAACAAAATAGTAAATAGCGTTCAGACTCCCACCTATTAAAAATGTCCCCCTCT
This sequence comes from Cryptoprocta ferox, assembly GCA_028646485.1. Lineage (NCBI taxonomy): Eukaryota > Metazoa > Chordata > Mammalia > Carnivora > Eupleridae > Cryptoprocta > Cryptoprocta ferox. The sequence continues at coordinate 71,632,891 of CM053570.1, read as the reverse complement.
TCTCAAGTGCTTTCTATAAACACACAAGCATACACACGCACACACTTGCATGCACACATACACACACAATTTACTTTTCTTCAACATATCAACTTATCATGGATTTCTTTAATCAGTACATAAAATTTTCCCTTCTTTTTTTTTATACCTGCATCTATCATGTATAACAACCTCATAGTAAAGCCACATCCCACTAACAAGGGACACTGATGTTGTTTCCTTTTTTTTTTTTTTTTTTTTTGCAGTTACTAAGGTTCTCTCTTTGATCTAAACCTTAGCAGTGCTCCCTCCACAACCAAATTCAAGTTCGTTTTTGCTTAGCTTCTCCCCTCACCCTGACACTACCTTGCCTCCTACGCAAAGTTCTGTCTTTTCCAGGCTTTGTGCTTCAGGATCAGGAACAGGTAGAGAGATGGGGTGGGAGTGGCAGGAGCAAAGGAGGAGGGGAACAGAAAGAGCCTTGCATTTGGAGGTTTGGCCAGGGACAGGACTGGTCTCCCTGGACTTTAGGGAGAAGTGTGGCCACAGCTTATGAAAAAGCTTATCACTTTGAGAGACAAAGAGCACACTTATTGTGATGAGCAGTAATGTATAGAATTGTTGAATCACTATATTGTACACCTGCAACTAATCTAACACTGTATGTTAATTTTACATATAAAAAAGAAATCGGCTTTCTTGAATCCCAGTTCTGAGCTATTTCCACCAGGTCATGCTGGCCCACCACAGCAGGAAGCAGCTGGCTGAGACTGGAATACCCCAGCTTTGAGAACGGAACACCCAGTTTACAACATGGGCGTATGTCATGGTCTTTTTTAGGTTCCAAGTTTCCTATTAAATCTCTCTGAAGGAACCAGTCATGTCTCCATTCTACTCCATCCCATTATTTATTCATTCTGTAAACTTATTTTGGAGTGCTCAGTATGGAGACTGCAACAATGAAAGTGATGTCTTGGCTGCACTGTGCCAATGAGCAAAAACATGCTGGGTGTTTTCTTGAGTGTATGCAGCAGGATATTAATTTGGCACCACCTAATCCAATTGTCTTTAAATATTTAGTCAAATGTATTTAGTAGAGAGGATGAATACTATACAAGGAAAGGTGGGAGAGGAAGGCCTATTGAGGAAAGTATTTTCTTTCTCTCTCATTAACCTAAGCAATTCAGCTCTGGCCCCAAACTTGCAAAGCAAAAGTCCTGCTATTGACTAGACTCACGCATTCTCTTTAGAAGTTGATTGTATCACCAACAGAGTTACTTGAGCAAAGCCTTGGAGTCTCTAACCGTCCATCCCCACCCAACAGTTATACACAGTATGAGAGGAGTTTGACTTAAAAAAAAAGTACAACCAATCTTTATGTTTCCAGGGCTTCCTCTTATGATTTGGGGTCTGGATCTGAGTGGGAGCTGGCCAAGAGAAGAGGAGGGTTGAAGTGGGGATGAGGGGTATGGAGTAAGGTATGGTGTTGAGGGCAAGGGGATCAGCAAATGGAGCCTCAGAGGGGAGGAGAATCTGGATTCTTAGAAGAACTAAAGTTGTATCTGGCTGGAGGGCAAAGGGAGGGAAAAGTCTGAGCCAGAGTTCTTTCCTCCTCTTATATATCACATTAGAAAAATAGTCTTTACACCTGGTATTTTTACTACATGTTATACTTTTCAAATCATTTTTCTATCTTTCTGTGGTGTCCACCAGAATATGCATGAGGAGCTAGATAATAAGAACGATGTAATTGGTTTCCCTGCCCTCACCCTCCGCCCCTGCACAAATACATTACTTAACCAGCCTCTACATTTGCCCAACTGTGAATAATGCTGTGAAGAAAGTGACAATACATAATTCCTTATGGACATCTTGGATTGTTTCCTTTTATGGTGCTAAAATTGGAGCATAGTGTCTGATTTTTTCTTAAAGATATTTTATATACTGCTGGTGGTTTTCCAAAACAAAAAAATTTAAACCAGTGTAAACTTGTAAGAGCGGTTAGTGAAAATGTATAGTTCCCTATGTCCTTAACAACACTGGGTGTTGTAATTAAATGTCTTTTGCTGACTTGATAAGTTAAAAATATCATATTTAAATACGTATTTCTTTTAATAAGGCTAAATATTTTTCTCATGTTTATTAACCATTTATATTTTTTTGTGTGAATTGCCTCCAGATAACTAACTCCTTGTCTTTTTTTTAATGGGAGCCCCCCCCCCTTTTTTTTAAGATTTCATTTTCAAGTAATCTCTGCACCCAATGTGGGGTTCAAAGTCACAACTCCAAGATCAAGAGTCACATGCTCTTCAGACTGAGCCAGCCAGGCGTGCCCCTTGGAGGACTTTTTTATTTGTAGTGTAGTGGTAGGACCTTAACACTTTGCCAGCTTGTTGCTTGATTTTAAATATACTTTTTGATTTTTTAACATATAGATTTAAGTCTTTTGTGCATTGTGAATTCTTCTATGGTTTTTCTGCTTAGAAAATTCTGTGGTGGCAACCTCTAGATAGTCACCTTTTAAAAATTGATTTTGGTGTGTTTCCAATTTTTCAGTATTATAAATAGTCCTTAAAGAATATCTTTGCATTCGGCTACAATTACTGCTTGAGGTTAAATTCCTGAAACTGGAATTGTCATGACAGGATACGTGCTGTTCTAAGACATCTAATGTATATTCCTGAATTGTTCTCCAGGATTGGGTTAATAAGTCACATACCCCTCCCTCTAGTGATATACAAGATTACTGGTTTTTGAGGGGCACCTGGGTAGTTCAGTTGGTTGAACATCCAACTCTGGATTTTGGTTCAGGTCAAGATCCCAGGGTTGTGAGATAGAGCCCCACCTCAGGCTTCACACTGAATGTGGAGCCTGCTTCCGATTCTCTCTCTCCCCCCTCTCTTCCCCTCCCCTGCTTGTGTGCTCTCTCTTTCTCTCAAATAAAAAAAATAAAAAAGTCAAATCTTTTAAAAAATGTTTTAATGTTTATTTTATTTATTTTGAGAGAGAGCGAGAGAGAGAGAGAGAGAGAGAGGATGTGAACAAGCAGGGAAGGGGCAGAGAGAGGGGGAGAGGATCCCAAGCAGGCTCCGTGGGGTTAGTGTGGAACTCCACATGGGGCTCAACTCACGAACCCATGAGATCATGACTTGAGCCAAAATCAAGAGTCAGACGCTCAACTGACAGCCACCCAGGTGCCCCCCAAAAAGTCAATTCTTAAAAAAAAAGATTACTGGTTTTCTATCTCCCAGCCCAAATGAGGGCATTATAATTTTAAAACCTTTGCCAACATGACAGACGGAACCAATTTTATTATTCCACTAATCTGTAGTTCTTTCTAGTGAGAGCAAAATCTTTTCATTTTATTGATCATTTTGTTTTTCTTTAACCAAAGTGCCTGCTCCTATCACCCACTGTATTTTTCTACTGGGAATTTTAATTTATTAAATTCTCTCACAATTGCATTTGTGTAAATTTTTCTGAGGTTACTATTTTTGCTTTATGTTGTTGATGCTGTTGCTATGTTATTTAATGCATATACTTCTATGACTTCAGTGATAAAGTGGAGGTCAGAAATAGATCTACTGTTCATAGTTAGTCATAAGGATAAGCACCACTTTGGGGCGCCTGGGTGGCTCAGTCGGTTGAGCATCTGGCTTCGGCTCAGGTCATGATCTCATGGTTCGTGGGTTCGAGCCCCGTGTCGGTCTCTGTGTTGACAGCTAGCTCAGAGCCTGGAGCCTGCTTCTGATTCTGTGTCTCCCTCTCTCTCTGACCCTCCCCTGCTCGCGCTGTCTCTCTCTCTCAAAAATAAATAAAAAACATTAAAAACCTTTAAAAAAAAGGATAAGCACCACTTTTTAAACACCTACAATATCCAAGATTCTTCTCATACATTGTTTCTAACTTTCACAGCCCTTCTTTTTTATAAATTTTTAAAAAATTTTACTTGAGAGAGAGGTGAGAAGAGGAGAGGGGCAGAGGGAGAGAGAAAGAGAATCCCAAGCAGGCTCCATTCTCAGCACAGAGTCCAATGTGATGCTTGATCCTACAACCCTGGGATCATGCCCTAGGCTGAAATCAAGAGTTGGACGCTCAACCAACTGAGCCACCCAGGTGCCCCATAACGACTCTTTTAATCCCATGTTAAAGATGAGGACACTGAAGCACGTAGAGGTTAAATATCTTGTCTGAGGTCACATAGCAAATAAATGGAGGGCTCTTTATTACTTCTTTTTTAATGTTTTTAAAATTTATTTTAGAGAGAGAAAGAAAGAGAGCATGAGTGCGGGAGGGGCAGAGAGAGAGGGAGACACAGAATCTGAAATAGGCTCCAGGCTCTGAGCTGTCAGCACAGAGCCCCACAAAGGGCTTGAACTCGGGACCGGTGAGATCATGACCTGAACCGAAGTTGGACACTTAATGAATAGGCCACATGATGAAGCCAATAGTATACATCATCAGTACCAAAGGCCAAGCCAGACAAGCCAGCAGAGAAATCACTGGTTTCCCCAGCCATGACCTTCAGCAGGGATCAGCAGCGTATATTGAACAGCGTATCTGTATCTTGGGGTGCATCAGCACCAGACACATAAGACTCAGATCAGACTCATCACACCATGTTGGAGATCAGCAAAGGATACAAAGGGCAGTGTGCAAACTTGAGGTCCCTACCCCATGACACCATAAGAACTTGACCAGAAGATGTTTAGGAATCAGTGAGGCCTTCAGGAATAGAGGAAAGTGGGCTAGTAAGAATGGGTGACATGTCTGTTTCCCAGTAAGGGAAGAAACCAAGAGGAAGACTGTATTATTGGTGCGAAGCTGAATTTGTGTGGTGGTTTGCAAATCTGGGCCGCTTCCTGTTCAGGCACTAGTTGTGTCACGTTTGCATAAGCAGAGGCCCAACTGGCTGGGTCAAGGGACGTTCCCCCCTAATCAAGGTCACTAAGGAAGTTACTTGGAGGTCTGTTGAGTCTACTTGGATGAATATTTCCAGTGTGTGGTACCTAAAGGGCTAAGAACCTAAAAGGATCCTTATACTCAGGAATTAATCAGAAAGAACAAAATAACACCATTGGTGGGCAGGTTTGACATGGGCATGAAAGACATTTCTGTGTCTTCTTGTAAAACAAATGATTTTAGAACCACCTGGGCGGCTCTGTTGGTTAAGTATCCAACTCTTGATTTCAGCTCAGGTCATGATCTAGTTCATGAGTTCGAGCCCTATGTCGGTCTCTGTGCTGACAGCTTGGAGCCTGGAGCCTGCTTTGGATTCTGTGTCTCCCCCTCTCTCTCTGCCCCTCCCCTGCTTGCACTCTGTCTCTCTGTCTCTCTCTCTCAAAAATAAATAAACATTACAAAATTTTAAACGTTTTTAAAGTTCTGTTCATTGTGATTTTTGTAATTTTTTTTGAGTTAAGAAAAATAAGTGATAATCTTCTGCCCCACCGTACTTGTCCACTCATTACAATTAATGGTTGCAAGCCTCCAGAGTTGAGGTTTCTGAAGACTCAAGGTTGGGAGCAGATCCAAATGACCCTATTCTTTGCCAGGAGTCACAGGGGCAAATCACAGACAAATGCCTGTGCACTCATCCCACTGCCCTTGGAAAAATCCCCTCCTGTTCCACTTTCTGTGTCTTCCTAGGGTGCCATTCTGGAGTGCCCCAGCCTTCATGGAAAGCTGGTGAGTCTCTCTTTGCAGATGTCCCATCCCCTCCTTGCTCACTGTTTGAGAATGGTGTCAGAGACAAGGCTGAGAGGTTTTTGGAGTGAGGAGGAACTTTGTGACCTGGCAAATGTTTCTCACATACTGGAGGAGACCCTGTGCCTCTCTTGACACTTGTTGGAGATGGAGATGGAGATGGAGACGAAGACATTGCCCAGGAAAGGGCACTGGAGGGGAAAATGGAATCTTGGTTCTAGTCTGGGCTCTGTCCCTTTTTAGTTAACCTGGATCTAGAATCTAGAGTCTGAATTTATTCTAGTGATAAAAAAAATTTTAATGACTAATTCTTTGACTCCTCAAAGAAGTAAGTCCTAAATTAATCTGGGTTCTACATGTCCTTGCAAATCTAGCACCCACTCCTCAAAAAAGTACACATACCCACACAGCCATGAAATTCGTCATATAATTGCAGAACATTGACAAAGAGCTAAAGTCCATTTGTGGACCCAGGTAAAGATGCTTTCCAGGCTTTAATGATACTAGGAAAAGTGTGAAGTCCAACCTCCTCAGCACAACCCACAATACCCTTTGTGATCTGACCTCTGCTCCTTCTCCAGCTTGTCACATGTATCCTCTCTAACAACTTGCAGTTCTCCTTTCTCACTTCTGCACTGTAATGCATGCTTATCTTTCTGCCTGGAATATTCTCCTTGATTACCGGGAAACTGTGATTAATTCTATTAAGACAGAGTTAAGCACTTCCTTTTGTGTGTGATGTGAACCTAAACAGGGCATTTTGATGGGCTGTTTGGTTGATGGTATCAATGTAGCCACAATGTCAAATCTTTATGTTGAAACGTAAAAAAAAAAATTTTTTTTTAAGCCAATGTGGCAGGACAGGGTTTCTATTCTCTCTTCTCCCCTTTTCTTTCCCCTGTCCATTTCTGATGGAAAAGGATTATTTTAACATAATGAATTATGATCAGAACGACTATCCCATGAGAGGCAGATACCATCAATAAGAATGAGATTTCTATGTCCCAGATTCTCCCCTCTGAGGAATTTGGAAGTTCTAAGCCTACTTTTGCAGATGAGTTTTTTTTTTTTATTCCTTTAAAAAATTTTTTTAATGTTTATTTTATTTTTGTGTGAGAGAGAGAGAGCATAAGCAGGGGAGGGGCAGAGAGAGAGAGGGAGACACAGAATCTGAAGCAGACTCCAGGCTCTGAGCTGGCAGGCCATAGGGTTTCTCAGCTTTTTCTCTCTTGCTGCCTCCCACCATAGGAGCTGGAAAGCTAGATACATGCTTTCCTGGATGCCTTTGTAGTTAGGTGTTGAGCCATGAAATCTGGTTCTGGCCCAGGAGTCCTAGGAGAAAGTCTTTTGGGAGTTTCTAGGAAAATGTTTGCTTTCCTGATAAAAGGAACAGCCAGATTGGAGCTACTCCTTTCCCCCTCTTCCTGCCTTCAAAGATGTTGTGATGTTTGGAGCTTTGGCAACTATTTTGTGCCCATGAGATGATTCACATGCACCAGGGTTCTCAAATCTGTATGTGCATCAGAATCGCCCAGAGGGCTTCTTAATATATAGAGTGCTATTACTTACCCCCAGAGTTTCTGATTCCTAGGTCTGGAGTAGGCCTGGGAATTTGCATTTCTAACAAATTTCCAGGTGATGCTGATGCTGTTGGGCTGGGAACACACTCAGATCCACTGAACAGGAGGATAAAAATTCTATAGGCTGCTGATGGCAAAACAGAACAATAGAGTCTGGATGCTGATGGTCTTGTCAGGTAGCTGAATATGTGTAAATAACTCCCGTCTCTGGAATTCTTGTTCTGTTGGAAAACCGGTATTTGTTGAAGCTATGGTTAGTTGGGTTTCTCATGATCTACATTCAAAAAGCATTCTGAACTTATAGAGAGCTGGACTTCTGCGGGCAGAAGGAGAGAAAAATCCGGGCTAACTTAGCGTGAAGTAAAAATGGTCACAACAGCAGATATTTTTTTTAAGTTTATCTATTTATTTTGAGAGAGAGAGCACATGAGCAGGGGAGGGGCAGAGAAAATCTCAAGCAGTCTCCACACTATCAGTGCAGAGCCTGGGACGCAGGGCTGGATCTCACGAACCATGAGATCAGGACCTGAGCTGAAATCAAGAGTTGGCCGCTTAACTGACGGAGCCAAACAGGCGCCCAAATGGGAAATATTTTCACACATCTTTTAGTGTCAGTGAATGTTGATAATAGTAAGGTTGTGGGAGTTTGGAAATATTAAGTTAATTAAAAATTTTAAAATCAAAGTAAAAGTTAATGACACATGGTAGTGCCCTGCCCAGCACCCTTACCCACCCTGATGCCCGCTCCTCCCAAGCAACCATTCTCAACTCTTCTTTTATTTATTATTTATTTATTCATTTATTTATAGACAGAGAGAGCACGAGCAGGAGAGAGACACACAAAGAGAGGGAGAATTCCAAGCAGGCTCCATGAATGGTCAGCATAGAGTCTGACATGGGGCTTGAACCCAAACCCAGGAAACTGTGAGATCATGACCTGAGCCGAAATCAAGAGTCAGACGCTCAACTCATTGAGCCACCCAGGTGCCCCACATCCTCAACGCTTGTAATGTTTCTTCTGGAATTTACCAATTTACCTAAATGACATACTTATACTACCATTATATACCTTTTTGTCTTTGTTTATTCGCTTCCTGCTATGGAAGATAAGAATTTAGATTTCTTTTGGGGCACTTGGGTGGCTCAGTCGGTTAAACGTCCAACTTCGGCTCAGGTCATGATCTCACTGTTCGTGAGTTCAAGTCCCACATCGGGCTCTGTGCTGACAGCTCAGAGCCTGGAGCCTGCTTTGGATTCTGTGTCTCCCTCTCTCTCTGCTCCTCCCTCACTCATGCTCTGCCTCGCAAAAATAAATAAACATTTAAAAAATTTAAAAAAAAGAATTTAGATTTCTTTTATCTATCCTCCCCCCTTTCGATGCCATAAACTTCCTCTCCCACATTTCTCCAACATAGTTAAATAACAAAGTTTTGTTAAATTAATGCTTGATGTCTGTGATATTATGGCTAAATAGTATTGATAGATGAATCTTGCTTACACTTCTTTTCTGGTTAAACTTTTTTTCCCCCCTTGGAGTCAATAATTACCCCATTTAAAATTTAAAAAATTTCCTGTGAATCTATGATTCATCCACTCATCCTCTGACAGAAGAGAACTTCCTCTCAGTTCCAACACATCAGCTCATCTCTAAATTTTATTTTTCTTGGCACTGTCTGTTCTAAAGTTTGTCTTATGCCTCTAATCAGGAGTAGGCATTCTGCATAACCATCACCCTGGAATTCCCCTTCATCAGCACCCTGGGAATGACCTTTATCTTTCTTCCTGTGCTAAATGCTTTGCTTTCTGGATTCGATGTTTTCCTTTTTCTTGGTTTACTCTGTCGTTTTTGACAAAGTATGCACAGGAGGCGAACTGGTTAGGGTTCTATGAGGAAGCACATGGCTGATGCAAAAGAGGCAATGGAAGGCAGTTTAAAGAAGTATGGGCAGGGTTCAAAACACCAACAAGGGGCATGATGTACCTTGGGGCTAGCAATAGCAGAAAGCTGTTATCCCCAAAGCCTGAATTGGCAAGAGGAAAGGGTATTCCCAGAAGGGCCACAGCTGTACGAGAGGGTCACTCACAAGACTCCAGCTGTCATTTAGGGATGTGATGGTTCTGCCAGCAGGGAGGGAGGGGAGAAAATTATTCAACCTCCCTCTACCCCTGCCCTCTGACTTCCCAGTCATGCCTCACATTGGCTAAAGCCAACCAGAAGCCAGCCTGCCATTGAGTTGCACTGATGCCTTGCACTGCACATGGGGGTCACACAGCAGGGCTAAGAGTAAAGTGGACGTGGAAAGGCGACAGAGCACAGCCAGCACTGGAGGTAAAAGTTTGAAATCTAGTGTATCTGAGAGTCTCTCTATTCAAAACTACCTCTAGAGTAATATTTTGAGGGAATTCTGGGTTGGCAACTCTTTTGCCTCAGAATTTTGGAGGCAATGTTCCATTGTCTCCTGGCATCTAGAGATGCTATTGAGAGCTCTGTGTCATTTTGATTCCTGATCCTTTTTATGTGACCTGTTTTGTTTTGTTTTGTTTCCTTCCTGGAAACTTAAGATCCTGTCTTTTCCCCGAGTGTTCTGCTATGTGGTGAAGGGTGCATTTCTATCATTATACAACAGGGTCCCCACAGTAGGCCCAGGCCAGGTACACTTGCTCCGTCTTTCCTCGGCCCTGAAAAGGCAAGAAATATGGATAAGGTGCCCCTTCTCCTGCATCATTACATAGGTGCAATGTAACTGCTCGTGTGTGGTGTCTGGCCATTATGATGCATCTGTAGCAATGCAGCAAGATTGCAATGGTGGTGAGTTAGGCTGGGATTCAGACACTGCTAATACAGACAGTCTGTCTCGTCTCCTGGAATCTGTGCTGGTTGATAGTAATGAGCAGTTATATTGTGAAACCAGGGGCGAGGAGGAAAGAGGGAGACATTCAGTAGAAGTAAGGGGCACAAACTGTTTTGAAGAAAGTGGTAGGTTAGTATGGCATGAACTCTGTGCCCATCAGGGTCCTTGGGTCCCTGATGATGGGCCTGAGCCCCCAGGTTAGAGGGAGAGGTTCAAAAGCCAGGACTATGAGACTGCGCACACGTAATTTGGGGCCCAAATGACAATGGGTGACACAGAAGGGAGAAGCCTTTTCTCTGTCTTTGCAAGGGATTGCCTGAAATCCTGAGAAGTCTTGGTGCTTTGAGTATCAAGAAGTTGACAGGGACACCAGCCTTCTCGTAGTGGGCTCCATCAGCTATGGAAAATTGACGCTCTTCCAAGAGTGACAGACTGTGGAAATTGACACATAGGAATTGGAAGAGGAGAGGAGGGTCATGTAGCTCAACCCCAGGGTCCAAAGAGTTGGCTTATGCAGCAGACATATGTATTCAAGGCTGAACACTCAATCCACAAGGCAGTGGAGTCTTTCAAATGTCACAAGTTCTCTATACTAAGAAAAAAGTTTAAGAGTTGGTTGAAGAAAGTTGATTGAAAGGACTATGAGTTTATTTGAGACCCTTAGTTCATTCATTCACACGTAATAAATAGAACAGAGCTAGCAGTAAAGTGGGGGAACATAATTATCCAGCTTTCTTAATGAAAGTCATTTTATAGGTAAATAGGTAAAGTGGCTGACCAGTGGATTAGAAGCTGTTTTAGTTCAACATATGACCCAAGATTTGACCTCTTAGCAATATGATGATACACTAATGAAATTTTCCAATGGCAGTAGTCCAAAAATACTCACCATACCACCTTTTTCGTAGTATTCTGGGAATTTTGTCACAGTGACTACTATACCATAACAGTTTAAAAAGCAGTTTCTATTTAGTCTTCGTATTTATAAGAGTTGGGTTTTCAAAATACTATGATATAAAGACCAAGGAGAGAAACCATCCGGAAGTGAAGCATGATATGTGGTGTTAGGTCTCTCCAATTCATCCCAGTTTTTTGAAATCCATAGATACAAGGTAACCAAACTGTGTTCAGTAGCCACTGAGACAAATAGGAAGCTCTTCTCTCTGGCAGTAACTAACGTGAATCACGTTTATGATAAGATTACACAATCATATTATGGAATAGAGGAAACTGTTTTGTAAAAATTGTCAAGGTAAAATCCAAGACTTCAGAAACCAAACTGTACTTGGGAAGAGGAGAAATTTGCTTTGGCCATATCCTCAGACCCTGGGATATGTATTCACTTTCCTCTGCTAATGATGATGATGATGATGATGATAATAATAATAATAATAATAGCAAATGCTTGATGTATCTGTTAAGATAGATAGGTTATGCCATGGTAAACAAACAACATTCAGTGGTTTAACAGAAAGAAGACTCATTTCTTGCTCATGCTACCTACCTTCCTTTGTGTGTCCTTTGTGGACTCTTGCTTATTAGCCCCTCTGGAATTCAGGACTGAATATTTACCTCCTCTTCAGATTCATGTGTTGAGATCCCAGTGTGATGGTATTAGGAAGTGAGGCTTTGGGGAGGTGATTAGGTCATGAAGATGGAGCCCTCATCAATGGGATCAGTGCCCTTATAAAAGAGATCCCAAAGGGACTCTTGGGTGGCTTAGTCAGTTAAGCGTATGACTTCCAGCCAGGTCATGATCTCGCGATCCATGAGTTCGAGCCCTGCATCAAGACCTGTGCTGACAGCTCAGAACCTGGAGCCTGCTTCAGATTCTATATCTCCCTCTCTCTCTGTCCCTCCCCCGTTCACTCTCAAAAATAAATAAAAATATTAAAAAATTTAAAAATAAATAAATAAAAGAGATCCCAGAGAGCACTCCCAGCTTCTGCCACATGAGGATACAGCAAGAAGTTGCTGTCTATGAACTAGGAAGTGGGCTTTCAGCAGACATAAAATGTGATCTTGGACTTCTCAGTCTCCAGAACTGTGAAAAATATATTTATGTTGTTTACAAGCTACCCAGTCTATGATATCCCATTATGGCATTCTGAACTAAGACAACCACTATCTTGAAGGTTGATGGTTGCCATGCCAGGGGGAAAGAGAATCAGAGGAGTCTCAAAGCAGAAAATAAATGATTTGGACATGAAGTGACACATATCCTTTTTGCTCAAACTCATTGGCCACAACCAACCATAAGAGGGCCAAGAAAGAAAATCCTACCATGAGCCCAGAAGGCAGAAAGTCAGAAATATTTAGTGAAGAGAATTAATTGTCTAGCACTCACTTTGCGGTAAGAGCTGTTCCAAATATATTGCAGGCATGGGGTGCCTGGGTGGCTCAGTCAGTTAAGCGTCGGACTTTGGCTCAGGTCCTGATCTCAGGGTTCATGGATTTGATCCCTGCGTCGGGCTCTGAGCTGTCGAGCCTGGAGCCTGCTTCGGATTCTGTGTCTCCTCCCCACGTCCCTCCCCTTTGTGCTTGTGCTCTCTCTCTCTCTCAATAATAAATAAATAAGTAAATAAATAAAACATTAAAAATATATATTGCAGGCATTGATTGACTCAGTTAAGCCTTGTAAAAATCTATGAAATAGGTCCTATTAATATTGTTATCATCCCCATTTTATAGATGAAATAACTGAAGTACAGACAAGTTAAGTAACCTGATCAAAGTCACACAGACAGAATGGTGAAGCTGAAGATTTAAACCCAGTCATTCTGGTCCTGTAGCGTGTGAGCTTAACCAGCAGTCTCTCACTAGATGGGAAAATTTGAGAAGCACTGTCATAGATGATGGAGAGCCACTAAAGGATTTTTAAGCAGGAGGGGATGATTCAGTCAGATTTGCTATTGAGAAAGCTCTCTCCAAAGAGTGTGCTGAAAAATCAGATTGAAACTGTAGGGTTAGATTAAGGCAGGAAGGCTATTTGCATAGTGAAGGGATGGAGATGAGGAGGGCTTGAGCTAAGATACATTTACTACAATTAACTGGATAATCTTGAGCTTCTGTTTCATCACCTTGAGCCTCTGTTTCATCATTTCTTGAAACATGATTATGGTAATACCTATCTTAATGGGTTTTTCTGAGGATTATAAAAAATAACATAAGCAAAACCTGGCAGTACTATCTGGAATTACAGAGATCTACATTTAAAATCCCAGCTCTACTACTCACTGGATAAGACAGTTCATTATTCTAAGTCTCAGTTTGCTCATTTATAAAACACATGTTAGGGGTGCCTGGGTGGCTCAGTCCTTTAAGCATCTGACTTAGCTCAGGTCATGACCTCACCTCTGGCGAGTTTGAGTCCCCACGTCAGGCTCTGTGCTGACATCTCAGAGCCTGGAGCCTGTTTAAGATTCTGTGTCTCCCTCTCTCTATGCCCCTCTCCCACTTGTGCTCTGTCTTCCTCTTCCTCTCAAAAATAAATAACATTAAAAAAACACGTGTTAAGGTCAGAAAAGTTAAATAAGTTGAAGAAAAATTATTACAAACTGGTTTCAGGTTGAGAAAATTAGCTTAATTAGCTTAGGAGAAAGGCAGAATTCCTTCCAGAGAAAGAGCTGAGATTTTGTTCAGGAAAAATACCTTAATCAACTTATGTGTTTATGAAAGTCAAGTCTCCTCAACATGGATAGAAGGGAAGAGGATTAGACAGAGAAGTAAATAGGTTTTTTTAATGTTCATTTATTTTTGAGAGAGACAGAGCACAAGCAGGGGAGGGGCAGAGAGAGAGGGAGACACAGAATCTGAAGCAGGCTCCAGGCCCTGAGCTGTCAGCATGAGCCTGATGCAGGGCTTGAACTCATGAGCCAGGAGATCATGACCTGAGCCCAAGTCAGATGCTTAACCAACTGAGCCATCCAGGCACCTGACAAGTAAATAGCTTTGATCACTAAATGGGAAATGTTGGTTTTCTTCTGATGAGATGAAGGTTTTGAGGGAAGCCTGGGCTTGGGAGAAAGTAAAGAGATGGAAGAGAGGGTTTCACTAGAGAGAACTATGAGAATCTGGTCTTATCAGCTTCCCGGATCCATTTTTCTCATGGGAGCCAGAATGATCTTTTAAAATCACTAATTGGATCATGTTGTTCCCTTTCCCTTAGTCCAGTGCCTGATACTTAGAAGTTTCTCTGTAACAATTTCCTGAGTGAATGAATGAATGAAAACATTTGCCAGATAGCAGGTGGATCCCTAAAGAAAAAGACTTGTGGAGCAGTTATGTGTAGTGAGGGTAGTTTTGGACACTGATGTTTAATAGTCATTTTAAGTAGTTCCCCATTTGTTTTGCTGTAAGCACCCTTCCTCTCCACCACATCCCTCCAAATAATCTTCAGTGAAAGTCTGCTGCACAAAACAGCACTGTTTTGGGAGGGTTTAAGAAATGAAAGAAAGTATCTAGGCACCAGGCAAACAATGTCCAAAGATGGCAGGAAAGCTAATGAACGGGGGAACCCAGAATTCAGCTGAGCGGTGAGAGGTGACCAGAATCCTCTGAAAATGTGGGGAAGATGTGCTGCCCCCCTTATCGTAGCTTAGGGGCTTGGGCTCTCCATTTGGCTGTTGAAGAAAAGAATAAGCTTGACGACTTTGGAGTAGCCACAACTCTCAGGTTACATAAGAATGATAAATCTTTAACTCACAGAGACGTTTTGAGGATTATATTGGGATAATTCATATAAAGCGCTTAGCACAGGGCCTGGCACACAGTAAGAACTCAGCAGATGTTAATTGTTTCTCTTCGCTTTCTTCCACCCCGTCCACTAGCTTTCAGCCAGGCTCCATTCATTCTTTTCCAAGGACACTCAGGGGGCGTGCCCTGTCCTCCTTCCGCCCACTCCCAAGCTCCGCCTCTCACTTCTGCTCTGATTGGTTCCTAGGAGGCGGAGCCGAGGGAAGAACCCAGGGCGGCGCGGTAGGGGCGGGGCGCATGCGCGGGCTGGGCTGGGTGGAGGTGGAGAGGAAGAGCTGCCGGAAGTAGGCGGCAGAGGTGGTGGCAGAGCAGGCGGCAGCTGCCAGGGAAACCGAGGCGCGGGACGCACGGCCCGCAGACAGGCCGGCCAGGAGGCGTCTCCGCGCGCCCAGGAGAGCCCCGTTTGCCTGGGCTGAGGGTCTCTAGTCCGGCAGCCTCCTCTGGACTCGGGCCTTTCCCTGAGCCCGCCAGGGGGCGCCGCACTGAGGGGGCTGCAGAGTGGGGGGCGGGCGCGGCTGACAAGAGAAGGGGCGCGGGGCCGGGCCCGAGGGGGAGGGCTTTTTCCCCCCGCTTAGGAGCTGCCCCTGGGCAGGGGACCGGGAGTCCTCACCTCCGGACTGAGGCAGGGGTCCCTGGGGGCGAGGAGGGCGCTTCGCCCTCTGCCCCCGCCGGCACCCTGGCCATGACGGGCAAGTCGGTGAAGGACGTGGATCGGTACCAGGCGGTCCTGGCCAACCTGCTGCTGGAGGAGGATAACAAGTTCTGTGCCGACTGCCAGTCCAAAGGTAGCGCATCCCTCCCGGCGGGCACGGGGTCTAGCTAGCCTCCGGCCGCGCCTGGGAGGTGGCCTGTGTGGGGAGGGGGTGTCTGGAGCTTAGGCCGCCCGACTCACGTTAAATGGTAAGGCGTGCTGCTCTTACTGATGAGGCTGCTGGGTGTTCTGCGGCGCCGGGCTGGTGTGGTGAGAGGCTGCGAGGGCGAGTGTGAGTGCCTGGGAGGCTGGCGATGATGGGGGTGGAAGTGGCGCGGTGTGTGCAGGTGAGAATGTCTGTATGTCAGGGCTCCGAAGGAGTTCTGGGCCGACTGTCATTTAGAGGCAGCCCAGAGCTCACCGCCTTCCACTTGCAAAGCTGGGGGGAGGAACTGCAGTGTGTGTGTGTGTGTCTGTGTGTGTGTGTGCGCGCGCGCGCGCGTGCAGGCGATGTGGGGGGGGGTGGAGAGGCAGAGAGCGGGGGAGGAAGAGAGGGAGGGAGGGGGAGGAGGGAAGTGAGATGACGGCAGGAAAACTGCTTAAATAATTTTTTAAGGTGGTGATTATTGCTGCCCGCTATTTGCTTAGCAGCTCCTTCTGTCATTTTACAGCCTTGCTGGGCTCTGTCAAGAGTGCATAGGTAGCTTTCTTCCTGGATGTGTGAAGGGGGTACCTGCCTTATGCAGTGACACAGTGCGGATTTCTAGACAGCCTGGCCCTGGCTGTGGAGTGCGCTGGAGGCCGTGTGTGTGTGTGTGTGTGTGTGTGTGTGTGTGTGTTGGCAGAAACTGGCAGATTGTGGCTGTAGTGCAGGATCCGTTTAATCAGTGGAGAGAAGGAAGGAGCGGATGCATCAAATTTGTTGTTCCACATGCTGACCCTTCCGAAGGTGAAATATGATCATGGTCAGTTGGCAGAGCCATTTAGTCTTTGTTTTCTGTGCCCTCGAAGATTCATGATTTGATCCAGTTAAAAATCAGTATGCTGGGAAAGCTTGGTTATAAGTGAAAGCTTGGTGATATGCTAGGAAAGCTTGGTTATAAGTGAAAGCTTGGTGATAAAGCTTCAGTGATCTACTGAAAATGGGTAGATACAAGCTTCTATAAATATTTGGTTTCCTTAATTTCTTTCTGAATTCTTTGGAATACAATTGGAGAAGTTGGGACAATACTTTTCCCTTTGGGGAGCAGGGGATAGTTCTATTTTGGGAGCTGTTGTTAATTTGCTTCTGTTGATAATGCAGTGGATTTAGCACAGTCCTTTGCCATGTAGCATATTCGGCACATAGTATACAACAAAGATTGAAATGTATTTGTATTTATCAATACTGAGAAAGGAAGGACATGCCTAGTTAATGCCTTTAGGTAATTACCATTTATTTTAGAAAAATGAGGTTATGAAAGGAGAACAGGGACGCATAAATTTAAACACCTAGTAAAATATTTTAATGCCCTCTGCCAATAGATAAATGGCATGTGCTTTCAGGAAATCAGGTCCCCAGACTTCTTTCCTGAATTTTTGCCTTAGCAAGAATTTGCTTTAAAAAGTATTTTAGAATCGGGAAGCCTGGGTGGATCAGTTGGTTGAGCACTGGACTTCAGCTCAGGTCATGATCTCCCAGTTCGTGGGTTCAAGACCCACACCAGGGTCTCTGCTATCAGTGTAGAGCCTGCTTTGGATCCTCTGTCCCCCTCTTTCACTGCCTTTCCCCGCTGGTGTGCTCTTGCTCTCTCTCTCTCTCTCTCTCTCTCAAAAAATAAAAAGTATTTTAGAATCAATTTATATTGAGTAGGTTAATTTCTTATAGTTAATTCTTATTAAATCTTGTCCTAGTTCTATTGGAAGATTCAGTTTAAAATGTAGGAGTGTATCTCCTGGGTTTACTCACATTCCCTTATGTCCTTAGCTGACAGATCTGGAGTCACAGTGAGGCAACCCACGAGAGTGAGCATTGCTACATTTGGGGAGTCAGATGCCATTTTGATGATTGGTACTACCCTCAACCCCCCATTTCTCCTACTACTCATACTTACTCACATTCCAATGAAATATAGCATATGGAAGAGAGAGCTTGATTCATCACTTCTTCCCCCAGACTTTCCATTGCTCTTTATCAATAGCATTACTGAGGATCAGGTAATGACATATTAATTAATTCTTAATGAGAACTATTAACTACTGGCTTGCGAACTTTTTTAACTGCTATCAATGGTAGAATTCTGGCTCCTGAAATGATTTCTTATCACAAAGTAGTTTTACATTTTGGCTTGGTGGCATCAGTGACTTGGCCATTGTAGTAAACATGTAATGACAAGGTGCCAGTCATCTTTCTAACTTTTTTTTAATGTTTACTTATTTTTGAGAGTGAGAGACAGAGTGCAAGCAGGGGAGGGGCAGAGAGAGAGGGAGACACAGAATCCGAAGTAGGCTCCAGGCTCTGAGCTGTCAGCACAGAGCCCAACACGGGGCTCTAACTCACAACCTGTGAGCTCATGACCTGAGCTGAAGTCTGACGATTAACTGACTGAGCCACCCAGGCGCCCCGAGTCATCTTTCAATTCAGTTAAATTACACATTGTTGAGGCCTCAGTTTATCCATTTTGTGAATAATCTAGCTCCTTCCACTCTTTCAATTCTCCTCACTCATTTTTCTCCTCCTTTTTCCTAATTCTGGTTGTCGTAATGATCATACAGACAACTACTAGATCATGGAAGTTGATACTTCCATGGAAGTGTCTGGAAGTGTCCATGGAAGAGACACTTATATCAGGAGATTAAGTTACCTGTTAGCTCTGGTAAAAAATACCAGAGTGGGAGGAGAATTTAAAAACTTCTGGGTTTGGAAAATGCGATTTAGATCTGAGTTTATTTATCCCTATGCCTCATGTTGTTTCTTACTCAGAAGAGAGCTAACTGTACAGGACTTGGTGAGTGATTACTGCTCCATTAATATTAAATCACATAGTACAGCCCTGGGCTGCAGACCTATAAGCAGGTAGTTTTGTGATGTTCTAAAATAACCCTTTGGTAGTGGCTCTTCTTTTTAAAACCTTATACTTGCTTAAGGGTGTTATTATCTTCAGATACGTAATGTGAACACCAGAGTAGAGAACAAGCATGTGTGTTCTTTATATAGTATGAGCTCTGTTGGTCCTGGGAGTTTTAACTCTCTTGAACACAAGACTCAGCAGTGTCTGGGACCTCCAAGGCACTGAAGTGATTCTTGTGTGGCAAAGGGAGCTGCTTTGGCACTACCTTTTTAAAAATGACTTATTTTTAGGTCGAAAGATATGGTTTCCTTGTCACCCAAAGATACTGTGACCTTTTGGTAAATTTTTGGACTCATTTAAGCAGTGCTATAACAAAGGACAAGCATACTGAAAATTCCAGATATGCCAATGGTAGCTCTACTTAGTTGAGGCTGGGTCCCATTTTTGGATAGACCTTGTGGGGTTGTACTCGTCAAAGGCTTAGTCTTTAGCTCTGCAGTTCCATAATCAGTGGGTCTGGAATAACTCCTACTAATCAACCTCTTCAGAGACTGGTTTAAACTAGACACTATCTTATTTACCATGTAAGGATCAATCTTTGTTATGACCTGGATACCT
Organism: Cryptoprocta ferox; assembly: GCA_028646485.1. Classification (NCBI taxonomy): domain Eukaryota; kingdom Metazoa; phylum Chordata; class Mammalia; order Carnivora; family Eupleridae; genus Cryptoprocta; species Cryptoprocta ferox. Next base: position 71,613,660 of record CM053570.1, on the reverse strand, counting down.
TTGTCCACTAATAGGACATTACTCTCTCAGTATCAAGTTTTTTTTTTTAAACATTGAGGGCTTTTTAATGAGCAGAGAATTAAAATGGAAGAGATTTGATGGTCTTGTGGCATATTAACTACAGACTGTGAAATACCACATGGAATTCTGGAGTTTGACAGAAATTTTGTAATATTTGGTACTTTCCCCTTCTGCTGCATCCTGTCTCTAAAATGTTTTACCTTGAATTACCTAACCACTGCTTCTGTTCCAGTTTCCATTATATGCTCTTAAATTTATTTTATTTTAAAAATTTTGTGTTTTTGTGAGAGAAAGCGCAAGCAGGGAAGTAGGGCAGAGGGAGGAAGAGAATCTTAAGCAGGCTCCAGGCTCAATGCGGAGCCCAGCTTGGGGCTTGATCCCACAACCCTGGGATCATGACCTGAGCTGAAACTGAGAGTTGGAAGCTCAACCGACAGAGCACCGAGGAGCCCCTATACTCTTAAATTTAAAAGATGTCACTGTCGTGTGGTTCAAACTTTAAAAGGTTCGAAGGGGAATATGTACAAGGAAAAGTTGTATTCTTCGATCCAAGTACTAACCAGGCCCGGCCCTGCTTAACTTCTGAGATCAGATAGATCGGGTGCGTTCAGGGTGGTGTGGCCGTAGACAGGAAAAGTTGTATTCTAATTCCTAATCCCTTAGCCGCCATTTTCCCTTTCTCGAAGTAACCACTTTTGGCAATATCGTATGTGAATTTTGAGAGGTAATATGTACACAAACAATTACTTTTTTTGTTTATTATTATTATTTTTTAGTAATCTCAGTACCCAGCTTGGGGCTTGAACCTACAACCCCAAGATCAAGAGTCACAAGCTTCTCTGACTGAGCCAGCCAGGTGCCCTATAAGCAACTACATTTAAATATATGATTTTTCAGTGCTTTCATGCAGGGAGTAATATTACAGTTCACGGCACCTTGCATTTTTCAATCAGTAGTATAACACAGACAGCATCCAAGTGCTCTCTCCATGCACAGTGAGGAGCTCCATTCTCTCAAGGTATTTTCTAAGGTGATACATAGGTCATCTTGATTAAATTCAAAGGTATGCCTAAGTGACTGGGAAACATCTGCTCTTGTTGAAGTCATCTTAAAAAGTGTCCTAGGTCTGTCCATAGCACACAGAAGCTCACATTTCAGGTGGTGAAGAAGCAAAGGAAAGGAAGGGGCTGCCGACTTGATGTTGAAACATCCAGTTAAACTCCTTCACTCTGTTTATTTTAGCTTTGTGGCCTTCAGCACTGCCCTGAACTGTCTCAGTTTAATTTTCCTCGTTTGAAAAATGAAAGTGCCTTGTAAACGAAGTGTTCCACAAATGTAAGCATCACTTGCTATCACCATTGCTGGGCTGATGTGTGCTACCTTGGTTTTATTTGTTTCACTTTCTGACTTTATTCCCTTAAATACTCCAGTGACTGGAAGCTATGGTTAGAATGACTCACTCAATAATTCCCTAGTCTTTAAGCCAAAACCATTTCCTATATATGGGGGTTCTGGCATGTTTGCAAACGTACTTTATAGTACCGTTGAGGATGGTCTCTGGATTTCTCCTCACTCTTCAAACTTGTCTGAAAGATTAGACCAAGGAACTTTATGTAGAGATTTTCTAAAGTAGTCCTAAATTGTAACTTGAGTAAATTAATCTCTAGCTTTGCTTTATATTTGTTTTGTGTTGATAGCTAAGTCATTGCTTGTTAAGTAGCATTTCTTAGAACATGAACTTTCCTATTAGGTTTTAATTATTTTACCTATACTTGTGGCACCTTCTGAGAGGTTAATAAAATTCCATCAAATCTAGACAACAGAAGTAGTTTTGTGTCCATCTCTAGTTGTTAAACTCTCTTCTCCAGCCAAGATCAAATAAGTTTCTGGGTTTTTACAGCCACTGCACCTTAACTCTAACAGTCATGGCTGGGTTGACACAGTTACACTGAAAGTAATTTATCAAAGTCCTCATTCGACTGCCTTTTAATATCAACTTGTTAAGCCTGTTCCCTGGGAGATCCTTTCCTGTTTGTTCTCCTTGTCCTTTAAATAATATTCTGTGGCAGTGGGATAGAGTACAAAATACCTTATGATTTAGGGGAAACTCTGCAAGCCTCAATCCCACACTATATATATTCATTCTGAAAATATTTCTAAGCACTTACTTTGGGTCAGACACTGTATCAGGATATGTAGTAGATTCAAAGCTAGGGCCTTTGGTCTGAAGGATGACACAGTTGAATGGGGAAGCAGATGTGTAAACTGATAAATGATGCAATGTGGTATTATCATGATGACATTGTGTGTAGGGAGAAATGAACGACTGGAGAAAGCAAACAAGTCTGCCTCAGGAAGTCATGGCTTCAAAGAGCCGCATAGGCTGTGTCTTGAATGATAAGCATGACTTTGCCAGGTGAATTTAGGGGACTTTGCATTCTAAGCAGAGGAAAATGGAATGTGCAAAGCTTCCAAAGTATTGTGTGTGTGTGTGTGTGTGTGTGTGTGTGTGTGTGTGTGTGTTCTCTAGTATATTTTGACTACATGTTGGGGATTGGCAAGGGATAAAGTTTTGACAGGTAGTGGGGGGCCAATAAGGTTAAAATCCTAGCCCTGGAGTTGATTTGCTGTATAGTATTGAGATTATGGATATGCTTTAGACCCTCTGTTGGGTAAGAAGCCCATACTATTGGAAGTCTACCTGCTACTCAAATGGAATTATAAGTATTGCAGATATGAAATGTTTTATAATTGATGAGAAGTAAGAGAGGTCTCAGTGTTGTGCCCACAAGATAAATATGGAAGTGTACCTTCATGAGTACATTAAATTATCTTGGAAAAGTCTAGTGAAATGCCAGCAGTAGATATTATGTCATTTCTGGAGTTGACGACGTTGATTTTGAGGCTGAGCATGCTTAGATACTCAAGCGGTTTAAGAGTGCTGAATATTTGATGTGTGTTCTTGGCTGCGGAGTGCTTAGGAGTATAAGCAGGTAGCTTGCAGCCTGATCTCTCAGTACACTTTTCAGCAAACTTATTGCTTTCCAATAAATCAGAAAATTACTTTCTTTCTGCATTTTTCATCTGATGTCATTATGACATGTAGGTGGCAGCTTTCTTGGGCACAGTTGTCTATGTAACTGTTCACCACATGAGTCATTGTCTGTTTCTATTCTTCTGCCTGAAAATTCCATCTTGGAAATGATGTCATGCAGTTGGTGACTGCAACACTTTACTCATTATGCACATTGCAGCTGGCTCTGTATGTTATGTTGATGGGACCTACCTATGCCATAGACAAGGGGTAAAGTGACTTGTTAAATGGACTCAGACTCAATTGCTTCAAATGATATCCCCCGTAATAAAGATGCCAAGAAAGAATCTGCATAAACACACATGTGTTACATTTCTGAGCATATAGTGCCTAACTTCTGTTATTGTGTCTGCTTAAATCCTTATCACAGTTGTACTTCTGTTTGAGCAAGTGGCCAGTTTAAGTAGATACTAATGTTGAAGAAGTTCTGTACTGGCCCCTGGAATGTGACAGTTCAGCCTACCACACTGAAAAGGTAGGAACCAAATCTATGTAGAGTAGAAGTAGAACACTTTAAACTTAATTCACTTTTACCAAATTCCTCTATCGTTAAAGAAATATTTCTATATTGATACATTTTAAATGTGCCACAGTTAACATGCTCCCTAGAATGTAAGCTCTACATGGAGCAGGCGTAGCTGTAGCTCTTAGTAAATATTTGTTTTAATGAATGAATTGATCTCATCATTATAAATTGTTTCTTATTAGAAGAAATCTTTTACAGGTTATCTGAATATTTGTTTGATTCTTAAGGAAGCTCAGTTTTAAAGTATATTTTAAAGTCAGGGACCTATCAGGGAAACAGAAACCCCTGTAGGTAGTACAAGCAGAGGGTATCTAATATACGTAATAGGTTACATGGATGATATTAAGACCTTAGCAGGTAAATGGGCTGGTGAGGCAACCCTGATATTAGCAACACCTGGGAGCTACTGTGCCCCTAAGGGAATGAGAAGGTGCCAGTGTCACCAAAGGCCAGAAGTCCGAGCTCTCTGGTGTGAGCTAGACGCACAGAAAGTAAAGCTGTGTGGTGCAGCTGGAACTGCAACCCTGTAAGAGAGCATTACCCTGGCTTCCCTCCTCCTCCCTCTTACCATCATTGGTGCCTCCCATTGATGGAACTTGCCCAGAAATCGGTTGGCAAGGGAGCCTGAGAGATGTAAGTCCCACTGACAGAGTGGAGCAAGGGTAGGATCCAAGTGGAGAGAGGCAAGGCACAGAGGGATTAAAAACAATCCCCAAGATGTTATTCTTTCTCCTTATAGGTAAATAGTTGAATTATTTTGGACAAGAGATAAGAAGTGTTTTCAGGCAGATACGACCTTGTGTGCTTCTAAAGAATCTTAACCATTGCTGAAAAAATAAGTAGTCCCAGGAAGTAATGTAACAACTCAGTCATTGGGTTGTTATCCTACATAATTCGTATGTGTGACCAGGAAAATTGGCTTCCGTTGAATCTGTATTTCACTATTATTCGCTTCAAGGAGCAGTTTATCAGTTTGGTTACTCTAAAAATAAGTTCCCATCCTGTTGATCCTGGGAAGCATTGGGCATGATTGTGTGTGTGTGTGTGTGTGTGTGTATACACACATACACTAAGCTTGTCTCATCTACAACTGAAAGACTTGAGTCAATGGCATGTAAGATGTACAAAGAGTTTTGAGGATTGCAGCCTTCTAACATGGTACAGATGAGACTTTCCTTGACAGTAATTGCAATGGAGCTAATTTTCCTTGTGCTACACATCATTTTAACTAGTCTTATTGGTTTGTTTGGGGATCCCCCCCCACAGCTTCAGATAGGTTAGCACTGGGGGAGGGAGGTGACATCACCGGATCCACTTCCTTCTGTACCAGACCTGAAAAATATTTTTTGTCTTCTAAGGAAGGTTGCTGCTGTTCCATTTAAAGGCAGAGCTTTCCAAGGTACTGCTAGTAGTTTTATTCTTGATTATAAAATGTTTAATGAGTTACATGATAGAAGTTTGGCACTTTCGAGAAGGGCTTTTTTTGTCAATCAGGTCACCTGCCTTTGGGCCCCTGCTACATTAATGGAATTGCTGGAACTAGGCCAGCAAAGGTTTTCAGTAGAGTGTGAGTATGTTCCTCTTTAGGCTGTTATTTTCCACAGAGGTGACGGGTAAGCGACTCTGAGTATAGTTACTATCTACAAAAATTGCATAGATTTCATTGTTTTTCTCTTTCCTCCCCAAATCAATTTCCTCTTGGCAGGTACAATTCACAGATGTAATTAAAATGTAATTTGGTATTCTAAAAAGCATTTCAGACTGCTTCCCAGAGTACCAGTTCTTTTCAGCCAGTCCATTCCAATTTAAGAGGTACATGTATGCATTTTTTTGAAGCCTCCTGTTTAATGATTACAACATTTTGCTACTGTGTTTGACTCTTCCATTTTCCAAACTTTCTCCTTCCCTACCCCACTCTTCTGGCTCCCGTATTTCCCCACAGGCTTTGTGGATGCTGGTCCATTGATGGCTGAACTGCAGGTCCCTTCCCAGTGGAAACCCCCAGAGATGAGCCAAATCTACCTTCAGCTGTGGCCATCCGTCAGTGTAAGGTTGCCCTGGTGGTTGTCTTCAGTTTGTCCAGCACTCCTCTCCCTCACTCCCCCTCCCCCCACCCTTCCTCCCGTGTGGCTGAAACTTGCCCTGGAATCCCGCCTTTGTAACATATCACTGGGCAGTAATAAGATTTTGATATCGCGGCTGCTTTTCATTTTCAAGTAATGTTAAAAAATTCTCTGATCGTTTTTGTCGACCATAGCCCTCTTTCCCCCACCCAGTTTGTATATTTCCTATGGGTATTCTGGTTTGCTTTTAAATGTATATAGGGTATGGTTTATTTAGAAATTATTGGATTTCATAAGCCCAACTGGAGAGTGCTTTGTTGGTTTTTTTTTTTTTTTAATTTCAAGTCAGAACTTTCAAAAAGAAATTTCTTAATCTGAAACAATGAGAACTGGATCCCTCAGGCTCCATTTCATTTCTCCTCACCGAAAAAATAAATGTGTAATGTTCTCATTTTATGATGTGTTGAAAATAATGAAGCAAATACAGGAGTAAGAGAGGCCTACTCTCAGCTGTAGGTCATAAGCCTGGTCCTTCCGGAGTGATTTGAGAAAACAGAGCACCTCCTCATTTCCTTTTTTTTTTTTTTTTTTTTTTAAATGAGCCTGCTGTCTTTCACAGCTTGTGATAGGAAGACCATAAAATCCCCAAGCCTTAACCGCTACCACTGAGCTTACTTCTTTCAGGTCTACACATTAATCCTACAACGTAACTTACCGAAATGCACTCAAAATTGGTTTTGTTGTTCAGCTTCTTCCTCTTTCCTTGCCTTAACTGGAAGTCCCCTATGTGTAGATTTAGAAATGAGTTCTCTAGTATTTCAAGCCTTGAGTCTTAATAGTAAGACAAAAGCCTTTTGTCTTAATATTGTTTAGATGATTGCTTTTGTTCTTATGCCTTCAAAAAATAATTTCTTACAAAATTTTCTGTGTGAGCTGGTAACATCTTATGCTACACTATAAAGATCGTGAAGGAGAGGGCATCGGTGTCTTTTTCTTGCCGATACTTTACCACTTGGGTTATAATTGACACAAGCCCTTCGATGAAAAATAGGAAGGACATTCTGTTCTCTTCGCATGATGCTTTTGTTCAAAATAGCGATAAACAGTAATGGAAACCAATATTAAGTGTGGCAGCTGATTTGAGAAAGAGTGAAAAGATTCAGGCTCTTCTGCTATGTTGAAAGCATTTATATTGAAAGAACAGCTGTTTGGAACTGGGGACCCTGTCTCTCTGAAGGTAGGCCTGAGGAGTTTGGTTAGAGGAACTGTCTTAAAACTAGAGGAGAATTGTGATAAAGACAGGCAGTGTGAGTGCTATGCGAATGTCCCAGCTTGTATGTGAGAGAAGGAAAGAATCATTACATGTAGCACTGTAAGGAAGATTCCAGAGCAGTTCCTCTGAGGTTTCTGACTTGGTTCTGAGCCTAGTTTGGAAACAGGAGTCTGATACAAGTGACTCCAATCAAGGGTCCATATTGTGGGCAGAGTAAAAATAGGGCTCAGTTTCATTAGACTTCTTAGTGCATTTAAGGAAAGGAAAACATTCATCACCATAGGTCAATTATTTTTTGTCTTGTGGGATATTGGGGAGTGGGGAAACAGGAAGGTCCTTATGCTTATTAGCTAAACATCATTAAATGTTATTTCTTAGAAAACAATTTTTCTCTGCTTTTGAAAATTACTCATATTTGTAAAAAACATTGGAATGCATGACAAAAGTATAATGATGCAGAAGATATTTCACATAATCCCTATCACCCATTTTTTTACTTGAACTTATTCCATAATAATTTTATATTGTTGTTTTGCCTAACATTTATCATAAGCATTTTTCATGACATTAAAAACATTTAAGTACCTTTATTGTCTTCCATCATTTGAATATGTCATTGCTTATTTAACTCTTGTGCAGTTATTGGACATTTGGGTTTGTAGTTATTCAGCATTATAAATAATGGTACAATGTAAATTTTTGTGTTGTTGTTAGACTCATGGGTTATTTATGTGTTCAGAGTTGAGTGGTCATGTGGGCCCTCTAATTTTAAAATGTTGTCAGGGAGTCCTCTGGGCTGAGCCCATGCAGAGATGGCCTTGCTGTGGGGGTGTCATTTGTGAACTGCTTCACTGCAGTAGACATCTGTTGAAGTGAAGAGTGGAGAGCTGCAGAGAATCCCGGCTTAACCATAAAGAACAAATTTATGGGACATATTCACAGCAAGATGGTCCAAGATACATTTTTTTAAGTTTTATTTATTTATTTAGAGAGAGAGAGAGAGAGAGCACACAAGCAGGGGAGGGGCAAGGAGAGAGAGGAAAAGAGAGAATCCCAAGCAGGCTCCTCGCTGTCAGTATGGAGCCCGACTCAGGGATTGAACTCACAAACTGGGAGATTATGACCTGAGGCAAAACCAAGAGTCGGATGCTTAACTGAGCCACCCAGGTGCCTCCCCCGTCAAGATATATTCTTATTTCATGCATAGTCTTCCACATTATATGCTTGCTATACGGAAGTGTTGTTGTGCATTGATCAGCATCTTACGTTGTTCATACATTCCTCCTTCACTTAACCAGTCCCCTGGGAAGGTAGACTAGAGGTCCTACATTGGTAGCAAGGGGGTAATACTACTGCATTTGTGTTTGGTTTTGGGTGGGGTTTTTTTGGTTCTTTTTTAAGAGATTTCCTTGGACTGTAAATTCCATGAGGACAGGGACTGTGTCCCATGTATGCCTATATACGTACTGCACAGAGTCTGGTACAGAGTGTCTCTGTCTCCATCATGAACACTGTTACTCTGTTAATGTATGTTCGGATCATATTCTTTTTTCATTTTGTTTTTTGAAAGTCATCCTCCTGCTGTTAACTCTGATGAGTGAAGACCTGTGACAGTCCAGGCAGCTGAGCAGGTGAATTTCATGGCTGCCTTATTGTAGTCACTTCTTTGTGCCATCTCTTTTTTTGTGCTTCTGGCACCTGTGCCGCTTGGAAAGTGAGAGCCAGTCACGAAGCTAGTACTCTGCCCTCTCAGTGGGAGGCTTTCGTGTGACACATCATCTTGGGAGAAATGCAGCATGGGGTGTGAAACAGGAGGCTGGAAAAGCACTCCTTTAGCCTTTTTGTGGGATGGGAGTAAATGTTTAGACACTGTTCTCAGGTGCTGCAGAAATTAATAATAACCTTGCAGCAGTTTTAGAAGCCCTTCTTGTATCCACGAGAACGGGTTTGTTTAATTTGAAGAACCCTGTTTTAGCTCTTTTGAAGCTGTGATTGTTTTCCTAGAGGCCTGCCCTGGGTTCCTCTACACAGTGTTCCTCTTGCAGGATCTTTCTGTCCACACCACTGACATTTGCCCCACCCCGTTGCACCACACTTTCTGACCCGTATCTCATTATACCCACTTCTGAAACATCTAGTTTTGAAACATGGTAGTGAGTGTTTTCTTTTTGAAAGGGCAAATCTCTGCCTTTTGCTCTCCTCCCTTAAGCCAGGACTGTTTTGATGACTAACATTCACCTTGCCACTGGACTAACCTTAGTCTGTACTTTGATCCCAGAATTCACTTCTAGTATGCTGTTTGTTTGAAAATGAAAGTTCTCCAGCTTGTTTGGATACAGTTATGATTCAGTTACACTGGCACTGATTTTCTGTCTGTTTGCCGTTGGCTGGGGATCCAGTGATGTGTTAGGAAAGCTGCTGCACACCGTTGTGGAGAGAAGGTCATGTGTCATGGTCTTGCACAAGGGTTGTTTGTTGACTCGGACTTTGTGTAAAGCCTCCTTCTGGGTGAAAGGCATGAGCTTCCCTTCAAATAATTGAAAGGCACATTCTGCCTGGCCACTTGTTCTTGAGCTCTAGTGTGTTCCACTCTTCTCCACCTTGGGGCTTCTTTTGAGGAAGAGGAATGTGGGTAGGAAGGGGTGTGAATAAGCCTTCACACGCCATCTCAGTTGTTGGGCATCCTAGGAGCAGAGAGTGAATTGTATGTTGTACTAGAAAAGAACACCTAAAGAACAGGGTATCAATTTAGCAACCATTATTGAGCATCTATGTATAACACACATTTGGGGGTGTATAAAGATGATTCTGGCTCCAGCCCCGCTGGTGATTTCTTCCATGAAGTTAGGTAAATAAATGTCTTGACCTCTCTGGGCCTTAGTTTCTCCATCTGTGCTTGGACTAGATCATCCTTGTGGTTGTTCCTGATTTTGGGATTCTGTATTTAAATTTTTATCTGTTTGTTACAGAACAAGAGAAAAGACTTTTTCACAGAATTGGTATATTCTTCTATCTCGCATGCTTCAGACTAAATGGCCTAGAAACAATTCCTGTAGAGAAGGACTTCTCAGTCTCAGCCCTTATTGATATTTTGGCTACTTCTTTGTTGAGAGGCTGTCCTGTGCCTTGTAGGATGTTTACCAGCATCCCTGGCCTTGCCCACTAGATGCCAGTGGCACTCCCCACTCCCTGCCAGTCATGACAACTAAAAATGCCTCTGGACATTGACATTGCCCCTTGGGGGGAAATTGCTACAGTTGAAAAGCACTACTCTAGAGGGTGAAGAGTGGTACTGTTTGAATGCGGGCTATTCTTAATATCTATTTTCATATTGTTCCTCTTCTGCTTATTACCTAACCTGGGGATGAAGAATGAAGAGCAACCTCATTGGTCAAGAGCCACATCACTCTTCTTTAGTAGCTTCTTCCAAAGAAGAAGAAATATGCATTTCCTACTGGGTGGGCTCAGTTTGCATCTTCAGTATTATTTTTAGATTGTGAGTAGATACTGGTTGTTGCAAAGAGGAAGTTAAGGCTTTAACCTAAAACAACCTAAAACATGTAAAGAAGTAAATGTCCCCAGGGAGTGAAGACAGTGACTCCTAGTGAATCAAGTTAGCTTTTGCTACTGAAGTGAAGTCATGATTGATAATTCAATCATAATACCAAGTTTTGAAATATCAGGTCCACCTGGCAGACTTTGGGGCTTATTTGTTTGTTTAAGATTTTATTTTTAAGTCAACTCTATACCCACCGTGGAGCTTGAACTTACAACCCTGAGATCAAAAGTCCAGTGCTCTGCTGACTGACCCAGCCAGGCGTCCACCTGGCAGACTTTGAAATAATTGCCTAGCTGTTAGCTCAGCGATCCCTCCCCTATATACCTCCGCCCCACCTCCTCCCTACCACCGAGGTAGTGATTGAAATGTGCTAGTTCCCTTATGAGATCTAATTTTAATACTTGCTACTTTTGCTATAATATGTTGGCTTTTGGCTGAATAACTTTGCATTTGCCTCCAGTGCCATCTTTTCCTCCTTTCTTGTAAATCTACAGTCTTGACTAGGTTGGGTACAGAATGATGCTGTTGGCTGACTGGGGTAGAGTGTGTTTTGTGACCGTCCTTGCTGGGATGCTGGGATCCCAAAGCCATGATTTAAATGCTTAAGTCTATGTTGGTCCCTATCCCTTGGTCCTGGCAGGCTCCGTGTACCATCCCAGCTGAGCTTTTGCTGGAGTAATTGCCCACATAGAGGCTTCAAGCCAAACAATTGTTCGTACTGAGATAGTCCCACTGTTTAGCTCCTAATGAAACAATCTCCTTCCTGCCCCCAATGAAAGCAGCTATTTTTTATTTCCTCCCTCCCTTTTTGGAGATGCTGTATCTCAGCCCCCACTCTTCTATCTTATTCATAAATGCTTTAAGCGGGGTCTTTGTGCAGAGGAAATTGGCTAGAGCCAAAATATCATGGGCTAACCAGGAGACAAAGAGCAGTAAGGACACCCTTTCCCCAACTTTCTGTGTAGGATATTTAAATTACCTTTGTGTGATTATCTGAGTAATAAGTGATTTAAACCTCAAGTCCACATAAGAAAAATACGTTTTTAATTTTTTTTTAATTTTTTTAAAATTTATTTTTGAGAGAGAGAGAGAGAGAGTATGAGCAGGGGAGGGGCAGTGAGAGAGGGAGACACAGAATCAGGGAAGCAGGCTTCAGGCTCTGAGCTGTCAGCACAGAGCCCAGTGCGGGGCTTGAACTTGTGAACCGCGAGATCATAACCCAAGCGTAAGTCGGACGCTTAACCAACTGAGCCACCCAGGCGCCCCACTAGGTTTTTTAAAAGTATACTGAATTAGGCAGTTGTTACCTAAAGGAGCTCACAGAAATAAAATAAATAAAAATAAAATAAAATCAAAATAAAACCGAACCACAAAACAACCATAGATGAGTGCCACAGGACAACAATAAGATGCTGTGGGAATCAGGGCAGGAAGGACAAGAGGCTTGATTGGGAAAGTGGATGGAGCAAGATTTTCACAAAATTATGTTTTGCAAATATAAGTAATAGCCTAGGTAAAGCTATTTGTGAGAGATCTTAAGTTGATGAGGAAGGTACGAATAGCCCAGTTTTCTTTACTGACCAAACTTTAGAATCTCCAGAATATGAATTCAGGAAGAGAATCCAGAGTAGAGATGACAGGTTGCCAGGGAGCTCCAGTGTGTCCTGCTTCTCTTTCCCACTTTGGGTAGCTTCTTCTGGATTATCGGTGCTTTCACATGTAGCCACATCTACTCTAAAGCTCTGGCTCAAATAGAGACATAGTCACTTCCTTTGATTCTTTCCCCTTAGCCCTGTGAAGACTGTTTAGAATTTTGGGGCACCTGGGTGACTCAGTCAGTTAAGCATCTGACTCTTGATTTTGGTTCAGCTCATTATCTCATGGTTGTGAGATTGAGCCTTGCATCGAGCTCCAGCCTGCTTAAGATTCATTCATTCATTCATTCATTCTCTCTCTCTCTCTCTCTCTCTCAAAAAAAAAAAAGACTGTTTAAAACTTTGAGGAGAAAGGGAGAATAAAAGGAATTTATTACAAAATATATACGAAATTTAAAAAGTCACCCTTCGAAAGTTTAACTGCTGATCCTACCTCCCTGTTCCGCTTCCCAATTCTGAGGTCTCTGTGCCTTAGCTTTATGGGACCAATATAGCTTCTTGATTACCTTGCCTGATTTCTTTTTGCTCAGCACCAGACTCTCCTCCAGGTGAAAGGTGCTAAGGACCCACCACCCAGGAGTTCATGCTCTAGAGAACTTGACCTAGAGGTAAAAGCCAGGCTAGCCTTCTTGTGCTGCTGCTCACTTAGGGCTCTTTTACTCATTTCTTAGTAGATAGGTGTCCAGGCCTCTTCCTGAGGTTGTTGACATAAGAGACCTCATCCTCCAAGTTAAACTCAAGATTCTCCAGAAAGAGTGAGGCTTTCCACTTGGAGGCCCAGCAGCTATGCCACAACTTGTATACTGCTCTCTCAGGGGAGCATTTATTTAACAAGAACTGTGTATATACTGGATTTTTTTTTTAGAAGGGAAACTTTTATTTTGACTGCATAAAATTTAAGAACAGTTAAATACAAAAGTGCATTCTTTTCTTTCTCCTCCACCTCCTCCTCCTTCTTCTTTTAGCAGCAAAGCACATTCTAAAGTTTATTTATTTTTGAGAAACAGAGAGAGTACATGCACCCTCGGAGCAGGGGAGGGAGAGAGAGAAAGAGAGACAGGGAGAGAGAGAATCCCAAGCAGGCTCCACACGGTCAGCATGGCTCAATCTCATGAAACATGAGATCATGACCTAAGCCAAAATCAAGAGTCAGACGTTTAACTGACTGAGGCACCCAGGTTCCCAGCAAAGCACATTCTAAACAAAGTAACAAAGGTTAAAAAGAAATTTAAAAATTAAGAAATGAATAATTGTAAAATGTCAGTTCCCCTAATCTATGAATTTAGGGATAAATGGATATAAACATTACTAAGTTTAGTTGGGGGTGTTGCTTTTTACTTTTTGTTTATGTTGCATGGTTTTTAAAATGAATCAATCAAAGTTTACGGGGCCCCTGTCTGGCTCAGTCAGTGGAGCATGTGACACCTGTTCTCAGGGTCATGAGTTCGAGCCCATGTTGGGGGTAACATAAAACATAAAAAACATAAAAAAATAAATGTAAAAAACGAATCAAAATTTATTTAGATAAATATTAAATTACTTTTGTAGGTGTTTAAATAACAGCTCTTTGCGTTTTCTGTATTGTTTCAAGTGTCTGTACCCGATTGCATCAAACTTCAATTAATGGTTTAAGTAATCATGGGTATTTTATTTCTGTCAAAGTGCGGTAGTTATACTGTCCAATTCTAGAGAGTCCAATGAATTGGAAATAACATGTTCCTAAGAATTATATTAAGCACTGTCTTAGGGATTATAATGAGAGCAAATGTATCAATTAAATAACAGCCATTTCCTAAAAAGATAAATCGAAACCACTTTTATAATAAAATAATTTACTTATTTAATATTTATTTAAGATATTAAATATTTTATATTAATTTAAAATAATAAAATCATTTTATTTATTTAATAGAATAAAATTATTTATTTTAATGTTTGCTTATTTTTGAGAGAGAGAGACAGAGAGAGACAGAGCTCAAGCAGGGGAGGGGCAGAGAGAAGGAGACACAGAATTCAAACCAGGTTCCAGGCTCTGAGCTGTCAGCACAGAGTCCGATGTGGGGCTCGAACCCATGAACCATGAGATCATGAGCTGAGCCAAAGCCGGACACTTAACCGTTGACTAAGCCACCCAGGTGCCCCCAAAATTACTTTTAGAGAGAGCAATAGGCAGATGTCCTGCTGTGGTTGTGGATGTTCGGAGGGCAGCTGCTGTAGAGCTAAATCAAATCTGCATGTGACCCTCAGGCCTCACAGCTTAACCTTCCTTGTTCCTGGGGAACCCAATGAAGGGAAGGCGTACCCCCACCCTCCCAGGCCTCTGTTTGGTGAATTAGCCACTTGGGAGAAGTTGGAATTTAAACTTTCTGTGAGCCAGTATTTGTCTGCTGTGACCATTTTCTTTTCTTAGCTCATTGAGCTTTCCTCTCAGTCAACAGGGATGCCAACCAACTTTGTTGAGCTTTTTTCTCACGGGCCATAATCCATCTTTGGCAGAGGACATATTTCTTTCCTATTCTCTCTCAAGGTCTTCAGCCCTCTTTCTGTAGGAGTTGCACTTCTAGTGTCCACTGCTGATATCTTGTACACTTTGGGAAGTTTCTGTATTTCTAAGCAGTAAGTTACCTTGTTAATGAACTTTCTGCATGTTTCATTATGTGTTCTGGCCGTAGTCCAGTCAGTGTTTGAAGTTTCTGCTAAAGCTTTGAAATTTCACTTTCAAGCTGTGAATACTCAAACTGCAAAGATGCCTGCTCAGTTTGGAAATTTCACTGGACCTGCAGCCTCTTTTGTTTCATTTGACTTTCTTCACATAATTGTTTAAATGTTCCTAGCTTTTCTCCTTCAAGCCTTTTCAAAGGGACATTTAAGGTAACGGAGTGGATGAGTTTCTTCAAACCGCCTTTGGACTCATAGTCTAGGTGGTCTCCATTTTCTGATCCACTCTCTTTGTCTAATCCCAAATTGCTGTCATTCACGTAATCTTCTCTAGAGAGCAGGCAGGTCTATCATCTCCAGAGCAGCTTCAGTCGTAGATTTTTAGCTGGCTCTCTGTATCATTTACAACTTATTTCATTTGTGTCTTTGAGTTTTCAAGCATTTTTTTTCCCTTCTCTTCTCATACTCTTTGCTTCCGTCCTGTGGCTTCTTGGGAAAGCAGCTCTAGACTTTCCTAAAAAAGAGTGTTTTCAACCACACTGTCCGTTCTTTCCCTCTGAAGTTGTTCTACATTCTTCTGACATCCTTTTAGTGTTTTGGCGCCAGTCCCTAGGAATTGGAGAGATTTCGAAGTATCTTTGAGTGACCCATGTGTGTCCTCAAAGGCAAGCTGTCATCACTGCATGAAATGAAAGTTTAGGGGGCTCACTTTTCTATTCTTTTTTGAGAAAGCCTACTATATGTTCAAGTGAAGAGGTGGACATGTTTAGACTTGTATTTTTTTGCCATACCCTATGTTTGTAACATCAGAAGACTGGCCTCCACTGGAGGCATCAGCTTGAGCAATCAGCCTCATCTTCTCACCGACTTGATGAGATTTTTCAACCTGGGGCAGAAAATCTTTTGACTAGCTCTTTTCCTCTCCTTAAAATATGTTGGCTCTTTACCATAAAAACAATCATAGCAGCACATACCAGAACCTCCCAGGGAAACCCCAAGAGACTGGGGCCTTGTCTCAAGCTTTCAGACAGCACCAAGAACAGCTGGTCCAGGACTGGCCGGAAAAACACTTTGTGGCAGTCGGGAGGCCCTCTGTTTGGAATCAGGGACTTACCATGTCCAGGCGTCCCTCTGTCTGTGTCCTGTCCCTGAATGTGAAAAAGGCCTCTGGGTGTCTGTGGGTAGGATTGACCCTCTGACATTTCCCTGTGAGGCTGGAACATACCAGCTGGCACCTGTACACGTGGTTTTAAGGGGGAAGTGATGTCTCCATTGGTATATACAGGCCAAGAGAGGAGTAATAAGAATGGATTCTAGAAAGGCCCAGATCAGGCAAGAATTTAAGCCACACTTAGGATTTTGGAGTTCACTTGGTCATGGAGGTCCAGTTACATGTCTTTTAATGGGGCGATGACATCATCAGAACATACCTTGCCAGAGTGTCCTTTTCAGAGCAAAAAAAAAAAAAAAAAAAAAAAAAAAAAGCCAAAGTAGGATCCTGTCCTTTCCCTTCTGAAGTGTTCTGAAGAGTTGAGTGAGAATGGCACAGGTTGGTTGATTTGGTAGTTCTTTATTACCAGTAAGATCACCTAAGTATCTACTGCCAGGACAGAGAGGACGAGTTACATAGCCTAAACTACGGTGAATCCCTACCTACTACGGGCCAGGAAAGTAAGCCTGGGGTGGACTTAAGTTTACTAAATGTTAACTGCCCTTCCTTTAGTCTTTTCAGAGTGGTTCACTGAATTTTAGAGATACTGTTACTACCCTTTAGAAGAGGTAGGTTTCAGAGATAATCTAATCTAGGTAAGGAAATTGACTCTTGGAGAAGTGAATTGACTTGCCTGAAGTCAAACAGCTGATTTTGTGGTACAGCCTAGATAACCCATATTTTTAGCTCTGTGGGTAGCAGGGGCTAAGTAAATAACATGAGATATGTACAAGCATGTTCTGGACTAGTTCAGAGCAATTACTGGCTTTGCTAGGATTTAAAGGAAATGGATAGCCACTGTGTAGAGCTGCTGAGGAAAGTTGCTGCATGAACTCATGTCTCAGGTGTAGACATGTACCTTGTTTTAGGCCCGTTTGCTATGTTATTCCCACAGGCTCTTTTTCAGTTGTATTTAATTTTTTGGTCCTCCCTTGCCCAGGGCTGAGCAAAGTCCAGGCAAACCCAGGTCCGTAAGCACTGCTAACACCTACGGAAAGATGAAGAATGTCTGCTTCCCTACTGATTTCTTAGCTTTAATGTCTTTAGAGAAAAGCCACTTTAAGTTAACTGCTGAAAAGCCATTTTAAGTTGACTAATCATTTCATCAATGAGTACTTCACTAGCAGTGTTGTACTTCACTGACCTTTTTCTGGTTACCTGGGAGGAGGATAATGTTGCTCTACTTCATCTCCACTGATGTCATAGCACACTGATGGCTATCTCTGTTTTATCACTGCCACCCTGGATTGAGTTGGTTCACCTATCTCATATTTTGGTTGAGTCTATGATAAGCTGCTATCTTCTGCTAGAATCTCCAAACTTCCGTCTTTATCTTGCATACCTGTGGTATTTTATGTAAATATGGGAAGGGTATAGAAGTAGCACCAGGAGATAAAAATGCAGAATAATGGGACTCAGTGTAAGGCGTCTCTAATAATGAGTGCCATCTAACAGTAAAAGTGACTGCCTTTTGAAATGGTCTATAACTGACTTAGCTCTGGAGCTGTTCAGGGAGGACCTAGGTGGTCACCTGTACAAGGATTGCCCACATTCAGTGAGGGATTAGACTTAGTGACTTCTAAGGTTCTTTCTACCTCAGGTTTCCCAAATTAAAATTTCTTGGTGTAGTATTTACCTTTATTCTCTAATAAATCTCAGAAATGTTTCAATTTGCTTTGTCTCAGACATTTAAAAAGCTTAACTTCTGTTTTTTCCCCCCAAATATATGAATGTGAACAGTGTCTCTTTTTGAAAAAAGGAAACAACATTCTTGCAAGAGAGACCGGATGGAAAGGAACTTCTCTTGCAGAACATTCTCAGAGCAGAGGTTGATTGAGTAAGCCCTTGTTCTGATGTGCTGGTTCCTTAAAATGTTTGTACTTACAGAAGTTCAAAGTTACTGTTTATTGTTATTTTGGAACAGGAAACTAAGTGAAGTCTCTTATGTAGGTGAAAACAGGCTGGTACACATACCTCTCAGCAGCCTTAATTTCTCCAAGATGGCACTGACGTTTCTGTGTATTCTTCTTCATTGTGAAAGGGGGTGAAAGGATATGGTGAGTGGAACTGAGGTAACTGTCATTAGAATTGTTCTTAAAACAATCACTGAATCTTCATCACTTTCCCTCCCAAATTTTGCATTGGAGTTAATGACAGGCCAAGTCAAAGAGAAATAACCTCTGATTTCAAACCAGGGTTTGTTGATTCGGCTTCTTCCTCACGTGTCTATCACATCAAACCAGTTTTTAGTGCCAGTCACAGGCTCCATGAACCGAATTTGATTCAGTTAAGTTCATCGAGCCCTAACGTCTTCATACGTCGATTATCTCACGTTGCATCTTCAGAACCATTGAATGTCAAGCAGGAAGGGACCCCACAATTACCTACAAATCAGCCAGTAGAACTGTGATAGTAGAAGAGGTCGTGCAGGGATCGTGTCTCTGCCAGTCCTGAGAAATGATCAGCCAGCCTCTGCGTGAACACCTGCACTTCCTGGATTCTGCCATTTCAGGGTAGGCTGTGTTTGTTTCCACACAGCCTTAATTGTTTCAGAATTCTCCCCCAGAGTGTGCTACAATCCACTTCTACTCACTGGTGTAACTCTGCCTTTGGAGCCTCACCAAAGTAACTTAATCCCTTTTCTGTGGGGTAGCTTCCCCTTTAAGGTGTTTGAAAACATCTCCCTTCATTTTGAAAAGCAGGGGGAAAAAATTACATACTTTTTCTTATTGATGACTTCATTTAAAAAATATTAGTTTGGGTATACTAGTTGCTTGCGTTGTGCTAAGTATTTGGGATAAATGATGAAAGAGCGTGGTCCTTGCCTTTTAGAGCTCACATTCTGTTTAGGCCAAGAGAGACCGTAAGCTCTAATAAGATATTGAGTATTAGAAGAACAAAGCACACAGTGACTATTAGCCATAAAGAAGGTCAAGATTTATTCCATTAGAGGACTTCACAGAGGAGGTGACATGGGACTGGATTTTGAAGTTTGTCAAGCAGGGAATGGGGAGAAAGCCATTCTAGGTAGGAAGAAATGTAGGCAAACAGGTGTGAGTGCATGGCAAATTTCAGAATGATGATTTCCTCAGCATGTATAAAGCACAGGCTTTTAGGGGGCTTTACATGTTATGTTAAGGAGTTTCAACCTCTCTTGCAGCCAGTAAGGAGTCATGGGTGGCTGTGATGTTTTTAAAATACCTGTACTGTTCTTTCTCATTACAAAAGTAATACAGGTTCATTGCAAACAATTCACTAAGAACATAAAAATATAGAGAGGAAAATAGGTATTTCACAACTCTACTATCCAGAAAAAATATCCTTTAATATTTTACATGTATTCTTCTGGACATTCTTTCTGTGCATGTGTTTGTATTTATTCATTCTTAAAATTATTCCATTTTTAAAATTATTCCATTCTTTTGCATTTAATTCTTTTGCATTTCCAAATTATTATGGAATTCTTTTGCATTTAATTCTTTTGCATGTATGGTTTTAAAACTGGATTTTAAAATTTAATATAGCTTGGAAATGTTTATAGGAGAGTTATAACATTTATGTAATCTATTGTTTCTAATTTTTATTAAGACATTCTTAATATATTAATGAATATTCTTAATATACTGCTTTGTGTACTTGACCTGTAGTTTCCTGATGAATTCTTACCTGTTCTTTTTCTGATGAATTAAGTGAGTTGGAAGGGGGAAACCAAAGGATTTTCTTCCTTTTAAATAATTTTAAAATAAATGTTGCCTCTGTGTGGAGCTGTGCTATGCCCTGGGAATATGCCAGTGAATATCACAGATCTGCTGTCTGCTCTCGTGGTACTTACAGTCTAGTGGAAGAGACATGGTAAACAATTGGACAAATAAAAATATGATAAAATGTTGTATGGCTTAAGAAACTAAAAGGTAAATGAAAGTTTATAACCTTTAAAAAGTCCTGGGGCGCCTGGGTGGCTCAGTCGGTTAAGCTTCCGGCTTCGGCTCAGGTCATGATCTCACGGTTTGTGGGTTTGAGCCCTGCGTCGGGCTCTGTGTTGACAGCTAGCTCAGAGCCTGGAGCCTCTGCGTCGGGCTCTGTGTTGACAGCTAGCTCAGAGCCTGGAGCCTGCTTCAGATTCTGTGTCTCCCTCTTTCTCTGACCCTCCCCTGCTTGCGCTGTCTCTCTCTATCTCTCAAAAATAAAATAAAAAAAAATTTTTTTAAAGTCCTTATCTTTTACTGATTTACACCAAATCATGTACAGATCAAATGGTATGATATTTGAGATTTGCTTCGAAATGTTCCAAGGTTGGGAGAAAGGGAAAGTGCGTGGGAGTATAAATGAAAAAACATTGGCCAGAGGTTGATAACTGCAGAAGGTGGTGGTTAATTATACTCTGCTTTTGTGTGTTTGACATTTTCTGTAATAAAATGCAAAAACCAGAAGAAAAGATGGAAGAGAGATTATTATCTGGTTTCGATTGGGAGGCCAAGGAGTTCCTTTGAGGAAGAAACTTTTCAGCTGAGGCCTTTGATAGATACAGGAGTTGACCAGGCTGTAAGTGGCAGATGGTGGTTGGGGAGAGAGCTTTTTAGGCAGTGGGATCAGTGTATAAAGGCCAAAAGCCAAGTAAGGAGTGTATTGGTGCTTTGAGGAAATGAAAGAAGACTGATATTGGAGTTGAGAGACTGGGGAAGTAGGCGAGGGGCAAATCACATGGACTTTGGAGACCATGTTAAGGATTTTGTACTTTAATCCAACAGTGAGAGCGGGAAGGCTTTCACAGAAGGGTTTTACATGGCCCAATGGCAAGGTCCCTTTCGCTTCTCTAAGAGTTCGAGCTGGCTGTTTTGTGGAGAATGGTTTTGGTTTGGGGCTGGAGGAGAAGAGAACATAGAAGGAGGCATCAGGAGGTTATTGCACCAGCCCAGGAGACTGGAGACTTTGTATTCGAGAAACAAGGTTGCCGATGGAGAGAAGGGATACCAAGCTGAGAGAGATTTTGATCTTGGCGATGGTGTAGATATGGGGGTTGAAGGAAAAGGGTGTACATTTTTGACTGATGCAATTGAATGGGTGGAGGGATAATTGACTAAGACCCTAAGAAGGATGGACAAAGAGCAGGGTTTTGTGTCAAAACTGAGAGCTCAGTTTGGAAATATGCCATTCAGAAAATTTTCACCAGTTTACATTTTCACATCTATATATGAGACACATGTAAAGTTAATATTTGGTCTTCTGATCTGTACAGATTTGAGTTTTAGAAAGATTCTGGGGCGCCTGGGTGGCTCAGTCCATTAAGCATCCAACTCTTGATTTTGGCTCAGGTCATGATCTCAAAGTTCATGATTTCGTGCCCCCAGTCTGGCTCTAAACTGACAGCACATTCTGTCTCCCTCTCTCTGCCCCTCCCCGACTCACTTGCAGGGCGCGGGGGAGGAATGTTCAAAATAAGGACTCTCTCAAAATAAATAAACATTTTTTTTAAAGAAAGTTTATTCTGGTAGGAGGCTGGAGACCAATTAGTTGGTGAGCTCGCTGAATCTGGGGATCTCATATGTACGTCTCTGCCTTTGTATCCCTAGTACTTAGGCAGGCAGAGTGTTTGGCACATAGTAGGTACTCAGTAAGTAATGTTTCAGGAATGAATGCTTATAGGTTTAGGTAGAGATTGATAGATTTGGGGAGTTTCCAGGGTAGATTCAAGAGGGCTTGGATGTAGTAACATGGAAGAAGTTTTCTTTTCCTTGACCCTTCCTGTTGAAGAACTTTTCAACAGCTCCGTGATGCTAACAAGTCTCCCTATGGGTAACCATCAGTTTATCAGTGTGTTTTTCTTTTTCTTTTTTTCTTTTTTGGGGGGGGGCACAAGCGAGCAAGGGGCAGAGAGAGAGAGAGAGAGAGAATCACGTGAGGGGCACAAAGAGAGAAGTATGGCTCACTAAAGCAGGGCATGAGCTCACCTGATGTGGAACTTGAACTCACCAACTATGAGATCATGACCTAAGCCCAAGTCAGATGCCTAACAACTGAGCTACCCAGACACCCAGTGTGTTTTTCTTTTGCTCCATATTTATTTGTTTGGAACTCTATAGGTTAGAGATCAACAAGCTGTAATTATTATAATAGCAGCATCAAGCTATCTGTAACTCTAGTTTTCTTCTTCTCCCTGCTGACTTCTCAAGCCCAGAACCCACAAAGGCTAGCAGCTTTGGTGGTGGGGGAAGTTGTAGCAGCAAAGGAAATTTACAGCAGGGCAGCAGTAGTTGGTATGTAGAAACTGTCCAGTACTTGACTGTAAATAGTATTTACTTACATGCTTTCCATTTTACAAATGGAAACATAAGCCCTAGAGAGACTTGTCAAAACACATGCAACTAGTCAGTCTAAACCTAGATTTCCCTGATACTGGGCTGGTACTTACTACAGTCAAATTCTTGATAGATCAACCAAATCCATATACTTTTTAAATTTTCATGATTGCTTATTGCAGGGTGATTACAGGTTAGTTTTAATATTGTTTAATGCTTCTGAACCTGCTGTTAAGCACCTGTGGAATATGTTCAGTTATCCAGGACCTTGATCCAGGATATCATCCACTTATCTTGTGTTGTGCTAATTACTAATTTATATTGCTTTTCTATTTTGTTTGCTTTCAAAATAGTTCAGAATATTGCCTCTCAGAGTCTCTTTCCATTTTCAGCTTCAAACTAGTATCTTCTGTGTTTTCTCCTTCATTGCCATGACCACTGTGTATTGAGCCATTAAGTTTACCAGATTTAGGCAGGCCTTGGTAGCAGTAATACCAGGTACTGTGGAATCCAAGCACATCAGGTTGACAATTTTGGGCCTTTATGTGTGTCATGAAGACATGTGTGGGCACAAAGGCAGGGTGGGGGAGTAAAGCAGAGAAGGGGACTAGGTGGGGGTTTCAGGTAGTGTATTATCAAGGGATATTTTCAGGGAGATAAGGGAAGCTGGTTAAAATTTCATGTTTTTTTTAGAAGATTTGAAATGGGAGCCAGGGTAGATTTCTTCTTTCAGATATTCAGTCAGTCAATTTTGGTTCTGACATCTTAGGACTGGAACTCATATTCCTGTCTAAAAAGAAGCATTCTGTGATGTTGCATAGTGTTGGTATATGCATACGAATGAGTTAACCAGCCTTTACAATGATGATGAGTGGGAGATGGGTTCTGGAAATCTCATTCTGTACCATGTTATTACACGGAGCTCTCTTATATTGTCCATCTGTATTCTGTGAGATACGCATTTTATAGATGAAGAGACTGAGGCTTAGAAAATTTAAGTATCTCTGAAGGCCGCACAGCTAATAATTGACAGAGCTGACATTCAAACCTAAGTTTTTTCTGGCTGTGTAGATTGTACTTTTAATAAAAACACCCTTCCCCTAAATTTTCAGCCATATAAAGTAACTATTGTCTTTTGTGTTTTCCTCTTCTGCAATTTCAGAATCTTTCATGGAGCATGCGGTTATTGACTA
Organism: Cryptoprocta ferox; assembly: GCA_028646485.1. Taxonomy (NCBI): domain Eukaryota; kingdom Metazoa; phylum Chordata; class Mammalia; order Carnivora; family Eupleridae; genus Cryptoprocta; species Cryptoprocta ferox. Next base: position 71,590,112 of record CM053570.1, on the reverse strand, counting down.
ATAAATCTAGTGCCTGAAAACTAAAGGATGCTGAGTGTCTGATCTAGAATTCTTACACTTTCACTGGGAAAAGGTTGTGGAGAGATGTGGGAGGGGAGCTGAGGAGGTTCTCTGACTTTTCATGAAAATATTATTGCCTGCATTAACTATTACTGCCTCTATACTGAGGCCTGTCAGTGGCTCCAGAATATCAGGTCTCGGTCTTGTATTCCTCAGAGGCAAAAGGACTTTACATACTCTGGAATGAGAGCTGGAGAAATTCCACAGCAGTGGCAGTAGCTTAGATGATTGGGAAATTCCCAATCTTGGGACTCTTGGACTTAGAGCCAGGAAGCAAACAGCGGAACATTCCACAGCTAACTTTTAATTAGTGTTGTGGCTTCTGATTGTGTTAGGAAACAAATAGATTTTAACTATCTTGTCATTAGTTCTAGAATCTCGAGCAAGGAGAAAATGATAAAGAAACATGAAGTGTTAACTTTTGGTCCTTTTTTCTTTTTTTTTTGAGAGAGAAAGTGTGTGCATGTGCAGAGCCAACATAAGACTTGATCTCACCACCCTTAGATCATGATCTGAGCCAAAATTAAGAGTCAGATGCTCAACCGACGGAGCCACCCAAGCACCCCTGGTCCCATTTTTAATCCTATATCACTTAAATCTTATCTGAATTCCTTTATGAAAACTGTAGCCCAAAGTAGACACACAACACCCTAAGAATCTGCATTCACATCTCTTTAGGCTTTTCATTTTGTTTTTCCTATAGCTTCCTGCCACTGAAAGATATGTGTTAGTCATTTGTGTGTATTAACGGTATTGCAGCCCCAGTATGCAAATCAATCCAGGGATTTCAAGGGACTGAAGGTCTTCTTAGAAGATAAATCGGAGCCTATCAAGATAATAGCAATAAGTTATTGGGATAAAATTTCAGGCAGAGAACACCACCTGGTGGTTATAGGGAGGATTTGAACTTCCTGCATTTGCAGTATTTGCCAGAATGTCTGAATGCTATAAAAAAATTACATTCTTATTTATAATAACTATGAATTCAGATTTCTAAGAATAATTTTCTGCCATACAATTCTAGCATTGATTCATTAAAACTGCTGTCAGGGGCGCCTGGGTGGCTCAGTCGGTTAAGCATCCAACTTTGGCTCAGGTCATGATCTCACGGTTTTTGAGTTTCAGCCCTGCGTTGGGCTCTGTGCTGACAGTTCAGAGCCTGGAGCCTGCTTTGGATTCTGTGTCTTCCTCTCTCCCTGACCCTCCCCCGCTTGCACTCTCTCTCTCTCTCTCAAAAATAAACAAACATTAAAAAAAATTTTTTTTAACCCTGCTGTCAAAACCTGCAGACCAACTACGTGATTGTGTCTGGCAGAATTGAAGTCTGGTGCCCTTGGTTCTTCCAAACATAGGCCCCGTTTATCTCTGTAAAAAAATCAGTGGGTGTCTTTTCACTCTTTATTGAAACCTCTAACTGTGATAGCATGCTTATTTTATGTGGTAAATTTTTTTCTAGTGGAATGATGGAGAAGGAAATATTAGTAACTTTTCAGTAATTTTTTTTGGCAGGTATCATATAAAAGCAAATTGTTTCTCTCTTGTATAAAAACTATAAGGAGGAGTGATTTTCCAGAGTGATTATCAGGATGAGCAAAGTTGGCAAGTTCTTTTTATTAAAATATATATCCGAGATTTCTTTTTTATTGCAACAAGCGTCTTTATTATTTGGCAATCTTGAATAATTGTGTAATTGGGTAAAGTAGGGACATCAGCTCAAAGGGAGAGGATCCTATTAAGTTAATCAGGATGCATATTTTATAGGCCTGATGGGGAAGGGAAGATAAACAAAGTTTTAAATTTCAGGTTGAGACTTGGGCTGGCATGGCATGTCTGTATCTGTTTTCCTAGTAGGAAAACTGAATCCAGGCCCCACCACCATTGAAAAGTTTCTTGAGAGAAGGTTATTCATGTAAGCTACTAAATAGAATGTGACATGAATTTGCTCTGTTCTCCTGGGATATTTTTATATAAGTAACAGTGTAATAACTCTGCATTTTAACAGTCATATTATCAGACACTGTACAAAGCCATTCTGTACACGAATGCCCACATATTGTATAATTCCACTTGCATGAAATGTCCAGAATTGGCAGATCTATAGAGACAGAAAGAGATTTGTGGTTGCCAGGGGTCTGGGGTGGGTAGGAGTTGAGAGGAAATGGGGAGTGCCTGTTAAAGGGTTTGTTATTTCTTTTGGGAGTATTGAAATGTTTTGGAGTTAAATAGTGGTAATGGTCACACAGCTGTGTGAATGTACTAAAAAAAACACTGTACTATACCCTTAAATTTAAACTAAATTTTTTAAAAAAAGTGCTGATCCATGGAGGAGTGAACAAAATCAATAAAAAGGTGAATGTGGTAACAATTCTCTCATTTATGTTCTAGCAGAACTGTCTGATAATCAAAATATTCCAGCTTGGGCCTTGAATGTTGTTTTAATTTGTATTTAAACACCCTGTTCTCAACCTTAACAGGGCCACGATGGGCCTCCTGGAACATTGGTGTATTTATCTGCATTCGATGTGCTGGAATCCACAGGAATCTGGGGGTGCACATATCCAGGGTAAAATCAGTTAACCTCGACCAGTGGACTCAAGAACAGATTCAGGTACGTACATGGCCCAACAGTGAGTCAGCTGCACCCATATTTCCACGTAAGAACAGTTCCAGATGAATTTCAGTCAGACTGGGCACAAAGGGGAAGATAAAGGAAAATTTAGTTGTCAAACACTTGTGTCAAATTCTTATACCTTAACAGAGAAATTTTAAATCTTTATAGTTAAGATACAAGTTATTCTACTTATATTTTACTTCTTCAGAACACAGTCTGTGGTCTAGGATCCCATGGACATACCCCCAAGGTATAAAGGGGGATCTTTGGATTATTTTCTGAGACCCCTGGCATTTTCAAATCTAACATTTGAAGTTTTAGATACACACACACACACACACACACCCTCCAACATATAGACTTAACAATATTTTATTGCTAAAGTGTATATGCGAATCTTACTTGCTGTTAGGTTGGTAGGCTGGGGGTGAGATACTTAAGTTAGTGAGCCTAGATGGCTTAAGATCTGTGCCTTCATATGGCTTTATTTTCTCTATTTTCTTCCTGCTTTGAAACTTTTAAAAGTAATTTAAATTTTTTTTCTTTTTTTGGGGGGTGGAGAGGGGGAGAAAGGATCTAAAGAAAACAGTTGCTAAAGTTGGTAATAGAAATAAGAGGGTATTTTTAACCAGAAAATGGCTTTAGAAATTAGACTACTTTTATAGATTCACTAAAAGTCTAAAAGATTAGTTATATTTTTCAGTTATACTTTATTATATCTTATGAAGGAAATTACATGCCATGGAGGTATTTGGGAATTCGAAGATTTTAAAACTCTTGGGATTTGTCCCTCACAAGTCTAAGGACTCTATTTCAAAGGCCTCATGGGAAACACATTTATTGGTAATAAAGCTGAATACATGAATTAATAGTATAAACTCAGAATTGTAGTTATTGCCCAATTATTGCCTGCCTGATTAAGTACTGATTATTGCCTATCAAGTAGACATTTTGATTGGTAGTTATGTGTCCTGGGCTTTTAAATGGGATCCTGAATTATTACTGAATTAAATACATCTTGTCAGATGAATCTTTCAATAAAAAGAACTGGGGGAGGGGGGCGGGAACAACAACCATGGGAGCAAATGGTTGGCAGTGGAGAGAATGGTGGACTGGAAGGTATGCACGTGGATCTTGGTTCTGCCATTGTCAGGTCGGTCCTTCAATTGTAAAATGCTGCAGCTGGGTGAGAATTTTTCCAGTTCTTTTCTCATCTGACATTCCATGTGTCCTCATGTCTTTGATTGCAGTGCATGCAAGAGATGGGGAACGGAAAGGCAAACCGACTCTATGAAGCCTATCTTCCTGAGACTTTTCGGCGACCTCAAATAGACCCGTATCTTTTTTGGAGCAACTTAGAAGGCTGAGTGGTATTTTGGGGTTTGGGGAAAGTCACACAAGACTCAAGCCCCGTGATCTGACCGGGCCGTCTCCATCTGGTTTAGTCAAAGTTTTGCTTTCCTCTCTCCTGCCACCAACATATACAAAAAGCATATGTATACTTTCTGATGTCGGAATGGTGCTGTCACATGGGGAAGATTCATTCAGGAACTAAGACTGAAGTCGTTCACTGAATTCTTCCATGAAGTGACATCTCTGATAGTTCTGGCATCTTGAAACTCTTATGTGCCGAAAAGAATAGATTACTGTGCTGTATTGAATCAGTAAAATTACCATTCATTTTTAATGCCTTTTCTATGTCCTGTGTGAAAGAATTAACTGTTATTGACCAGTTAATCAATCACCTTCTTCCCTGTCCTCTCAACAGGGGATCGCACCCTACTCACAAAACCAAACCCTCTAAAGGCAGTGCTTCTCAAATGTGGTTTGTAGACTGTCTTGTTAGAGTTTGGCTTTTGTTGGGTGCAGGTGAAACCTGTTAAAATGCAGATTTGGGGCCCTGCAGAAGACACATTGATCGGAATATGGTAGTGGGGCGCAAGAGTTTGTAGCTTTAAGGGCACACAGTTGCCTTTGTTTAAGGCCTATTGACCTAAGGGCTTTAAAATAGATAATTGACTGCTTTACCTGTATTCTAGAAGAGCCACAGGTTCCTCTGATGTCAATATGAAGAATAATCCCATTTCCTTCCCTGAAGGAAAGTCATAGGAAATGGTGATTCCCTGCAGTACCTGTGAGAGAGGCATTGTGAGGTTTTGGTCAGGGGAAACTGCATGTGAAGAAACCGGAGCCATCTGGAGAAACCAGGCACGAGGGAGAGAGGAGAACAACGTTCCACCAACTACAGGTTGACCTGTCATAGTCATACTGTGGGGAAGATTTGTTTGATTTATCCTTAATACGCTTTCTGCAGAGCTGTCGAGGGATTTATTCGAGATAAATACGAGAAGAAGAAGTACATGGACCGAAGTTTGGACATCAATGCCTTTAGGGTTGGTTATCAAGCTTTGTTCATAATGAGTAATTTGCTTATTAATCAAGCTAGGGAAGAATTCGAGAAGAGCTACTGAAATACTCCAAAGCCATTTAAAAAAGTAGAAAAAATCCAGTTGTTAAGTCAAGACCATGACATATAGATCAGACTTCTGCGTCAGGGACGCAGGACAAATCGTCAGTGAGTTCTTTGCCTTGACGTGTATTTAGATGTTAGTGATTACCAGTTCCAAATTATTTCTCCAAATGGACATGTTGGTCATACTAGATCAAACAATAATATGTGTAAATGTGTGTGCGTATATATGCATTTTTTCTGTAAATGAAGCCAACAAAATTAATTAAATCATCCGAGTTTTCTTCAGTTTGGCCAGCATCTATTTCCAGTGGGTTGATGGGCTAATTGCCAGTGGGACCCTGTTCCTGAGAAGGGTTTTAGAAGGAGACTACTAGTCGCCAAGCTCGCTTTCCATCCTAGGCATGTGGTTAGAATCTGAAATACAATGTCTGATAACTAGGGCACGTATAACATACAGGAAGAAATACAACATGGTTTCTGGAAGAAGAAGCTGGATCTGACTATTTCTTTATCCGCAGAAGTATAGAGAAGAGAGTATAGAATTCTCCAGCTCTCGCATGAGTTCTGTCTGTCTATCTATCTATCTGTCTGTCTATCATCTTTTTGTGTGAAAAGGGGCATCAACTTGTAGGTGACTTTCAATGTAGGCAAGTAAGTGCACGATAATACATTTAGTTGGGTAAAGATGATTCCTTCTGAGCTTAGTGTGAAGGACTCTTACTTTGTAGTCATCCAGAAAAGGGACCTGGAATTTCTCATAGCTGTTTCAAGAAAGAATTAACCCAGTGTACAGCCACGGCTTGGATGGCATCATCAAAAAGAGTTTGGAAGCAAAGCACACGCTTCTCCTTTTATTTGTAGAAAACTGTGGTCTGTCTGCTTAGCTCTGTTCATTGTACCAAAAGATATGAAATCAGACAAGGTCAGAAAAGAATATCTGAGATAACCCAGAGTTGGGGGAGAAGGGAAGCGTGGCTGTATGAAGATAGTGTTCATTCATAAATATGTTGCTGGTGTACTGTACCCATGCAAACAGCCTGTTTTAATCATGGAATGTTTTCACTTAGGAAGGAAATGCCTCCTGTTTACCAAAATATTTTTTATTTGATGTACTTTTTTTTTTAATTTTTTAACGTTTATTCATTTTTGAGACAGAGAAACAGAGCATGAGTTGGGGAGGGGCGGAGAGAGAGGGAGACACAGAATCCCAAGCAGGCTCCAGGCTCCAAGCTGACAGCACAGAGCCTAACACAGGGCCTGAACCCACCAACCGGGAGATCATGACCTGAGCCAAAATTTGGTGCTTAACTAACTGAGCCACTCAGGCACCCCGATGTACTTAGTTTTAAAAATATCCTTGTGACGATTTATATGCCAAGAATTAATATTTGCTAAATGAGGATAGTTAATATCAAATTGAGAAGAAAGTGGTTCTGTTAATTAAAGAGTATTATTTTTAAATGGACAGATAAAGCATTTTTAACTTTGAGAAATTAAGTGTTCTGTATTAAAACATTACACCATGTATGGAACAGAGATAGCCACACATGTTCTTTGTTGATTGAAATACCATATTACAGATGATGTGAAAATTGAAGTGGAAAATCTAGGCCTACTCTTATCATCTTTACCTATGATTATCACCTTGGCGTGGTCCTTCTTTTTTCCTATGTAGTTACTTTTTGGAGGGATAATTATAATAGTTACATAGATTGTCTATGATTTTCATTCAATTTAGCATATCATGTATTTTTATGTATTTGTATAGTGTTCATAGCTTTTAATTGTTACATCCTTCACTGAGTCACAGTATATTTTACCATTCTCGTTCTGTGGAGGAGACAATATAGGAGCCAAGAGAGATTGTTTAAATTATCCTTCAGCATATATAATTTTGAACTTCTTGGTGCATAAAGTTACATTTCCATATTTTGGATTATTTTCTTAAGATACCTTACAAGATATGGTATTATCTAGGTTGAAGGGCTTCAGTATTTGTCTCATTCTCCTTTTGCTAGTATACTTTCTAGAAGTTGTACTGTTTTATATTCTCAGCACTGTGTAAAAGTGGTAGTTCATCCATATCAACATTAGGTATTACTGAGATCTTTCTCCTCTCAAAAAAGTATTTTAAACTGCATTTTTTGATCATTGGCAAAGCTGAACTTTTTTTTAAATGTACTTCCTTTTATATGCCTGTCTTCTTAAGTTTAACTGTGGGGGTTTTTTGTATTCAGATTTAAAAATGTGACAAATAACATTTATTTGATGTTAAACATGTGACTAATAGCATTATAATCTATGAAAGCATTATGAAACTGCTTCTGGAAGTAACAGAAACTGAGACATTCTAATCTTTTATTTTTGGTGTGCTTTTGGTTTTATTCAGGCAACTCAGGACACCCTAAAAGGGATATTTTAATCTTTTTGCTCTTTTTTTTGCCTTATTTCCTTGATTTTTGTTTCCCTAATCCTTAAGCTTGAAATTACAGTTTATTTCCTGATTTTTAAAGAAGGAGATGAAGATTGAGAAGACTTACAATTGAATTTAAAAACACAAGGGAGGGAGTGCCTGGATGGCTCAGTCGCTTAAGCAGCTGACTTCGGCTCAAGTCATCATCTCACAGTTTGTGGATTCGAGCCCTGAGTCTGGCTCTATGCTGACAGCTTGGAGCCTGGAGCCTGCTTCAGATTCTGTGTCCCCCTCTCTCTCTGCCCCTCCTCCGCTTGTGCTCTGTTTCTCTCTTAAAAATAAACATTAAAAAAAATAAAATCACAAAGGATATATGTCAAGTAAGATGAAATGAATATGAACTTATTTACTGGTGTACCAAGATGAGGTGGTACCCCTCAAAGCATGAGTAAGTTAAACTTGAGTCACAAAGGAGAAGCAAACTGGTGAAACGTTTTTAACTTCTGTAGATAGCCTAGATTCACAGTTCAGGAGTCACAAGTGAGTTAGATAGAATGAGGAGGTACTTAATGATATGTGAAAGGAGCATTGTGTCTCATACAGCATTGAGGCTAATGTGGGAGAGGCCAGCTCTCATGCCCCATATGAAGAAACCCCCAAGTTTGTCAGCTTCCTGCATCTGTTCAATAGGAATATTTTGTGTCCTTTTTGCACATTTGGCATTATAATTTTCAAACTGTTAGTCACCATGGGACCTGTGTTCTTTGTCTTGTTTTGTTAAATCCTTATAGAAAGAAAAAGATGACAAGTGGAAAAGAGGGAGTGAACCAGCTCCAGAGAAAAAAATGGAACCTGTTGTTTTTGAGAAAGTTAAAATGGTAAGTGGGAAAGTCTGCGCTGAGTGGATGGCCTCAGCTGTGTTTAGGAGGGGAAGGGTAGGAGGCCTTCTGGTGGGTGCGGTGGGGTTGATAGCATATCACACCATTTTTCCTGGGGCCAAAGGGTTCCACATTTATATTAGATTGCCTGCTGCCATTTCTGCTGCTTTCCCATTGCTTTCTTGCTGCCTCATCTGCTCTGTGACACTTCTCCTTGGGGCTGGTTGGGAGTTTGGGAACTGCATCTGTCCTTCTGAGCAAGAGGCACGTTCCATGCCGAAATGCCTAGGCTATGTGATACCTTCTGAGCAGATGCTACATTAATCCTTCTCTCATTAGACCCCCTCTACCTCGTTTTCCTGTTGCAGTCAAGAGCAGTCCAGAAGCCTGGCCATACTAATCCATTGCAATCCTCCTTGTATTCTTGCTTTATCATATTGAAGTAGACACCTTTCTTTTTTCACAGGACATTGTGGCTGTAGTAGTAGATACCCTAATATAAGAGCTTGGAATCTTGGGAGAGAGGACTTTTTACTATTTGCTTAAGGAAGAGTCTTTTATCATCACTCTGAGTCGCACTGCCTGCAGAACACAGTCATTAATGATATTGGCAGAGTGAATTAGGTAATCTTTAAACTGATCTCCCTTTTGGTATTAAAGGTTTTCTAATCACTGGGAGATTTGTTGGCTCTTGGCTCTTATACCATCGGACACCTACCTTTATTCTTGGCTTTTCCTGGGACCCAAACCTGCTGCTTTTGTTGGACCTCCTGATCTGTGGTTGTCTTGGTTTCAGAAAGCCAAACAACCACAGACGGTATTTTTTTCACTTTAGGTTTGGTTAATGCACTTGTGCTTCCTGACTTGATTCTTTTACCCAACACTTCCTGAGTTTTCTTTCTTTGGTAACCCTTTGAATAACAGCAGCCATACCACAAGAATACCTGTGGCTTTACAGTGGAGAGGGGAAAAAAAGCATTCAAAAACACCTGCTTATTTCTTTCTTTAACATATTTTCACCTTAGCCACAGAAAAAAGAAGATCCACAGCTACCTCGGAAAAGCTCCCCGAAATCCTCAGCACCTGTCATGGATTTGTTGGGCCTTGGTAAGAGTCAGACTTTTCGGGGTGCCTGAGTGGCTCGGTCCGTTAAGCGTCTGACTTCGGCTCAGGCCATGATCTTCATGGTTTGTGGGTTCAAGCTCCGCATCGGGCTCTGCTCTGACAGTGCAGAGCTCTCCCTCTCTCTCTCCGCCCCTCCCCCACTCACACTTTCTTTCTCTCTCAAAATACATGAATAAACTTAAAAAAGTAGACTTTTCCACTCCCATAATCTTACAAATTATGATGAGTTCTCTGTCACCCTGGGAAGATAGATGGAGATGGGATTCTTCAGTTTGTGTCTTCATCATTTAGATTGTTCTCTCATGTTTTTCCTATTGTTTTACATCTGGGCAGTTGTTCTAAGAAGTGTTTACACTTTTCAGAATGACAGTATCTTGTCGTGGTTTAAGAGCATGGCCTTTGGAGTCAGAGTTCCATCTCTCCACTTACTATCTACATGACCCTGGGTAGTTTGCTTAACCTCTGAACAGTACTTTCCTAATCTGTGTCCGCAAAGACGATAACAGTCTCTGCTTTGAAAGTGTTGGAAGGATTAAATGAGATAGTGCCTCTCAAGCTCTGAGCCCCTTGCCTGGCACATACTAATCTCAGTAAACGTTAGCAAGTTTCACTAAAGCAGCACGTGTAAGTCATGCCCCAGCCCTCTCAGTTTTCAGGAGCAGCCTGTTTCTGAGATGGCCTATTCCCCTTGTGCTTATTTTTTCCAGGCCTTTGAAACCCTGAACTAGCGGTTCTGCCCCTTTCAGAAATAGAGTACTCTTTACCTTTCACAGATCTGATGGCTGTACTTCGTTTTAGTACATTTCTGCTGATATAGGTTATTGGCTATTTAGGTTTATAATTTCTGTGCATTTCATTTTCATTGATCTCTGAAAAAGAGATAAAAGCTACACAGCTTTACCCCTCAAATAGCTGGAAAGGAGCCAGCCAGCCTGTTTGCTGTGGGGCTAATACAGCCTGTAGGCCCGGGTTTCTGCCACCCCGTGCCTGATAGCCGGGCTGCAGGCTTCTCCAGCATGCTCCTGGGAACGTAGGGTGAGGTCTTTTTTGAGAGGTCCCATCCAAGCTAGGTGGTTTCAGAAGCCTAGATTTCCAGGTCCCTGATGGAGCATATAGGCCTTCTCTGTCTGCTTCGTGTCTAGAATAGAATGAAGGCATGGACTTACTGAGCAGTGCTACAGGTTAGCTTTGATTTCTCTTTCCAGATGCTCCTGTGTCCTGCTCCACTGCAAATAGTAAGACCAGCAATACTCTAGAGAAGGATTTAGATCTTTTGGCTTCTGTTCCATCCCCCTCTTCTTCAGTTTCCAGAAAGGTGAGTCACGTGGGCTCCTCCGAATTAGAGAGCATTCTGAAAAGGGTAATTTTGATAACTTCGTAATGGAGTCTAGTCATACTTCCTTAGTGGAACTGGACTTTGGTTTTCTTGATTCTTCCCTTAACACTGTCATCTCTGTTACAGACTGAGATTACTATTCATTCCATTTTGTCTCCTGCCCCTAAAGAGTGGGTCCTTTGAGTGGGCTTCTGTTGAAGGAGTGTCACCTTGTGAAGGCTGATACTTTAGGTCAGCTCCTCAGTGTGAGTTACTGCCAGAGAATTTGTAGGTTTGAAAGACTTGAAACTGTTAATGACCACCATCCGTGGAATACCTGCTTATGACCAGGCACAGTGCTAGGTGATTTTGTGTATCAATGAGGAAACATGAATTCAGAAAGGTTATGTGACTAGCCTCTCATTATGCAACTAGTAAATGGCTGCGCTGGGACCTAAACTCTGTTCTCTGCAGCTGCATCATTGGTAGGTTGTTTTTATTTGTTTGTTTTTCACAAAATCACCTTGTTCTGTAGACCAAAGAATTGTGCCAGACTTAACTATCTGGTGTTTTCAGATACTTGTATGGTAGGAATGTCAGGAAGCTATTAGCTTGAGCCGTGAATTCTTATTGCAGATGTTAGAAATGGCAGAGAGATGAGGGAGGTCCTTACCGAGACCCCTGTGAAGACCATTCCAATTCTCCCCCTCTGCTCTTTGCCCTAAGGTTGTAGGTTCCATGCCAACTGCAGGGAGTGCTGGCTCTGTTCCGGAAAACCTGAACCTGTTTCCAGAGCCAGGAAGCAAATCAGAAGAAACAGGCAAGAAACAGCTCTCAAAAGACTCCATCCTTTCACTGTATGGCTCCCAGACACCTCAAATGCCTGCCCAAGGTAGATTTCATGGCGGGGAGGGGGGGTGGCAATATTCTAGATAGAGACCTGAGGACTTACATGCAAGAATTATTTGTTGTAATAGGGGGCAGTTGCTTTGGGGGCCAGGATGTTATACTCCAAAAAAACTTGAACATGACGTTTCTTGTGAAGCTACAAAGTGTCAGCAGATGGGTAGTAATGTAACGCAGAGCCACACGTCTGTGGGGTCTGGTGTCACCTGTCTGTGAAGTCTCACTCAAGGTCTGGACCTGGACCCTAAAAGGAAAGTGGCTAGGTCAGCAGCCCTCTGGTAAGCTGTCGCAAGCCTTGTAGGGAATCTAACTGTTTTGCTATGAAAACAAGCATTCTGAATGGAGTAGAAATGCTACTGAGAAATTCTAGCTGGGAAGGAGTAGCCAGTGAGAGTTTAGACTGACTTTGCACACTTCCCTCTTAAACCGATCTCTGTGTGTGTGTTTTCTTGACAGCAATGTTCATGGCTCCAGCTCAGATGGCATATCCCACAGCCTACCCCAGCTTCCCGGGAGTCACACCTCCCAACAGCATAATGGGGAGCATGATGCCCCCCCCAGTAGGCATGGTAGCTCAGCCAGGAGCTTCTGGGATGGTTGCCCCCATGGCCATGCCTGCAGGCTATATGGGCGGCATGCAGGCTTCAATGATGGGTGTGCCAAATGGAATGATGACCACCCAGCAGGCTGGCTACATGGCAGGCATGGCAGCTGTGCCCCAGACGATGTACGGGGTTCAGCCAGCTCAGCAGCTGCAGTGGAACCTTACTCAGGTAAGCGACCCCAGTTTACCTGGAATGAGAGTTTTGAGCCTTCCTCAAGGCCATCTCATTTTGTCTCTTCCTTATCCTTTGAACCCTTATAGTGTAGATGAGATCATGCAGAGACCTTCTTAGGTTTGCCACGCCCTTTTCTTTTCCAGATCTGCCTAATATCAGACTTTCTGAGGAGTTCTGGGTTACTGTAGAATGAGGGTAACTGCCTAAATCTAAATTTCTCCACACTTTCATTAAAACAAAAACAGAAAAAACCTATACAGATAAACAAGGAGTGCAAATAAAACCACTCATAACTCATGACTACCACATCCAGTAGACAGAATACTGCAAACTTCAAGTTACATGGTGGTAATCACCCAAATCCAGCAGAGCCGTCATCAGACCGTGTGGAAAGAGGAGAGGGTGCAGGGGGCTAGAGGTGAGAGAACATAGACAAAATCATCCCCTAGAAAGAAAAAGACCTATCCCAATGAGAGGCACGTTGAGAAGAGGTCTGAGATTTAGCAACTAGAACTCTGGTTATGTGGAGAATCGAAAATGAGGGGCTTGAAATATACAGGGTTATAGGTGGTAGCTCTGGAAAAGTATTGCTTCTAGGGTAATGGAGGTGACTTAAAAGGAAGAGGTACTCTTTGGGGACCTGGTAGTGAAGGGAAGGTTTGAAATGAGCAGCGGAAAGAGGGAAATACAAGATGAGAAGATAAACTATCCTCTCCCCCATCCAAATAATCATTTCACTATAGTGACAGACGAGGGCGCTCTTGAGCTAAGAAATCTAGCAAGCCTCCTCAAACCCTCACACCCAGCTGTATTATTGTGGATTCAGAAGAACAAGGCACTACAAAATGAACAGAAGGTGGCAGGTGACATTTATACAGAACTACTATGAGTAGAAACTAGAAAATGAAAATCAAAACATTTCAAGAAATGAAAATTCTCTCCCCAAAACCAGCCATGAACAGAAGAAAACTGGCACAAACCACCAACTTGAATGAAATGCCCTTTAGTACTTGAAGACAAAACAGTTCAAATCAGAAATTTAAAAACTTAGAACCAAAATGGACAAAAAACTGGAAGTTATGAAATGAAACTACTGAATTCAGGAAGGAAGTTGAAAAAAGACACAATTATCATAGAAATAAAGACTAAATTACAAGTTAGCCAGAGGAAAATAGATTCAACTAAAAACATATTTGGCATTGAAGAAAGTCATGAAACAGGTAACACAATGGAAACTAAATATAGAAAGCAGGAAAATAAATCAAGAGAAAGTGATACAGAAATTAAGCAAAGAAGGCCTAACATAAATATATTTGGAGACTGCCAAAGAAGAAAAACAAAATAGTGGAGCAGAATTACTATATTTAAATCTATAATACAAGAAAACATCCTAGAACTAAAAGATTTGTATATAATATTTAAAGAGTCTACTGTGTATGGAAAAGTTGACCCAGAATGGTCAACTCTAACATACATCCCAGTAAACTTTTAGACTTTATGGAACAAGAAAAATTCTCAGGGCTCCAACCCTCTCCTTACCACCCCCCACCCCAGATCTGCCATTTATAAAGAAAAAAGAACAGACTTCTAACAGCAGCATACAAAAAGACAACAATGGGAGTAGTGTTTTCAAGATACTCACGTACATGTGAGACAGGTATTTTATAGCCAGACAAGCTATCATCCTTCAAGATTGAAGCTATTTAAAAAATATTTTAAAAAATCTTAAATAGGTAAGAAATCAAGGTGTATCATACTTATAAGTCTTTCCTGAGGAATATATGAGAAGATAAGCTTCATCCATCTAAGAGATGACTGGGGACATTTTGGTAGAAGGACCGATGGTGATTAAATATTTAATTGAGACTCAACTAAGGTAATGATAAGGGTAGAAGAATATATATTGTATCCTGAACAAACAGTGCAACTAAACATAAGGGGAGGAGAAAGTGAGAAGGGGGAAGTAGAATAAACTGATTGTTGCTTAGGAAATAGGGTGAAGTCCAAGGATGTAATAAGCTGCCAAACCAAATGGTAGAAGCTTGAGTACAGACTAAAGGAAACAAAAGAAAGTATTAGTATAAAGATAACCACTAGAACAAAAATGAAACTTTATAAATAATACCAAACAAATATTTTAGAATAAAATGGAATACATAGACTATGAAGTACAGCAAATGTAATAAACACAGAAAAATGTAATGCAATAAAATTAAGACCAAACATATCAGTCATATCAATAGGTAGCTCTTCTATGACAAGAAAAAAGATGTTTAAATTGGCTCACAAAGCAATGGCTAATTTTATACTAGATACAAAGAAACCCAACTGAAACAAGAGTGATTCCAAGTCTGAAAACAAAGAGATAGGCCAAAGGAGTATCCATGGATACATGCTTTCCTTTTTCTGGAGTCTGTAATCATTTATATAGTATTGGTCTTTGGAGATTAGGTAGAATTCCCATGTGCAGCTATATGGTTCTTTTGCTTTTTTGTGTAGGAATTCTTTGATAGCTTTCTCTGTTCTATGAAAGTCAGCTGTGGAAAACTCTAGTTGCCTAGATTAGCCAAGGAATCTAGGGTTTCAAATTCATTTATCAAAGATTATGCCAAGCAGTCTGTCTCATGACTTTTTAGTTTCCTCTTTCAATGGTTATTTCTCTCTTGTCATTTCCTATTTTGTATGTTTGTGTTCTCCTTCCCCTTTGCCCTTTCTTTCAATTAGGTTAACTAGCAGTCTATTTTGTTAATTATATATATTTTTAAAAACCCACAGGATTTCATTTTATTTATTAGTTCCACAGTTTTTTGTTTGTTTTTGACTTCAATTTCTGGTTTATCTCTATTATTTCCTTCTATATGGTGTCTTTTGACTTACTTTTGCTCTTCTTTTTCTGGTTTTCATAGTTGGGATTTTAATCTGCTTATTTTCAGTCCTTCATGTTTATTTGTGTAAGTAATGAAGTGCTGTGAAACTGATGGGGACATGTCAAGAGGACATATGAGCCAACATCTGGAGGCTCCCACTGTCCAAATGTGGGACAATTTGAACATCAAAAAGAATGACACTGATGGATTATAACACTGAAGGGAGAAAAAATCCCTGAGTCCATAGTGATACATATTTTTAAATGGGTGTGTGAGAGAGGGAGGGAAAGCCTTATTTACAGAAGAATGGAATCTTCTGTATTCACACATTCTCAAAGAAATACCCTTTAGATTACTTACTCATTAAGGTGAAAAAAACATGTTGGCTACTACCCTAGCCAGATGCTCAAACATCAGATTAGCAACAATGGGACAAATTAACATCATGTGCCTCCTGGTATCCTGTACTAAGAGGGACAATGTCACTTCCATAGAATCTTGCCAAAAAAATTTAACTTGGATCCAATCATGAGAAAATATGAAGTGAATCCAAATTGGAGGATTTACTGCAAAATAGCTGGCCTGGACTCCTAAAATGGTATCAGGAAAGAAAAATTGGGGGGGGGAATTATTCTATATTAAAGGAGATGAGAGATATGAAAATGAAATGTAACATATATTATTGTATTCATATCAAATTTCTTGTATTGTGGTTCTAGGAAAGTGTATGAGTATGCCAAGCATACTCATGAGATGCCTCCTGACTTACTAAGAGATGAAACGTCATATCTGCAATTTTCAATGCTCATCAAATTCACACACACACACACACACACACACACACACACACATATATATATATATATATATATGAAGATCCCACACAAGATATGTATGTCTCAGGGAGAAAATATGACAAGGTGTTAACAATTGTGAATTTAAGAGAGGATATATGGGTTTCATTATATTGTTCTTTCAACTTTTCTATAAGCTTGAGGTTTTCTTTAAAAAAAGTTGGTGGGAGAAAAATAGAACTTCTCAAGAAAAGAAACTTATACAGAAAGGTACCAGGTTTGGGAAACTTAAGGCATTTTTCTTGATAAGTAATTTCTTCTGTTCACTGCCAGAGGCCAGTCTTTCAGTCTCATTCATAAAGAGGCCCCAGGCCCACCCAGACCTTATTCCACTGGTTCTTTTCATCCAGCAACTTCCCTTCTCACACAGTGAAGACACGTTGGTCTTTTTTTCTCTTTTCTTTTCTTTTTTCTTTTCTTTTCTTTTCTTTTCTTTTCTCTTTCTTTCTTTTTCTTTCTTTCTTTCTTTCTTTCTTTCTTTCTTTCTTTCTTTCTTTCTTCTTTCTTTCCTTCTTTCTTTCTTTCTTTCTTTCTTCCTTTCTTCCTTTCTTCCTTTCTTCCTTCCTTTCTTTCTTTCTTTCTTTCTTTCTTTCTTTCTTTCTTTCTTTTCTTTCTTTCTTTCTTCTTTTTTTGCCTTCCTTTGTTCATTCTGAACAGTCCAGTTTCTCTCTTCTTTTCTCTATGCTTGAGCGTGCACAAGCACTTTCACTGACACTGACAGCAATAACTCTGCTGGAGACAGGACAGGAGTGCTGGTCCAGGGGCTCATCTGCAACTCTCAGGGCTTGCAAGTTAACAATAGGCCCCTTCTTTTTGGGATGAAAGACCAGGAAGGAAAAAGAGAATAACTTCTCATGCTGCTTTTCTGTTGACTAGCCCCAGGACTCCTTTCCCTCCCTGAGCACTCGGCTCTGTCAACATCTCCCTTCTGAAAAGTCCTTCATGTACGTGATCTGGAGCCCTCAAAATGATCTGTTAAGATTCAGGGCAGATGTGTACCATCACAGTTTCCCTTGTCTCATTGTCCCCCTCCCCGCGAACAGAAGGACTCCTACCCTGCCTTTCTGCAGTAATTGGCTGCATGCCCACGGCCTGGTCTGAAAGTCTCCTCTCGCCTTTTCAGATGACCCAGCAGATGGCTGGGATGAACTTCTGTGGAGCCCATGGCATGCTGAGCTACGGACAGTCGATGAGCGGCGGAAATGGACAGGCAGCAAATCAGACTCTCAGCCCTCAGATGTGGAAATAAAAAACAAAACACCTGTATGGCTACCGCTCTCCTCAGCCCTCTCTCCCCCACTTTTCCTCTTTCCCCAACTCCTCCCACCCCATCCCCTTTTCCTACCTCTCTGTTTGGTTTAGAAATTGCTCAATCTGTCGTTTGGGGGTTGGCATTCTGCCCAGCCCAGTCACTTCCCGGACACGCAGGCCTCTCTGTTGCTGTATGTCATACGCTTCCCCTCGCCTTCCTCTGCAGCCTCAGCCCCAGCCCTCTCATGGCACCAGCACCTTAGGAATCATTGGCAGAAGGCACTTAAACCGTGGGAGAAAAGTGCACACCTTTGAGTGTCTTTCCCGTGAGGTGAAACGTCCTGTCAGACTCTCAGGAAGGTCTGTAGGTGTTGTCTTTTAGGCAAAGAGGGGAGGGCATAGAGGTACTTCTGTGTGTGTTGCAAAGCTATTTCTGCATGTTTAAATTTTTGGTTGAAGAGGGAGGCATCATGCTCCCATAATTTACGGGAAAGAAGAAAGTGCTGAAATCAAATTAAATACTCCTTGCGTCTTGGATCAGGTTGGCCCTAGCCCTGGGCTGAGGCAAACCTCCTTCTGTGAGGAGGAGCAAAAATATTACTCTACTTTGCCCTGGATTGAGGCTTCAGGACTCGCCGCTTCAGCCAGCCATTATTAGCACCAAAGACTTGACAAAGGCCCCACACAAGAACACACACCCTGCCCGCCTCCCTCCTGTCTGCAGTGGGTCTGGCTCTATGGCTGGAGGACCAGCCCCTCCAGTGGAAACGCAGAGCTCAACGTGTGTGCTGCGTGTGCGTGTGTGTGCGCGCTCGTGTGTGTGTGTGTGTGTGTGTGTGTGTGTGTGTGTGTGTATCCTTTTCCCATCTGCTCTGGGTGTTTTGTTTTGTTTTGTTTTAGGTTTACACAGAGAGGAGCTAATTTATCAACAGCCTAAAACTGTTGCCACTTTTTCTTATGGTTTAAAAAAAACTGCAGTCTCCCAGATAGCTCCCTTGCTCCTCCACCCTCTCTCCCAACCCGCCAGTCACTCTCTCATGCCTCTGTGTCCCAGGCTGCTGTTTCCCCACCTTCTCCTGGTGTGTGAGGCAGAGAGCCTGGAGCTTTCCTCTCATTGTTCATCCTACTTGAAAATTAAAACGAGAAAACTTTGCTTAAAAGATTTCACCTGTGGGAACCACAATTCCTGGTTGCCTTTCTCCTGTGTCTGTGTAAATTCCTTAATAAATATTGCAGGGAAGGACCGTCCGCTTGGCTCTTACTGTGTGTCACACACGGAGGAGGGTGAGCTGCGCTTAGGTTTTCTGCTTTCCAGGCGCAGTCCCCCCCACTTCCTGTATTCTAAAAAAAATTTGGTACTGGGCATGCCCCAAGGACTGGGTCCAGGCTCGGGGGGCCAGAGAGGGGAGCTTTGTCCCTGGTCCGGTGGTGTCTGGAGGTGTGAGCTGAGGGAACTGTGGATACTCACTCCTGCTAGAGCCACAGAACACGGAAACGGAAACCAGAAGTCCTCTACTCCCCAACAGATAGAGAAGCTGAGACCCGCCTCCCTTCCTCCCTCCCTCCCTTCTTTCCTTTGAGGACACCTTCTAAATACTTCCAGAGGTAATGAGAGGATAGCGCAGTAGCGAATAAAGTAAGCCCTGGATCAGGCTGCCAATATTCATATCCCCTCCGGGGCAAGCTGCTGGACCTCTGGGTCTCAGTGTAAAGTGGAGCCAATGGTCAGATGAAGCACTTTACATTCTGCACGGTATTGGACCCTGAGCATTCACATGTTAGAAGTACTCTGTGCCAGACCTGTGCTGGGCATTAATTCATTCAGCAAACATTTCATGAGTATTTTTACAACGTGCCAAACACTAAGCAATGAATCAGTACTCCCCAGTTTCATGGGATAAGTGTGGTAGGAGAGACAGAAAATAAATAAGTAAATAAACTAATTTCAGAGAGTAATAGTATAAGGTAGGACAGGTTAAGAGGAGAGTGGGTGTGTGACCACCAAGATGGAGTAGTCACGAAGTTACATTTGGATCCAATCATGTACGAACTGAGACCTGAATAAACAGCCACTTGTATGGAGATTTGGAGAGAGAATAGAGCAAGTGTAAATGTCTGCCTTGGACATTGTTTGGCTGGAGGTATTGGTTTGGGAGTCGTCAGGGTACGGATGGGATGTAAAGCTGTGAGATGAGATGAACTACCTAAGGAGAAAGCATGGAGAGAAGAGGACTGGGCCTTGGGGCCCATCAGCTTGTAGAATTTGGGAAGAACAGGTCGGACTGACGTAGTTTCTGCTCTTAAGTTCATAGTCTCATGGCACAACAAACTTAGAATTGCTTATACAGTGTATTACAGGAGCTAAGGGGCTCCTAGCCCAGTCAGGGATACCTCTCTAAGGATCAGGGCGCCAGAGCTAGTCTTACAGGAGAGGTAGGAGTTAACCAGCAGGTTGGATGGGAGTGGGGAGAAGAGTATCCGTACAGCACCCTGTGAACAAAGATAAAGAGCAAGAACATTTGGGGAAGCACAAGCAGTTCATTGTTTGTAAGGTCGGATGTGAGTCGGTATGAGGAGAAGTGAGACTGAGGTATGATCGTGGGGGCTTCCTGTACCCTAGGAAGGAGTTAGCCTTAGTGTTATAAGTGGTGGAGTGAAACAGAGTTGAGTTTTAGGCTGCTCACTCTTGCACTGCTGAGAACAGTGTGTTTGAGGGAACAAGACCAGATCTAGTGGCCCAGAGAGGGAGCAAAAGCTGAACCAAGGTCATGGTAGGTGGGGGTAGGGGAGAATGGAGTGAGTCAGAGCAGCAGTTCATGAACTGCGTAAGCGGCATGTGAGACGCTAAAAGGTGTCCCACAAAAACACTGAAATAAGTTTGGGAAAGACCATATCATATCACCTCTTGTGCATCTAGAATATAATATCCACATAGTAATGGCTCTGAAAAGTCCTGTGGTAAAGACTTTCTAAAAAAACTTAATACACCAAGTGCGCCTGGGTGGATCAGTCGATTAAGCCTCTGACCTCGGCTAGGTTGTGATCTCACAGTTCATGAGTTCGAGCTCTGCATTGGGCTCTATGCTGACAGCTCAGAGCCTAGAGCCTACTTCGGCTTCTGTTTCCCTCTCTCTCTGCCCCTCCCCCACTCACTCTCTGTCTCTCTCTCTTAAAAACGAATAAACATTTAAAAAAAAAAAAAGATTGTTCCATGTCTCTCATGGCTTGAGAGCTCATTTCTTCTTAGCACTAAATAATATTTTGTTGTCTGGATGCACCACAGTTTATTTATCAATTCACTTACAGAAGGACCTCTTGGTTGCTTCCACGTTTTGACAATTATAAATACAGTTTCTGTAAGCATCCACATGCAGGTTTTTGTGTGGACATAAGTTTCCAATTCATTTGGATAAATAGCATGGAGTATAATTGCTGGATCATATGATAACAGTATGATTACTTTTGTAAGAAACTGCCAAAACTCTTTTCCAAAGTGGCTGAACCGGGCTGCATCCTCATCAACAATGAATGAGAGTTCCCGTCGTCCCACATACTCACCAGCATTTGGTGTTGGCAGTGTTTTCTATTATGGCCATTCTACTAGGTGTGCAGTGGTATCTCATTGTTTTAATTTGCAATCCCCTAGTGACGTGGGTCGAAAATATTTTCAGATGCTTACTTGGCATCCATATGCCTTCCTTGGTGAGATGTCTGTTCAGGTCTTGGCCTATTTAAAAAATCAGGTTGTTTTCTTTAGTGTTGAGTTTTAAGAGTTCTTTGTGTACTTTGGATAACAGTCCTTTTTCAGAGGTTGTTTTTTCGCAAGTAGTTTTTCCAGTCTGTGGCTTGTCTTCTCATTTTCTTGAGTCAAGATCTTTTTTGTGGTTTTCTAGCATTTACCAAGACTTATTGTTCCATGAAATCCATTTTTTTCTGGAATACCTAATAACTATAAACTACTACTTGGGAAAAACAACCAGGAAAAAATATTTTAGGGATTAGAATTGAGAGGTCTCAGTAATGGATAGATGTGGGATGGAGGGAGAGAAGGAATCAAATCTCCCATGTTTCTAGCTTGTGTGAGAGAATTCACAGGAGGAAAACCTGGCTTTTCCCTCTCAGAGGGAAGATATAGAATATTAGACATTTGTTTTTAGGCATGTTGGATTTGCAATGCCTGTGGTATATTCAGGTCTGGCTGGCCAACTGGAGGTGGATTTGAGTCCAAGGTTTGTTCAAGGAAGAAGCCAAGATGGAGAAGTGAACTTGAGAGTCAGCCCCATGGGAGTGGTAATCAATGCCATGGATAGGAGGGGATCATTTAGGATGGATTTTTTTAAAAAATAAGAGCAGGAGTGTCTGGGTGGTTCAGTCACTTAAGCGTCCAACTCTTGGTTTTGGCTCAGATGATAATCTCGCAATTGGCGGGTTCCAGCCCTGCATCAGGTCCCATGCTGACAGTGTGAAGCCTGCTTGGGATTCTCTCTCTCTGCCCCTCCCCTGCTCATGCTCTCTCTCCCTCTCTGTCTTGAAATAAATAAACTTAAAAAAAAAATAAAATAAGAGCAGTAGGCTGGGCACAGAATCTTGGGGGGATTATTCCTTTCTTTCTTTCTTTCTTTCTTTCTTTCTTTCTTTCTTTCTTTCTTTCTTCTTTCTTTCTTTCTTTCTTTCTTTCTTTCTTTCTTTCTTTCTTTCTTTCTTTCTTCTTTCTTTCTTTTCTTTCAGAGAGAGAGGCACTTTTTTGCCCCAAGTGAGCAAGGGGCAGAGAGAATCCCATGAGGGGCAGAGAAGGAGAGAGAGATAAGCGAGCTGGAGCTCCATCCACCCGATGTGAGATCATGACCTGAGCTGCAGTCCGCAGTCCAATGCTTAACCGACTGAGCCATTCAGGTGCCCCTGAAATATTCATTTCTAATCAGGGTTAAGGGGGAAAGGCCCAAGAAGGAGAGGAGGTAGCTTGGGAATGAGGAGGAATAGTCAGAGTTATGGAAAGCAAAACAAAACGAACAACTCCAAATGCAATGTCAAGAAGCCTTAGGGATGAGTATATCAAGAAGGAGGGATGATCACAAATATAAAATTAGCAGGAAAATCCAGTGAGATAATGGATTGATAAAAGGACTATTCAGCATTTGGAAACTTCTGCAGAAACAGTTTTAGTGGAATGGTGGGGCCAGAAGCCAGAGAATGGTGGGTTGGGGAATGAATCAAAGGAGTTGAAAAAGTAGAGAAACAGGCTCTATTCAGTTAAATGTACATGGTAAGTTTTAAGGGTTACTCTTTTTTTAAAATTTTTTAATGTTTGTTTTTGAGAGAGACACAGAGCACAAGTGGGGGAGGGGCAGAGAGAGAGGGAGACAGAGAATCAATCCAAAGCAGGCTCCAGGTTCTGAGCTGTCAGCACTGAGCCCGATGCAGGGCTCGAACCCACAAACAGCGAGATCCTGACCTGAGCTGAAGTCAGACACTTACCTGACTAAGCCACCCAGGTGTCCCCAAGGGTTATTCTTAAGAATAGAAATAGAATATGTAAATCACAAACCAATGAAGAGGGAAAGTTTGGAATAAGAAAATGCAAATAAGCAAAAATACTGAGTCTGTAAGCTAAGGCAAAGTAAGAATAAGTAAACATAGAAAAGTAGAACAAATACTTGATCATAAACTCTTGTTAAGCACAATATTCAAACTCCCTAGGATATAGTTTGTTAGACAGCAAAGCAGGGGCCTCAACCCTGTCCTTGAGAAACAGACAAATTTCTGCCATAATCCTAGGCCCATTATTTATGGTTGCATGGCCTGAAGCAGATTTATTACTGTTTTTGAATTTCCCAATATGTAAATGGTGGTCATCATAGTATTTACTTTGTTGTTGTATTGAAGTTTTAATAAAATCTGAGTCCTTATTAAAAGTAGAACACATAGAATTAATAATACAATAAATGGAATATTTAAAATATTGAGACTGTCATATTGGAGAATTAAAATCCATTCTCCTGCTTAGACCTTTTTTCTTCTAAGACCTCTTGCCTTCAACTGACATATATCCTTTGGAAGTTCCTTTAGTGAAGGTCTCTTTGAGTCTTGCCTGAAGCATAAGTACAGGAAAATGTTTAAAATAAAAGAATGGAAAAAGATCAGGCAAATAATCAAAAGTAAGCGGGGATCAATATGTTGACAAAATAGACCTTAAGACAAAGCATTATTAGAAACAGGATTTCTGTAACAATTAAAGGTTCAATTCACAAGGAAAATATAATTCTAAACCAGTATGCCTTTTTAAATTAAAGGCCTCAAAAATAAAGCAGAAATTTATAGAACTTCAAGGGGAAAGAGACAATCTACCATCAGTGCATAAAACAATCTCCATCAGGGTGTTTTTTTTTTTTTTGTAGAAACTGACAGTCTGATTCTAAAATTATATGGAAATGCAAAGGACCTCGAAGAGCATGATGATTTTGGAAAAAGAAGAAGCATTTGGAGAGATTACACTACCAGATTTTAAGATTTATTCTGAAACTAGAGTAAGACAGTGTGAAATTGGTGCAGAATAGACAAAGAGACCAACACAATAGAATACAGAACTCAGAAACAGCCCCATGCACACTGATTTATGAACGAGGCAATGCAGAGTAGTGGAAGAAAAGTTGTTCAAGTAAAGGATGCTGGGACGTTAGATGTACATATAGAAAAAAAGTGAAAGTTGACCCTCTACCTCACACCATAACAAAAATGAATTCTAGATGGATTGCACATCTAAATGTGAAATGTAAAATGGTAAAGCTCCTAACAGGTCATATGAGAGAATATCGTATTTGTGGCAGAAGGAAAAAAAACCTGAAAGAGGAGTTAAAAAAGCACTGACCATAAAGAGATTTATACAGTTGACTAGATTAAAACGAAGAACTGTCTATCAAAAGGTTCCCTTAAGACAGTGGAAAGGCTTGCCACAGAACAAGAGAATATATTTGAAACACATGATAAAGGGCTTGCGTCCAGAGTATATGAAGAACTCCTGCAAAATAAGAAAGAGACAGACAAACTGGTTAAAAACTAGGCAATGGAGACCTGATTGGCCACTTCAAGGGGATATCCAAATGACTGACAAGTATATGAAGAGATGCCCAATCTCATTAGTAATTAGGAAAATACAAACAAGACCACAATGAGACATTACTAAACACCTACCAGAATGACTAAAATGGAAAAAGATAATCCAAGTGTTGATAAGAATGTGGAGCAATGGGAACTCTCCTGCACAATTGGTGGGAGTATAAATAGATGCAACTACCCAAATGCCCATCGGCAGAAAAATGAATAAGCTGGAATATATTCATACAATAGAATACTAAGCAGCAATGGAAATTATTGAACTACAATTCTATATAACCACATAGAGGAATCTCACAAACTTAATATTGAATATGTTTTTCACTATTTCATTGGAAAGTATGCTGCAGACATAGTGATGCTTCACCCCCAAATATTTGAGCATACACCTCCTAAGAATGATATAGTCTCCTATCTAACCACAATGCCATTTTCATACCATTGTAAATTAATAATTCCATATCACCTAAAATTCAGCCCATTTTCAACTTTTGCCACGTATCCCAAGAATGTCCTTTGTTGCTTTTTTTTGTTTTTAACCAAGATCCAATCTAGGTTTATGTATTGCATTTGATTACTACGTGTACTTGATTTCTTTTAGTTTGAAGAAATGCCAACTTCCCCCCTACCCCGCCATGCAATTGACTTTTTGAAGGGCTCAAGCCAACTGGTAGAAAGTTCTACATTTTTTTTAAAAAAAAGTTTATTTATTTATTTTGAGAGAGAGAGGGCAGGGGAGGGGCAGAGAGAGAAAGGGAGAGAGAATCCCAAGCACGCTCCGGGCGGTCAGCACAGAGCCTGACGCGGGGCTCCACCTCACAAACTGTGAAATCATGACCTGAACTGAAATCAAGAGTTAGATCTTTAACCGAATGAGCCGCCCAGGCACCCCAAAAGTTCTACCCTTTTGATCTGCCTGGAAACTGGAAATTGGGTCTAGAGGGCCAATTAGATTCAGGTTAAATAAGTTGGCAGGAGTATCTCATAGTTTATTTTGGGTACATCTTATTACTCCAGGGGGCAAAAAATACCCAGAGGAAAGGGCTTATACAGTAATTGGCAAAAATAAGATGCATTCACATGAAAATATTGAGGGTGTTCCATCAAGAAGAGAAAGATATAATTTACAGTATAGTGATGTGTATTCATATGGATGCACCACAGATTTTAGATTTAATACCCTTCATCTAGCATCTGGGCATATTTTTAGTAGACAAAACTAAACATAATATTGACCAATCCAAAAAAGCTGAGATGATGGAATTTCTCTGTACAAAACGGAGGAAAGACTCCAAGACTCAAGGAATTCTGAAATGAATTACCAAATATGCCACTCCTTTCCCCAACCTGTCCCTGGAAGAACCCTGGAGACCTTCCCTTTATCAAAGGCGTGATGCATCTTTTGTTGTAGAAGTACTAGAATTGTTAAAACATGACTTAGCAGGTGTTCCCTGTAGATCAAGAATGCTAGCAGTGTGTACTTCCTATTTTTGGTGGAGTTGGGATATTCCAAAATGAAGTCTTGAACAGTGACCCGCCTGCAATGTATAGTAATCAGAAAGGATACCAAGATCTTTGGAGGTGATTCATTGAGGATAGAGTCCCAGATAAATAGCAGCACATTATAGTCCTATATGACTATATGGCTGAAATGTCTCCAGGTTTGGTGACAGAGGTCACCATGACAGAAATGTAGCCCTGCATTCTAGTGTTACCTGCAGTAGAGCCTACTGAATAATGCGGAGGCTAGGTATCCTTTAGGAGGAAGCTTAGTAAGAGCTCTGTAAGTGCATAATGTGTATGTCACTCCTGGCTTTCCCTAAAGGGACCCATTACCATTTGATATGGGTAAGTACACGGGGGAAACTATACAAACACTTGGGCAATATTTGGGTACCAGCTATTAGCTATCACTAACTCCTGACTACCCAAAATGTCACTGTCCACAAGTTAGGGTGGGAGCATATGGGGATCAGGTAATGAAGTTTTGACCCAAGTCAGCCTCGCCATAGGCATAGTGGAACCTTAAGCCCCTCCTGTAGTAGGTCCCCTAAGTTCCTGAATGTCTAGTTGGGAAAGCTGTCTTTAGCAACTGGTGGAATTTACACACTGTTTTGCTGGCCTGTGAAGTAAGAGCTGTTAAGAAATGAATGGAGGGGCGCCTGGGTGGCTCAGTCGGTCAAGCATCTGACTTGGGCTCAGGTCATGATCTCGCAGTTCGTGGGTTCGAGCCCCGCGTCAGGTTCTGTGCTGACAGCTCAGAGCCTGGAGCCTGCTTCAGATTCTGTGTCTCTCTCGCTCTCTGCCCCTCCCCTACTAGTGCTCTGTCTCTCTCTGTCTCAAAAATAAATAAACTATAAAAATTAAAAAAAAAAAAGAAATGAATGGAGAAGAGGAAGCTTTTCCCAGAGCTTCTCCCTACCAAAATAATGAGTCAGTAACAGTACTACATCCCTGGGGGAATTGTAGAGATGAGTGTGACCAGAGAAACATAACAGATGCAGCAGTGATGATTCCTCTCACATGTTCATTTTAACTTGTCAGTCTAGCTGGTGTAGCAGATGGGTGAGTTTAGGAGTGAACGACAGTAGATTACTATTAACCTAATCATATTAGTAGATCCAAACTGAATGATACCCATTTCAGCTGGGATTCCAGAAGTCACTTCCTTATTGAATAAAATCAGGATAGTGCCTGACACCTGATAGACATCTATTACCATGATAATTTGGGAGAGGGCATCTGTCCCTCTTTGTATATTTTTTATAAGCAAAAATATCAGAGGGAGTTTGCCAATTATCGTACTGACTTGAAAAGTGGCCTACTTCAAGTAGAGCCCAGAATAAAAGAGGTTTCTTCTAGTTCAGGCTATAGGCAGCTCTGTCCTTAGCCCTTATGATTCCGTACATCAGCAGCAGGTCAGGATTCTGCATGGGGACTCTTATAACCCCAATTAAAGAGCCACCAAGGAGGCAACTATGGTTTTTGAAGCTATACCCTCTTTGGCAAGTAACTCTTTTCCTACCTGGCTGTGGTGGGGATTGAATCCTAGATCATGAGACCATAGATGCCATGGGACCAGAACTGCCCATCACGAACGGAGTGGTGGTCTGCCTGGGCCATATCCTTGGGGAACCCTCAATGTCAATATACTTAGATCTTTTTCTCATAGACCAATTGGAGTCACTGGAGAAGTCTTTTTTCACATGTGTTGCCCAAGAAGTATGGACCTGGCTGGGAACATTCTGAAAAGAAGGTTGGAAGTCTCAAGTTCAATGTGTACATTTTCATATATTCTTCCCCTTTCCTCTTCCATTGCTTCCGCTGTGCCTGGTGTCCTTCAGTTCAGAGCCTTCTCTGTTTTATCCTCTCCTGAGACTACTCTTCCACTTTCCTGCAGAGAGGTAAAAGAAGGACAGTCACTTGACTAGATAGTGGAGGCACGAGGGGGGTGCTGGAAATCTAACTGCTCTCAGTAGATTTGCAATCAATATTCTTTTTTTTAGCATCACTTTCATTTCCCATTTTCAGAGGTTCCCCAGGCAACCAATTTTTTTGCTTTTGGGATTCTGCAATGTATATTGGATTGCTTCTTGGCTTTCTCCACTGTTCGCGTAGGATCCAGCCTTTTCAGAACTCATAGTCTGTCATTCATCCATTTTCTAGTTTCCAAAATTGTATTGTTTTCCCCTTCTCCATTCAGTTTGTCCCTGTGAGTTTATGGCTTTGGTTCCAAATCCCTTTCTCTGTGTCATGACGGGCTCTTGTGAGGAGGGAGTGGAGCATTTCATCTGTTCCCCTGAACTAGCCTTTAAGACCACAAGACAAAGACTGGGAAAGCAGAAAGGCCAGGGGATGAGACCCTATTTTTTGTGAAGTTGTGTTGTTTTTTCAGAGAAGGGAATTGCAAACTTAGAGCCTCAAAGGAAAAAGGCGCCTGTAGGATGTGGGTTGTAACCACAGTCTTTGAGAAGTCCCATGTTGTCAAGTACTTTCTCTTTAAGAGAGTTCAAGTTAATTACAAATTGAGTTCTGAATTTTTCTGACTCTCCCATAAAAAGTGTCACAAAACTATAGTGTCTGGCTTATTCATTTTGTGGAGGCTTAAGGAAAGCAAGATGAAGATGGCTTTGTTCTGTCCTATTGTTTCCCAGGATGGAGAAGGGGCATCAATTAGCTTTGAGGACCCACCCCTAGTGAAGCCAGTAGTTGCAAAGAAACACAGAACTCTGGAGATTGTTCCAGAGAAGAGAAGAGACGAGAAGAGAGAATAACTTCTGTCTACTCTCATGTGTTAGTGAAAGGTGTTCCCTGAGAAGAAAGAAGGACTCCAGCAAAAATCTGGATTATTTAAGTGGAGTGGCAAGATGATTTATAAACTGAATGAATTCACTGGAAGCAGAAGCTCAGAGCCAGGGGTGACCGTGACTTTGAAAGGCAATTCTAATTGTTACGTTTTTATCTTTTTAACTGTTTAATTGAAGTGTATCCTACATACAGGAAAGTATGCAAATTATAAATGTACAGCTTGGCGAATTATCTATGTATCTATTTTTAATTTGTATAGGAAGAATTATAACTGGTACATTAAATATGGAGTTTCAAGATTAATATTGCTTGGGATGAGGTAACATAGTCTGGTAGGGCATGACAACTCACCTTACAAGGACTGTGTAACTTATAGGATCACTGTTCATGCCTTCAGTGACTCATCTGGGGCTTCTCCAAAGCAGACTCTGAAACAAGGATTGATGTGCAAGTAGTTTATTTGGGGAACACAGGAAATACCTGGAGGGAAGTGGGAGAAATAATATAGGCAAGGAAGGTAGCCAGTAAAGTGCATACTATTAAGCCAGTTACCACTGTAGGAGGCTGGAGTTCAGTCTCGCTGAAACGCTGGGACACTGCAAAATACAAACCTCAGAATGACGCCACCTAGTGGTGAGCCGACTGGGCATTCTCTTAGCAACTGCCAAGAGTCCTGGGTTGAGGACCAGTGGTTGTGGTGGTGGGAGGGGAGTCAGTGTTAGTTCCTGGTCACTTGAGGCAGCCAGCTTCAGGCGCAGAAGTGCAGACACTGGCAGCTGACGTCCGCTGGAGCTCACTGGAAGGTCTGAAGGACATGTATAGGACACAAATAGCATTAGCTACTGTAACTAGATTTTCCGTCATAAATGCTTGGAAGCATGGATCACATAGTCGATTCTGAGTGCCAGCATGGATTTCTTCTGCATTCTCTTCAACATTCTCCTTGACAATCATTTGCTACAAAAAATGTGTAGAAGGCTATAGAATTGTCCATTGGAATTGAGCCTGACTCTCTATTGATAATGTAACTTTCCTTCTGACCCTATCATAAATCTGGGGTTTAAAAAAGGTATTTCTTTTTTTAATTTATTTTTTAATATTTTTAAACATTCGTTTATTTTTGAAAGACACAGAGACAGAGCGTGAGCAGGGGAAGGGGCAGAGAGAGAGGGAGACATAGAATCCGAAGCAGGCTCCAGGCTCTAAGCCATCAGCACAGAGCCCGATGCGGGGCTCGAACTCATAAACCGTGAGATCATGACCTGAGCCGAAGTAGGCCGTTTAACCAACTGAGCCACCCAGGCGCCCCTAAAAAAAGGTATTTCTAAGAGATAAGACTGAAAATTGGAATTAAAATATGAACAGTTATGGTGTCTTGAAGAAAATATACTGATAATGCATGAGGAGAACCTGAGAACGAACATTTATGACAAATACCTAATGAAGCTGTTAAGGTTGTCAGTTATATGAGAGTGGGTCCCTGAATTCTCCCTTCTCTCAGTTCCATGAAGAGATGGGCAATGATTTCAAACAGCTTCTGTTTCATTTCAGAAGCTCATTGGCTTTTCTGCAGAAGAATCCCCATTTGTCTCATCGGGATAATGAAATGACTTCATCTTTCTGGAACACATACAGTTTTGTGAGTGCACGTGCCTGACAGGCATTGGCTCAAGATCTATTTATCACTTTGTGAAAATGTGTTAAGGAAACCTAACTCAAAATTGGAGCTGGGAGGCCACGAGGGGAGGGCTCTTACTTGAGCGCCACTAGTCACAGCTTGCATAGTCCAGCAGGAAGAAAGGAGCTTGTGGCCGGGCAGCAGCAAGCCGCAGGTGCCCGGCAACGGCAGGCAGCCCTTGCTTGCAGCCCGTGAGAGGTCACTACCACTTCCGCCTCCTGCAAGCCAGCGAGAAGCTACCACTGCTAGAACTCTCATTTCCCTCCAATGAACTTTTGTTCAAAACAACCCCTCCCAGCTTCCTTCTTTCCTTTATCAAAGGATGCTCTCTTCTTTGTTCTTTGGACTCGCCTGCGGTTCGCCACAGTTTGCTTGTCCTGAATTGCAATTTCTCTGCTATTGCCAAGTAAACTCACTTTTGCCGACGGAATTACTTATTTTTTTCTTTTCAAAACATTGACAATTTAAACGATCTAAATTCAGTCCTGCAAGGGAAGACTGTTTTCCACTTGAGAGATCAAGTGCATTAAATTCAATGTTGTGTAACTGGAGTTGGGGGGGCATACCTCTTTAAAATGGTGAGTAGGAAACTTTTCTTTGGATGATATCATTACTAACTCGTCTGAACTACTCCTCCCTGAGTCTGTATTTTGAAGATTATGAAGAGACATGGGAAAGACTTGATAAAATGTCTTCATAAGGGTTTTCTGAATCTAATGGCAGAAATGAATAGTTGAGGAACCCTTTCCCCAACATCTTTGTTGACATAAGCAAATAACCTGGTCTATTTGGAAGAACAAATTCTAGATATTGTATTAGATGTCTTATTGAAATAATAGTTTATTAAACAAAAACTTTTAATAATTTTGGTGAGTTTCTAGCTCCATCAGAGAATACAGTTAAGTATCTTGCCCTTATACACTATGCATGGGTTTCCAGTGCTGGCTCATATCCAAACTGAAAAATGGAAACTTCTTATTAATATAGAAGCCCAAATTTTCCTTTTTTTAAAGTAACATCAACCTAAATATATCTCCCCTTTTAAATTGAAAAACAATTCTATTCTTTGCATTAAGAGACTTATTTTCAGATGTGTACTTTAAAAGTTGACTGGATTTATCACTTTAATTGTTTTATTTAAAAATTTAATTTCTTGGATTTAATATTTTTATCATATTTTGTGGCACTACTGCTTTCCTATTTCCAGTATACAAATTTGTTCTCTTTTTTTTAAATACATTTGTTGAAATAAAAAAGGGATTAGAGGAGCACCTGGCAGGCTCAGTGGGTAGAGCATCTGATTCTTGATCCTGGATCATGAGTTCGAGCCCCATGTTGGGCATGGAGCCTACTTAAAAAAAAATTTTTTTAAAGGGATTTATGAGTTGGCGGGCAAGATGGCGGAGAAGCAGGGAGCTCTGTAATCCGCGCACGCCCGTATGGATTGAACTGAGAAGGACTAAAGGGATAAAACTTGGATTTGCAACTGGGGGAGAGAAGAAACAGACACCAGAAAGAAGACAACCTCAAAGATGCCTGATTGAGTGACTGTGATCTGGGAAATTAGGGGACGGGCGGGTCCCGGTGGTAAAGGGGAAAGGAGCCCCCGAGCCCAACACAGGGAGAGCGTGCTGTGCCCCGGAGAGACCAGGGGAAGAGAAAGAGAGGCGGAAAACGCACCTAGAACCATCTCTAAGGG
>CM053570.1:71486237-71557285 GCA_028646485.1 Cryptoprocta ferox | reverse complement strand
TCATGGAAAGAGCCTAAATGTCCATCAACTGATGAATGGATTAGGAAGATGTGGTTCATCTATACAATGAAATACTACATGGCAATGAGAAAGAATGAAATCTGGCCATTCGTAGCAAAGTGGATGGACCTCGAGGGTGTCATGCTAAGCGAAATAAGTCAGGCAGAGAAGGATAGACACCATATGTTTGCACTCATAGGTCTAACAGGAGAAACCCAACAGAGGACCATGGGGAGGGAAAGGAGGAAAAGAGTTAGGGAGAGGGAGGGAGACAAAACACGAGAGACTCTTGAATACTGAAAACAACCTGAGGGGGGAAGGGGAAGGGGGAAAGGTAATGGGGGGTGATGGTCTTGGTGGAAGTCACTTGTGGGGAAGAGCACTGGGTGTTATATGGAAACCAACCTGACAATAAACTATAAAGTTTAAAAAAATAAAAAATAATAAAAAATAATAAAAAAAAATAAAAGGGATTTATGAGCTTCCATATGATACAGCCAACATCATTTGGCATAAGTCCCCATTTCAAGTTCAGTATTATGAGATACTAGCCTGCTCTTAGACCATGTTATATTCCTTTTGTTTCATTTGTACATGTTAACAACCTAGCATGTATTTTTCTCTATATTCAGATAATCCTAACATATATCCTAATATATATATGTATGCATATATATATATTTGTGTGTGTGTGTATATATATATATATATATATATATATATATATATGATAATTATTCGGCCAAAACATATGAAATTGCCTTTTTGTATGTTAAAACTGATTAAACATCAGGAAGTTCGTATGGTTTAATCTAATCTAATACTTTCTCACTTAAAAACATTTCATGGAAATCCTGCCAAGTGATATATAGCTCTAATTAATTCTTGCCTAGGGCCTTAGTATGTGGGGGTATCATCATTTATTCAGCCATTTCTGTAGTTGTGGGCATTTACTTCCCTATTTTTTGCCCCTAGAAAGAGTTCTACATTTGTCCTTTGTAACAGCGCCTTTGCTTTCAAGGGATAGATCCTCAGGAGTGGGAATGCTTTGTCAAAAGAAGTCCAGGAGCACCTGGGTGGCTCAGTCGGTTAACTGTCTGACTTCAGTTCAGGTCATGATCTCATGGTTCATGAGTTTGAGCTCCGCATGGAGCTCTCTGCTGTCAGTGCAGGGGCTGCTTCATATCCTCTGTTCCCCTCTCTTTCTGCCCCTCCCCCTGCTTGTGCTCTCGCTCTCTCTCAAAAATAAATAAACACTTAAACAAAAGAAGTCTATATGTTTTTACTTTAAGAGATATTGCCAGCTTGCTTTCCAAAGGGCTGGTGCACACTTCTGTTAGCAGTGTATGCGAATATTCTCTCCCTGCATTCCCACTTGCAGTAGCTGTTACAGTTCTTATTTTTGACCAACTTGGGTATAAAGTGGTATCTTGTTATTACTTCTAACTTGCATGTTTGGCTATTTTTCCTATGCTTGCGATTTGGATTTCTCTTCTGTGGATTATCTAATTCTATACTTTGCCTATTGTCCTATTAGGTTATTTTCTCTCCCCCTGCTTCCACACGTTTTAGTGGCTGAAGCTAACCAGAAATCAGTAGATGAGATATTGTTGTCATCGACTGTGATTGCCCAGGCATCAGTTATGTGCGTTGTTGGTACTAGATGTGTTGAGTTTGAATACTATTTTAAATGTCTTAAGTTACCAAGTGATTTGGCATTACAATGAAAAAACTATCATGTTCATAAAGGCACAGAAACATAGCAGCATCAGATGTGATAAAAATCCGTGTCTAAAAATAGTCTAAAGAGCTCTTTCATTAAGTATAACAAAAAATTCTGGGCTATAATTTAATTACAGAATTTTTCTGTATTAGTGGCACATACGTAATGATGTATTTTAACATAAATGGTGTCTTGGAGTCAATCAAATACATGTTTTATCTGTCATCTGCATTACAAATATATTTTGTGTCATTTTGACTTTGTTTCAGGCATCTTTTACTTACAAAGGTTTTTAATTTTATATAGTCCATCATGTTGATTAGGTTCCCAGACTTGGTTAAAAGCATTTCTCTCACCATTAGATTATATACATATAGGAAGTATCTTGGATTTTCTTGCAAGATTTTTTTTTTCTTGCAAGATTTTTGTTCTGTTTGTACATGTAAGGGTTTAATGCAGCTGGAGTTATTTCTTAATATGGTTTAAAGATAGAGATCCATTTTTATTTTCTTTCAGATTGCTAAGTACTTAAATTCTATAAGTTTCATTCATTAAACTACCATATTTGTCATTTAATAAAATCTCACAGAAACCAGAATCTATTTTTGGATTCCCTAGTCTGTTACGCTGTTTTCTTTGTCATTTCTCACCAGTGTCATAATTACAGAGCTATAATGGCTTTTCAGTACCTTGTAATATCTGGAAGGCAAGTCCTCCATCACTGTTCTTTTCCTCACTATTTTTTTTGCCTCTTCTTGGACCTTATTCTTGCACGTAAACCTTAAGATCTTTTTATCTAGTCCAGAAATCAAAGTGAGACCCTGTTGGAATTCTAACAGGAACTGCAATGAAGTTTTATATTATTTGACAGTTATGATATCAAATCTTCCTCAAGTATAATATGCTTTTACATTCATTTAAATCTTGTTTTATGAGGGGCCCCTAGGTGGCTCAGACCGTTAAGCCTGGAGCCTGTCTTTGGATTCTGTGTCTCCCTCTCTCTGACCCTCCCCTGCTCACGCTGTCTCTCTTTCTCTCTCTGAAAAATAAATAAAAACATTAAAAAAATAAAAAAACAATACTTGACAGAGTAAGTTCTCTATGACTACTTGTTAAAGAAATAAAGGTATATTAATAATGACTGCCGAAGGTTTTTAATGCCCTTTTAAGTGACTGACAGGATCATATGGTTTACCTCTTGGCATTATGGATTGTGTTACTATATTTCCTGGTTGAAATATATTGAAACACCATGAGAAAACTTTGGTTGGTCATATATATTACGTCTTTAATGCATTGCTGGTTCTACCTGCTAACATTTTATTTAGAGTATTTGAAATAGTCATAAATTTATCCATGTATTCTTTTTTGTACTCAAAAAATCATGTTTTAGCAGTAAAGTTTTTTTGTCATTAAATGAATCAGGAAATATACATCTTTTTTCTTAGTCTGGAACACTCCTTTGTTGAGAAGTGCCCCCTACTCATGGGGGTGAGAACCCAGAACCCAGGTCTACTGGACACTGCCTGCCCACCTGGTCATAGCTCACTGATCAAATGATCTTGCCAAGATCTAGAATTTTGAATTGAGCAACAGACACTGGGAGTTGCTACAACTGAACCATATTAAGGGTGGTGGCTTCGAGGCTTCCCTCTGGGCACTTTAGTTTGCAGTGGTCAGAGACAGACTGGTTCCTAAACTCCCCAGAGGGGGCTAATCACTTCTTCCTTGGATTCCCAAAGACACTCCAGAATCCTTCCAATAGTTATCACCACCACCACCATCCTTTTAACTTAGAAAGCAATTCTGGTGAACTCGTTACTTGCCAATAAAAAAGACTTAATCACAAAACTACACATAGAGTCGCCTTTCTTTGACTATTTCAATAGTGTTGCTTTGGCTTTCAACCAAAGCTTAACTTTTCCAAAATTACATGCTGGATAACACGTGCTATAGAAACCCCATTTGATTTGTTCCTGTTATGGAAGAGTGTTTGATGTCCCAGCCAAATTCAAATTTATGTTGAAGCCCCAAAGTGACTATAATTGGAGATAGGGCCTTTATGGAAGTAGTTATGGTTGAATTGAGGTCATAAGGATAAGGTTAGTGCTTTTATTAGAAAAATACCAAAGAGCTCCTTCTCTCTTCCCATACACCCAAGAGAAGAGGTCATGTGAGCACACAGTGAGATGACACCCACCTACAAACCAAGAGAAGAGGCCTCAGGTTGCAACTTACCTTACCAGTACCTTGACCTTGGACTTCCCGGCCTCCCAAACTGTGAGAGAATATACTTCTGTGGTTTAAGCCACCCAGTCTGTAGTATCTTGTGGCAGCGCAAGCAAACTAATATAGTTCCCCCAGATAGCAAACGAGTGACCTAATGCCACTTATTGAATAATCCGTCATTACCCCACTATTTTGAAATGTCACTTTTATAATATATTAAATTTAAATAAATTGTCAGGTCTGTTTCTGGGCTTCCAAATTCATTTCACTAATTTATGAGTATATTTTGGCACTAGTTTTCTCTTTTTTTTAATGTTTTTTATTTATTTTTGAGAAACAGAGAGAGACAGTGCAAGCAGGGGAGGGTCAGAGAGAGAGGGAGACACAGAATCCAAAGCAGGCTCCAGGCTCTGAGCTAGCTGTCAGCACAGAGCCTGATGCGGGGCTCGAACCCATGAACCGTGAGATCATGACCTGAGCCGAAGCAGGACGCTTAACCGACTGGGCCACCCAGGTGCCCTGGCATTAGTTTTATCTTACTTTGATTATTGTCCCTCTATAATATGAGATCATATCTTGTATCACATTGGTAGGGCAATTTATATCAATTATATTGGTAGGGCAAATCTGACTTTATTATTGTTGCACAATTTTACTGGCTATTCTAGAATACCTACCATTCCAAGTAAGCTTTATAATCATTTAATTTAGTAAAAAAAAAAAGTTGAGCTCCAGTGCGGGAACATTAAGTGGAGGAAAGGTGACATATCTAGAATGCTCTGTCTCAAACCCTGAATATGGTGCTTGTCACTATTCTGTCTATTTGAATCAGTAACTTTTGCAGTTTGTTGTTGTTGTTGTTGCTTTATTTTAGAGAGAGAGTGCAAGTTGGCGGGGGATGGGGGGACAGAGAGGTAGAGGGAGAGAGGGAGAGAGAATCTTAAGCAGAGCATGAAGCCTGATGTGGGGCATGATACCACGACCGTGGGATCATGACCTGAGCAGAAATCAAGAGTCGAACGCTCAGCTGACCGAGCCACCCAGGCTCCCCGGTAGTTTTATTTATAATGTCCCACATAATTTTTGTTTAGCTATATTTTCCCAATATTTTATTATGAAAATATTCAAACATACAGAAAATAATTGAATAATTTTACAGTGTACGTCCATGTATCACCACCTAGACTCTACCATTAACATTTTGCCATATTTTATGCAGGGTTTTTGTTGGGTAGCAAATGAGAGCATAGACTGCCTGGATTCACCACCTGCAAACTGAATAATGCAAGGCAAGTTAATTCACTTCTCCAAGTCTGTTTTGTTATCTGCAAACTGGGAACTGCCTCAAGGGGTTGTTATGAGGACTAAATCACTTAAAATACATAATGCACTGAGGACAAAGACTCATACTCTGTAAATACTGCATGCCAAGTACACTAATGTATGTGGGCTGCTATAACTAAATACCATAGACTGGGTGGCTTAAGCAACAGAAATTTATTTTCTCACAGTTGTGAGGCTAGAAGTTCCAGATCAAGGTCTGGCGGGGTTAGTGTGTGGTGAGAACTCTTTCTGGCAGGTAGATGGCACCTTCTTGCTAAATCTGCACATGACCTTTCCTCAGGGCCTTGAACTTCAAGAGAGTGAGTGAGCCCTCTGGTGTCTCTTCTTACAAGGACACTAATCCTCTGGGACCTGGGACCCACCCTTACGGCTTCATTTAAGCATAATTACTTCCTTACTCCATATAAAGCTACAGTAGGGGGTTAGGGCTTCATAGGAAATTGCAGAGGTGGGTGGGGAGACACAACGATTCAGTCCACAACAGCAAGTACATAGTTTCATTCTATTTTCTAAATTGTTGTCCTTGTAAGCTATTGATACAGAAGTGTGTTTGGAATGATGTACTCCTATTTTTTGGAGGAGACTAAACCCACGAATAAAAGAGCATCACAGTTAGTCATTTTTGCAGAAAATGCACAAAAATGCATGAAAAAAAAAACAGGTGGGAAGTGTGTGTGGGTGGGTGCAGGTAAGTCTGTGCACCAGATGTTAACAATGGTTAGCGCTGCTTGATGGGCTTCTAAGTAATACTTATTCTGCTTCTGTGTATTTACTTTCTGGCATTTCAGAAATACAAGGAAAGCAATCACCGTAAGAATGTATTGAATTTATTGATCGTGGCATTCTTTTAATAAAACAAGATTCCATTCCGTTTTCAGTCTTTTCCACGTACGTGTGAAGCGAAAGCAGCATGGATTCGTTTATACCAATGTTGTTTGGACAAAAAAGCCATACAGATGTTTCTCTTTTGTCACGGGTTGCAAACCTCCCCAGGGAACCACTCGGTTGCCTCTTCCCGGCAGAGGGGAGACGGCTGATTCAGTAGTTGGGGGTGGAGGGCGGGGACAAGAACACCGGCTCCGGCTCCTGCCGCAGGAGCTGGGCTGTGGTCCCCGCGGTTCGGATCCCGGGCTGCAGCGAACCCACAGCGTCGGGGCCGCCTGCCGAGCATTCCGGGCGCCGCCGCGGGCGGGAGGCTGCCCCGGAGGACGCTGGGAACCACGCGCGGAGGCCGCTGCCGCGCAGGCGCACCGGCCAGGGCTGCGCTCCGTGGGAGCATCTCGGCGCCGCGCGGAGAGCCGCCGGCCGGGCGACGGGGCAGGGGCGAGCGGGGCGAGCCGGCGCGCGGGGTGAGCGGGAGCTGTGCGGGGTCTGGGGCGGGGACGGCAGGAGACGCCGGCTGGGGGCCGCCCGCGGTTCCCCGTGGCGCCTGATGTGCCCAGGGGCCCGGGGTCGCGCTCAGACAAAGGCTGCGAGGTCCAGGCCTGGAGAAAGGTTGAGCCTCTTGGTTCCTGGGAGGAGGAGCCGGGGTCGGAGGGCATCCGTGAGCTGCCACAGCCAAGAGAAGGAGCCGGGTGGGATTCCAACCCGGCTCCTTCGTGAGTCCAGATCTCGAGACTTATTTAACCATAGTACTACCCACAATAAAGAATCGGGTTTTCTTCCTCTCTTTGTGCTTCGTGACTCCAGCACGGTGGTTTGGACCGCGTGGGCTGTGTATATCCACGGGCTCCATGTACCTTTTGTAAAATTTTTTCAGTGATTGGTGTACGTTCTAGAATTCTGATCCTGCAGCTGAGCTCTATAGATCCTTTTCCTGACTCTGATGTTTTCTGTCCAGCGTCACCAGGGGCCTGTCGAGGTGGCTGCTCAGAAGAAAACATCCGGAGTCAAACAGCTGCCTGCTGAGGAGACAGGTGGAGCTCAAGATGGGCTGTTCCTTGTGAGCCTGGACACGCAAAGGTCCAGATTCTGGATTTTGGTACTGTTTCTTCACCGGGTTGCTGAGAGTGGAGGACTCCAGCACAACTGTGAAGCCGAAGTTTCCAGCAGTTTCTTTATCAAAAGTGGACAGGTCCAAAAAGGCCCTCCTGCCCGGTGGGCTGAGGCAGAGAGCCCTAGAAAGGAGCGCTGACGTCATCATGCTCCAGCAGCTCCTGATCTCCCTGCCCATGGAGGCCAGCGCCTGGGTGAAGTTGCACCATCCGAAGAAGGCCAAGGAGGGGGCACCCCTGTGGGAGGACGTGACTAAGATGTTTGCAAGAGAAGGTGAGAATAGACTGGTGGGAAGGAGGGAAAGCAGCAGCATCTAGTTTGAGAAGGAGGGTAGACACCTGAGCAAAAGCATCCCTTGGGGAGGCAATTGGGTAAAAGGTCTCTGGGCCTCTCGATTATGGCTCCTGGCTTAGGTTTTCCTGAATAGTAGTGGTCAGTTCAACCTGAAACCAATATCTGAGTGTCATGACTGTGTATGTTATTTCTTTTCATTCCCCCCAGGGGCATGTGGGGCAGGCAAGACTTGCCTGATTTTCTGTATTTTACAGTGAGGAAATTTGAATCAGCTGAGAGACCTGTGCAGGCACTTGGTGGCTAGGTCGGAAGTAGAAGGCAGCAGGGAAAGTACCAGGTGAGCCTGGAGTGTCTTGTGCTAGAAAGCAAGGAGGAGTGCAGAGCCTGATGGACACGTATCAGCAGGACGGCAAGTTTGAACAAACTTAGGACTGTTTAAATATCCAGATGGATTGTAACACTTTGAATAAATTAAATTTCCATAAGTTTGTGATAACACTTAAAATAGAGAAAGGGGAAAAACCCATTTGCCAATACTGGTGGTGATTCATACACTGATTTCTTACCTTGAAAATAAATTATTATGGGAATGAAGAATACATTCATCTTGCTTTTTAAAAGATCATTTCCATTTGTTGAGGGAAAGCTTTTTACAGAAAATATCTGCCAATAACAAAGTAGAAGAAATGATGGAATATTTTAGTATAAATAAAGTCATTGAAAAGTTGATGGGGAACAGGATATTCACCGGGTGCCAAAGTATTGCCCCCACAAAGTGCTAAATGCCAAGGAAAGAGCCCACTTTTCCGTTGACAATATCTGGTGGTCACTGTCTTAATCAAGTGTGACAGTGATGTGACAACCTCATGTTTTGTGCCTTCTGGGTAATGTAATATAAAGCACATGGCATATCACCCATGAGGAATTCCTGCCAAAATGTTTAATCTGATCCTAAATTGAGTTTAAAGGCTGAACTTCCGGTTTAAAGAAAATACAGGGAATAGAGAAATAAGGTAAACCCTAGCACAGTCAGACTGTGTTGGTCTCTTAAGAAGCCACTCATGAAAAAAGGGGAAGTGGGGCACCTGGGTGGCTCAGTTGGTTGAGCGTTCAACTTCGACTCAGGTCATGATCTCACGGTTCATGGGTTCAAGCCCCGTGTTGGGCTCTGTGCTGACAGCTCAGAGCCTGGAGCCTGCTTCAGATTCTGTGTCTCCCTTTCTCTTTGCCCCTCCCCTGCTCGTGTTCTGTCTCTCTCTCTCTCTCAAAAACAAATAAAATTTTTAAGAAGCCGGGGGAAGTACTATTCTAGAGACACTAGAGGTAACCATTTTGAATGTGTGAGCCTTGGTTGACTCCTGGGTTGGGAAAAAATCCAGAATCAATGACAGTTTGAGAATAGCTGAGGAAATCTGAATATGGAATTATTGTTTTCAAGTGTTTATTTGTTTTTGAGAGAAAAAGTGCGTGCATGTGCAGAGGAGGGGCAGAGAGAGAAAGAGAGAGAATCTCAAGCAGACTCCACACTGTCAGCACAGAGTGTGATGTAGGGCTCAAACTGACGAACCAGGAGATCATGACCCCCTGGCAAAATCCAGAGTCTGACATTTAACCAACTGAGTCACCCAGGCTCCCCTGAGTATAGAATTAATGTTAACTTGCTTAAGAGTGATAAATGATATTGTGGTTATGCAGGAGATGATCCTTATTTGAAGTATTTAGGGACGAAGTATCATGATGTCTGCAACTTTGAAACGGTTCAGAAAAATATATAGATAGATGAAGCAAGTATGGCAAATGTTAATCACTGAATACAGGTAGGGGATATATGCATGTTCAGTATTCATGATAAAAAGTTTTGAAAAAATACAAGGACAAAAATTCATGTACCTCACTCAGTTCCTAGTTCATATTTT
The DNA here is from genome assembly GCA_028646485.1 of Cryptoprocta ferox. Taxonomy (NCBI): domain Eukaryota; kingdom Metazoa; phylum Chordata; class Mammalia; order Carnivora; family Eupleridae; genus Cryptoprocta; species Cryptoprocta ferox. The sequence goes on along the minus strand of CM053570.1, from coordinate 71,547,784 downwards.
TAATACCTCAAATTCAGCCAGGTTTTAATACCTCATATTCAGGTTAGAATCCTAGCAAGCTGACAGGGTGTTACCCTTAACACTTTAGGAGATGGGAAAAAATAATGAGCCAGATAGTTTCTACCCATCTACTCATCCTAATATTCAATTGAGGGAGATAATCATACAAATCAATATGATAGGCAGTCTGAGATAGATAACAGAGTAGAGATTAAAACAAGTTTTCGAAGAATACAAAGAAGAGGAAGCTTTCTTCTCATTAAGAGCGTTCAAGAAAACTTCACCTGAACTGGTCCAGAAGGATATCTCAGGTTTTCACCGAGTAGGACTTGGGAAAAGACTGAGGTGAGTACTGTGCAGGGATGTTCAAAGAATGGTAACTGGGATTACGTGGCTGGGTGTGTCCAGTGGATGAAGAACGATGTTTAGAAAGAGAGAATACTCAGAAAAGCAGTGGTGGACTGGTGTGGAGGATCTTGAAATCCATGGTAAAGTGTTTGGATTCTTCTTTCTTGTCAGTGGGGAAGCTTTGAAGGATTTTGAACAGAAGAGTGGCCGGTAGATCTGTGCCATTGGACCAGTGTTGCCCATTGGGAACAATTAATGCCAAAGCGGTGCACTTTAGATCCTTTCCATTAAGGAGGCTCCTCCGTTCTGCTCTGAGTTGCTCTAAATGTCCCTCTCTCTGAATGTTTTGAGAGAGGGGCCATGTTCAACAGGTCTGGTCTGCAAGCTGTTTTTCTAGGTCTAGGCGATCCAAACCTCATGGCTCTTTTCCTTTCTCAGTTTTGCTCTCTAAGGATGCTGATGAGACCCAGGGAGAAAGTTTCGAGGATGAAGTGACCTCTAGGCCGCTGACAGTAGAATCCCAGGTGGGTTGGAGTTTCCTGTCATTTCTTGAAATTGTTTGAGCCTTGAACTTGGATTTTCTTTGACTCAGCTTGCTGGATTGGACTTTCTTAGCCTGTTCTAAATCAGGCCACATTGATTGATTTCACAGGTGATTTTCCCACCACTGGTCACCTTCCTCAGAACCTTCTTATTTCAAGCAAACCTCTGGCCATTTATCCAACACATTTAAAACTTGTGCTGGGGTGTGTTTTGTGTGTATGGAAAAGTATGTAATACAGTTCCTGCCCTGAAACTTCACAGATGTCATCTGGGGGAAAGACAAACATTGTAAAACATTTTAAGCAACGTTTAAAAATTAATAGAATGCGGTTCGGATATTCTTGGAGATGTATACACTTCATTAATGTAGACACTTCATTAATTAAAAGAGGATTTCTGGTCATGTTTGGAGCAGAATTGTAGACAAAAAGGGAAATGGCAGGTCCCAAAGGGTACAAACTAAATAGGCTGACCAGAAAAGGAAGGAAAACTTCCAAGAGCAGTTGAATAGTGTCTGTGTATTATAAATGAGCTAATCAGAAAACCAGTGGCACGGGCAATGGGCAAAGCTCTGTGCTACCAAACCCCAGAAGCAAAGCAAAACTCTAGAAAATCTCGAAAAATCAGAGAAAATCAATACAGAAGGAGATCTTCCTAGAGAACAGAAGAGTTTTGTAGTAGCATGATCTTAGCTTCCAAAATAACATGGTACAGCGTTTAATCCCATATCTTTAACATTCCTCAAATTCAGTTTTCTCTTGTGGATGCTGTTGTCAGCCCAAAAGGCCTCAGGTGCCTTCCAGAATTATTTACAATATATAAAAAGCATTAGAATTGTCTCCATACTTAAGGAATGTGTTTTTGTCTCAGCCTTCTGGCTTCTGGGTGCTCTGTGCATTTGGTAATATTTTTTAAAAATAACTACAAAATGATTATTTAATTTCGTAGATCATACATGACAGGCTCTTGTACTTCACAACACAGTGTCTGCTTTGGTCAAGAGATCTTCTCTTACTGGGCAGAATTCATGCTCTCTCCAGAAACATGTTCCCACATACTTTTCTTACTAACAGACATACCCAGTTAAGGGTATATTACCCATGCTGAAATGTTCTCATTTTAACCATTTCTTTCAGCCCAACAAAGGTCCCTGTCTTCTCTTGTGGCCTTAGCATCTTTTGAACTCTCCCCTTCTTCGAATATTCCTGATCTTTATTGTCCTTAATCTAAATTATTATACACTGTTCTGAGACCTTCTTTAGCATTTCATGAGTATTTCTCCTTTAGCCAAATTGTAAGTTACGAAAGACAGCTTACACACTTGGTGCATTGTGTTAGAACCTCTAGCAGAGAATCAGCCAACCAATTTTCAAGAGAGTACCCAGGAAAATCTGGATAGAATCTCTTAGCATGTAGACAATGTTAGAACAACTTCACAAACTCTGGCTGAAAAGGAACATACTTGATGTTCTAGGAACTGTTGACCTTCAAGGACATATCAGTGGACTTCACCCAGGAGGAGTGGGGACAGCTGGCCCCTGCTCACCGGAGTCTATACCGGGAGGTGATGCTGGAGAACTATGGGAACCTGGTCTCAGTGGGTAAGGATGAGTTCCCCTTATAACTAGAACCTGCCTGTTGGAACAAAATCTTTATTTCTAAGCAAAGTGTTATGCTTGGGCTCTGGGTTGTATTGGAGTTTTCTGGCTCCTTCTAAATAGCAAGTCAGGATTGCTGTGGTCTTTTCTGCCCTGGTATTTCTACTCTACCCCTCAGCAGGCCTGAATACCAAAGAGCTATCTTTAAATTCTTGGGATGGCCTCAGCACATGCAGTGTTTTCTTCTTCGTGAGCAGGATATCAGCTCTCCAAACCTGGTGTGATTTCCCAGTTGGAGAAAGGAGAAGAGCCATGGCTGATCGAGAGAGAGGTTTCAGGAGGTCCATGTGCAGGTAAGAGCAAGGCAGATGGGGGCCTTTGTCATGTTTGCTAGAAAGCTCCACTTGAAGCCTTCTCCAGATTGTGGGGAAGGCCATGCCATCTGGATGGGACCTGACCTGAAACCTGATTACCACCCTGTTACCCCTTTCCTACGCTTGCCTCTTCTCGTTAGTTTCTCTGGAGTCAGAGGAAAAGAGATGCCTTTCTTATCAGGGTTAGTTTCCTTGACTAACTCTCCTGACCCAAGTCGCATGCTTTTCTTGCTTTCTCCAGCATTTCAAACCTTGCCCTGATGATAGCTTCTTTCTCTTGTACATTCAGGTATGTGTGGATCTCCCCTCATTAAGTACAACACTCTTCACTAGATTCCCATGTAATTTTATCATGGATTTCACTCTCTCATGATTCTGGTTAAAAGTTTTTCCTAAATCTTATTCTGTGATCATAGCTTCAATTCTGATTCTCTTTTTAACTTGTGTAATTTAACTTTTTATTTCAGATAACTTATGCCTCTGTTACAAACCACCACAGAATTCCTTCTTACCAAAATCAAATAGCTTTTAATGATCTTGTTCATCTAAGAACAGAATAATGACAGCTGTTCATCAAGCTGGCCTCTGTGAGTCCTGTGCATACATTAGCCTATCTTACAGATGAGGAAAAGAAGGCTCACAGGTTAAGAAACTTGTCCAGCATCACTTAGCTACAGATTGGTGGAGTCAGTATTTGAACTGCAATCCTTCTGACTCCACAGTTTGTGTTCTTATGGTACTATTCTACATGGCAACATTAGGTGTCTAGACCCTGCTGCCTTTCCACCACAATTTTTATCTCCTATATACTTTTACTGCTTTTTCAGTGCTTCTCATCAATATTCTTTTTAATGCAGATACATCATTTCCACCTCTGTTAGAATAGGCTAAACTAGTACAGCAAATAGACTCTAAAATGTGGCTGAAACAGAATAGCAAGAAGTCTTGCTTGTACACTGGTCTGGGGGACCTGTTTAGTTCACTGGACAGTTCTTTTCCACCTGATGAATCCAGGATTGAGATTTCTTCTGCGTGGTGGCTCCACCATCCACTGGGGTCTCCTCATCATCTAAGTACAGCCAGCAGCAGAACAAGGGCACACAAGGAGCTCATCTGGGAGGGTTTTTTTTAAAAAAAAAAAAAAGTTTTTTTTAATGTTTGTTTATTTTTGAAGGAGAGAGAGAGACACAGAGCATGAGTGGGGGCCAGGTAGAGAGAGAGGGAGACACAGAACCCGAAGCAGGCTCCAGACTCCAAGCTGTCAGCACAGAGCCCAACGTGGGGCTCGAACTCACAAACCGTGAGATCATGACCTGAGCTGACGTCGGAGGCTTGGGGCGCTTGGGTGGCTCAGTCGGTTGAGCATCCAACTTCGGCTCAGGTCGTGATTTCGCGGTTCATGGGTTCGAGCCCTGCGTCAGGCTCTGTGCTGACAGCTCAAAGCCTGGAACCTGTCTTCAGATTCTGTGTCTCCCTCTCTCTCTGACCCTCCCCTGCTCACGCTGTCTCTCTCTCTCTCAAAAATAAATAAAACATTTTAAAAAAAATGAAGTCGGAGGCTTAACCCACTGAGCCACCCAGGCGCCCCACATCTGGGAGGTTTTTATGGGGCAGCCTGGAGTGGTTCACATGACTTTCACTCTGATTCTTGTATGGGAGAAACTTTAAGAACAGATGTTGGTGAATATGCAGCAATGCCTGCTGCAATCTTTGAGAGGCCTCTGTCTTTTACGCTGCTATTCTTTTTTTTTTAATTATTTTTTATTTTTGAGAGACAGAGAGAGACAGCATGAGCAGGGGAGGGTCAGAGAGAGAGAGGGAGACACAGAATCCTAAATAGGCTCCAAGCTCTGAGCTGTCAGCACAGAGCCCGACGCGGGGCTCAAACCCACGAACCATAAGATCATGACCTGAGCTGAAGCTGGACGCTTAACCGACTGAGCCACCCAGGCACCCCTACACTGCTATTCTATAGCTGCACAAATGTCCACAAATGCATTGTGGTGGTTTCAGTTGTCCCTTGAGGCCTACATTCTCCATATTTTCATCTATTCCCACATGTCCCTGGTATTTAGGACATCTCTATCTAGATGTACTATTGTCACTTCAAATCCAATACATCCAAAATCAGAAACCATCTTCTCTCCCAGACAGATTTCTCATCCTGACTCCTCCTATTTTTTCCGTCTCAAAGACCAGAAATCATGATATCAGCAAAATGTGTCATGTTTTTCTACTCTCAGTCCTTCCCTCATTGCTCATGGTTTCTTCTCTGATATCACCTGCTAGATCCACTTCTCCTCTTCATCTGTGTTAATGCAATGCTAAGCCAAGTCCCCATCATCTCATGCCTATTACTCTGATTTTTAGTTGTATTTGTTCATATTTTATTATCTTCCTGAATCATTTTGAATGTTATTGTCAGAGTTGACCTCTTGAAATATGACATTTATTTTGTTCTTACCCTGAAAAGAAAAAAATAACTCCTTATTCCTGTAATAAGTGATGTAAACATCTCTGCTTGCCTTCTAAGTCCACTCCAAACTTCACCCAGCTATTCCTGAGCATGTTGTGTGTGCTGTTACTAGGGTAAGGTTAGAAATCCTGGGGAATAAGAGTTTGTTGTGGACAGGAAATATTGGTGCTTTAGGATGGCAGGGTCCAAATCGGTGGATGGGAATAGAAAGAGAATAAACACTAGAGAAATTCCCTCATCCCAAAATGTCCTGTGTATTCTATGGATAGTCCATATATTCTCTATCCTTTAAGATTTTACACTATAGCTAATAATCCATTACAAATAAGAAGCCCATTTTTCACCTCTTATATGCAGATATAGGCAAAAATTATGATGATTAATAAAAAATCCAGTGAACTTGCAGGGAAGGACACCCATGTTTACTGAGAGCACACATACCCAGAACTCAATAATTCCTCTTTAGTAAAGCCTATGAAATATGACAGGATTGTACACAAATTTATGCATGATAACATGAGAAACTGGAGACAACGTAAATATTTTTCATTAGAGAAAAGTCAAATTATGATATATCCATGAGTGGAATGCAGTGATATGCATTGCACTTGTTAAAAAGAATAAGGTAACTAAAGAATTTTTTTTTTTTAATGGGGCACCTGGGTGGCTCAGGTTGAGCATCCAACTTTGGCTCAGGTCATGATTTCGCAGTTCATGAGTTCGAGCCCCACATGGGGCTCTGTGGTGACATTTCAGAGCCTGGAGCCTGCTTCAGATTCTGTGTCTCCTTCTCTCTCTGCTCCTCCCCCGCTCACACTCTATCTCTCTCTCAAAAATAAATAAAGATAAAAAAATTTTTTGTAATAAAAAAATAAAACAAAGAATAAGATAGGGGCTCTTGGGTGGCTTGGTTGGTTAAGTGTCTGACTCTTGATTTTGGCTCAGGTCATGATCTCATGGTTTGTGAGATGGAGCCCCAGGTCAGGCTCTGTGCTATCAGATTCTTGGGATTCTCTCTCTCCCTCTCTCTCTGTCCCTCCCCCCTTCTCACACTGGCTCTTTCTCTCAAAATAAATAAATAAACTTTTTTTTTTTTTTTAAAGAATGAGATAAATCTAAATGTACAGACATGGGAGGGAGCCCATAACAAAGTTGAGTTAAAAAACAAAACAGATGCTGGGGCACCTGGGTGGCTCAGTCGGTTAAGTGTCTGACTCTTGGTTTTGGTTCAGGTCATGATCTCATGGTTCCTGGTTTCAGGCCACACGTTGGGCTCTGTGCTGACAGCACAGAGCTTGCTTGGGATTCTCTTTCTGTGCCCCTCCTTGGCTCTCTCTCTCTTAAAATAAATAAATAAACTTAAAAAAATATTTAAAAAACAGATGCAGAACTATATGTCTACTATGATCCATTTTTTTGTGCAAATGTATATTTATGACTATACATACATAAATACACACATTCACATATACATATTGTTGGGAATGTCTAAATGGATGCTTTCCAAAATCCTAAGAGAGTAGAGGGAATGGAGTTGAAATTGAGAGAGGCTATTTTTAGTGAATGAGTTCCTATATTATTTAATGTTTTAATATGTAGAAAGTATGAATTAATACTTGAAAGAAACATTTTTTAATAGAGAAAATTTTGTCCTAGAAATATGGGCTTGAGATGATATGGTGCTAGAATACTGTGTTCCTTAATCTTATCTCTTGTTATCTGCCCTTACAACAATGCTCTCTTCTTAGTGCACTTCCTACTGGAATTCACATGGATGAACTCCTCCCAGTTCCTTAAAGTCCCCTCACATACCCTAACAGTTTCTTTCCTTTGACCATTTCTTCATTTCCTTTTATATTAGCTCTCTAGGGGGCAGAATTACATTTGAAGATAGTCCAAGGTTTCTATGCTTAGTACATGTTAATTTTCCCCCTCCTATTCTCACTATGGCTATTTATTTTTTTAAAGTACACTGAATATGGGTCATTTGTATTTTTGGGATTTCTTTCAGACTTGGAGAATAAAGCAGAAACCAAGGAGTCAGCCATGAAGAATGATATTTCATGGGAAGAATCACACCATGGTCTAATGAAGGAACAGTCCACAGGAGGAAGCACCGTATATTCCACATTGGGAAGTGTCTCCAAATGTGATCAGTTAGAAAGCCACCAGGAAAACCAAGGAGTGGGTGAGGGGCAAATCCCCTTGATGCACAAGAAAGCATTCACTCAGGAAAGAGGCCAAGAATCTAACAGATTTGAGAAAAGTATTAATGTGAACTCAAAAGTTATTCTAGGACCAGAAGGTTCTCTGAGAAAAAAAGACCATAAATATGATGTACCTAGAAAGAGAAGTAGATACAATTTAGATTTGATTAATCATTCAAGGAGTTATACCAGATTGAAAACCTTTGAATGTACTATTTGTGAAAAAATCTTCAAACAGCTCATTCACCTTACAGAACACATGAGAATTCATACTGGAGAGAAACCTTTTCGATGTAAAGAATGTGGAAAAGCTTTTAGCCAAAGTTCATCCCTTATTCCACATCAAAGAATCCATACTGGTGAGAAACCCTATGAATGTAAGGAATGTGGGAAAACCTTCAGACATCCATCATCTCTTACTCAACATGTTAGAATTCATACTGGAGAGAAGCCCTATGAATGTGGGGTATGTGAGAAAGCATTCAGCCAGAGCATTGGGCTGATCCAGCATCTGAGAACTCATGTTAGAGAGAAACCTTTTACCTGTAAAGACTGTGGAAAAGCATTTTTCCAGATTAGACACCTTAGGCAACATGAGATTATTCATACTGGTGTGAAACCCTACATTTGTAACGTATGCAATAAAACCTTCAGCCATAGCACATACCTAACTCAACACCAGAGAACTCATACTGGAGAAAGACCATATAAATGTAAGGAATGTGGGAAAGCCTTTAGCCAGAGAATTCATCTTTCTATTCATCAGAGAGTCCACACGGGGGTGAAGCCTTATGAATGCAGTCATTGTGGGAAAGCCTTTAGGCATGATTCATCCTTTGCTAAACATCAGAGAATTCATACTGGAGAAAAACCTTACGATTGTAATGAATGTGGAAAAGCCTTCAGCTGTAGTTCATCGCTTATTAGACATTGCAAAACACATTTAAGAAATACCTTCAGCAATGATATGTGACATATGTTCAACATCAAAGGATCCTCATAATGGAGCAAAAGCCTCTAAATCAGAGGTTTTCTGACTTTTCAATTTCAAGAAGCAATGATTTTTTTTTAGTGACTTGATGCAATGTTACCACTGTCAGTTGTGCCATATTAAAGAAACTACCTATTATCAACATCATTCAGAAAAGAAAGGGCATTTTAATATTTTAAAATATAGGAGGGATAATCTTTAGGAATAGCCCTTAACATTGAATTAAGTTAGCCTTATGAAAATCCCCCAAATTTGTCCTTATTTTTCTCATTTCATTATGGGCCAATGAAAAGTTCATCATGGCAAGTTACTGATACTTGGATTGGCTTTTGAGAATCACTGTTTTAAATATCCCTTAAATAATCAGAATAAAATATAACTTTTTACTCTCTCCCTTTATATGGCTAGAAGAGGTATAAATAAAAATGCTGGCTGCCACATTTCTACAAGAAATAATATTAAAGGAAACTTTCACAAGAAATAATATTAAAGGAGGCTTTCTAGAATTGATAGATAACCTACTATATATGAGGTACTTGAGTATGTTTTATGGTTTCATGTAGAGAATTGGCAAACTTTTCATAAAGGGCCAGATATTAAATGTTAAGTCATTGTGGCCATATGAGCTCTGCCAGAATCACTCAACTCTACCATTTTCATTCAATAACATCCAAAGAAATACATAAATCAGAATATCTCAACCTTGGCTCTGCTGATATTTGGGGCCAGATATTTTGTTTTGGGCAGACCTATGCACTGTTTAGCAGTATCTCTGGCCAGAAGATGCCAGTAACTAGTTCCCCCACTGTGCCAATAGTTCCCCCACCCATTGTAACCACCAAAAAATCTCCTCTCCTGACATTGCTAGAGGTGCCCTGGGGGTCAAGATTCTACTTGTGAAGTACTTGAGAACCACGGACATAAATGAATAGGTGTAGCTCTGTTCCAATAAACTTCATTTTAAAAACTGGTGTTGGGTTGCCTTTAGCCTGAGAGCTGTAGTTTTCTCCGTTCCTGCTGTAGAGTACATAAATGACTATCTCCCTCTTGCTCCTGAATAACCACAGCAAGAATAGGGGTTGTGGAGTGCTGTTATTTTTTAAATCTGCTTTGCTGGAACTTTTGATATGTCCTGCTATAATGTCACATCAAAAGGTTAGAAGTTTTATATAATCTCTGAAACAGTTCTAGCATTCAAACATATAATAGGACCTAAGGAAGTTTATCATCACTTATTTGACAGTGTGTCCCATGTGATGTGACATATCAAATAAGCCTATTTCATCAAAAAGTCTTCATTTATAAGTTGAATATTGGCAAGTTTGAAATATCAGAAGGTTTTAAAGCATATGTCTAAATAAGATTATAGATCATTTAAAAACTTAATAATTATAATAATTATCTATTTAGCCAAAGTGGCAATGAGATTCTAAAGGCAAATGCAGAGGATTACATAGTTGTTAAAATTTAGCTTAATGATGAGAAAATTCAACTTTAAAGACAAAACATAGAAACTTTGTTTTTCTAGGCTGGTCAAAGATACAGAGTAATCTTTGTTTACAAGGTAGACCTAAGAAAACTCATTTTAACAGAGAAAAACCAAATTGGAATCTTCTTCTGATATAATATTTCCAATATTAAGACTCATTTCAACAAGGTGAATTTTTTTTTTTTTAAATCATGCAGTTCTTTCTTTTTCCTCCCTATCTCCCATATTGATACATACTTTTTGAGACAAACACATACGGGTGCTGCATGGGTCTGGGTTTTTGTGGTGGATGCTGTGGGGGGTGACCTGAATCCCCATCGGGAATAAAGGACTCAGCTGTAGGGATTGTGGCCAACAGTCCTCAACACTCACATGCCATCAGGGGTCTTCTTAACTGAAAACAGCCACCTTCCCAGGTTGTCACATCCAATGACTTATAAAAGTCCAGCCCTTTTGCCGTAATTTAGGGTGGTTCTGAAGGGTGATCCCATTTTTGGAACTCCTCAGAGAATGAATGGAGTCTTGTGTTGATATTGTATGACTGCTCAACTTCTGCCTAATCTTGCTCTCTCACTCTCCCTTCTCTTCTCCAAGTGTTGGTCACTCCCTAATAAACATTTCTACACATTAGTCTTCACACTCTTAGTCCCAACCACACACAAAATTTCTTTCCAAAGATATCCTTCTCACAAACATACCGCTTTACTTTTTACATTCAGATATTGATCTAAGTTTTTCCTCTTTAAATAACTAGTCTTGCTTTCCTTGCATTAAATCTGTTTATTTGTTCTTAGAGTACCCATAAAATTCATGAGGCATTAGAAAGAGTTCTAAGGGCTTTTTCCCCCTTTCCTGACACACTTTGCAATGGAGATAACAAACTTACTTGAATTTCAGTAAACACAGGCAGAATAAATGTTTTATATTTAATGCTGATAATTTTAAAGACATGTCCCTTAAATTAAACCAGCAACCTCAAAGTAGCTTTAATACCAAATATTTTCCAAGATCATGTGAACTTGTAAAACATTTGGATTAGTTTCTATCTTTGAGTTTTAGACTGCCCAATTCTTGGGGCGCCTGGGTGGCTCATTCCATTGAGCATCTGACTCGATTTGGGCTCAGGTCATGGTCCCAGTGTCATGGGGTTGAGCCCTGAGTTGGGCTGTGCACTGGGTGTGGAGCCTGCTTGGATTTTCTCTCTCTCTCTCTCTCTCTCTCTCTCTCTCTCTCTCCCCCTCTCTCCCTCTTTCTCTCCTTCACACTCTGCCCCTGCTTGTATGCACTCTGCTTGCTCAACGCCCAATTCTTACAAGCACTTCTTTAAACCAACTAAATAGAGCTCTTTTACAAATTAATTTTAGCAATACCATCTGGAGGTAGAGAAAACATCTCATATAACATATGTGTACACACAAATACACAAACAAGATGGAAACAAAATCTTAAAGGCCCAATTTGCAATTGTCTCCTTTTTACAAAACAAATCTAATGGCAAGATGGTATTATAATTTATGGATCCATTAATTGGTCATTTTTCTCTGTATTGTTGCAAAAACTGATTGCTCAATTTTGGAGCTGCATGTGGGGATCAAACTGTTGTTTCCCAGTTTCCAATTATAACATAGCCAAACTTATCCAAAGATACCAAAAGATGCAGCAATAAACAAATTGGTTCCTCCCCAAAAGTCAGAGCTTCACCCACTCAACCAAACAGCCTCCTCATCAGCCTTTTCTTAATCAACCAAGAAAGGGAGGCTAAGAGAACTAAAATCCCCTATTTGGAGGCATCCAAATGGGAGGAAGAAATCTAAGAGCTAAACCATACAGGAGAAAGAAAGAAGCTCCAGATGAAACACTCACCAAGAGACATCTGTCCAAACCAAACCCAGAACTGTTTCCTGGCCACATGAGTTACATTAATCACTGAGAGCTGGCAGCTTGAGCCCCATCAGGGTGGATTGAAGCCTGAGGGACAGTCCCCAGGACAAAGAGTCCACTGCTTGGACTCATCAATGAACTCCTGTTACAAGCTGAGGGCTGAGGACCCATGGGCAAAGAGCTCCTGGCTGGCTCTCCAAATTTGTAACCGAACCCAAGTTTATCCATGGGATGGGCGATAAAGACGATCAGATATTGAGTATGCAGCAAGGAAAGGATTTATTCGAGAAGCAGCAAAAGGTTTAGCTGTCTTTCGAACTGGAATTTTTTTTCACTGAACATTAGGTTGTGCTCAGATCCTAAGCCATCATAGCAGAGTGGTGAAGAGTTTGCATTCAGGAATCCTAAAAATATGTATTCAAATTCCAACTCTACCACCCCCTAGCTTTGTGATCTTAGTCAAACTTATTTTTTCATCTGTCAAGAGGCATTTTTAATAGGCACCACATAACACATTTATTATGCTAGGTACACATAACCACTCAGAAACAGAAACTATTAATACTGCATTTTGTGTGTTTTCTGCTTGTTATAAAAAAGTAAATGCTTATTTATGAAAACACAGAGATGTGTAAAGAAAACAAACATAACAGAACCCAGATATTACCAATGCTAAAACGTTGATGGAAAAAGACAACATTGTGTGGTTCCATTTATATAAAGTATCAAAAGTACGACATTGAGTGAAGCAGAAAGTAGAATAGTGGTTTCCAGGGACTAGGTGAAGGGGAAAAGGGGGAGTTCTTGTTTAATGGGTATAGGGTTTCAGATTTGCAAGATGAAAAAGTTCTGGAAGTCTGTTTCACAATATGAATATAGTTAAGACTATTGAACTGTACACTTAAAGGTGGTTAAGATGGTAAATTTTTTACGTGTTTGTTTTTGTTTTCTGTTTTCTGTTTTTGTCTTTGTTTTTTAACACACACACACACACACACACACACACACAATTTTTGGATGTATTTCTCTACAGCAGACACATTCTAGTACCCAGTTTCAAAAATTCTTCCAACCCACTTGTACCAATGCCATGTCACGTTTTCACTGCCTTTATGGGTCATGTCCTCCCTTCTCTCCCTATGCAGTTTTTAGTGATGCAGGTGCAAACACCCTACACTCCATATATGTTTATTGTTAACACCTTTACTCAGGGCAGGAGCATTTTACAAGCTGGATCATTTCCTGGATCCTGACTTTCCATCTTTTGGTCTGGTAATTTCCTACTATCTTGCCATCTCTTAGATGCCTGTCTATGACATTATGTTACGGGCACCATAACATGGGCAGAATTGTGTTACGGGCAGAATTCCCTGCCAAATTCATATGTTGAAACCCTAACCTTCACCTCTAGTACCTGAGAATGTGGCTGTCTTTAATCCCATGTTTAAGCGATTAAATTTATTAATTACTGTAAAGAAGCAATTAAGATAAATGAGTCATTAGGGTATGCTCTAACCCAAACTGACTGGTGTCCTTGTAAGAGGAGAAAATCTGGGGGCGCCTGGGTGACTCCGTTGGTTGAGCATCTGACTTCAGCTCAGGTCATGATCCCGCGGTTCGTGGGTTCGAGCCCTGCGTCGGGCTCTGTGCTGACAGCTAGCTCAGAGCCTGGAGCCTGCTTCGGATTCTGTGTCTCTTTCTCTCTCTGCCCCTCCCCTGTTCACGCTCTGTCTCTGTCTCTCAAAAATAAATAAAATGTAAAAAAATAAAATAAAATAAGAAGAGGAAATTTGTACACAGAGAGACACCAGGGGGATGCAAGTACACAGAGGAGAGACCATGTAAGAACATAGAGTGAAGGCAGCCATTGGCAAGCCAAGGAGTAGGGCTTTGGGAGAAAGCAACTGCTGGCACAGGCAGGCCTGGTCCGGAGGATGGGGGGAGTGGGTAGGGGTCCTGCAGGACCAGCTAAGAGGGTCCTTGGCTTTGTACAGGATAGAAATTAAACTCAAGCCAGGAGGAAGTGAGAGCAGACTTTACTGAGTAGCGTATGATAGAGTATAGTAGGCGGAGTATCTGAGAGACTCGTAAAAGGAGAAGTGAGTCTTCCTGTTGTTTGGGGTAAGCGGTCCAGGATAAGTGATTCCTTTAGGAATCCGGGTCTGATCAAAGGTGAGTGTCAGGCGGACAATAGCTGTTATTCTATAAATCACTGAAGTTAGGGGTTATGGGTGCTAGCGTCAATGGAAGTTTGTTCAAATCTAATGTCCTGGAGCTCAGGATCTGGTTCTTCTTAGATATTATCAGGCATATGAGGGCCTAGGATGAAACTCAGAGAATGAATAACTTTCTTGCTTCCCCCCTTGGAGTGGGAACATAGCTTCCTTGGTTTACTCAGAAGCAAGGTGAAATATAGAACATAAGTAAATGGGGCCTAGCAGAGAAATAGCAGAGACGGAGCCTGTCTAAAATAGAGTCCATTCGGTTTCCCTAATTGTTGAGACCTGGATCCTGGACTTCTAGCCTCCCGAACCAGGAGGAAATAAATCACTGTTGTTTAAGCCACCCAGTCTGTGGTATTTTATTGTGTAGCCCTAGCAAACTAATTTACTCCTCTAAGGAGTAAATAAATATTCCAGAATTTGTTTTTCATTGTTTTCTGAGATAGGTTGATATAAATATCTTAGCCCCACTATTACTAGAAAGAAAAACTCCAGTCATTATCCCATTTCCACACACTGCTCTCCCTTTCCTCATAGCCCTTACCATCATCTGGGGCGATACCTATTTTTTAAATTTGTTATTGTTAAAAAGAAAACCACAGGCTCAAAATGGGGCCAAATCATTAAACATGGGCTTAATACCTGAGCTAACTGCAGTTCCAACCACCCCCAGGAATGTAGTTTTAACAAGTCAAGCAGGAGTTTCCTGATCTGGCACCAATGAGCCACATACTAATGTCACATCCCACCCCCCAACCCCCAAAGGTAAATGAGTTAATCCCCCTAATTAGACCCTCAGCTCTAGCCCCTAAGGTAAGGAAGGTGACCTCACCTGGACCAGTTCTTTCTTTTCTTTTGCTAATAACTTCCATGCCCCACCCTCTCGCCTATAAAAACCTTCTATTTTATACGACTACCTAGTGCTCCCTTCTTGGTAGATGGGATGGTACTCTATTCATGAATCAGTAAAGCGAATTAGATCTTCAACTGTACAGTGTTGGGTTTTTGTTGTGTAACATTATTTATTTAATTCCCCATGCATTAAGATCCAAAAAAGCAGGGACCGTTCTGATAACTGCTATGTGCTTAGAACCTGTAACAGGGCAGGACGGAAGGTAGGCTTTCAAGATACTTGCGGGAGGAATGAATGAATGAATGACAAAGAAGGGGTTTCCTCCACCGAAGAGCTGGAGGGCCACGCGGTCTCTCCAGCGGCCTCCTGGCCCCGCCCGCGGTGGGCGGGTTGGCCACTGACCCCGGGGTCTGGGTGCCGGTGCTCCGGCGCTCCGGCGCCGGGTTTTCGGGCGCGCCGGCTTCCCGGGAGGAGGCGGGCTCGGGGCGGCCCCTCGTGGGCGGAGTCGGCAGCTGGGCGTGCGGGGCCGCCGGAAGACGCGCGGGCGGGGCGGGGGGCTGCGCCGTGGGGGGCCGGACCCGGGGCGGGCCAGGCGGCTAGGGGGGCGACCGGCGGCGTGGGCGACGGCGGGGCGCGGCGGGAGGACGGAGGCCCAGGGCGACGCCGGCCTGCGGCCCACGAGGCGGGGCGGCGGGTGGAGCTGGCCGTCGCCGCCGCCGCCGGCCCGGTGTCAGAGCAAGTGTCCGCGAGGTGTATCGTGGCGCGCGTCTGCGGGAAGCGGGGTCAGGACAGCCCACCCGCTGCGGCCCGCGGAGCCCGCGCCCCGGAGCGCGGCCGAGGAAGGACGCCTGGGAGGGCGGCGGAGAGATGCGGTGCTGCGGCCGGCCCTAGACAGACTCCCGGGGGGCCGGGAAAAGCCCCGCATCCGGGGCGGAGGCCGAGGTCCCGCGGGCTCCCGAAGGAAGCCTGCGGGAACACTGGGTGTGCTTTGGAGAATCATAGGTGAGCGGGCCGTGCGGTCTACGAAGGCGGGGAAAGAGCAAAATCTGCTCCCCCCGGGTCCTCTGAAAAGACACCCCGTGGCGCCGAAAGCCTCGGGAGCGGGCGCTCTCGCGGCCGCGTCCCTGGTCCCAGCAGCGTCGGGGGCCGAGCCGGTGAGTGGGAGGATACGCGAGTGTGCAGCCTCCGTCCCGGGGAGGCGCGGCCGGGAGCAGGGAGGAGGGGCGGCTTCCAAATGATGCTTCGAAAGTTTCCCCACTTTGGTAACCAGACACTTACTTTTCTGCATGGGAGCAGGATATTTCCACATGCTCCAGCCTGCGGGATGCAGCTCCTTTCTCTGCATTGGGCACAGCTTGGGGCCTGGTGGGGGGAGCCCCATAAGCTACATAGCCTTCCTTACAAACTTCAGAAAGTTGGGCCAGCTCCCGTTAGACGGAGCTCGGACTGTGCGTGGGGCCCCAGATACGCCGGACCAGGTGGCCGTGGAGGCACCTGCTCAGATGCGAGGGGGGTTGGACGAGATGATAGATTGGAGTTTCCGGATTTCCCTGTTGCAAACAGTTCTGCAGTAGTCCTGGTGATACGAGAGGTGCTGTTTTCTCCGTCGGAACACACTCCCCTCCCCCATTTTTCACATTTCTGAAACCTGGAGGCATCTTCACAGGTTGAGAGGACCTGTCGGCTGCTGGGCATCTGCGTGGGTGGGGAATGTGCCTGGTGCTGTTTGGTCGGGTGAACATGCAGCTGTGTGATTATCACTTCTGACACTTGAACTTTAAATTTAGATCCCTAATTGTTGTTCTTTTTAATGTTTATTTTATTTTTGTGAGAGAGAGAAAGAGCGCAGGAGCAGAGAGAGAGGGAGACACAGAATTCAAAGCAGGCTCCAGCCTCTGAGCTGCCAGCGCAGAGCCCGTCGCAGGGCTCTAACTGGAACTCACAACCGCGAGATCATGACCTGAGCCAAAGTCGGGTGCTTAACGGACTGAGCCACCCAGGTGCCCAATCTCTAGTTGTTTTTAAAAGTAGCTTGAAAAAATAATGCTTAAGGGTTTTCTAATTAATATTACAGCCCTATAAAGTACAATTGTTGTTCCCATTTTATAGATGAAGAAACTGAAGCTTAGAGAGTGGAAGTGTCTTAGAGCTTTTAAGCACAAGTGTCAGGATTCTCACTCAAGCTGTCTGATTTCAAAGCGTGCCCTCTTAACTCCAAAGTTTGTATCCTGGCAGAAGACCAGCTAACTGGGAGGGAAGGCAAGACCGGGTCTGTGCTTGTTTTTATATCTTTGGCTGTTTGTGTATGTGTGTATGGAACTGGGAGACAGCCACATCCAAGAACGCTGATTATACTTATTCCCACATTGATGCCAAACCTTTGTTTTCGGGTCTTTTGCAGTTTAAAATACATTTCTGCAAGTTCTAGAGTTCTGGATGTGTGGTCAGTGCTTCTGGATTCCTTCTCTTCTGTCTTTGGCTCCTCTGGAAGAATATAGAGGCATGTACTCCAAACGACTCAACTGGCTGCCTCCCAAGGAGGCACCACGTAACTTAAGAGAGAAGGCAGTTTTTCGGAGTTGTGAAGGGCACAGCAGCCTCTAGGAACCGCCAGGTTCCGGGGCTGCCTGGACACACCAAAGTTCTGGGGGCAGGAGGTTGCGGTCAGCAGAGACCACATACCCCTGAGAGATTCTGGCAGTTCCGTCCCCAGAAGTGGGCACGCCCAGCGTCATCATGCTCCAGCAGCTCCTGATCACCCTGCCCACCGAGGCCAGCACCTGGGTGAAGTTGCACCATCCGAAGAAGGCCAAGGAGGGGGCACCCCTGTGGGAGGACGTAACAAAGATGTTTGAAGGAGGAGGTAAGAGTAGACTGATGAAGGGGATACAGGGCAAGACGAATTCTCAATTTGTGTGTGAAAAGATAGGCGCCCATTTCATTGAGGTGTCTCTCGGGGGAGAAAATCGGAGGAAAGCAGGTCTTTGGGGTTCGTGCCTGTGGCTTTGGGGATGGGGATAGCTATGAGAGCAGATGTAGGGCTCTTAGCTCCTTGTGCCGGTGCTCCATGCTGCTCCCGTCTCCAGTCCCCCGGATAAAGCACAAAACAGGAGGACAATACAGTGTTCCCCACCAGCGGCTCCCAAAGTATCTGTGATTGTCACGGACACTGGGGTCAAAGGCTTCTACTCCCATAACTCTCCCAAGGTTTTCCTTCATAAGTTTTGGTCATTTTGGCCCAAAGGCGATGTTTTTCACAAGTAGCAGTTCTGAGAGGAAGGAATGACATATTTGATGATTCTCAGTTTCCAGGAGGTCTGTGGGAAACATGGCCTAGATTACACATTATCTGGTGGTCTGGTCAGGACAGATAGAAGGACAGAGGAGTTCATGTGTCTCATGTGATCATGCCTTTAACATTTCAAGTTCAGCTGCTATGTATTCTAGCTGCGTCAGGGATTTTGCTGAGCATCTTGACTGATGGAAAAATGAATAATGATCTCCAATGCTTATTATTAATTGGTGGAGACAGACACATACCCAGAACAAAATAACAGAAGGTAGCCTAAGAAAGTGCTATGGGAAATTTCTTTTGGAAGCCAAGAGACTGGAAACATTCTTCTGATTGTATTTATTGGAGAAGTTTTCACAAGGTAGATAGCACTGAATTGGACCTTGAAAGATATCTTACGTTTTTTTGTAGAAGATTTGGGGAAAGGATACAGAAATGAGTGCCTTGAAGAATGGTTCAGAGAATGGGGACCATTCGAGTCTGGGGGCTAAAACTGTGGTCAGTGTTATATGTACAATGGATAAGGGATGGTGGCCAGTGGAAACTAACGCTGGGAAAGTTTGCTTCGGGGCGAGTCGTAGCGGGCCTGAAGTCCATGGGGAGTGTTCGGATTTTCTTTCTTATCAGAAACATTTGAACAGAGGAGTGGCCTGGTCTGTGCTTTTGGACCAGTGTTGCCCATTGGGAAGTATTAACGCTCAAAGCGGTGCGCTGCAGACCCTCCTTACTAAGGAGGCTCCGGTCTGCTCTGAGTTGCTCGAAATGGCCCTCTCTGTGAATGTTTTGAGAGAGGAGCCATGTTCAGCAGGTCTGCAGGCAGTTTTTCACTTTGGGGGATTTGGGGAGATACAAACCTCATGGCTCTTTTTCCTCTTTAGCTCTGCTCTCTCAGGATGCTGAGGAGACCCAGGGAGAAAGTTTGAAGGCTCAAGTCATCCCCAGACCCCCAGCAGCAGAATCCCAGGTGGGTTGGATTTTTCTTTCATTTTCTTGACCTGCTGCTTGGTTTTCAAGGCTATAACTTGGTGCCTTTTTTTTTTTTTTGAGTGTGAGGAGTTTGGAGGTGTTTGTTAGTGTGGGGCTAACAGATTCAACACAGGGAACTCATGCAAGTTTCTCTGGTACAGAAAACTGGGCTGGAGTGGCGGCGATTCCCCTGCTCAGGGTGGCCTCCCCCCTTGTAACTCTTGTTGGTGGCCAACATCTAGATTTAACATTGTGCTAATTTCTGTAGAGAAAGAAAAATGAATGCTAGAACTCTAGCCCCTAAAAACAAATCAATACCACTTGGGATCTAAGATACACGTCAATTTTTTGAGTATTTTTACTCAAAAACAAACTTCGTAAAGTGACAAAAAGTTCTGAGATTCTTTAAAAAAATTTTTTTTAAGTTTATTTTTGAGAGAGAGAGAGAGAGAGAGAGAAAGACAGAGCATGAGTGGGGGAGGAGCAGAGAAAGAGGGAGACAAAGAATCCGAAGCAGGCTCCAGGCTCTTAAGCTGCCAGCACAGAGCCCGACACAGGGCTTGAACTCACGAACCGTGAGATCATAACCTGAGCCGAAGTCGGACGCTCAACCGACTGAGCCACCCAAGCGCCCTAGAAAGTTCTGACATTCTTAAGCGATGTATCCATTTTGCTGGTGGTCTTCACGTGGTGACCCTTAGTATAGTATTGGGAGCAGGGGTCCAACAAACAAAGGAGAATTGAGTGGGGAAGAAATGGTCTGACCGCACACACACGTTAGACAAATGGACAGTTATTACAGGGTGTCCTCACTGTTGACTGGAAGCAAGAAGAAAATTGTAGAATGAGTGAGAAGGGAAGACTTCAAGATGAAGGTGTTATTTGATGGCAGAAGAGTTTTAAGTGAAAAGGACTTGGGTTCTGTAATGAGATGGTACAGGATCTGAAATTATCTTTTGTATTTACTTGCTTGGTAATGGGGCAATTTTTTTTAGTTGTTTACAATCCCAGTTTCCTCAGCTGATTCAGATGCTAATATTTTTCAAGGGTTGAATGCATTTCAAAATTATTTACAGTAATAAGGAAGAAGTAATAATAAGAAATAACAGTCTAATTATTTAAAGAGTTATATCTACATTCCACTTATCTGGAATTCCCCACTTCTTGACATTTATCAAAAACTGATGGTATTCTTAGTGCTGGGAAAAGATTAATTTTAAAAAAAATTTTTAATATTTATTTTTGAGAGAGACAGAGTGTGAGCAGGAAAGGGGACAGAGAGAGGGAGAAACAGAGAATCCAAACCAGGCTCCAGGCTCCGAGCTGTCAGCACAGAGCCCGAGGTCGGGCTCGAACCAGTGAACTGTGAGATCATGTCCTGAGCCAAAGAAGGATGCTTAACCACTGAGCCACCCAGGCATCCCTGTATAGTTTTTTTTTTTTTAAGTTGTTTTATTTATCTTGAGAGAGAGAGAGCGAGAGCATGAGCAGGGGAGGGCAGAGAGAGAGAATCCCAAACAGGCTCTGTGCTGTCACCATAGAGTCCAGTGCAGGGTTCAATCCAAGAACCATGAGATCATGACATAAGCTCAGATCAAAAGTCGGGACAGTCAACCAACTGAGCCATCCAGGCACCTGAAAGTGTGTAGTTCTACTTTGACATATGTATAACCATGTAACCAAAATATAGATCATTTCCACCATCTCAGCAAGTTCCCTCAGGCTCCTTTCCAATCAAAACTCTGCTTTGCTTTCAGTAGAGAGTACACGGGTTCTCTTTGTTATTTCTCATAACTGCATCGGAATCTTTAACAGTCTCAAAATTGGGGTGCCTGGATGGCTCAGTCGGTTGAGCGTCCCACTTCGGCTCAGGTCAGGATCTCGTGGTTCCTGAGTTCGAGCCCTGCGTCGGGCTGTGTGCTGACAGCTCAGAGCCTGGAGCCTGCTTTGGATTCTGTGTCACCCTCTCTATCTGTCCCTCCCCTGCTCACGCTCTGTCTCTCTCAAAAATAAAAAAGTTTAAAAAAATTATAATGATCTCAAAATAAAAAGTTTAAAAAAGAATGTGCATATTCTGCAATTGATAGGTATAGTGTTCTGTAAATGTCCATTAATTTAAGTTGACTGATAGGTGGTTCAAATCTGTATCCTTGATGCATTTTTGTCCACCTGTATCAGTTCCTGAGAAAGGAATGTTGAAATCTCTGTCGTGGTTTTGTCTCTATCCCCCTTTAGTTCTGTCACCTCTGTTCTGTTTTGAGTTCTGTTATGAGATCCAGTAACGTGTAGGATTGTTGTCTTCTTGATGAACTGACACTTTATCATTATGAGATGTCTCTTCTTTATGGCCAGTAATACTCCTTCTCCTCAGCCCACTTTTGTCTGGTTTATTATAGTTCCTCCCCTGTTCTTTTAGTTATTGTTTTTATGGTATAGCTTTTTCAGTTCTTTTAACCCATCTGTGTCTTTATATTTAAAGTGTGACCTTACATATAGCTGTGTCTTACTTATTTAATGCATTTACAGTTACCATAATCATTGATACAGTGGGATTTAAATGGATATTCTTACTCTTTTGCTGTTCACCCATTTTTTGTTTCTTTGTTCCTCTTCTGCTTCCTCTTGGGTTCACCCATTTTTGTTTCTTTGTTCCTCTTCTGCTTCCTCTTGGATTGCATAGTGTTTAAGTATTCCACTTAATGCCCTCTGATGACTTTTTAGCTGTTCTTGTTTGATTTGCTTGTGGTGATTGGTGTGGCCATTATAGTATATGTTTTTAACATATCACAGTTGAATTAATATTATACAGTTTCACATATGGCATGGAAGCCCCATATTTCCATTTACTCTTTCCCAGTTGTTTGTATATTGTCATCATATATCATATACACATTAAAACCCCACAGTACATTGTTCTTATTTTTGTTTACTCTTTTGTTTACTTTACATCAGCCACCATAATGATTGCTCTCCCTACTGGGGTTAAAGTATTCAGCTGACTTGCCACTCTTCATGGAGGAAATATTAAATGATCCCCCGCTATATTAAGAGCCCTGGGCTTTATCTTCCTCTTTACCGTAGGGGGCCTAACAGGCATTATACTAGCAAACTCTTCATTAGACATTATTCTTCATGAGACATACTGTGTAGTCGCTCACTTCCATTATGTACTATCAATAGGGGCAGTGTTCGCTGTTATAGGAGGTTTTGTTCACTGATGGCCCCTATTCTTAGCATACACTCTCGATAATATATGAGCAAAAATCCACTTCACAATTCTATTTGTAGGCGTTAACATAACATTTTTCCCTCAGCATTTCCTCGGATTATCTGGAATACCTTGACATTACTCTGATTACTCAGACCCACGTACAACTTGAAACACAGTCTCCTCAATAGGCTCTTTCATTTCACTATCAACAGTAATATTAATAATCTTTATAGTTTGAGAAGGCTTCGCATCCAAACGAGAAGTAGCAATAATAGAACTAACTACAACTAACCTCGAGTGATGACACAGATGTCCCCCCTCCATCCCATGCATTTGAAGAGCCAGCCTACGTGTCCATGCTCAGCGAGGAGCCTGACTTGGGTTTTGAACTCACAAACTGTGAGATCCTGACCTGAGCTGAAATCAAGATTCAGGTGCTTAACGGACTGAGCCACCCAGGCGCTCCTCTTCTTATTTTGTTTTTAGCAGTAAATTATTTTTAAGAAACTAAGAAAAGAAAAAAAGTTCTTTTCATATCCATCCACGTAATTACCAATTCAGACACTCTTCATTCTTCTTTTAATTCCAAGTTTCTAACTGGCATCAAGTTTCTAACTGGCATCATTTCCCTTCAACCAGAAGAAAGTTGTTCAGCATTTCTTACAGTGTGGGTGTTCTGACGAATTCTCACAGCTTTTGCTGGTCTAAAGATGTCTTTCTGTTGTCTTCTATTTGAGGATCTTTTACTGGACAGAGAGTTCTAGGGTGACTTTTTTTCTTTTAAGCACTTTAAAAATGTTCCATGATCTTTTAGCTTGTATTGTTTGGAATGAGAAGTCAGCTGTTACTATTCTTTCCCAATAGGTGAACTGCCTTTCTGTTTGCTTTATACCAACTTTTCTCGTTTTTTTTTTCCCTCCTTCCCTACCTTCTTTTGGCTACCTTCATGATCTTCTTTTTTGTCTTTGCTCATCAGCAGTTTTACTGTGATGTGCGTAGGGCTGATCTTCTTTGAATTTATTATTTTAGGGGTTTGCTGAGCCTAGATATATGGCTTGATATTTTTTTCCATCAGATTTGGAAAATTTTCAGCCTTTATTTCGCTAAATATGTTTTCTGCCCGTTCTCTTATCTTCTTCTGAGATTCTAATTACATGAATTATTAAACCACTTAGTATTATATCAGGTTTGTTTTATTTTTCCTTTTGGTGCTTATAGTTTGAATAATATCTATTTACCTATCTTAAGTTTCATGGCTCTTGTCTTCATCAATCTGCCATTAAGTTCATTTAGTGGATTTTTCAGATACTGTATTTTTCATTTGTAGACTTTTCATTTAGTTCTTTAGCATTTTTCTCTCTCTTTCCTCTCAGTTACCCCTATGTTTTCACCTATTCTATCCATATTTTATTGTAAATTTTTTAACATATATTTTAATAATTGCTTTAAACTTCTAGTTTGCTAATTCCGATGACTTAGTCCCCTGTGGGCTTGCTTCTATTGATTTTTATTTTCTTCCTTTCTTTTAAAAAAATTTTTTTATTAAAATTTTTTAACTTTTGTTTATTTTTGAGAGACAGAGCATGAATGGGGGAGGAGCAGAGAGAGGGAGACACAGAATCCAAAGCAGGCTCCAGGCTCTGACCTGTCAGCACAGAGCCCGATGCGGGGCTCGAACCCATGAACTGTGAGATCATGACCTGAGCTGAAGTCAGACGCTTAACCAACTGAGCCACCCAGGTGCCCCTCTTTTTAAAGTTTTTTAATGTTTATTTTTGAGAGAGAGAGTGTGTGTGAGGGGGGAGGAGCAGAGAGAGAGGGAGACACAGAATCTGAAGCAGGCTCCAGGCTCTGAGCTGTGAGCACAGAGCCTGACGTGGGACTCAAATTCACAAATTGGGAGATCATGACCTTAGCCGAACCTGGATGCTTAACCGACTGAGCCACCCAGGTGCCCCTTTATTTTCTTAATTATAGGTCAGATTTTCCTCCTCCTTCACATGTGTAACAGTTTTTTATAGTAGTTCAGATATTGGGTTTCAAAGAACAGTGAGGAGGGGTGCCTGGGTGGCTCAGTGGTAGGCATGGGACACTTGATTTCAGCTCAGGTCATGATCTCACAGTTCGTGAGATTGAGTCCTGCATCGGGCTCTGTGCTGACAGCCTGAAGCCTGCTTTGGATTCTCTCTCCTTCTCTCTCTGTCCCTCCTGTGTTCACACGCACACACACTCGCTCTCAAAATAAACTTAAAAAAAAAAAAGAACAGTGGGGGATGAAATATGTATATGTGCATACATCTATATGTCCATACGTATATGTATATACACATATACATATATGTGTCAGTTGTTTGTTTAGTTCTGTTTATTTCCAAAAGACTAAGCCCTTTCCTCTGGTGGTTAAGGTGAGGGACTGATTATTCATACTCCCCCTAGAGGTGTGGCTGAGCTCTGGCTGAGATACAGCTTTTATTTGATTGAAGTTCACTTCTGATTAACCCAACTACAAACACCGATGCCACCACTGCTGGGGGACTGATCTTTATTATCTCTTCAAGTATTTGAGCTAGGATGGGGTTAGACTACAGTTCCAGACAGCTTTGTTATGTTTGCGTTGAACTCCGGTGGGGCCCCAGAATTTAAGCTCAATAGCAATGCATTGGCTTTATGACAGTAAGTGCTAAAAGCCTCTCTGTCCCTGCCTCTGGCCTCTCTGATTTCCTCTCCTACTGTCCCCTTCACCAACCTGCCACCAGTGATGCTGTTCACTTTCCTGTTCCTCAGACAAGCCAAGGATTCTCTCGCTTTAGGGCCTTTGTACCTGCCTGGAATGCTCTTCCCTCAGATTTCCACATAGCTCTCCCTCACTGAGTTCATGTCTCTGGTCAAATCTCACCTTTTAGAGAGGCCCCCCCAACCACCTTGCATAAAAGATCCTCCTCTACCCTCACTGTGGTTCTCCCTGTTTCCTCTTTATCCTGCTTAATTTTTTTCTAAGGCCCATATGACCATCTGTTTTTCTAGATATTTTTGGTAACCTCCAGAGGATCTTCAAACACATCCAGAGGAGGCTCCCAGTAAAACTAGTTAAAATCTTTCAGAACTTAGAACATTGTCAGGACTCCTTGGACCTTGACGGAGGTGGTCTTTGTCTGAAAAGGAATATATTTGATATTCTAGGAACTGTTGACCTTCAAGGACATATCTGTGGACTTCACTCAGGAGGAGTGGGGACAGCTGCCCCTTGCTCACCGGAATCTATACCGGGAGGTGATGCTGGAGAACTATGGGAACCTGCTGTCAGTGGGTAAGGATGGGAGGAACATTCACCCAGAAAACCTGTCCATTACAGGAGAGTCACTAATTCTGAATTATTAAATGTTATGGATTCCTTCGAGCTTGGCCTTGGGTTCAATATTAGAGATGTCTCATTCTTTGGGGGAACAGCTTTACTTGGTAGAGCTAGAATAGAAAGACACTCTGTGGTGTCCCTTTCCATCTTCAGAGACCCTGACTGCCAGAGGACTAGAAAGAAATTCTGGAGATGTTCTTAGAACTCAGTGTAAACATTCATACTCTGTTTTGTTGTTGTTGTTGTTTTGTTTTACTTTATAAACAGGATATCAACTTTCTAAACCTAGTGTGATTTCCCAGTTGGAGAAAGGACAAGAGCCATGGATGACAGAAAAAGAAGGCCCAGGAGATCCCAGTTCAGGTGAGACCAAGTCAGATAGTACCTTTTAATATGTAGGCCAGAGTCCCCGAGGTCTTCCCAGGCTGTGGGGAAGGCTGAAGCCACTGAACAGGGCATCCTGACGTCACCCCTCCTTCCGTCATCCCTTTCCTTCACCGGACCTTGCCAAAGTCTCTCTGGAGTTGGAGGGCAGGGAGTTTTGTCTTAATTTAGGTTGAACTTGACTTTCCCTCTTTTCTTCAGTATTCTGAACTCTGCACATCAAAAGCTCCTTTCTCTGAGCAGTCAGATGTCCGTGGTCTCTCCTAACAGAAAACCCATCTCTTTTCAGGACTCTCACTGTATTCAGTGGGTCTTTAATTTTCTCTTTTACATTCTATTTCCACTTGTCACCAATTCTCATTTTACAATTTCAGCTTTGATTTTCACTCTCTTTTTAACTCATTTATCTATGTTTTGTGTTTTGGGGAACAACTATATGAAAATTCTTACAAGAGAAATTGCCACAGAATACCTTCTCCCCAAATTAAGTGGACTTTAGCCATCTCTTTAAACTTTGCTTTATTATGAAATATTTTAGGTGTTCAGAAAGGCATAGAAAACTTTATAACAAATTTCTATGTAGCGTCCACCTAGATTAAGAAAAAAGAGTTGAAGCCCTGCTATTCCCCACCTACCTTTTGAAATACCAACTGTTCAGAGTTTAAATAATTGTCATTCTCCTGTGTGTCTTCATAGTTTTACTATATGTATATATCTCAGAACAATATAAAGTATTATTTTGCATGTTCTTTTTTTTTAAGTTTATTTATTTTTGAGAGAGAGCACAAGCAGGGGAGGGGCAAAGAGAGAGAGGGAGACACAGAATCCAAAGCAGGCTCCAGGCTCTGAGCTGTCAGTGCAGAGCCCAACACAGGGCTCACACCCACGAACCGTGAGATCATGACCTGAGCCAAAGTCGGATGCCCAACCGACTGAGCCACCCAGGTGCCCCTGCATGTTCTTATTCTTTAAATAAATGGTGTATATACTTCTTCTGCTTGCTTTTCTCATTCAACACAGTCGATAGTTATCCATCTTGTTCTATTTATTTCCATTGAAGTAATAAATAAATAAATTTATGTAATCCATTTTCCTGTGAATAGACATTTGTATTGTTTCTACATTTGGGGGTTACCAACATGCGGTAAGTCTTCCTGTACGTGTCTTCTTGGGGACACATGCAAGTACTCCTATGTGATGTTTGGTGGAAGCAAAATTGTTGGGTCATGGAGTATATGCACCCCCGTTTTGCTTGATATTACCAACTTGGTCTTCAAAGCAATTGCACCAATTTGTACTCCCCCGAGCAAGCCTTCAGAGTTTCCAGAGCACAGCATCTTTGTCAGCACTTGACTTTGTCAAACTTTAAACTTATTGTAAATTTGTGGGTGAATGTGGTATCTTACTGTTTCTTTCATATTCCTCATTATTAGCAAGAGGAGCATACTTTTCATGTTTATTGACCATCCAGATTTCTTATGTAAATTAGTTGGCCAGTTCTATTACTGTTTTTTTCTTGATTTGTAGAAAAAAATGTATACGATATATATCATCTTATATTTTTAAGTTTGGCCTTTCATATTTAGAGTTAATTCACCTGGAATTATTTTATGTGTAGTGTGAGGACCTAGTTTTGACTTTTCCACATGGATAATCAGCCCAGGAACCATTTATTTAATAGTTAATACCACTCTGTTACCTGTCAAGTTTCCTTATGTACTTGCGTCTATTCTGGGCACTGTTCCATTTTTCTATTCTAGCCCTACTCTGATGCCAAGCTGTCGTAATCACTGTATTTCACAGTGAAACTTAATACGTGGTAGAGGTAGTTCTCCCACTTTGTTCTTCAAAATTGTCCTGGTTATTATTTGCCCCTTGCTCTTCCATGCAAATTATATAACGAATGCATGAAATTTCACACACACCCACACACATGCAAATTCTCTGGTGGTATTTTGATTGGAAGAGAATTGAATTTGTAGATCAACTTTGGGGAGAATTAATATTATGATATTGAGTTTTACTATCTAGAAACAGGATATATTGCTCCATTTATTGGTATTTCCTAACTTTTTTTTAAAATGAAGTTTCAGAATTTTCCCCATAAAGGTCTTGTACATAATTACATCTCTATTGTTAGATTCATCTTGAAGACCTTATATTTTGCTATTTTGATGGTATATATTTTTAACTTATATTTTCTGTTTGTTGCTGGTGTGTAATAACAGAACAACTGGATTTTATATATTGATGCTATAGCTAGCTGCCTTGTTTCATTCCATTATTTATTCCAGTAATTTGTTTATATATTCTCTTGGGTTTTCTCTTTTTCAGCTTACAATAATGAAAATAAGAAAAGCTACCATGAATTTTGATTTTCCGGTTCCTTTAAACAATAAGAACAGTTTAATTTTAGTAAAACATTTTAGCTTACTGCAATAACAAAAACTCCCAACTTCATTCAAAGTTAAATCTTCTTGGGGTGCCTGGGTGGCAGAGTTGGTTATCTGTCAGACTATCTGATTTTGGCTCAGTTAATGATCTCACAGTTTGTGAGATTGAGCCCTGTCCATGCAGAGCCCTCTTGGGATTCTCTCTCCCTCTCTTTGTGACACTCCCCCGTTCATGCATGTGTTTTCTCTCTCAAAATCAACATTCTGGGGCAACTGGGTGGCTCAGTCAGTTAAGCGTCTGACTTCGGCTCAGGTCATGATCTCACAGTTCCTGAGTTTGAGCCCTGCATCAGACTCTGTGGTGTCAGCTCAGAGCCTGAAGCCTGCTTCAGATTCTGTGTCTCCCTCTCTCTCTGCCCCTCTCCCGCTTGTGCTCTCTTTCTCTCTCAAGAATAAATATTAAAAATTTTTTTAAAAATAAAACATTTTTTAAAACATTAAAAATCTCTTCTTCCATAGTTTGGTCTTTCTTCAGGTCTGGATATTGAATTGGGGAAGGGGACATGACATAGATGGCTTCCTCTCTCTTTCTGTGTCTTCTCTTCCCCCTCCCATATTCAGGACCAGAATCAGAAGCCTACAGAACATAGACTCTATTATTACCTTTACTCATTAAGAATTTGGAAGTACTATTGATCCTTCTGTGTTGACTGAAAAATCTTACAAAAAGTTATACTTTTCAAGAATGCAAACCTATCAGTTGAAATACTAGTAATGGGGACAACAAATTATCAAATAAAAAAGCCAGTCAAAACTGTAAAGATTAAAAGATATATTCATAGAACATAGCAATAATAGCAATATAGCAGTCTGGGTTTCTTACAAGTCTCCTTTGTATAAATAACATTTCTAGGGACAGGTTAATAACCACAGGAAATAGAACAAAGCAAATATTAGTACAAGTTTTGATAAAAGACAGCTTAATGTTTTCATGAAAGTTCTTAGTTCAGACCTTAGTTTTTGAGTGAGCATCTCCTGCTGCTGCTGGTGTGGGGAGAGGACAGCCTTTTATCTTTCTGAGATTGTTTTCCAAAAGTAGTTGTCAATTGAAAAGATACCCTTAAGACAGAGCTCTAAAATTCCATTGTTTAATATTAGAAAGAGCAGGTCTAACCTGCTCAAATTTTACTCTTTATATAAAATCACACATTTACCTATTTCCTGTTTCTTAACTTCCCATTACCTCCCCATATTGCATAACCATTTTTACATGTGCAGCTGACCTTGAACAACACTGGTTTGAACTGCATGGGTCCACTTCTTATATGTGGATTTTTTTAATGTTTATTTTAGAGAGGGAGAGGGCGAGTGGGGGGGGAGAAGAGAGAGAAAATCCGAAGCAGGCTCCACGCTGTCAGCACAAAGCCTGATGTGGGGCTCGAACCCATGAACCTGAGATCATGACCTGGGCCAAAGTTGGATGCTCAATGGACTGAGCTACCTAGGCGTCCCTGGACTTTTTCTTTTTAAAGAAATGATTTGTCAACTTTTAAAAATGTTTATTTATTTATTTTGAGAGAAAGATCACAAGCAAAGGAGGGACAGAGAGAGGGGGAGAGTGAATCCCAAGCAGGCTCCATGCTGTCAACGCAGAGCCTGACACGGGGCTCGATCTCATGAACTGTGAGATCATGACCTGAGCCAAAATCAAGAGTCAGACACTTAACCAACTGAGCCACCCAGGCACCCCATATGTGGATTTTTTTTTTAAGTTATTTTTGAGAGAGACAGAGTATGAGCAGTGAAGGGTCAGAGAGAGAGACACACAGAATCCAAAGTAGGCTCCAGACTCTGAGCTGTCAGCACAGAGCCTGACACAGGGCTTGAACTCACAGACTGTGAGATCATGACATGAGCCAAAGTCAGACGCTTAACTGACTGAACCACCCTGGCACCCGCATGTGGATTTTTTACAGTCCATTTTCCTTTCTCTTTATTGTAAGAATCTGGTATATGATAAATGTAACATAAAAAGTAAGCATTAATTGACTTATTCGTGAGGCTTCTAGTCAACAATAGGCTATTAGTAGTTAAGTTTTGGTGGGAATCAAAAGTTATATGTAGATTTTTTTTTTTTTTTTTTAACCGTGTTGAGGTTGATATCCCAACCATGTTGTTCAGGGGTCAACTGTAATCAAAATCTCATGTGCTGTATATGTGTAGTTCTCTAAATTTCTATTCCATATCCATTACAGTAACTGATTTTTCAAAGCATGATGAATATGAATTATGTACATTCATTTCCCATTTCTTTCAGGCTTGAAGAACAAAACAGAAACCAAAACATCAGCGTCAAAGAATGACATTTTACAGGAACAGTTATATCATGGCATTATGATGGAAGGGTTCCTGAGAGATGATGTCATTTATTCCACCTTGAGAAGAGTCTCTAAGTATGATGGTGAGTTAGAAAGGCACCAGGAATCTCATGGAAGAGATATAAGACACGCCATCCTGACCCACAAGAAAAGTGACCAAGAAACTAACAAATTTGGGGAAAATATTGTCAGCTCACATGTTATGATAGAACAGAGGCACCGTAAGTGTGATACACCTAGAAAGAAGAATAAATACAAATTAGACTTGATTAATCATCCGAGTTACATAAGAACAAAAACTTATGAATGTAATATATGTGAAAAAATCTTCAAACAACCCATTCATCTTACCGAACACATGAGAATTCATACTGGTGAAAAACCTTTCAGGTGTAAGGAATGTGGAAGGGCCTTTAGTCAAAGCGCATCCCTTACTACACACCAGAGGATCCACACTGGCGAGAAACCCTTTGAATGTGAAGAATGTGGCAAAGCCTTTAGACATCGCTCATCTCTTAATCAGCATCATAGAACCCACACTGGAGAGAAACCCTACGTATGTGATAAATGTCAGAAAGCTTTCAGCCAGAACATTAGCTTGATCCAACATTTGAGAACTCATTCTGGAGAGAAACCCTTCACGTGCAATGAATGTGGGAAAACGTTCCGACAGATTAGACACCTTAGTGAACATATAAGAATTCACACTGGGGAGAAGCCCTATGCATGCACTGCGTGTTGTAAAACCTTTAGTCATAGAGCGTATTTAACGCATCACCAGAGAATCCATACTGGGGAGAGACCCTACAAATGTAAGGAATGTGGGAAAGCCTTTAGACAGAGGATACACCTTAGCAACCATAAAACTGTTCATACAGGAGTGAAAGCATATGAATGCAACCGCTGTGGAAAAGCCTATAGGCATGATTCATCCTTTAAGAAACATCAGAGACACCACACTGGAGAAAAGCCTTATGAATGTAATGAATGTGGAAAAGCCTTCAGCTATAATTCATCACTTAGTCGACACCATGAAATACACAGGAGGAATGCCTTTCGAAATAATGTGTAAAAATAGATTATTCAACACGAGAACAAAAGCGAACTCTAAATCAGTGATTCTATGCTTTTAAATTCCAGGATTCTAAATTTGAGGAATTGATACAATGATGCTAGCTTTTAATTTTGTCTGTTGTATAAATAAACAGTACATTGATAACTATTATCTACTAACACCTCTATACAAAGAATAAAGGATGGTCTTTCAAACTAAATTCAGCATTATGAAAAATGCACACGATTGTTATCTGATTTCATGGTAGATTAATTACTCTCCATTGGCATTCTCTGATTTATAGACTAACATTTGGGAAGTACTGTTGAAACTATCACCACCTCTCTTTTTTAATTAACTTTTTTTTAAATGAAGAAACTTATGAATGTGATAAAACTCAAAAGGCATAGACATTTGTATAAGTGAAAATCCTTTTCCTACATCTACCACCAAATTCTGCTTTAGAGGCAACCATTTTTTATAACTTTTTACGCACCCTTCAAGAGATCTTTTTTATTTGTATCCAAGAGAATACAAATGTAGAGTTCAAGCATAAATGGCAGCTTCCTATGTTAACACATCTGCACATTACTTTTATTAACCATATATCATGGAGGTCATTCCATATTAGTAGATGAAGTGCCTACCTATTCCTTTTTTATAACTGCATGGTATTGTGTGGTTTGAATGTACTTTAATTTATTTAGCCAGTTCACTATGGATGGACTTTTGGATTTCTAATCTTTTGTTGCAATGAATAGTCTTATACATTTTTCTTTCTTACACATGAGTTTGTGTAGGATAAATTCCAAGAACTGGAGTCTCTGTACTAGAGGGTATGTGCACTTGTATGATGGATATTGCCAAATTGGCTTCATAGAGGTTGGACCAATTTATTTTCCCACCAGTAAGAGAACTAGGAGCCGCCTGCTGCTGAAGCATGTCCTAGACCAACAGCCCTTTCAGTCAACAAAGAAGAATGCATTTGTTTCAATAACTTAGTGTGGAAGTAGCGGCTGAGCTGCATCCGCAGAAGGAGCGCTGCTCGCCATTCCTGGAGCCAGAGAGGAGTCTGCATCTTACTGAACAGCAGCCAAGCCCACCAAAATCTCAGCTGGAGAAGGAGAAGCCCTCTTCCCACCAACTGCTCCAGTCCCTGACCTCCGGGCTGGAGCTGCCTGATCAATGAGAGCCTTTAAGGAGACCAATCCACCCGTCTTAGCAAGTCAGATCTTGGCTGCAATCCCTCTGAGGGAACGGAGGAACACTGACAATTGAGACAGGTACTTCAGATGGCAGGGTGTCGATGGATGACCCACCACATAGCATTTTACAGGATGGTTACGTTAGCAGGTTATAGTTAATACATGGAGGAACAGAGACAAAAGGTAGGGCATGACTGTCTAATAAACAATGAATGAAAGTATTAATTAACATTGCTTATGTTGTGAAAGCTGAGCGCCGAGCTCAGGGCCACATGGTTCTGTTCATGTTCATTTTTCAATCTGGTAAATGTTTATTAAAGTTTTAGTGATTCTGTGAAATGTTAATGGATTTCCCTCACCCCCATCTACTGCAGTTATAAACCAAAGCCTGGCACTTAGATCCTCCATTATAGTTCTTGCTACTTTATAGTTCAATGCGCCATTGTCTTCCTTCCAAATGGGCTCTGACTAAACTCAGTAGATTAGTTGAGACTCTTTGGTCAAATAACAGAAATCAGTTGGGGCTATATAAATCTCAATGTGGGGGTGTTATTAGAGGGATATTGGGTATCCTGTAATTCATAGGCTGCAGTACGTTCTAACAGCAGACTGGGCCTAGGACCTGAAGCACTTTAGAAAACCTAGGCAGGGGCGCCTGGGTGGCTCAGTCGGTCAAGCGTCCGACTTCGGCTCAGGTCATGATCTCACAGTCTGTGGGTTCGAGCCCCGCATCGGGCTCTGTGCTGACAGCTCAGAGCCTCGAGCCTGCTTCAGATTCTGTTTCCCCCTCTCTCTGCCCCTCCCCCACTCATGCTCTGTTTCTTTCTGTCTCAATAATAAATAAACATAAAAAAATTAAAAAGAAAAAGAAAAAGAAAACCTAGGCAGCTTTGTCTCCATCTCTCACCTTTGCTTCTTGTGTCTTCTTTTTTTTTAGTACCTCATTACAAGTCACAGTTACCATCAGCTCCAGATTCTACATATATTCTTTCCATCACCCAGAAAAAAGAAAAAAAAATGTCCTCACTTCCAATCTTTAAATCCTGGGGAAGGTCTCATTGGCCCAGCCAGGTCAGGTGCGAACCACTGAAGTCAATTGTAGAAAAAGAACTTCTTGTGGGAACCATGTGGTTGGTGTGAATGGGGTGGGGGGTTGTGTGGCCGGAGGGGCAGGAGAGCAGAAAGAGTTACTGTTCATGGAATTCCAGATCCTACCCACTCTTTTTTTAAAACATTTTTTAAGGTTTATTTTTGAGAGCGATCAAATGAGAGAGGGGCAGAGGGTGGGGGGGAGACACAGAATCTGAAGCAGGCTCCAGGCTTTGAGTTGTCAGCACAGAGCCCCATGTGGGGCTCGAACTCACGAGCCATGAGATCATGACCTGAGGTAGAGTCAGATGCTTAACTGACTGAGACACCCAGCCGCCCCAGATCCTACCCAATCTTCAACACCAGCTCATAGGATCAGAATTTTAGAACTGGAAAGGGTCTAGGAATCCACCTATTTAGAATTCTTCACTTCATAGATGAAGAAATGGAGAGTTCCCTTTTTTAATTACTCATGTCCTTTATTTGAGTTGTGTTTTTGAACATTTTTTTCTCCAGGTTTCGCCTAGTTTTCCAAACACCGGCCCTTAATGGCTATACAAAGCCGTTCTTTTTAAGTTTTTCTTCTTAGATCTGCTACTGCTTCAGAAGGTCTTTATGATTTTAGAGCTTACCCACTGGTTTTGTGTATTATCATGGCCTGTTCCTTCATTCTGTTTATCTTAGGCACTTCTTCCTTTGCTAATCACATAAATGCTCTGTCTCAGGACTGTGTCCTCAGCCATGTTCTTTTCTCAAGCTACAATTTGTTTAACTGATCTTGTTAACCTCTCAACACTTTAAAT
The DNA here is from genome assembly GCA_028646485.1 of Cryptoprocta ferox. Classification (NCBI taxonomy): domain Eukaryota; kingdom Metazoa; phylum Chordata; class Mammalia; order Carnivora; family Eupleridae; genus Cryptoprocta; species Cryptoprocta ferox. Next base: position 71,512,675 of record CM053570.1, on the reverse strand, counting down.
CTACATCTATATCTTAGGAAATCTCTCTTGAGCTCTAGAACATTATATTCAGCATTGTGCTGAATGCCTCTATTCGGATATACTATAGTCCTCTCAATGTATGTCCAAAATCCAACTTAATCTTTTCAATAAAATCTGTGTCCTTAATACAGTACGTAGTACCACCCTCCACCCAGTTCTCCAGTGTAGACTTCCTCTTCTCATCCATCACCTCCCCAGTCACCAAGTCCTATACATTCTATTCAGGATCTGTTCACTCTATATCTTCCTCTCCATTTCTTCGTCAGCTCTTTAATTAGGCTGTTAGCACATCCTACCTAGGGTTCCAACTGGTATTTCTATATCTAATCTGGACTCCTCTTTTTTCAAGTTTGGTATTAATTTTATTCTATTTCCTGTGTAACTTTAAGTACATAAAGGTTTATATCCACAGGCCTCAGGAAATGGGTAGAAGTCAAGGACAATCTCTCTGCCCAGCAAAAAAAGTTGCATATTTTGGTAAGTGTCCTAGAGAGAAAAACTGTAATTTACATTAGCAATGCTGTACATGATTCTTACACAAGACCTAAAACCAGGCTGCAGGGGAGATTTTAGCCTTTTGCTTAGGTGCCTGGACAGAAACCAAAAGCAGTTGAGCGTGACAGGGCAAAGGAAGCAGTGAAGGTGAAGGGCAGGCACCTAGCATGGAAGGAGGAAGGAATTCCAGATTCCTCGGAATGGTGTATTTTCCTTCTTTTTGTTTGTTTGTTTAAGTCACCTCTGTAGGAAGGTGCTAGGCAGGGATCCCAGTGAAAGAAAGGGTCCAAGGCTCCTTTAACTGGCCCGGGTGCAGGGCTCTGCCCAGCAGCCAATACAGGAGAACCTGCTCTCTCAGGTTCAGACAGACCCACGGTGGAATGCAGAATAAAAGGAATGCTTATAGGAATCAATTTTGCTTGGAATGCTAGATGGCCAAGCTTCAGCCTTCGGTCCAGTGAGACCCCTGCCTCCCCTATCAACAGTGAAAAATGAGTTTAGTTAGAAGAACCAGCTAGAATCGCACCAGCCTCTGCTACCTTCGGGTGCATTGTTAGAAAAAGATGAACCTGTGGGACCATTCTGATCTGTTAATTCCTGGGCCCTGCTTTATTATTCCCAAAAGACTGTTTGTTGGTCAAATAACCCCCAAACATACCAGTCCTGGTGTGCAGTTCCTTAACAATGGACTGGTGGTGTGGTTGAGCGGACATGGAAAAGCCGCACCTTCCTGCAGAAGATCAACTGACCTGCTCTCCCACCCAAATCTCAGCCTGAGGTATATTTCAGTGAAGGCAGGTAGCTGTGCTTCTCAGAGCTGAGAAGCAGGTTAAGAGCAGAAAGGTAGAGGAAATCTAGAAAAGAACCGTCTTGATACAGATTTATCCCATGGTGTGAGGGAGAGGGCAAAGAACCCGGTGGCACTTCGCTTATCCAGCAATTTCTGTCACTGTGGTGACCAACTTCTGCCCATTCCATAGGGTCTTGAACTGCTCAGGGACTGGGAATTCATTCTGCAAATAAAAAAAACGGGTTTAAATCCAAGCTACAAAAGGAGCTGGGGTTAAATCCTACACTTTTATCCCAATGCTTGCCTCTACTAAACTCTTAGAGCTATGTGCTATTAAAACAGCAGTGACATTTGGGGGCCCCTGGGAGGCTCAGTTGGTTGAGCATCCAACTCTTAATTTCAGTTCAGGTCATGATCTCACAGTTCATGAGATCGAGCCCCACATCGGGCTCCATGTGCTGACAGTATGGAGCCTGCTTGGGATTCTCTTTCTCCCTCTCTCTGCCTCTCCCCTGCTCATGCTGCACGCACACTCTCTCGAAATAACTAAACTTAAAAAGAAAAGTGACATTTGATCTCCTTCAGCAGGTGGTACATTATGGCTGACATGCAAATTCTGGTAGAAAGATTGGAGAGGGCAGTGGGCCACCTGGAGGCAGTATCCCATGCCTCTGGCATGCACTGTGAGTATGGAGACAGCGCTCTGTATGTGCAAGCATTTCACTCCCTGCTTACCGGTCCTGTGGCAGAGTACCTGAGGATCAGTGAAGAGATTGGGGGAGATGTGCAGAAACGTGCACAGATGGTCCACACAGTTCTGAAGCTGGAGCAAACTCTTGGTTACAGCCTCTCCGTGCCAGCAGCCAGCAGGCAAAAAGCTTTCTGATTTGTTGGCAACCATCTCAGAGCAGATCCGTGAAGTGGTAACCTTCCCGGAGTTCTGCCTCACCTCCAGACTTGGACTCACCTTTCTATATTCCCCATTGCAGCTAGAGTGATCATTCTAAAACACATAATCAAAATCAGTCTAATTACATTGCTTAAAATCCCTCCATGGGTTCTTGTAACTTGAAGATACACTTTATCTTCTGTATTCTTTTTTTTTTATTTTTTTCAATCTTTATTTACTTTTGAGAGAGACAGAGAGAAGAGTGCCAGCGAGGGAGGGGCAGAGAGAGAGGGAGACACAGAATCAGAAGCAGGGTCCAGGTTCTGAACTGTCAGCACAGAGCCCGACGTGGGACTCGAACTCACAGACCATGAGATCATGACCTGAGTCGAAGTCGGACGCTTAATGGACTGGGCCACCCAGGGGCCCCTCTGTATTCTTCTTAATGCAGAACACTTGGTATAGAGGATTGCCTATTTTTCTGGCAGTGTCTCCCAAATTTCCCCTCAAGTATGCTTTGCTCCAGCCATGAAGAAATGTTCCATACTCTTGCATGGTTTCTGGTCCTCAACTGTGCTATTTTCCCTCCTTCTGCCTAATTTCTTTGTTCAGTTAGCTACTCCTCATCCTCCCAGATGTACCTTGTGTCACACTATCAGGGAATACGACACAAAATTATGTCTTCTTGGATGAACACTTGGAATTCTTGGCTGAATTTACTAAGTAAAGTGATAGGCCTTATCTTACAGGATTTTTTTTAAATCAGAGAATGACAACATGGGGTTTTAATTTTATAGCATTCCTCTGGACTCAGTGTGTAAGACCATGGGGTCAACATGAAACAATAGCCAAACAATAGTGCACCACTTCAGTCTGCTTTAATTTGTTGCTTACTTAACTTTCTTTTCTTATCCTTGCTACCATGGGTTTGCACTTTCAAAAAGAAAAAGAAAAAAAATCTAATCTTTGCTTTAGGCTCTGTTTTCTGGAGGACTCTGGCTAAGACAGGCTTATAACCCCAGTTTGATTAATCAAGAAGATGGGAGAATTTTTTGATTTATTTTTGAGGTATTAGGGAAATAGACTTCCTTTTTTTCCCCACTAGATACAAATCTGGAAGGTTATATCCCTGGAAGCTACTGGCAGTATAAAAGGAGGGAGGTTGCTTAGAAATGAGCAAACACAGAGGAAACTGATCCAAGGAAGGAAGACCGAAAACTCAAATCGTATCACACTATTTGACCCCTGGATCAAGCCTCACCTGAAGGTAGCACCCCTGGCTTTTCAATCTCTTAAAAAATGAATAAACCCTAATTGATTGGAGGTTTCAAATGTCCTGCATCTGAAGCTGCCTGTTTTTAGAAGAAGGCCTCAGTCTTCTATCCTTAGCTCATTTCCAACTCCCACAACCTCCTCACTTAGGGCTATCTCCTCTGGCTTTCTCCAAGTAAGCAATGCCCTTTTCGATGATCAGAAATTGGTGTTTGGCTGAAGAGAGGCCGATCTTAATATGTGGAAGGAAAGATTCTCAAATACAGAATATTGTCAGTAGGCTTCTCTTTAGCATATAAAAATGATGTCAGTAATTGTTCTAGCACCTGTGAGGAACACAAACTTGAGCAAAATAAATTCCCTGCCCTTAGGCTCTTATGCCCTAGAGGAGTACTGTCCAAGAGAAATATAATGTGAGCCACAACACAAATGTGATCCACACATGTAATTTAAACTTTTCTGGCAGCCCCAGTAACACAATGAAAAGCAATAAGGAAAATTAATTTTATAATATATTCATTTAACCCAATATATCCAAAATATTATAATTTTAACATGTTATCAATATGAAAAATTATGTTATTTTCATTCTTTTTTTTGTACTAAGCTTCCAAAATTTTTTTTACATTTATTTATTTTTGAGAGACAGAGTGAAACAGAGCATGAGCAGAGGAGGGGCAGAGAGAGAAGGAGACACAGAATCTGAAGCAGATTCCAGGCTCTAAGCAAACATTCAGCACAGAACCCAGTGTGGGGCTCAAACCCACCAACTGAGATCATGACCTGAGCCGAAGTTGGATGCCCAACTGACTGAGCCACCCAGGTGCTTGCTAAGTCTTCAAAATCTGGTATTAAGTACGTCTCATTTTGGACTAGCCACATTTCCAGTGCTCGAGAGCCACATGTGGCTAGTGGTTACTTCATTGGACAGTGCAGCTCTAGAGAGTAATCATACAGATAAACACTTTTATCATATAGACTCTTATATGGTAGACTGTAATCAGGGCAATGAATTCTGGGCTCTGAAACAGGAATGAAGGACAGATGGAAAGGAAGGAAATGTATCATTTGTGTCTAACAGTGTTTCCATGTTTACAGATATCCCTAGGGATGGAAAAACTGTATCAGTGACTTTTGTATAGCAATGGACCTTACATGCCCAGACTTCTTAGGATATAGCCTTTTGGGGAAAGAGCATGACATTATTAAATTTGAGTCCCTCAGTGTTGAGAATGAAAGCTTTGGGGAACACGGTCCTACTGTCTTGGGAATCTCTTCTGCTTCACTCCCCCCTGCATCACCGCTCCCCCAAACTTCATTTGAAGATAGGTGCATGTGTGCAAGGGTTGAGAAAAGGTTTGCCTGGTATTGGAAGTTACATTTTGGCTACAGAAGGTTATACTGGAGAGCAGGCAGAAACCTTCTCCAGATTCAGTCTAGCAATGCCTACTCATTTCACTTGATTAAAAAGATTTTTCTCAACTTTCGTATTTCTAAGATCAAGGATGTTTTTCCTACATAACCAAAAAATCACTATCACACCAGGATACTTTTAATTGATAGATACTATTATCTAATATACAAGTCACATTTAATTTCCCTAACTATCCTTTCTAGTATTTTCTATTTTACTTTTAAGAAATCCCGGGGCGCGTGGGTGGCTCAATTGGTTAGTGTGGGACTTTGGCTCAGGTCATGATCTTGCGGTTGGTGGGTTCCAGCCCCAAGTCGGGCTCTGTGCTGACAGCTCAGAGCCTGGAACCTGCTTCGGATTCTGTGTCTCCCTCTCTCTGCTCCTCCGCAACTTGCACTCGGCCTCAAAAATAAAACATTCAAAAAATTAAAAAAAAATCTTTTCCCTATTTTGAAGTCCAAACAATACTTTATTATATTCTAAAAGCTTTATAGTTTAGCTTTTCACATTTAGGACTTTAATACTCCTGGAATTGATTTTTGTGAGGAAGTAAGATAAGAGGTCTCCTTTTATAGATTTTTTTCATAAGGATACCCTGCGGTCACAGAACCTTCATTTAAAGCCCATCTTTTCTCCGTTGCTATGCGATGCTGCCTTTATCGTCAATAAGTTTCTCATCTGTGATAAAACTGTAAAGAAAAGCAAGGAAGTGACTGTCATAAGTCAGGCTAGCGGTTTCCTCGGGAAGGAGGCATGTGAGTGTATTTGGAAAGGGCTTGTCACTTTTCTGTTTTTGATCTAACGGCGACGTATCTTTTCAATACTTTTATTTACCTTTGTTTCCTATTTCAGAATATAGCTGCGCTACGTCCCAATAACAAGGCTAAGACGGGCGCCAGCATCTCTGCAAAGGGAGCTCGCCGTGGTTCTCAGCTGGGAAAGCTGGCGCCGGGGGCCGAGCGGGTGCGGAGTCCGGGAAAAGCAAAGCCACGACGCAGCAGGCAACGGGCAGAGGCCGGTGCACCGGGGACAGGGACGCGCCCACGCCGCTCCCGGACCCGCGCTCGGAGGGGCAGCCGCGAGAGCTTCTGGGTCGCGCGACAGCGCAGTTCCGTCCGGAGACAAGCCGCACGCACAGCCAGCGGCCCGCGGGGACCCCGCCCGAAAGCTGCCTCTCGCCCCGCCGCTAGAGGGAGCCGGCTCCGCCGTGGAGACGTCAAGCGAGCTGCGCCGCGGCGGCCTTTGGGAGGGGGCGGGCCTCGGGCGGCCGCGGGGCATTCTGGGCCAGCACCCCGGCCGCGCCTGTGCGAACCCGGGCGCGGAGGGCTCTGTGCTCAGCTACCCCTGCAGGGCCGCGGTGGAGCCCGGGAGCAGTAGCGAGGCCGCGGCGGAGCCGGGGAGATCCTGGGTTTCGGAGGAGTAGCCAAGGTTAGGGCAAGGCCGGCGAATGGGTGGCTGAGCGGCTGCCGTGTGGAGCCCAGGGGTCTGTCCCCGCGGTTGCCCGGCTCCCCGCGTGGGAGCGGCCCCCAGGCAGCGGCGTGTAGTGTCTGCCGTCGCAGACTCCTGTGGGTTCTGGACCTTTCGTGGAGGTCCGCTGGGACCTCGTCCCGAGGCCGGCGACCCCTTGCTGTCATTTCCAGCTCCTCCAAGACATTGGAGGCAGTGCTTTAGTAAACTTGAGGGCAGACATGGAATTCCTGGGGCGGCAGAGGTCTGGGGCCAGTGGGAAGGGCCTGGCTGAAGGCAAGCGCCGTCGGAGCCCACAAGTCCGGGCTGCACCCGACAAGTCAGAGTGCGGAGGGTGAAGGTAGTGGCCGTCCCACAGGCAGCGGGAACCCATCCGAGAAGAAAAGCCTCTCGCCTGAGGTCTCTGCTGAGCACCTGGGCTGAGGTTTGGGGGCTGGAAGAGGGAACCGGTCTTGGAGCTCCTAGGGGACTTTGGTTATTTTTGACTCTCTTGCTTGCAGGGAGCAAGGCCTGAATTAAGTAACTGCATCCGGGGTGTGGGGCAAAGGAAGAAGTCTTGGAGAATTTGATCCAGGAGAGAGGCAAGCGTTACCTAGCTTCTGGGATGGGCAGCAGCCTGTGCAGTGGGGATCGGAGAGGAGGAAATGCCACAATGTGAAGGACTGGACAGGTGAGAAAGGAAAAGTTGCCGTTTTACCACAGCAAGGCGCGGGGGTGCTAATCTGGATTCTTCAGTGCAGACCTGGTTTTTCAGTGCTCCTTTCTCCTCCCCTACCCCTGCACTTTCTGGTAAGGAGAAAGATCAGCCAAATCCCAGGGAAGTAGAAGTTTCCTCTCTGCTAGAGTTTAATCTCAGTTTGTCAAAAGGAATAGATAGGCTATCTCATCTCTTCCTTGGGTAGGGGAAAGAGATCCACATTTGTCGAATGCTAGTGTGTTTATTTTGTTTTATCACCATTTTGAGTACCCGCGGACAGTTGGAGGGAGTACCCTAAGCGTCAGTAGCTTCAGGAAAATTGAAGAACTTGCTCGAGAGTACTGATTAGGCAAGTGGCACACTACTAAACACTACTGACCTAGTCAGGATTAGGTTTAGAACCTAGATCCCCAGGACCCCCAGACTCTTGGCACTATGCTGGTATTTCCGAAACATTTCATTCACTTACCACCTGAGGATTGTCGCCATTCCTATGTACTACTTGTATTGTTACTTTCATATTTTGAATTTTTAAATTTCACTTATTTAAAGACCAGACTTGCCCTAAGAAACACTATGAAATTATGTATTTGATGTATGCATTTGAAAACAGCTTTATAGTCTAAGATGTGTCTAAAAATGTTGACCATTGTACCCTGTGAAATCATCTCATGTCAGAAAAATACAAACTGCATTTGGAGACCCGATGTGCTGTATCATGCTCTTGCCTGGAATTCTTCTGTATAGGAAAGTCCAGGCAACACATCTGAGTCTAAATTCCTCATCCCAAGTGTACTGTTTTCTTTTAGATGAATAATTTCACAGAGAATGCCTCCCTTTTGTTTCGTCTCTACAAAACATTTCATTTAGCCTGTTCAGGGCTACCCTATTCTCAGTATATAAAACAAGTACAAAGTTCATAACTTTTAGGAGCTTCCCCCCACCCCTCCCCCTTCTCTGGGGAGTTAACACATATACATAGAATAAATCACTACTGTCCATAAGAACTTTCTGTAGTCAGGGAAATGTTCTATATCTTTGCCTTATGATGTGATACCTGCTAGCCACATATAGCTACTGATTACTTGAAATGTGTCTAATGCAGCAGAGAAATTGAGTTTTAAATTTTATTTTATTTTAGTTAATTTAAATTTATTTATTTATTTTTAGTTAATTTAAATTTAAATAGCCACATGTGGCTGGTGGCTACATATTGGCCAGCCCAGATCTACATGTTTGAAATAAAAATGTTTTCATGGTCAGTTGGTTTAGATTTAGTACCTTCCCCCCGGGGGAAAAACACCCAAAGTCTACATGTTAATTGCCATTTAATTTCATTTTCTTGACACAGGATAAAGATTCTTTCCAATTTTCAGGGACTTCCAACTTTCAGGGACTTCATGGTCCAAATAACATTACTCATTTTGAAAGTGTCATCATCCAAGTCACATTTATAATTTAAGACATTTGTGCAAGTGTGCCTCTTCTGTGTTTTATTATTATTGAAGTATCCTGTAAAGCAATAACTGTATAGGATATAAGCAGAAATCTTAGCATTACTTTTGTTCATTGCAAATAACTTTTCTTCCAGCTATATGTGTTTTCTTTCATTAGCGACATGTAGACTATTTAAAAATGCATTAAGTACAACCACAGCGAATACCATTTTCAAGATATCAGTTCTTAAGCTTTTAATATGGAAGTTGGTACATTCAGTTTCTTCATTGCTTATTAGCAGAGAGGAAACTTAGCTCATAGTTACCTCAGTCAGTTTAAATTCTGTGTCAGATTATTTTTCTGGTACCCAAAGCCCAATACTGGGGGACTGGTCATACCTCGTTTTGTTTGTTTTTAACCTATGCTAGGTTAGATATGTGAGATTAGGAAGAAGGCTTAAAAAGAGTATCTTTACAAGAAAATTTGCCTAGTTTCTTAGGATTAAAAATGTTTGAGAGACAAAACAAATCATACATAATGTGTAGTCTTTGTTTCCTGGTTTGAAGAAAAGCTATTTAAGACATTTTAGGGCAGTTGGGGAAATTAGAATAAGGATGGGAATAGTAGGGAATTAGTAATTTTGCTAGTTGTGATAGCAGTAATGTAGTTAATGTAGGAGAATGTTCTTATCTGGAAATGTATGCTGAAGCATTTATATCTGAAGTGTTAGGAGATCTACAATTTACTTTAAAATAGCCAAAAATACATACACGAAAGATGCAAATACAGCAACATGTCAACAGTGGTTTATCTAGATGGTGTCTATATAGATGTTCATTGTTCTGTTTCTTTGTATATGTGAATTTTTTTTGTAGAAAAAATTAAAAAAAAAAAAAAAAAGGGTACCTGCCCCATAGTGGAGTAGTGAGATATTGGATGTGAAGCACTTGGCTCAGTGTCTAGCACTCAATAACTGCACAATAAATGTTCACTATTATAGCAAATACAGTAGTATTTTATTAGTGCTTATTGACAGATATTTCCATCATAAGCTAATTTCTTGTGGAGAGAAAAAATAAACTTCGTGGGAAACACCAATTTCTGTAATGTCAGGAGGATAATTTTAAAGTCAGTAAGGATAAAACAGAACCCACCAAAAGCTTTTCCTCCTTGCCATTTCCTTAATATATGTCAAATCTTGAAAGCAACGGATTTCAACATGTTGCTGTGAACATCCTCTCATTACTTCATGCTATTTTTTTGAAGTTTATTTGTTTTGAGAAAGTGAGAGTAGGGGAGGGGTGGAAAGAGAGAGAGAATTCCAAGTAGGCTCTGTGCTGCCAGTGCAGAGCCCAAAGTGGGGCCCGAACCCACAAACCTCAAGATCATGACCTGAGCTGAAATCAAGAGCCGAACGCCTAACTGACTGAGCCACCCAGGCACCCTGCATGCTATTACTTTGTGTATGAGCAGATCTATTTGTATTTATCTATAGTTAGTCTTTGAATTTTGCTATACTATGTTCCTGGGAACTACATTTTAAAAGTCATTGTAGAACTGATTTTTCTCAAGCAATAGTTTGTAATTGAGTTTTATTTTCTTAGTCAAGGCTTTTGTATTAGAAGGATCATAGAAGTGACCATGTTTTTACCAACATTGCTCCAACATTTACAAAGATCTATATTCACTTAAAATAATAAAATAATATTCCAAGTCAGTAGACTTTTAAGCAGAAAAGGCAAACCTCAAATCTCCTTTTAAATGAAGAAATTGAGGCCAAAGCAATTCTGTTGCATTACTAATTGATCATAAATAGCTAGTCTTCTTTAAAGAATGTCAATAAATAGTCATGATTCTTTTCACCCTATCTGAATTTGAAAGTGCTTTGGATAAATGTGTTATTTGGATAATACATTTATTTAACATGTTATGCAGGGCCTTGTGCCATGGCAGAGACTGGGGAAGAGGAGACGGGGTCAGCAGAGGCCTCAGGGTTCTCAGACTTGAGTGACTCAGAGTTGCTAGAGTGCCTGGACCTGGAAGATACTCCAGAGCCAAGTGCTTCATTTAGCAAGCCTGGCCCTTCTGAACTCCCCAGAAAGGATGGCAAGCTCACAAGCTTACCAAAATGGAAAAGAGGATTGGATGTCTCATCACCTATGGAGCGATTCCACCTTAAATATCTGTATGTCACTGACTTGTCTACTCAGGACTGGTGTGAACAGCAAATGGTATACGGGAAGGAGCTTCCTGGTTTCTTGGCTCCTGAGAAGGCAGCTGTTTTGGACACAGGTGCCAGCATCCACCTAGCTAGAGAACTAGAAGTTCATGATCTTGTGACTGTCCCCATTACCACCCAAGAAGATGCTTGGGCAGTTAAGTTTCTGAATATATTATCAATGATTCCTGTCCTGCAGTCAGAGGGATGCGTCAGAGAGTTTCCAGTGTTTGGAGAAGTGGAGGGTGTGCTGCTTGTTGGAGTAATTGATGAGCTGCATTATACAGCCAAAGGGGAACTGGAATTGGCTGAACTTAAGACACGCAGGCGCCCTATGCTCCCTCTGGAAGCTCAGAAAAAAAAAGACTGTTTTCAAATCAGCCTATACAAATATATCTTTGATGCCATGGTTCAAGGGAAAGTGACCAGTGCTAGCCTAATCCACCACACAAAATTGTGTCCAGACAAGACACTGGGACCTTCAGTACTGAGGCATGCCCGGCAGGGAGGCTTCTCTGTCAAGTCCTTGGGTGACCTCATGGAGCTAGTCTTCTTGTGTCTAACACTGTCTGACCTCCCAGTTATTGATATCCTGAAGATTGAGTACATCCACCAAGAGACTGCCACCATGCTGGGTACAGAGATTGTGGCCTTTGAAGAGAAGGAGGTGAGAGGCAAAGTGCAGCACTATATGGCCTACTGGATGGGCCACCGAGAGCCTCAAGGGGTTGATGTGGAGGAGGCTTGGAAATGCCGGACATGCAACTATGCAGATATCTGTGAATGGAGGAAAGGGGTTGGGATGCCCAGCTCCATTCTAGAGCCCCAAGCCAAAAAAGTGAAATGAACAGAAGGGTATGCCTTCAGGAACTTTCATCCTCCCTGCTTCTAATGTACTCAGCAGAGGAAACGAGGACCAATCTTTGAGCTTAGCTTTCATGAAGAATGTTCTTATTTTCGTTCTTTTCATATTTCCTCAAACTCTAACCACTCAAGTCAAGACCAAGTTTCAAGGGTGAGTGGGAGGAATCTGCGGTTACATAGTCCCTGGAACTTTGCTGTGAGTTGCCAGGAAGACAGTTGCTCATTGTGGCTGGAGCAAAGGTCATCCTTCAGCAGTCATTGCTTTCCTCAGAAGATCCTAAAGTTTCTGTTAAGTCTCTTCCCTGTTTTTCTTAAGTAAGGCTTTCTACATTTTATATAATAAAATAGAATGAAATGCTGTCCAAGTCAGTTGAACTGATGTTTTTTCATAATCTCAGTCCTTCAAAGATGACCACAATATATAGTTGTGCATATGTTATTCCCAGGCTTTATGTACATGCATAAACATATTTCTGAAGCAAAATTAGTGGAATGAGCAGACCAAGATTTTAAAATAAGCATAATAAATATGCTCAAAGAAATAAGGGAAAATAAAGCAGGAGATCATAAAAAATGAAAACATTAGATATAAAAAATAAAATACATGAAGTAACATTCACACACCATATAATCCAGCAATGCCACTCCTAGGGATATGCCAAGAAAACCTCTTACACGTGTACAACAGAAAATATGAACAAGAATATACTTCATAGTACTTTCACAGTAGCAAAACCTAAACCTAGAAACTATCCAGGTCCCCATCATCAGAAGAGTGTGGATGATGTACAGCAATCAAAAGAAATGAACCACAATGACATACAATAATGTGGGTGAATCTTAGCACAGTATTAAGTGAAAAAATAAGTCCCCGAAGGTTACATACAGTATGGTGCCTTTTTTATAAAGGGAAAATCAAAAAAACTAAACGTATTTTAAGGGAAGTATAAAGATAGTGAAGAGGAATCTCAGTACATTTTAGAAGGTGGTGGAGCCCTTAATTGCAGACATCACCAAAGAGGCCAGAGGAAAGAATGATATGAGATGGAGGGAGAGAAGAGTTGGCAGGGGGTGGAGTTTCTTTTTGTATTTTATTTTATTATTTAAAAAAAATTTTTTTTTTTTTAAAAAGAGAGTGTGTGAGCCAGTGAGGGGCGGGGAGGGGTGGAGGGGGAGAGTATCTTAAGCAGGCTCCGTGCTCAGTGCAGAGCCTGATGCGGGGCTCAATATCAACCCCAAGATCATGACCTGAGCTGAAATCAAGAGTTGGACACATAACTGACTGAGCCATCCAGGTGCCCTAGGGGTGGAGTTTCCATATGAACTAGAAGTTCAAGAGGCAGCAGAATATGGTGAATGTTGTTAATGTGACTCCATGTTCTACGTGAACTGGTAAAACCTGGACATTTTTTAAGTTACAGTAGGTTACCTCTGGAGGCCTTTTGAGCTATACATAACTTTTCTTATGGACGATGGGAATCTTGGGATAATCTCTTTCTCATTTACTGAATAGATATTATGTGCCAGGCATCATGCTTTGTACTTTTATGATTAAATCTATATATCCAGTAATTATTCCTGAGGAGGGAATTGAGGCTTAGGTTATAAAACACAGATTGAAAGTGTCCAGCCTAGATATGTCCGACAACAGTGCTTACGATCTTAACCATTATGCTGTAAAGTATTTCTTACTGTTGTTAAGCCCCCTACACGGTATCTTATTCTAGGCCCTAGGAAGTTTGGAATTAAATTGGGGGCATAGTAAATAAACTGGACTTTATAGGATCAACAGTATTAAGCTAACAGTCTTCAAGAAACCAACTTGTCAGCATTCTGTTGGCATCATCTTAGATATACTAGAAGGTTTAAAAAGGGGGGAAAAGAAAAATAAGTTGGTTTCAGACAGTGACATTGTCAGAATTCAATAGTTCTGTAATTCAGTAATACCCTGAGCTCTCAAATCTTTATTTTAAGTTAACCTCTCCTAGTCATCACGGGTTTCCCACAAGATAAGTTGAGACATCTGAGAACATCACTGATGCTGTTCTCTACAACAAATACTTCCCTGGTTTGCAGCCTCTGCATAGCTAATAATGTCATCTTTTCCTTGCAAATTCTGCCTAAAGGTATCTGAACTCCAAATTATGGACCTCTTGGATATTCAGTGAGTGGTTAAGTGAAAAGAGACATCATAACAAAGCTATTTCTTGATTTTTTATAATTTGCTTTCTGGGCCAGAGAATGGGTTGAACACTTTAATTAGTACTAGATTCAACTGCTTATTGTAGAGATTGCCAAAAACAATAGCAGTTAAACAATATAGAAATTTATTTCTCTCTTATGATAAAGAGCCCTAAACATAGCCTGGGTTTGGTGTGGCACTCCATGGTGTCAGGAACCTAGGTTCCCTCTCCTTTGTTTCTCTAACATCAACAGGTATCTTCCTACTTCATAGTCCAAAGTGGCTGCCCAAGTTCTAATCACCCATACATATTCAGCATAAAGCTGCGATATGAAAGGGGCATCATTTTAAAGACACTTTATACATTTGTACCACTGTTTCCATGTACATCCTAATGGCTAGACCTTGGCCATTTGGTCATAGATCACTGCAAGGGAGGGCAGAGATTGCAATCTGTCACTCAGTATCTGTTTGGAAATATTGTAGTGGTATCAGTTCGCCAGATTGTATGGTTGTCAACCCCTCAAATGTAAAAGCAGAAAATGCAGAGAGGTCCTGTTGACATGGGAGAAGGGGGAGGCTCCAAGCCGTAGACATCTGGATAGAGTGAAAAACAAGCTGTATTGAATTCCGGTTCAGTATCCTAGAAATATTGATTAAGCCCCTTAAGCAGAATCTGAGTGTGGGGCAAAAGTAAGCTAAGAATAGTCATCCTAGCATCAGTTTCTCCAATTCCACTGAACTTCACTTCCACCCTCTTTCAATAAACACTAATAACCACAGCCTTCATTGGATATATTTATTGGGAGTATCTTTTTCCAATTTGTAGCTTGTCTTTGTACTTTCTTATGGTGTCTTTTGATGAACAAGATTTTAATGTCTCATCTGTGATTTTTGCATCTCACTTAAGATATATTTTCTTCAATACACCTTCTTTTACTTACCAATTTATTTTGGAGTTGTTTTGTATCAGTATTTATAGTTTATCTCCTTTCTTTTAGCAGCTGCAAAGGGTTAAATTGTAAAGCTAAAGCATTGTTTAACCAGGCCTCTATTTATATATACTTAGGTTATTTCCTATCATTTCCTACTATAAACACTATAATAATATATAAAGTAGAAGGTAAAAGTTGCTCTCACATATACACCTAGTAATCCTGAACCTCAACATAAACATTGATAAGAAGTTGATAAGGTTCTTCAAGATATTTTTATGGATATATCAACATATATTTACATGTAAAACAAGTATGTGTGTATTGGAGTGTATGTGATTAGACACACAAAAAATCCTCTGTAACATGCTTGTTTCAGGACAAGTTTTATCATAGGCATATTTTCACATTAGTATATCAACAGCTAGATAATATAGTATTTCATTGCATGGGTACAATATAATTCATCACTTAACTGTCCATCCTCAATAGGCATGTACAAGGATAGATACAGACACATAAATGTCCATAGTCTATATATATACACATTGATACTGTGAATATTTTTGTGATTTCCCCCCTCTTTTTCTTGGGCCTAGAAAGTAAGCTAAGCTAAAGTAGGCCCGAATTGATGAACTCTAGGCTGACTCATCAAGACAAAAAGTGAGGGGGCCCAAATAAAACCAGGAATGAAAAAGGAGAAGTTACAACTGACACTACAGAAATACAAAGGATCATGAGAGACTACAAAGAACAATTATATGCCAACAAATTGGAAAACCTAGAAGAAATGGATAAATTCCTATGAATACACAACTTTCTAAAACTGATTAACAAAGAAATAGAAAATTTGATAGACCAGGGCACCTGGCTGGCTCAGTCAGTTAACTGTCTGACTCTTGATTTTGGCTCAGGTCATGATCCCACAATTCGTGAGATTGAGCCCTCGCTCAATCTACACTGATAGCATGGAGGCTGCTTGGGATTTTCTCCCTCCCTCACTCTCTCTGACCCTCCCTTGCTTGCTCTCTCTCTCTCTCAAAATAAAAAACATTAAAAAAAATCTGAATAGACAAATGCAAGTGATGAACTTGAATCAATATTTTTTAAAACCCCAAAAACAAAAAGTCTAGGACCAGACAGCTTCATAGGTGAAATCTGCCAAACATTTAACGATGAGTTAGTACTTCTTTTCAAGTTATTCCAAAACATTGAAGAGGAAGGAGCACTTCTACACTCATGAGGCCAACAGGTACATGAACAGATGCTCAACATCAGCAATCAAAAGGGAAATGCAAATCAAAAACCACAGTGAGATCATGTCACACCTGTCAGATTGGCTATTATCAAAAAGAGAGAGAGAGAGAAAGAGAAAAAGAAAGAAAAAGAAAGAAAGAAAAAAGGAAGGAAGAAAGGAAGTGTTGGTAAGGATGTGGAGAAAAGGGAGCTCTTATATACCATTGGTGGGAATGTAAAGTGGTGCAACCACAATGGAAAACAGTATGGAAGTTCCTCAAAAAATTAAGAATAGAACTACCATGTGATCCAGCAATACTGGGTATTTATCCAAAACAAAAACCATAAGCAAAACACAAAAATCAATTTGAAAAGATATGTGCACCCCCATATTTATTGCCACATTATTTACAACAGCCAAGATATGGAAGTAACCTGAGTGCCCATCAATAGATGAATGGATAAAGAAAATGTGATGTGTGTGTAAACACACAGGAATATAGAATATTACTCACCCATAAAAGAATGAAATCTTACCATCTGTGACAACATGAATGGACCTAGACAGTATTATGCTAAGTGAAATCAATTAGATAAAGACAAATACCATATAATTTGACTTATATGTGGAATCTGTAAAACAAAACAAATGAACAAAATAGACTCATAGACATGGGAAACAAGTTCCATGACACATTTAATGTTGATAAAACTATAGACAATTGTACATTTATTCAGTATTGCAAATATTTATTTAGCACCTATTATGTACCAGGTTTTGTCGTGAACAAAACTAAAATTCTACTGACACAAATTCCAATGTGTGGGCTTTCCCCCACCACCAAACAATCCTCTGATACCACCTGGTGATAGTGTCAGATCTCACGGGTTGAGGGTTCCGTCCTACAATCTTGCCCTTCTCCCCCCACTTCAGATGCCAATTACAAGTCCATATTGTCACCTGTGCTTTTGACTTACTAGATATAGACTGGAGATTCCAACAGTCCCTCCTAAGATTTGACTACTTTGCTAGGCAGCTCACAAAACTTGGAGAAACATTTTATTTTCTAGATTACCAATTTATTATAAAAGGACAGGGACAGCCAGATGGAAGAGATGCATAGGGCAAGGTATGGTGAAGGGGTAAAGAGCTTCCATGCCCTTTCTGGGCCAACACTCTCTGTACCTACATGTGTTCACCAACCCAGAAAGTTTGTGAGCCCCATCCTTTGAGTTTTTATGGAGGCTTCATTACATAGGCATGATTGATTAAGTTATTGGCCACTGGCAATTGATTCAACCTCCAGCCTCTCTCCCCTCCCCAGAAAGTCAGGGAGTTGGGACTGAAAGTTTCAACTCTCTAATCTCTAATCATATGGTTGATTCACTTGGCAGCCAGCCCCCATCCTTAGGTACAGTCCAAAATCACTTCATTAATGTAACAAAAGACACCATTATTGCTCTCATCACTTAGGAAATTTCAAGAGTTTTAGGAGCTCTGAGCCAGAAACAGTGATGAAGTTCAAATATATATTTCTTATTATAAATCACAGTATTGCCAAACAAAAATATGTGCTTTCATTGAACATATATACTATGAAAGAAGGAAAGGAAAAGGAATAAGAGAAATCAAGGATAGCTCCTAAATTGTTGCTTGCATAATGAGGTGGTGATGGTGTATTTATTGAACTAGAAGTGCTAGATTGGGGATGGGAGAAAGCAGGAATTAATTGGCTTGAAAATGTGAAGTTAGAGGTGACTTTTATATTTTTAAGGGGAGATTTCAGGTAGGCATAAGGAATTAGGGGTCTGTTCAGGGGAGAAGTGAAAGCTGGAGATACAGATTTTTCAGTCATCATCACATAAATGGTATTTCAAGCCATTGGACTGAATGAGATCATTTAGAGGACAATTTCAGAAAGCAAAGGCTCAAGGTCAAAACCTTAAGTACTCCAACATTTAGAGGTGGAACAGAGGAAGACTTTTAGTAAAGGAAATACAGAAGTGGGAGAAACTAGCTTTTCTGAGATGTTCTAGAAACCAAGATAAGGAGGTATTTTAATTGTGTTGAATGCTGTTGAAGTCAAATATAATGAGGACAGCATTGGAATTTAATTGGTAACTTGACAAGATCAGTTTCAGGAGAGAAGAGTCAAGAAGCCATTAGAGTGGACTGTGGAGAGAATTGGAGGTGAAGATATAGGCAGCAACAAGAAGCAGCTCTTTAGAAAAATTTTTCTATGAAGGAATGTTAGGAAATGGTGCAATTGCTCAAATGGGCTACAGGTCAAGAAAGGACTTTAAAAAATTAATGTTTATTTTAGAAAGGGGGGGATGCAAAGAGAGGGAGACACATAATCTGAAGCAGGCTCCAGGCTCCACCGAGCTGCCAGCACAGAGCCCGACGCAGGGCTTGAACTGACAAACTGCCAGATCATGACCTGAGCCGAAGTTGGACACTTAACTGACTGAGCCCCTCAGGTGCCCCAACAAAGGAATTTTTTTAAAGATGAGACATAAAAAAATATTTTTATGACATTGAAAATACCAATGAAGTCAGTGGCTAGTAATATCAAGTGGGATTTTAATGCTACCAAGCAGTAGTACTATATTTCCTTAATTCATTCACTCTTCCACATTCCTAAATAACTAATAAAAGAATCTCAGATGCCATGGATTATAAGATACACCATTATTGCACATACTCTAAAAGAGAGAAAACATGCTGCCAGTTAAACTATAGCATGTTATCATTTATAAAATACCAGTTTCACAGATGTTCAAATATGAAAAAAAGTGTATATTAGAATCAATGTCATACAGTATTACTTTTCTCTCCTCAAGCCTCCAATACCTTCTCCCTATCTTCACTTTCAGCTTCCTATTTAATTGAGAAAATACAAGCATTCATAAGAAGATATGCTCATTCTCCCATCACCAAATCTCTATCTCAATCTGCATCTGTACCTATAAACTGTCTCCCTTTATATTTCAGTGGATGAATGGTCCATGCTCACAACGGATCCTTCCAATGCGTACTGGATTCCATCCCTTTTCTCCAGGACTTTTCTTCCTGCAACTATATCATTTCTCCTGTAGTGTCAATTTCTCCCTCTACTGTATAATTTTAATTAGCATACATACTATAATTTCTTCCATCTTAAAAAAAATCCATATGCAATGACAGCTTTCTTTTTATACTCATCTTTAAAAGGCCAAACTTCTTAAAGGTACTGTCTATACTTGCTTTCCACACTTCCTCTCTTCCCATTCTTTCATTCCACTCTTACCAAATTCTTATCAGATTTTATTGAACTTCTACCACTACGCCAAAATGGCATATTTCAACAGCCTCCACATTGCTAAATCCAATGGACAATTCTTAGTTATCATCTGGATCATTTCCCACTTCTTGAAAATATTGAAATATTTTCTTCCCTTGATTTTGCAGATTCAAGCTCTTCTACTTTGACGTCTGTCTCACACATTATCCCTTCTCAGTCTTCTTTGTTGGGTCCTCTTCATCTCCTTTGCTGGGACCTAAGCTAGCGCATTGCTAAAAGAAACTGAACTAAGGATAGATTATTATCTTATACTAATGATTCAGATTTTCTAGTTTTTAAAAATTCCGGTGTCTTTTATATTTTTAAACGAAAATGATATATACACTTCCCTTTAATAAATGAGTGGGGCTCTCAGGGAAGCCCCAAAAATACCAACAGAGGAATCTCCCCACAAAGAGGAAGAGGCCTCTGACGCCTTCCGGAAACGAGTTCCACAGGCCTTATGGGAAATGTAGTCCCCTATGACTAGCCTGCACCGCGGGGGGACCTGGGAACCTGGGCGGCAGTTACTTCCGCACACGCGCAGTGGCGCGGTAGCCCGTATTAAGTGAATGTTAATTGACTCTTCCAACCTGCGCCGCGTGAAGGGAGAGCGGGGGGGTTCTCCCCCAGAGTCTCTAGATCTCTGTAATCTGATCTCTTAGAACCAAAGATGGGAGTGTGGTGGTGAAAGGCTGGTAGGTATGACTCTGCGGAGCTTGGGGACCTAAGGGAAGGGCTGGGAGAAAGGCACCAGTTTATTGGCTTACCCAAACGAAGGTGAAACTTCACAACCCTCACGTGCAGCGATTTAGTGTTTGAGTGTGTGGGTACTGTCCAATTCTGGAGTAGTTAAGAGAAAGCAAAAGAAGGGTCTGACTGCCACTTAGTGGGGTCCCAGATCCCGAGTGGGGATGGGGCAGGCTTAGTTTGCATTCCTGCTCTTGTAGGTAGAAATAACAGTGTAGGAGTATGTGCATCAGGCTTTTCCTTTCCTGGTTACAAGAACATCGTTGGCCCTACCAGAGCCTGCAAAAGGCAGTATGAAACCATTCCAAGGGATCTAGGAAGTATTTCTAGAGAAACTGCTATGTTCTCAGTATATTCTCACAACAGTCATCTGAAGGAAGTGTTCTCTTCATTTTGCATATAAATTAACTGAAGCTGAGAGAGATTAAGTTACTTGCTTATACTGACAGTAAGTGGAAGAGCTGAGATTCAAACCATATGAGTTTTCACCAAATTTTATTGTTTTTTTTGTTTGTTTTAGTATGGTTGATACACAATCTTACATTAGTTTCAGGTGTACAACAGTGATTGGACAAGTTTCACCTTGTGCTATGATCACCACAA
The DNA here is from genome assembly GCA_028646485.1 of Cryptoprocta ferox. Classification (NCBI taxonomy): domain Eukaryota; kingdom Metazoa; phylum Chordata; class Mammalia; order Carnivora; family Eupleridae; genus Cryptoprocta; species Cryptoprocta ferox. Next base: position 71,492,082 of record CM053570.1, on the reverse strand, counting down.
GTGTAGTTAGCACCCTGCAAAACAAAACAAAACGAGTTGGATTCATTCTCCTTTTGAAATATTTGAGCAATGAATATGGAATAAATTTTGATTTGTAGTTTTTTTGGTTTTCTTTTTTTTTTTTAAATAAAGGGTCTTTGGTGAATTTGCAGATCTTCGAGTGAAGACTGTAAATAAAGCTGTGAGTCCCTCTTGCATAATTTAGTCTATGGCCTCAACTTGGCTGGTTTGAATTCTAAAAAACCTATACTGGGCTCATAGGAAATAATGAATTCCCAGACAAAGAGAAAGAAACAGATTAAGAATTTAAACTGAAGTCTCCATCATAAAAAAAAAAAAAAAATCCTGGGTCTCTCAATCCAGCCTTCTCAAGAAAACCCAACCTAATTTGAGCTCTTTTATCCCAGCTTCAGAGCAGAGACCAGAGAGCCACAAGAAGGAATGACTTCCAGAGGTATACTGAGTTTCAGAAACCAGGCTTTTAGTTAGTTTTTAGATTCATTTATTATTATTTTTCTTAGGATAAAATTTTGGGAAGAAAAAATATCACTAGTTCAAAGATTAGCAACTTTCCGTTGGATCAGTAAGACAGAAATGTACAACATATTTATCTAACTTTCATAGATTCATAACAGATCCACCAGTAGAGTTTGGTGCTTATAAAATAAGAACTTTTCTGACATCTCCTAGAATCATCATTCTCTCACTAGGTGACATTTACTGAAGCTGCAATGTGAGCCTTTCTTTTCTAAAATTTTATTTTTTCGTTGAGAGAGAGAACATGGGTGGGGGAGAGGGAGAGGGAGGGAGGGAGGAAGGGAGAGAGAGAGAGAGAGAGAGAGAGAGAGAGAATCTTAAGCAGGTTCCCTGCTCAGCAGACCCTGATGCAGGGCTGTCTCACAACCCTGAGATCATGACCTGAGCTGAAATTAAGAATCAGATGCTTGATTGACTGAGCCACCCAGGCGCCCCAAGAGTCTTTAATAGTACTTCTTTTCTTTTCTACATTGAATTTTGGTTTTTCATGTCTTTCTATTCTTTTTCCCATTTTTACTTTCATAGATCCCTGTGTAAGAGCTGCAGAAAATGATCAACTTCCAGGTACGTATCCATTTATTCAGTCATTTAAATCTCTCAAAGATCCATATGAAAAGGACATGTATAGGAAAAATGTAGATTGAATAGATCAGGTCCAAAAGAAAATTTAGAAAATTAATTAGTTATTATCCAGGTCACAGGGTCTGTACATAGTTGGAATAAATTTGAGCTGCATATGTGTACCCAGTCTTTATAGCAATCATAGAAAATGGATAACCAACCAGTTAATGTATTGGTATTGTCCACAAGAATAAAGCAAAAACAATTCCTTGGAGAAGATTTTCCTGACACAGTTCTCTAAAGGAAATATCTTATAATGGGCTTTCATGGAGATGATGTCAGAAATAATATTCACAGGGGTGCCTGGGTGGCTCAGTCGGTTAAGTTCTGACTCTTGATTTCAGCTCAGGTCATGATCTTGAGGTTTGTGGGTTCGAACTTTGCATCGGGCTCTGCACTGCTGACCCTCCACTGTAGGTGGAGCCTGCTTGGGATTCTGCCCCTCCCCTGTTCGTGTTTGCTCTTTCAAATAAATAAACTTGAGAAAAAAGTTTAAAAAAAAGAAAAATAACATTCACAGCAACAACCCTGTGATAAATAAATATCACATTTTATATTATATAACATGCTATATTTCTTAGAACGTTTCCTAAAGTAAGCAGAGAACATAGTGCCAATAAGCAGCACTATATGAACTCAGTTTATAAGTTCAGGTCTGTAGCTTTTTTAATATTCTTCTGGAACTGTAAGTAAACCTAGTATCTTTTTCAGAGTCTGCTGGTATTCTTGAGCACTTCATCTTCCATGTGAATTTTATTTTATTTTATTATTTTTTTAAATGTTACTTATTTTTGAGACAGAGAGAGAGAGAGAGAGCAGGGGAGGGGCAGAGAGAGAGGGTGACAGAAGATCCAAAGCAGGTTCTGTGCTGACAGCTGCAAGCCCTATTCAGGGCTTGAACTCATGAACCATGAGATCATGACTTGAGCCAAAGTCAGATGCTCAACCGACTGAGCCACCCATGTACCCTGTTCCTTGTGAACCTTAGAATCAGCTTGTCAGGGTCTATAAAGGAGTATTTTAGGTATTTTTATGGTGATTGCAGTATACGTTTCCATTAATTTGTAGAGAATTCATAAGAATTCATAAGTTTTCAATAATGTATTCTTCATACAGTGTTTCATAGAGGTCCTTCTACATGTTTATAGGCTTAGTATTATAATAATTACAATTCTTGTACATTTCATATAATGTTTATTCTTACATATGGTGTAAGTTGCTGTTGAGAATGGGATGGATCTTTTTCATTATATTTTCTAATTGGTTATTTTGGCGTATAGGAAAGTATGCATTTATTTGACTTTATGTCAACTTACAGAACTAATCTTTTTAAATTAAAAAAAATTTTTTTAATGTTGATTTACTTTTCAGAGAGAGACAGAGTGTGAGCAAGGGAGGGGCAGAGAAAGAGGGAGTCATAGAATCTGACGCAGGCTCCAGGCTCTGAGCTGTCAGCACAGAGCCTCGAACTCATGAACCCTGAGATCATGACTTGAGTCAGACGCTCAACCAACTGAACCACCCAGGCGCCCCCTGTGTCTTTTTTAAAAATTAAAAAAAAAATTTTAATGTTACAGAGCTCTTATTAAATCCAAGATTTTTTTAGTTGATTCTTAGGTTTTCTAGGTAGACAATCATATATGCTTTAAATGGAGTTTTGTTCCTTACTGCTCAATATGTATGTTTTCACATTTTTTCTTGTCTTATTGCAATGGACAGGATTTTGGGGAACTATAATTTTTTTTTAAATGTTTATTTGTTTTGAGAGTGTACACGTGTGGACAGGCAAGGGGCAGAGAGAGAGAGGAAGAAAGAATCCCAGTCAGGCTCAGTGCCTCCATCACAGAGCCCAGCATGGGACTCAATCTCATGAACTGTGAGATCATGACCTGAACTGAAATCAAGTTGGATACTCAACCGACTGAGCCACCCTGGTGCCCTAGAAACTATAAATTGCTAGCCAGTATCTTTTTGTTTGTTCCAATTTTAATAGGAATGCTTCCAGTGTTTCATGGTTTCCTCTTGTATTTTGGTAGACAGTTGGTTTTTTTGGTTTGGTTTGGTTTGGTTTTTGTTTTCTGGTTTTTAATCAAGTTAAAGATTTTTAGCTTGTGAAGATTGTTTTCATAAATTGGAATCCTTTTTTCCTGTTTGTTTTTTAAAATACCTGTTGGTTGGGGCACCTGGGTGGCTCATTCAGTTGAGTGTCTGACTTCAGCTTAGGTCATGATCTCTCACAATTCCTGAGTTCAAGCCCCACATCAGGCTTACTGCTGTCAGATCCTCTGTCCCTCTCACTCTGCCCCTCCCCTGCTTGCACGCTCTCAAAAATAAATAAAACATTCAAAAAATAAGTAGATACATAGATAGATAAATAAATACCCGTCAGTAAAATAATATGTTTTGTCTTCTTTAATATAGCAATTTAGAGAATTTCTGATACGTTTCTCAATATTGAACTATCTGTGCATTCATGGGATAAATCCTAGCTAGTCTTCTAATTTTTTAAGACTTAAGCGTAAGTATTTTACGCTTGAAGGCCATACAGCCTCTGTGGCAACTACTCAATTCTGACGTTGCAGCTGAAGCAAATGAATGGGTATAAATGTTCCAGTAACATTTTATATACAAAAACATCAGGCTGGGGTATGGGTTGTAGTTTGCTGACCCCTGTTCTATATGGTTTTAACTATGTCTTTGTGGTAGACAGGTAGCCACATGCCTTTTAAATTTCAGCTTAAGTTAGTTAAACATGATTTTGATGTTATGGTTGAGAGGATGTATTTTCTCATGTAAAAAAATTTCTTATTTTCAATTTTATTATGGTCATGTGAGTCTGACATGTTACCTTATAGCTCTTCTAACTTATATATTTACTTTGTACTATGTAATAGATTGTAAGATCTCTGAGACCAGTAATATCTTTATTCTTTTTTGTATCACTAGTACAGTGTCTGGTAGGTCCTCACTAAACATTGTATGAGTGAATGAATGAAGAACATATAAAAAATATTTTAAATAATTTTATTGAGCGTAATCACAATATTACAGATTGACCCATTTAAAATATGTACAACTCAGTGGTTTTTAGTCTCTTCTTGAATTGTGAAGCCATCTCTACAATCTAATTTTAGAATATTTTCATTACCCTCAAAAGAAACCCGGTATCAGTGGTCATTCCCCATTCATCCTATCTCCCAGCTCTAATTTATTTTCTGTTTCTATGGATTTGCCTTTTCTGAACATTGCATGTAACTAGGACAATACAATATGTGATCTTTTTAGTTCTCTCAGGTATATACTTAGGAGGGATTGCTGGGTAATATTGTAACTCAATGTTTAACATTTTGAGGAACTGTAAAACTGTTTTCCATAGTTGTTGCACCATTTACAACCCCACTAGCAAGGTATGACAGTTTCAGTTTCTCTACATCCTTGTCACCACCTGTCATTGTCTAGCTTTGATTTTAACCTTCCTAGTGAGTGTGAAGTGATACGTTATTGTGGCTTTGATTTGTATTTACTAATGATGTTGAGCATCTTTTCATGTGCTTCATGCACATGTGAGCATCTTTTTCATGTCTTTGGAGAAAATCTGTTCAAATCCTTTGTCCATTTTTAAATTAGGTTATCTTTTTATTGTGTTGTAAGAGTTCTTTTTATATTCTAGGTACAAATCTCTTATCGAGATATATGATTTACACATATTTCATCCCATTGTGTGGGTTGTCTTTTCACTTTCTTGATGGTGTCCTTTGAAACACATATTTTAAATTTTAATGATTTCCAATTTATCTATTTTTTCTTTTGTCCCTTATACTTTTCCTTTCGTATCTAAGAAACCATGGCCTAATCCAAGCTCATGAAGATTTACTCCAATGTTTTCGTCTAAGAATTTTATAATTTTAGTTCTTGCATTTAGATCTTTGATCCATTTTTAGCTCATTTTTAAATTAAAAAAAAATTTTTTTTAAGTTATTTATTTTTTTGAGAGAGAGACAGAGTGTGAGTTAGGGAGGACCAGAGAGAGAGAGTGAGACACAGAATCTGAAGCAGGCTCCAGGCTCTAAGCTCTCAGCATAGAGCCCGACGCGGGGCTTGAACTCACAAACTGTGAGATCATGACCTGAGCCAAAGTTGGCTGCCCAACTGACTGAGCCACCCGGCACCCCTTTAGCTCATTTTTATATATGATGCTAGGTGTTTGTGTGTATGAGGGGATCCACCTTCATTTTTTTGCATGTGGATATCTAGTCCCAACACCATGTATTAAAAAGACTAATCTTTACCCGATTTAATTGTCCTGACACTAGTGAATATTTTTAATGTGATTTTTGTTTCTATCACAAAGTATATTTCTGAGTCAAGCATACAGCAGTTATCCTATATAACTTTCTGAAAACTTAACAATGAATATATGATCATAAGAGGCTTTCATGATTCTCTTGCAAGTCCTCAAATAATGCACACTTAATTTGAAGATGAATGTGCTGTTACAGGGATCAGTGACATTCCAGGATGTGGCTGTGGACTTCACCCCAGAAGAGTGGCAGCTGCTGGACTGTGATCAGAGAACCTTGTATTGGGATGTGATGCTGGAGAACTTTAGAAACCTCATCGCAGTGGGTAAGGACAGTGGGTGGCAACTCTTCATGGCAACTGAGCCTGTGCTCATAGTACTTCCTGT
>CM053570.1:71468903-71485737 GCA_028646485.1 Cryptoprocta ferox | reverse complement strand
CAGATGGGAGTCTTTGGAATTGGGATTCCAGTTGGTCAGTGAGGGACAGGTACCTTTGAAGCACCTCTTTCAGGAAGCCCTCTTAAAAGCTGCACACGTTTGGAAGTGACTAGGTACGCTTGACCCAACATTGTCAAATCCCCAGATGACACCTTCACTCACTCTGCCCACACAGCTGCTCTTTGTCTTTGCTCAGCTCTTGTATGGAGGGATGTCCCTTTCCTCTCTGCCTGGGCTGCCCACACTGTCTGTTTCATGTAGGTCCTTGCTTTCTTCTTTTAATTCTCCAAATCCTCATTCTTCTTTTTTCCTCAACATGATTACAGATTGGGATGCCTGGGTGGCTCAGACGGTTAAGCAACCAACTCTTGATCTCAGCTCAGGTCTTGATCTCAGGGTTGTGAGTTCAAGCCTTGCATTGGGCTCCATGCTGAGCATGGAGCCTACCTGGTAAAACAAACAAACAAAAAAATGATCACAGCTCTTTTTTATACATCTGATTCTTATACTGTAGTCAGATCATGTGGATTTGAAGTCTTACTCCACCAATCACTGACTAACCTAATTATTTTGTAGCATGGTTTTATTTATAAAACCAGGATAATATTAATCCTCACCTCAGGTTTCTTTTAAAGATTATGTGAGTTAATACATGCAAAACCCTTCAAGTAGTTGGCTGATAGTAAGCATTCAATATATGTTGGCTGGTTTTTTTTTCTTTTTCTAAAGATTTTTTTAAATGTTTTTATTTCAAAACATAGTAACATTATGCTCTAATTATTCCCCTTTTTAAAAAAAAAAAACAACTTCCTTTTCTTATAGCATGTACCCCACCTTGCTCATCTTTCATCTCACTGCTGACTTGGGGTATCTACCTTTTATAGTGCATCTTTCTGCTTCACTTGGTGACACTGATGTCATTTGGAAATCCTCTTAAATACTTCATTTGAGTTGGTTCCTTGCTAATCTGTCCTCACCCTCACTTCCTGCTTATCCACCTTTGCTTCTTGCCTTAGTGTTTCTCTCCAGAACTTCTCCCACAGTGACTTCCTCAGAAACTGCATCCCTCTGAAGACCTCGCGTGATTTTCTTTGTGCTGTCTGTGCCTCTCCAACTTCCCAGTCTCATCACTTTCCCCGCCTGGCCTTAATCTCCGTTTTTTCATGGTAACCAATATTTAATATGCTTCACCCTTCACCTTCCTCTTTAAATTATAATCAAGGATAATGCGGTAAGCAACTTAGCTTTTTCTCTCACGAGTGTGTCCTTAAATACTGTAATGACTTACTACTGGTGATTTCAATTAATTAGTTTATCTAAGACCGATTTAAAATAAAATTTTCTTTTTCCACAGAGCCCATAAAAGAAGTATGTTTCAAATGATTAAGACACCAATTAAGTGTATCTTACTTCGACTAATACAAACCAAGTGAATTTTAACTCCTGCTATGGTGTCTAGGCTGTTTGCCAATTCCATTCTATTTTCTGGTTTATCTTAGTAGTTCCTGCAAGATTTTTCCAAATCATTTCATTTTCCTAGTCACTCTTCTGATATATAAGCACAAGTTATTCCTTTAGAACCTTTATTTAATAATACTTAAATGGCTTTTAAGGTCTCTTTAATGGGATCCCATTCTGTTTATTTGGAATGGTCCATCTTTTCCCTATTCCATGGCAGTTGGGCTCTTTAGTGAACTTTGTACATGATTTAATTCTATGCGTCAATTCTTTTGATACTGGTGTGCTCTATCTAAAACCAGCATGCTATTAAGTCTGAATCCAGTGTTCTCCTTTTTCATAGTAACTCCAGCCTACATTAATCTCTACCTTCTTTGAACCTCCGTCCCAGCTCTACTATGACTCTTTCATGAAAACTTGACATATATTCTTTTAGATTTGTTTTTAATGTAGTTAATTAATTTTTTAATTTACATCCAAGTTTGTTAGCATATACTGTAATAACGATTTCAGCAGTAGATTCCAGTGATTCATCCCCTGCATATAACACCCAGTGCTCATCCCAACAAGTGTCTTTCTTAATGCCCCTCACTCATTTAGCCTGTCCGCCTCCCACAACCCCTCCAGCAACGCTCAGTTTGTTCTCTGCATTTAAGTCTCTTATGTTTTGTCCCCCTCCTTGTCTTTATATTATTTTTGCTTCCCTTCCCTTATGTTCATCTGTTTTGTATCTTAAATTCCTCATATGAGTGAAGTCATATGATATGTCTTTCTCTGACTAATTTCACTTAGCATAAGACCCTCCAGTTCCACCCACATAGTTGCAAATGGCAAGATTTCATTCTTTTTGATTGCTGAGTAATACTCCATTGTATATATATACAACATCTTCTTTATCCATTCATCCGTCGATGGTCATTTGGGCTCTTTCCATACTTTGGCTATTGTCGACAATGCTGCTATAAACATTGGGGTGCATGTGCTCCTTTAAAACAGCACACCTGTATCTCTTGGATAAATACCTAGTAGTGCAGTTCTATTTCTAATTTTTTGAGGACCTTCACACTGTTTTGCAGAGTGGCTGTACCAGTTTAAAACCCTGTATGCTCTCAAGGCATCTTTTTGCATGATAATGCCCTGAAGAGAAAGTCCTATATCATTTTTTGTTTATACCATTGCTGAGCACACAGTGGATATTTAACGAACATTTCATTAATTTACTGTTGTAAAGTCAGGCATTGTGGGGATGTTTCTTATTCTTTCAATGAGGCTTTTTTTTTTTTTTTTTTTTTCCTGAGGAGGATTCAAAGAAAGCAAAATAAAAAACCCATTACCATTTTCCAGGTGTGTAAATTGCAGTTGAGAGGCAAAACAGCCATATAAAATATTTTAAAATTTTATGAATGTGGAAGATTTGTTGGATGTGTGATAACATTGCAGTTTTGTTCTAGTTAATTGTCAGAATGAGTGGTTTCGGGCAGCAGTGATGACTCTTGGAAGTTCAGAGAAAATGGAGCTTAAAGTTTAAAGTATGCAGAGATTAGAGGAGTCTTTGTTTTGAGATTATGGAACAATAGCTCCTCCCTAAAGAATATGTAAGTACTAGATAGGGTGAGAGGTGATGAGGTAGAGCAAGTTAAGGTGGGAAAGGAACATGAGCAAAATATTGTAGTTAGTTACAGTCTAGAATTCTTGAAACAGAAGGTATTTGTTCAGGGCTAGAAGAATGCGTGCTTAGAAACCATGAATGAATTCATTATAATGTATAGTTTTGTTCACCAGGCTGATTGCCCTGGATTTTTCAGTTGGTTACTATTAGTTGAGGGAACACAGGATGCTGCTTCCCATCAGTTGAAATAGAGAGGAAAGAAGACAGGCACTCCACTGTCCGTGAAGAAATATGTATTGATGGCTATAGCCACTGCTCGGGGCAGCTCCACAGAGAAGGCATGAGGCAAGAAGTTGAGGTGTTGTACTAATACTCCACAAGAAGGGAAATTCAGAAGAGGGGAATATAACCCCTTTCCCTCTTTTTTTTTTTTTTAAGTTTATTTAGTTAAGCAATCTCTGTACCCAATATGGGGCTCAAACTCACGACCCTGAGATCAAGAGCCACATGCTCCTCCAACTGAACCAGTCAAGTGTCTCCCCCACCTTTTTTAATGGAGAGATAGATGGGAGACTTGTAGGGTTTTGAGGATATGAAAGAAAAAGTGTAACTTCAGGATAAAGTGACTTCAGCTTTCTGGGGACTACGTTGTTGGGTAGATTGAAAGAAAATGTAAAATCTGTACTTGTCACATACAAATATGACAAATAGTTGTCATATATAGAAACCCAGCCAGAATAAAAGCAATAGCAGGCAGACAGAATCTGTGCCTGGGCTTCCAAGTACCACAGGAGAATGAATCCCAGCTGTTGTAGATTGGTGCCCTTTGAACACATGTCTCACCTGTGATTTCGATGGAGTTAGTGGACTGGAGATGTAAGAATGTTCTTGAAGGTAACTACCATTGTGCCAGGTGATTAAGAGGAGAAAGAGATGTGAATGAGGGAAATGGGGAGCTGTCCTACTGTGGTAACCTAGGACTGGGGTAGTGAGGACTCTGATTCTGATCTGCTACATCCAGATGTAGTTTTTCCTCTGATAATTTTCCCTTAACTCCCAAGTCTCTTGTTCCTCTGGTTACCTCATCCATTGGTCAGATCCCTGCAATGGGTCTCTTCATTCTGTGAGATAACCATGCATCGACATTGAGCAACCTTTTGACTTCCTTTGTACCCTACTTACTGTAACTTGTGCCTATTGAACTATCTTCCCATAGGTCACAAGTTAAGCCATCTGTTGTCATTGTCATTCATCTGCTCCCACTTCCTCTTCAGCAGTTTTATTCTTAAAACTCAGGACCAAGGCAAATCCAGGATTTATTTCAGAATTAGATACTAGATTTGAAATCATGTTTCTTTCAATAACCGTTGATGGAAAAAATTAACTAGGCATGTTTTATTGTACTCCTTTTTAGAAGCCAATTGCCTACTTGTTGATGAATCAGAGAAGAACCAAGAAAGCAAAGACAATTTTTTGAATTCCATTTTGTTCACGTTCAATAAAATTCTGACTATGGAGAGACTCCATGGTTATAACATGAGCCCAAGTCTTAATCCTACAAGAAAAAAACCATATAAATGTAAATCATATGGGAAGAGTTTGCAGCCTGCTTTAGATTTACTTAATTATAATAGATGTTGTACTGGAGAAAACGCTTACGAATGCACTCAGTGTGGGAAAGCCTTCAAAAAGAAGTTTCATTTCATTAGACATGAAAAAAATCATACAAGAAAAAAGCCCTTTGAATGCAATGACTGTGGGAAAGCCTATAGCAGGAAGGCTCACCTTGCAGCTCATCAGAAAATCCATAATGGAGAGAGAGCCTTTGCGTGCAGTGATTGTGGGAAGGCGTTTATGTACAAAGCACAACTGGTGGTCCATCAGAGACTTCACACCGGAGAGAAGCCTTATGAGTGCCATCAGTGCGGGAAGTCATTCACTTGGAACTCCTCCTTTACCCAACATGTGAAATCTCATACGCTGGAGAATTCATTTGAATGTAAGGAATGTGGGAAAACCTTCAGGTATAGCTCATCCCTTTATAAACATTCTAGATTTCATACAGGAGAGAAGCCCTACCAGTGTGTTGTATGTGGCAAAGCCTTTGGTAACACATCTGTGCTTGTGACGCATCAAAGAATTCATACAGGAGAGAAACCATATGAGTGTATTGAATGTGGCAAAGCCTTCATCAAGAAGTCCCATCTCCTTAGACATCAGATAACTCATACAGGAGAAAAGCCCTATGAATGTAACAAATGTGGGAAAGCTTTTTCCCAGAAGTCAAATCTTATTGTACATCAGAAAATTCATACATAATTTTCATGTTGTGAATATGACAAAGCCTTAAATATTAGATAAATCTTATTAAATAGAAGAGAATTCATGGTGAGGAGAAATCCACCAGTTTGAATGGATTTGGAAGAGTAGATTCCCATGAAAAATAATCAATGCCAAACATGTTCTGGAGTGATAATAAAGTGTTTACAGAAAAAGATCACAGAAAACACTGATTTATAAATAATAGGGCATGGAGCTTAAAAAGTAGCATAAATTAATGAAGGAATAAGTGAAAACTACATTTACTATCTGATTTTTATTTTTATAACAAATTATTGAATTATGTCAATGTGAGTATAAAATGTTTATGTATTAAATTATATCTATTAGGAGTGAAGCACATATTTTTTCTTCCAATCCTAAAAACATGCAAGTGAAAAAATGTTTAATATGAAGTATGCATTTCAGTAATATATTTATCCATTTGCTGGCACTTTTAATGGGCCAGGCAGTGTTACTGAATCTCAGTCTCTTTAATTATAAAACTTGTTAAAAAGATGTTTTCTTGTGTATGTAAGCAGCAAAAACAAAACGCCCACTGAGAGTTAAAAGCATTTGTATTCTGTATTACAATAAGCTGAAATTAAGTATTTAAGCAAGTTTGTAAATAAAACATTTGCACTTCAGATCTTCCTGTTCTTTTTCATTGGTGTATCTACATAAGGTGTAAGCTTAACTCAGGTAATGTTTAACTGAGGTCCCATCTGTATTTGATTTTAATAGACTAGGGTGTCATGATACTTTCTTTGCAACTTTTGGGAGTGAGTTTTTGTGTCTGTTTTTGTTTAATAAGAAATTGATACAGGTTTAGCTTTCAGGGGTACCTGGAATTGTCCTTGTGACAGCATAGGCAGCATTAATCAAGTTGAAAAAGAGCAAGTGTCCCTCCTTAGCAACTTCACTTTGGAATGTTGTATCAGGTAAGTTGGATGAACCACCCATTATTGAAGCTGGAGTTTTTATTGCTGTCCACAGTATTCCTTGAAGTATTCCTTGATAATGTCAAAAAACCTTTAAGCCTTTTCTTGAGTAGTGACAAAACAACCTGAACCTGAATTTGGAAATCAAGCCTTTTCAAATTTAAGCTGAGTTACAACCGTGTTGCATCTTCTTTCATTAGGCATTTTTTGAAGACTAACATTGAGTAATGATTATAAAAGAGATTTAGTGCTTTTTTGAACAAGCACACTAGAACTTATGGAACTAAGTTAAATCTTGTCTACCAACAAAAATTCTTCACTTGACCAAACTTTAGTCAGTCACCTGAACCCTCTCCTATGCCTTTTCTGAGCATTTCCTTGTAAAATAGTTTTAGCAAGAATCTCATGAAGTCAGTTTAACCAGAACTCCCTACCCTCAATATTTGATCAGGTTCCTCATCCTCTACAATCCATCACCCTGGCCTGTCTTCAGCAAGAGTCGTGTTAGGTTGATTTAGCCAGAATCCTCCTTACCTCTGATGTTTTCTCTTAGTAATTTTCCATCCATTGACTTCCATCTTGCTCCTTTGCTAAAATTCCCAGTTGCCCATGCCATATTCAGAGTTAAGACCAATCTCTCTACCCAACTGAAATCTCATTACAGTGGTCCTTATACCTATTGCAAAGGTCCTGTCTTGCCATCTTTAACAAGTGATCTTGAATATCTTCTTTCTTTCTTTTTTTAATTTTTATTTATCTTTGAGAGAGAAAGAGCTCAAGTGGAGGAGGGGCAGAAAGAGACAGAGACACAATCCAAAACAGGCTCCAGGCTCTGAGCTGTCAGCACAGCTGAGCTAAAGTCGGATGACCTGAGCTAAAGTCAGATACACAACTGACTGAGCCACCCAGGTGCCTGGAATATCTTCTTTCTTTAATACTCCCCAAGTGTTTCAGGGGGCTACAGGCTGGTTTTACTCTTGTAGTTCCAAAAATTTATGGAATGCTTTCTTTTGGAATCGTCTTCAGAATCCGTTTGATAGCCATGTAGGAAATTCTTTAGGTATTTATAGTCACAGGACTTGCCTTTTTCTCAGCTCAATGGTTTTCTCATTTTCTACATGAAATCCTCATTTTGTCCTACTTAGTTTTACCATTCCCATCCTATCTTTCCCAAGCCTGTACCCCTCATCTGAGAAACTCCAAACTACTTAAGGCTACAGGAAGAGAGGGAGTAGGGGGCTCTACTGCTGCCAGCATGATGTGAGCCCCTTGAAAGAGCAGCTGTGGGGGGTCAACGTGGCAAGAAGTGTGTGATGGTCTGCTCTGGGAATAAAGGAATAAAACAAGGAAGTCTTAATTGTAATAGGAAGCATGTAATCTGGATTTCATAACTTATTTTGCTCCCTTCAAGTGGAAGTAGGAATACAGTAGTAGATAAAATTATTTCCAGTACTGCCTCCTAGACAGCTTTTGTCACTGACCTCATTGTCAGGCTGTACAAGATTTTGGCAAGAAGAAAAACAAAACTATGCTTGGACTCATCCAAACATCTTGGATTCCCAGAACTCCCTAGTCTATTTGTGTTCTGTGGCTGAAACTGCCACGCACAATTTAGGTGAGAAATCCCTTGATTTTTTTCCCCACCTCTAACAGTTTGTCATACCTTGAGATTTTCTTTTCCTTTTTACTCTATAAAAAGATAATTCAAAATGCCTTCTCTTATTTATACATAGATGGTGTATTGGCATTTCTCCCCAATGAAACTATTCATTTTTCTGATTATATCATATATGCTAATTTTTAAGAATCAAATATGAAAAATACAATGAAAAGAAAACAGAAAAAGTGGAAAGGGAAATCTGAGTTTAGGAGTCCTCATGTTCTAGAAAAAGGTAGGGAGAACATTTAGGCCTTCTAAGATGTAAAAAACTTTAAGAGTAACTAGAAAAGCACAGAAATAGAATATGTAATAACTTACAAATCTGAAGAGAGGAATAATGAAAACTTAATAAATCCAAAAGAGATCAGGAAAAGTGAAAAGTGCAGAAAAACTCCAGACTTTATTCATATTTCACTACTTTTCTCACAAATGTCCTTTTTCTTTTCTACTATCCAATCCAAGATTCCACATTGTAGTTAAACCAACAGTGTTCTTTTTAACAATTTTTTTTTCCAGTCCAGGATCCAAACCAGGATTACCCACTGCATTTCTTTCCTTCCTTCGTTCCTTCCTTTCTTTTTCTTTCTTTCTTTCTTTTCTTTCTTTCTTTCTTTCTTTCTTTCTTTCTTTCTTTCTTTCTCTTTCTTTCTTTCTTTTTTTTCTTTCTTTCTCTTTCTTTCTTTTTCTTTTTTTCTTCCTTCCTTCCTTTGTTCCTTCCTTCCTTCCTTCCTTTCTAAAGAGCATACAGATCTATTTATTTCATTTACTCCTTTAGTGGCATAACTTAATTTTTAAAAAAAATTTTAATATAATTTATTGTCAAGTTAGCTAACACACAGAGTATACAGTGTGCTCTTGGCTTTGGGAGTAGATTCCCCTGATTCATTCATCAGTTACATAAAACACCCGGCACTCATCCCAACAAGTGCCCTCCTGAATGCCCATCACCCATTTTCTCCTCTCCTCTGCCTCCTCCATCAACCTCAGTTTGTTCTCAGTATTTAAGAATCTCTTGTGGTTTGACTCCCTCTCAGTTTGTGACTGTTTTTTCCCCTTCCCTTCCCCCATGGTCTTATTTTAAGTTTCTCAAATTCCACATATGAGTAGTGAGAACATAGATCTTTCTCTGACTGACTTATTTCACTTAGCATAATACCGTCCAGTTCCATCTACATTGTTGCAAATGTCAAGATTTCATTTTTTACATTGCCAGGTATTCCATTTCATTTTTTACATTGCCAGGTATTCCATTGCCAGGTATACCACATCCATTCCATGTGGTACATGTGCCAGGTACCACATCTTCTTTATCCATTCGTCAGTTGATGGACATTTGGGCTCTTGATAATTTGGCTATTCCTGAGAGCACTGCTATAAACATTGGGGCTATGAATCATGACTCCTGTGTCCTTTGGATAATTCCTAGTAGTGCTACTGCTGGGCTATAGGGTAATTCTATTTTTAATTTTTTGAGGAACCTCCACACTGTTTTCCAGGGTGGCTGCACCAGTTTGCATTCCCACCAACAGTACGAGAGGGTTCCCCTTTCTCTACATTCTTGCCAACATCTGTTATTGCCTGAGTTGTTAATTTTAGCCACTCTGACCAGTGAAGTGGTATCTCAATGTGATTTTGATTTGTATTTCCTTGATGATGAGCGATGTTGAGTATCTTTTCATGTGTCTGTTAGCCATCTGGATGTTCTTCTTTGGAAAAGTGTCTATTCATGTCTCCTGCCCATTTCTTCCCTGGATTATTTGTTTTTCAGGTGTTCAGTTTGATAAGTTCTTTATGGATATGGGGTAATAAGCCTTTATCCAATACGTCATTTGCAAATATTGTCTCCCATTCCATTGGTTGCCGTTTAGTTTTGTTGATTGCTTCCTTTGCTGTGCAGAAGCTTTTTATCTTGATGAGGTCCCAATGGTTCATTTTTGCTTTTATTTCCCTTGCCTCTGGAGAGGGAAGTTGAGTAAGAAGTTGCTGCCGCTGAGGTCAGAGGTTGTTGACTCTTTTCTCCTGTAGCATTTTGATGGTTTCCTGTCTCACATTTAGGTCTTTCATCCATTTTGAGTTTATTTTTGTGTATGGTGTAAGAAAATGGTCCAGTTTTCCCACCACCATTTGCTAAAGAGACTGTCTTTTTTCCATTGGATACTCTCTCCTGCTTTGTCAAAGATTAGTTGGCCACACATTTTTTGGTCCAGTTCTGGGTTGTCTATTCTGTTCCATTGGTCTATGTGTCTGTTTTTGTGCCAATACCATACTGTCTTGATGATTATGGCTTTGTAGTAGAGGCTAAAGTCCGGGATTGTGATGCCTCCAGCTTTGATTTTCTTTTTCAACATTACTTTGGCTTTTTGGGGTCTTTTCCCACTGCATTTCTTTAGATTCCTTTAATCCAAAATAATTCCTCAGCCACCTTTCATGACATTATTATTTTTGAAGAGTACAAGCCAGTTATTTTGTTGAATGGCCCTCATTTTTGGTTGGCCTGATGTTTAATTAGATTCAAGGAATGCATTTTTGGCAAGTATTTCACATAAGTGATATTGTCCTCAGCATTTCATGACAGGAGGCACATACTGACTTGTCTCATTACTGGTAACTTTGATCACTTGGTTAAGGTGGCATCTACCAGGTTTTTCCAATGTAAAATTACCACTTTTTCCTTTCTAATTAAGTAATTTGTAGGAGAAATATCCTGTTTCTCATTAAAAATTTATTAATATCTCATAAAAAACAATATGTGCTCCAAGAGGGCAGGTATTTTCATCTGTTGTGTTCATTAGTATGCAGCCAAATCAATGCCTGGTACATAACATTAGCTCAATCAACACGTTTTTGTTGAATATTAGATAATGCTTACAATAAGGCCTGAAAGTATGTACACATTTTATTTTATGTTTATTTATTTTGAGAGAGAGTACATATGGGGGAGGGGCAGAGAGACAGAGAGAGAGAGAGAGAGAGAGAGAATCCCAAGCAGGTTCCACACTGTCAGTGTGGACCCTGACTCGGGGCTTGACCTCACGAATGGTGAGATCATGACCTGAGCCAAAGTTGGAGGCTTAACGGACTGAGCCACCCAGGTGCCTCCACACATTTTATTTTAAAGGTTGGGGGCAAAAGGTTGAGGTAAAAAGACCTGGGGGTAAAAAAAAAAAAAAAAAACATGTAAAAGAGAAATTGTCTCCAACCCAGTCTGGGCAAAAGGGTTTTTTTGGGGCGCCTGGGTGGCTCAGTCGGTTAAGTGTCTGACTTTGGCTCAGGTCATGATCTCACGGTCTGTGGGTTTGAGCCCTGAGACAGGCTCTGTGCTGACAGCTCAGAGCCTGGAGCCTGCTTCAGATTCTGTGTCTCCCTCTCTCTCTGCCCCTCCCTCACTCATGCTCTGTCTCAATAATAAATAAACATAAAAATTTAAAAAAAAAAAAAAGGGTTTTGTTTTTATTTTGCATATATAATTCATGCAGAAAATTATCATTCTGGGATAGTTCTGGGAGAAACTATCATTCCTAATATGAAATTTTAAAATGGCTTTAACTGATTAAGACTTACTCTAGAAACTAGTCGTTTCCCCACCTTGATGGCTGTCAGATATACTCTCCTTTTTGTAGCTAGCCAAAAATGATTAGGTAATCCTTCTTTTTTCATTTTATAAAGTCTTTTCCCTGAGTGAAACTTGAAATTGGCCTCTTACCAATATTACTTTACAGCAAGACCTTAATAAAAAGAGTTTGATACATACTCATAATTAGGCTGTCTGAAATAAACTTTTTTTTACATGGCTCTAATACATTAAACAGTTTATACTTTAAAATTATTTAAAATAAAAACATACTTATGTTATTCCTGTGTTACTAAAATGTTTGTTTTTAAAAAGAAAATGAAAGAAATCATACTTGCCCATGGTATATTTTCCTTTTAATAAATTACTGTTTCCTATTTGCCATGTCGATATGGCATATATTTTCCATATGTCATATCTATATTAATAAGTCAAAATTACGTACACGTTTCTCTGCAATATAACCAGAGCGCTCCATGAAGCTCAAGGGCCACCAGACCAGAAATCTCCACCAAATGAAGAGGAAACCCCTAATCCTTTGCGGACATAAACTCCACCGGCCTTGTGGGAAATGTAGTTTCAGGTGGCTTTCCCGGGAAGACCCTGGGAAATCTCGGTGAGTTGCTATTCCCGCGTACGCGCAGGAGGGCCCTCAGGAGGTGTCCTGTGTTCTTCGGCGTGGTTGGGCGCTGAGCTGCTGGTGATCATGAAGGGCTCCAGGGACAGTTGAAGGGCAAAGGCAGGCTTGTTGGGTCATGCAAAGAAAGTAAAAACTGTAGGTAACCCCTCTGCACCGGAGCATGTGACTCAGAGAAAGCGGAGGAAGGACGAGACTCCCGCTGCCCTGGGGTGGGGCCCAGGTCTGGCTGGGGTGCGCGGGTCTGTCTGCGTCGCTGTGTTGTAGGTGCTGTGCACTGCGTAGGGAGTCCACGCCTGGACGTTGAACTGTACCTCACCTTCTTCCAGGAGTCTTTTGACTCTCAAACTGCAGTGTACTCCCTCAAGGTGGCGGAGACGAAAACCAATATATCTAGCGCCAGACACTGTTAAGCACTTTTCAAAGAGTATGACATTTATTTATCATGGTTACTCTGCGATGTTAAGTGTCCTCATCATTTCTTTTTTTTTTTTTTAACTTTTTAAAAAATGTTCATTTATTAATGCGAGTGGAATCCTAAGCGTTTGAGGAGAGAGCTGAGAATCACAGAAACATGGAGAGTTGGGTGTATGTGGTCAGGTTCCACAGGAAAAGGAAACCCACCGGAGGAGATCGAGGGTATGATCAAGGAAAGGAAGAATTAGGAACTGCTACAGAAGAAATTGTTTTTTTCCTAAACACATTCTCTCCTCCTCTCCCCATCTGCCTGCCCCGCCCTTTGTCCTTCTTTCCCTCCTTCTCTCTTCCTCTCTGGGCTCTCACAAACACACATTAGCACTGGTACAGCCCTTTCGTTTCCTATTGGCCCATTGCATTGGTTCTTTCAAGATTCGGCTGGTTTCGTACTGCTTCAGTTGTTCCATTTGCCTTGTGCTATACTGATTCCCTCTGTCCCCTTGCCTAAATGCAGAAAGAGTTTATGGAGTAATCACAGACTGGTAGCGTCAGAAGATCTTTCAGGCATCTTCTAGTTCTGCTTCTTCATTTTAAGGAGGAATGAAACTAGCCCAGAGATCGCAATTGAGTGCCTGGAATCTCACAGCTTGTTAGTGGCTAAGTCAAGCCCCAATCCAGTCTTGAATTCCCAGACCATTGACTTTTTCCTGACTCACAGTTCATTTGGGCCAAAGTTGCCTAATAAGTTTCTTTCGAAAATGTGTAGCAAGGAGAGAGCCAGCGCTAAAAGAGGTTCATCCATTCATTCATTCATTCAGCAAACATTTGCTGAGTATCTGTTGTGAACCAAACACCGTTCTGGTGCTTGGTGTACCACGGGGAACAAAACAGTCTCTGTTTTCATGGAAGGAAATAAGCAAAAACCAAATAACCTGTCACCTGGTGGCAAGTGCAATGAGGAAAAGGAGTAAGGGTGTACGGCCTGATGGTGACAGTGAGAGAAGCTATTTTATATGAGGGGGTCAAGAAAAGCTTCACTGCTAAGGAACATGGAGGCAGGGACCTAAAAGAATTTAAAGAGTGAGCTATGCAGTAGCTGAGTTTTTCCTGGGAAAGAACAGACCGAGTAGAAGAAATGCACAGAGATCCTGAGTAATCAACCTTGGTATTTTGGAGGAACAGCAAGGAAGCCAAATGTCTGGTCAGGGTGAGCTGTCAGAGAGTGACCAAAAGATTAAAGTAAAAGAGATTAGGGGCACCTGGATGGCTCAGTCAGTTGAGCATCAAACTCTTGATTTCTGCTCAGGTCATCATGATTCCGGGGTGAGCTCTGCATCAGGCTCCATGCTGAGTGTGGAGCCTGCTTAAGATTCTCTCTCACCCTCTGCCCCTCTCCCAGGCTTGCTCGCTCACTCTCTGTCTAAAATAAAAATTAATTAATTATTTTAAAGTAGATGAGATTAGAAGAGGTGGAACCAAGAGGGTGTAGGGACTTGCAGACCTTGGCTTAAAGTTTATATGTGTATTTGTGAATTGTATATGTATGTCTATTTTTATGTGTATGTGTATATATGTACATGCATATGAAAAAGTAATGCGTTATAAAAATTTAGAAAGTACAAGTATAAAAGTTATGATCCTGCTATCTTTACAACCATAACTAACAATTATTTACATTTTGATGTATGACCACCAAGATTGTGTGTCTCTGTGTCTGTGTGCATATTTAAAAAAAAAACAGGGAACGATCATATTCCATATTTTAATGTACTTTTTTCACCTACAAATATAAATGGAACCTCTTTCCATAACAATATCTTTCTATAGCATTTTTAGAAAAATCAACACCATATTAATGGACATTTAAGCTGTTGTCAGTGTTTTTATATTATAAGCAATGATGTGAAAACATTACTTTTTATCTCTCCCTTTCTCCCTTTTTTATTTTTAAAAAGAATTACAATTTTATTTAGTGCTTACCATGTGCCATATATTGTTCTGAATGCTTTACATGTATTAGTTAATCGTCATAAAAATCCTATGACACGTGTACTATTATTACCAGCATTTTGCAGATAAGAGAAGTGAGATACAGAGTGGTTAAGGTGACTACCAGGGTCACACTGCTAGTAAGTGGAGTAGCTGACTTTGAACCCAGGCTGCCTGGCTCCAGAGCCCAGACTTTAAAATTTTTTTTAATTTTTTTAAAATTTTTTAATTTTTTTTTTAAATTTATTTTTGAGAGACAGAGAGAGACAGTGCGAGCAGGGAAGGGTCAGAGAGAGAGGGAGACATAGAATCCGAAATAGGCTCCAGGCTCTGAGCTAGCTGTCAGCACAGAGCCCGACATGGGGCTTGAACCCACGAACCATGAGATCATGACCTGAGCCGAAGCCGGAAGCTCAACCGACTGAGCCACCCAGGCACCCCAGAGCCCAGACTTTAATCTTCGTATCCATCCATTTTTATTTCTTCAGGATAAATTTATGGGTGAAAAGATATCCCTAGATAAGAAATTAACAATAAGTTGTAATAGATCAATAGGGAAGAAATGTATACATCTTCCCAAGACAGCATGTCCTAGTCCAACTTTCCTACAATCATAACAGAATTAAAGGTGGACAAATTGGGGTGCCTGGGTGGCTCAGTCAGTTAAGCATCCGACTTTGGCTCAGGTCATGATCTCACGGTTCGTGGGTTTGAGCCCCACGTCGGGCTCTGTGCTGACGGCTCAGAGCCTGGAACCTGCTTCAGATTCTGTGTCTCCCTCTCTCTCTTCCCCTCCCCTACTCATGCTCTGTTTCTCTCTGTCTCAATAATAAACAAACATAAAAAAATTTTTTTTAATCATTTTTTAAAAAGTGGACAAATTGCTGCTTCCAGAACATGGACTTCTGTGACTTGTTTGAAAAGTCATTCATTCATTCACCAGGAGCCTTTTCTAGCTGGCATGTGAATACTGTACTTATTTCTAGGCTGGAAAGGCAGAGAAATCCCTCTAGTCTTGTTTTCATAGATCTGTGTCCTTTCCCATGAGCATCAGAAAATGACCAATTTCCAGGCAAGACACTCATCCATCCATCCACCTGTTTATCCATTTATTCATTCAAATTTCAGTTTGTCCTGGTAAATTTGCAGTGACTTAACAAGAATCCATATACCGCAATGGAAAAGTATAAATACGTAAGAAACAGGAAAAATATAGATAGAAATTTAAATTGAACACAAACATAGAAAGCTGATATGAAGGCCATAGGGTCTGCGCACTGTTTGTAATGCTGAATGCAAATGTGCGCTTAATCTTGGCAGTCATAGAAAAAAGATACCCAATCAGTGAATTATTGGCCTTGTCCTAAAGAATAACAATTCCATAGATAAGGTTTGCCTCACGTGTATTATGAAAGAAAAAATTTGGTAAGTGTTTATTATGTAGGAGATTTGTTATAAATGCAGTAGTAGTTTTCATATGACCATTTTTAGTGTCCTTTTTGTATAAACAGAATACATGAGGCCAAGGCCATGCTCAGTGAACTTAATATTTTCTTTTTCCTTCTCTTCCTCTCTCCCTCCGCATATATATGGTTGTATATGTGTGTGTGTGTGTCTACATGTGTGTATCTGTGTATGTAATAGGACAGTTTGAATATGATTTTGTACTCTCACACATTTTAATTCTGAGTCTAGTACATAGTAGTTTTTCTTTTTAATTTTTTTAACGTTAATTTATCATTGAGAGACAGAATATGATTGTTGGAGGGGCAGAGAGAGGGGGAGACACAGAATCCGAAGCAGGCTCCACCCAGAGCCCAATGTGGGGCTCAAACTCACAAACCATGAGATCATGAACTGAACCAAAGTTGGATGCTCAACCGACTGAGCCACTCAGGCGCCCCTAGTACATAGTAGTTTTTAGTTATTCTGTATAACTTATTGCAAACTCAGAACAGTGAACATAATCAGAGCAGTTGCTCTGAATCCCCTGTACATCCCCCAGTGGAACTCACTACAGATTGAAGATGAATATGCTGTTACAGGGATCAGTGACATTCCAGGATGTGGCTGTGGACTTCACCCCAGAAGAGTGGCAGCTGCTGGACTGTGATCAGAGAACCTTGTATTGGGATGTGATGCTGGAGAACTTTAGAAACCTCATCGCAGTGGGTAAGGACAGTGGGTGGCAACTCTTCATGGCAACTGAGCCTGTGCTCATAGTACTTCCTGT
>CM053570.1:71427913-71468403 GCA_028646485.1 Cryptoprocta ferox | reverse complement strand
ATCCCCAGATGACACCTTCACTCACTCTGCCCACACAGCTGCTCTTTGTCTTTGCTCAGCTCTTGTATGGAGGGATGTCCCTCTCCTCTCTGCCCGGGCTGCCCACAGTGTCTGTTTTATGTAGGTCCTTGCTTTCTTCTCTAATTCCCAAAATCCTCATTCTTCTTCCTTTTTCAATGTGATCACAGATCTTTGCTATGTATCTGGCTCTTACAGTGTAGTCAGTTTGCATGGATTTGAGAAATAAGGAGTGAGGTAAGAGTCTAGAGTGTTGCACTAATAATATTCCCTCTTAATGGAAGGGAATCAAATCTCAGAAATCGTGAAGAACTGTCTTCTCCCCATTTCCCCAAACATTATTTTATCAGTGGACTTAGCCTTGTAGGGATTTGAGCTTGGCAGTGATTCTGTTACATTGGACAAGGTGTGACTTCATGGTAACAATCAGAATTGACCTTGACCTTAAAATATATAAAGGCAAAGGTTGCTATAAACTAGAAGCCTTGTGTTTGAGGTCCCCAAAGTTAATAGAAATCGTAAGTGTGGAAACCAAAATGGGAAATTTGAGTTGAAGGGTGTGGTGTCATGGGCAAAGCAGCGTTCTGGAGACTGTTGTATCTAGGAAATCGAAAGAGGTTGTAAAAAGCAACTACTTCTCAGGACAAAGTCATGAAAAGTGGTAGAAATAGCTGATGATAGACGCAAAAAGAATTTATGACTGGTCTCTCAAATGGTCTGCTGGGCCCCTCCCTGTGTTCTTGGGTATATGCAGCCTTTGGAAATTGAATCCTAGCTGGAAGTGGAGTTGGACAGTTTTGCACACAGAGGCCTCAGCCATGATTTGGATGGTTTGAGAGGATATAGGAGTGTGCTTATGGATAAAAGGGAGTTAATGGTTTCACAGTCATTTGGTGGCTGTGTGCAGGGGAAAGAGAGGTGTATGAAGGAAATTAGGAAGATCCTAACAGGATAATCTAGTTTTTTTTTAATTTAATGTTTATTTATTTTTGAGAGAAAGAGTGAGAGAGAGAGAGAGAGAGTGTGTGTGTGTGTGTGTGTGTGTGTGTGAGCGAGCAGGGGAGGGGCCGAGAGGGAGACGTAGGCTCCAGGCTCTGAGCTGTCAGCACAGAGCCCAACGCAGGGCTCAAACTCACGAACTGCGAGATCATGACCTGACCCGAAGTCAGTCGCTTAACCGACTGAGTCACCCAGGCGCCCCCAGGATAATCTAGTTTTTAGATGTTGTAGCCGTAGACTCTGATTAAGCTTCTCCAGACCGATCCACATCTTCTCATCTCCCCTTGATACTTTCATGTCTTGTTTCTCCGATTACCCAACGCATTCAGTTCTCTGAAATGGCTCTTCTGTTCTCAGAGCTTAAAACTTTGTGTCCTTGTTAAGAGCACTTTCTAACTTCTTTTGTCATTATAACTTTACCTTGTTCCTGTTTCACCGTCTTTCACAGGTTGGAAAGTCTTGTTTATAAATAGAGAGAGCTACCTGTTATCATTATTGTTTTCCAGAAGACCCCCTTTCAGCAATTTTTTCTTCAAGCCCAGGGGCAGGGCAAATACAGATTTCTCTTTTGTTTTGCTGTCCAGAATGGGGAACTAGACTCCAAAAGAGATTCTGTGTGTGTGTGTGTGTGTGTGTGTGTGTGTGTGTGTGGTAAAAGGAACACAGAATATGAGATCGACCCCCCTGACACATTTTTATGTGTGCAGCACAA
Organism: Cryptoprocta ferox; assembly: GCA_028646485.1. Lineage (NCBI taxonomy): Eukaryota > Metazoa > Chordata > Mammalia > Carnivora > Eupleridae > Cryptoprocta > Cryptoprocta ferox. Next base: position 71,466,674 of record CM053570.1, on the reverse strand, counting down.
TATTGTTAACTGTGTGCACACTGTTGTACAGCAGATCTCTCGAGCCTTTTCATCTCGCGTAACTGAAACTTTGTACCTACTGAACGACAACTCCCCGTCTCTCCACCCCTCCCAGGCCTGGCAACCACCATTCTACCTTCTCTTTCTATGTGTTTGACTATTTTAAGCACCTCATATGAGTGGAATCTTGCAGTATTTATCCTTCTGTGACTGGCTTATTTCTCTTAGCCTAATGCCTTCAGGGTTCATCCATGTTTTAGCTTATGATACAGTTTCCTTCTTTTTTCTTTTTAAAGTATGTCTGTATATACTACATTTTCTTTATCCCTTTACCTTAAAAAAATTTTTTAATGTTTATTTTTGAGAGAGAGAGACAGAGAATGAGTGGGGGAGGGGCAGAGAGAGACACACACACACACACACACACAGAATCCGAAGCAGGATCCAGGCTCTGAGCTATCAGCACGGAGCCTGACGCAGGGCTCAAACCCATAAACTATGAGATCATGACCTGAGCTGAAGTCGGACGCTTAACCGACTGAGCCACCCAGGGGCCCCATGTCCCTTTATCTTTTAATTGACATTAGATTGTTTCTAACTCTTGGCTATTGTGAATCATTGCTGCAGTGAACATGGGAGTGTAAACATCTTTAGAAATCCTGTTGTCAGTTGTTTTGATAAATGTCCAGAAGTGGGATTGCTGGATCATATGTGGTTTCTCTTTTTGGTTTTGGAGGAAACTCCGTACTGTTTCCCACAGTGGCTGCACCATTTTACGTTCCCACCAACAGTGCACAAGATTCCAGTATCTCCATGTCTTTGTGCCAATACTGGTTATTTGTTGTTGTTGTTGTTGTTGTTTTGTAATAGACATCTTAACAGATGCGAGGTGTTGTCTTATTGTAGTTTTGATTTGCATTTCCCTGATGATTAATGATGTTGAGCATCTTTTCATGTACCTGTTGACCATTTATTTGTATGTCTCCTTTGGAGACAGGTCTATGAAAGTCCTTTGTCAATTTTTTGCTGTTGAGTTGTGGGGGTTCCTTATAGATTTGGGATACTAACCTCTTACTTGGTAAGTGTTTTTTAAATATTTTTCTCCCATTCTGTAGGTTGCCTTTTCACTTTATTGGTTGTTTCCTTTGCTGCACAAAAGCTTTTGAATTTGATGTAGTTCCACTTGTCTGTTTGGAGTCATATTCAAGAAATCTTGCTAAGACCAACCTTATGAAGCTTTTCCCTTCTGTTTTCTTCTAGGAGTTTTATAGTTTCAGGTCTCACATTTAAGTCTCTGATACATTTTCTTTTTCTTTTTTTTAAATTTTTTTAATGTTTATTTATTTTTGAGACAGACAGAGACAGAGCCTGAGTGGGGAAGGGGCAGAGAGAGGAAGACACAGAATCCGAAGTAGGCTCCAGGCTCTGAGCTGTCCACACAGAGCCTGATGCAGGACTCAAACTCACAAACTGTGTGATCATGACCTGAGGTGAAGTCGGTTGCTTAACTGACTGAGCCACCCAGGCGTCCCGTCTCTGATACATTTTGAGTTGATTTTTGTGTACAGTGTAAATTTAGGGTCCAATTTCACGCTTTAACATGTGGATATCTGGTTTTCCCAGCACCCTTTGTTGAAGAGACCATCCTTTCCCCATTGTGTGGTCTTGCCTCACTTGTTGAAGACCATATATGCATGGGTTTATTTCTGGGCTCTCTCTTCTGTTCCCTTGGTCTAGGTGCCTGTCTTTATGCCCGTACTATACTATTTTAATTACTGTAATTTGGAAATATGGTTTCACATCAGGAAGTATGAGGTCTCCTGCTTTGTTCTCTTTCTCAAGAATGTTTTAACTGTTTGAGTCCTTTGTGGTTCCATGAATTTTATTCAAATTTACTTATGCAAATTTATTTATGCAAATTTATTTATGTATTCAAATTAATGAATATGAATTTTAGACTTGTTTTTTTTCTATTTCTGCAAAAAATGCCACTCGAATTGCATTGAATCTGTAGATCGCTTTGGGTAGTATGGACATTTTTAACAATATTAAGTTTTCTAGTCCATGAAGTCAGTTTACTTGTCTTTAAATTCAGTATTTTGTGTTGTCTGTATACAAGTCTTTTACCTCCTTGGTTTATTCCTAATTGATTCTTTCTGATGTTATTATAAATAGGATTGTTTTCTCAATTTCCTTTTTGGATTATTTGCTTTAGTGTATGGAAACACAGCTAATTTTTGTATATTGACTTTGCATCCTGCTATGTAGCCATATTTGTGTATTAGTTCTAAATATGTTTGTGTGTGTGTGTGTGTGTGTGTGTGTAATCTTTAGGGTTTTCTACATATAAGATCATGTCATCTGTGAACAGAGATACTTTTATGCCTTCCTTTCCAGTTTGGGTGCCTTTATTTCTTTTTCTTACCTAATTGGTCGAGCTAGAACTTTAGAACTATGTTGAATAGAAGTGGTCAGAATAGGCATCCTTGCTGACATTATAGACTTAAAATTTTTTCTTTTTATAACACGAGATTGGAAAGAGTAACTGGGGATGTTTAATTTTACACCTTTTTAGAAGTTATCTGCTTACTTGATGGTGCACTAGAGAGACAGGAGGGAAGCAAAGACAATTTTTTGAATCAAGATATGTTCATCTTCAAGAAAACACTGACCATGAAGAGAGTCCAAAATTATAACCTAAGTATAAGATTTATTTCTTCATAAATGTGAGTCAAATGGAAAGAGTCTGCAACCTAATTCACCTTGGCTTAGTTATAATAAAAGTTATTTCAGAGAAAACTCTTGTGAATACAAGGACTGTGGAAAAGGCTTCAAAAACAAGTTTTGTCTCATTAGACATGGAAAAAAAGCACAGAAGACAAAAAAACTTTGACTGCACTGAATGTGGGAAAGCCTTCCAAAAGAAGTCTCGTGTCATTAGACATGAAGGAAAGCATACGGGGCGGGAGGGGGGGGGACTTTTGAATACAATGACTGTGGGAAAGCCCTTAACAGTAAGGGAAACCTTATAGGCCATCAAAAATTCCTAATGGAGAGACGCCATTTGTGTGTAGTGATTGTGGGCAAGCATTTATGCACAAAGCACAACTGGTGGTCCACCAGAGACTTCCAGAGACTTCACACCAGAAAGAAGCCTTATGAGTGCCATCAGTATGGGAAGTCATTCACTCGGAATTCCTCCTTTCCCCAACATGTGAAATCTCATACGCTCGAGAGCTCATTTGAATGTAAGAAATGTGGGAAAACCTTCAAGTACAGTTCATCCCTTTGTAAACATTCTAGATTTCATACAGGAGAGGAACCCTACCAATGTAGAGAATGTGGCAAAGCATTCGCAGACTCCTCAGTGCTTGTCCTACATCAGAGGATTCATCCAGGCGAGAGACCCCACAGGTGTACTATCTGTGGAAAAGCCCTCATCAAGAAGACACATCTCCTTGAAAATTACTTAACTCCCACAGCAGAGCAACAAAACAAAGGTAGTGCATGTGGGAGATGGTTTAACTGGAAGACACATCTCCCTCTCCATCAGAGAACTAAAATCATGGAAGCTTTGTGAATGTGGGAAAATGTGCAGTTAGTCTTTTAATAAAGCAGCAAAGAATTCATCATGAGAAAAAAAAACCCATCAATTGGATGAATGTGGAAAAGCGTGTTCTGAAATTTGTATTCTGTAAGTGGTACTGCTAATTTTATTGAGAAGATTATAGAAGATTTTGAGTTGTAAGTTGAGAATTTTACTGCATAGCATAAAACTGAGGAGGTTGTAAACAATTTAAAACTTAAGGCATCAAGTTGACGATAATTACATATGTGTATTGCCCCAACTTACGATTTTTACACAAGTTACACAAGTGCATTGCTTAAGGAATTTGTATAACCATAGGTTTGAAATATGTTCTATGCACATTATACACAATTATGCACATTATATGCAATTATATCCGTTATGGTGATGGTGGCACAGCGTTGTGATGGTACTTAATGCCACGAATTACACACTTAAGATGGGTAAAATAGTACATTTTATGGTGTGTATATTTTATTGCAAGAAAAAATATAAAACTTAAAACCAAAATTATATCTGGTAAAATGTCTTGCAAACACCATCACTGTCTCTTCAAATCTAAAATCACCACATGCAGAATTGCCAATTATAAGTGAAATCACATGGCTTATTATGTAGAATGAAGTTCAATACTATGAACGTCATCTCTAACCATTTCTTGGCACCTGTGCATAGTAGTGGCAGTTGCTACTGAGCCTTCTGGAGCCTCCTTTTAAATAATAGAAGGTCAGGGACAGTGATGAAGTCTTGTACTTCCTCTGCTGAGCTGGGGACATCAGGTAATATGTTTTCTTGTCTATGCAGAACACCAAAGCGTGTGTGTGTGTGTGTGTGTGTGTGTGTGTATGTGTGTGTACGCGCGCACGCACGTGTGTGTATTTAATCCTGATTAACTGGATGCTGAAGAAAGAAGTTACCTGTGTTTTGTAATACTCTAAGCACTTAGTACAGGAAAAGAGGCATTTCTTCAGGTAAATAGTCATGTAAATAAAAGCCATCCTATTTCACTGGCACGCTACCTTAGGAGGAGTGAACCTAGCTCAAGCAGCATATAACGGGGGTGCTTTGTTTAGAAAAATTAGGCATCATGATACTTTGCTGAAACTTCTGGAAGAAAATTATTACTTTTTTTATGGAAATTGACTCAGAGATATCTCAGGCCTGTTTGGGAGTTTCCAGGTGACTAGCATAGGTGTCCAATCAAGCTCTTAGAAGAGCTTTTCTGCTTTCTTGAGCTGCTTAGTAGCTCTTGTATAATTTGATGTTATGTAAATTTTGTGTTTTCCCTTTAGTAACACATGAACCAACAGTGATTTAAGTGGGAATTAAAAAAAAATTTTTAATGTTTATTTATTTTTGAGACAGAGAGAGACAGAGCGTGAGCAGGGGAGGGGCAGAGAGAGAGAGAGGGAGACACAGAATCCGAAGCAGCTCCAGGCTCTGAGCTGTCAGCACAGAGCCCGACGTGGGGCTCAAACCCATGAACCGTGAGATCATGACCTGAGCTAAAGTCGGACGCTTAACTGACTGAGCCACCCAGGCACCCCTAAGTGGAAATTTTTTATTTCAGCTTAAGTGTTGCTTGATAATGTAAAAATGTCTTTAAGCCTTTCAGTGGTTGTGAGGCTTAGATACAGACAGCATTGAACTTGAACCTACATTGGCCAAATCAGGTTTTCTCTTGCAAGCCAAGTTTTTGGATTAAATGTGTGAACTTGGAATTGTTTTAATCTCACAAGCATTTTTGCAGGGTGATGATGGGTGAAGACTTACTATACCTGAGTGACTTCTGAATATCCATCAGATCTAAGTTAAGCCGTGTCTCGCAAAGTTTCCAGTACTAACACTCCATGCTAATTAAACAGGCAGTCACTCCGGACCTCTTGGCAAACCCCAAAGGTGTATATGTAAACTAGTTATAAACTTAGGGAGTTTTTCTCAAGTTCACCTGCCTTGTCTCTCATTTCCTCTTTAACACTGTCACTCGCTTTATTTAACATTACTCTTCCTCTCCTAGTTCTTTCTCAGCTCCTGTCCTTAGCAGTAATAGCATTTGAGCAACTCCAAACTTAGGGCAGCAAGAAGACTCCCTCAGGGGTGTGGAGTGTGTCATGGCCGCTAGAAGGATGTGAGACCCCTAAGAGACATCTTGTGCATCAGAGTGGCCGACTGAGGACAAGGAGCTTGAAAGTGTTACTTGACATTACGGCCTGAGCTCCATGAACTAAACTCCCTTTCTTAAATGCTGGAGTTAATAGAGTAAAAGAATTAGCTAAGTATGAACCAAAATCAAAGAGGTGTTTGAAAAGTTGAAATAAAAAAAAATTTTTTTTTCTACTTAAACCAAGTCATCGTCAGGCACTAAAAGTCACGAATCCCGCTATGCTAATGCATTTCATGGGGCCGGAGCTCATGTTTGAGAAGGAGAAACTGGGTCCCACTGTGGTACGTAATAGGCAAGTGCATAAATTAGCAATATTTTGAGATTAATCGTGAGGCGTGCAGAACATCACATCCACTAATCAAGTATGCAAATTATGTTTAAGTAAAATGGAGTGACTTTAAGGTTCTTTTTTAAACATCACGTTTATTTTTTATTGAATAAAATAGGGTTACAAGGAGCACTAGGTATTTATACTGAATTAGAAGACTCATCTAAGACAAGACTCTTTGTTAATGATTTCTGTGATCACAAGTTATTATAGAGTTTACTTTCTTGAATATATTTTTAAAGATATATGTTGCTAAATTTATCCTTTTTAAAAAAATTGAGATATAGAACTGACCTATAACATTATGTTCCAGATACACAACAATTTGATATTCGTATACACTGTGAACTGTTCACCACAATAAGCCTAGTGAATGTCCATCACCACACATAGTTAAACATTGTTTTCTTGTGATGGGAAATTTTAAGATTTGCTCTCTCAGCAACTTTCAAATATACAACACAGTATTATTAACTATAGGCCCCATGCTGTATATTACATCTCTAGGACTTACTTATTTTATAGCTGGAACTTGGTACTTTTTGACCCCCTTCACCTATTTTCCCCACCACCCAACCCCTGCCTCTGGCAGACACTAGTCTGTCCTCTTTATGAGTTTGGGGTCTTTTTTAGATTCTACATATAAGTAATTTCATATGGTGTTTGTCTTTCACTGTCCGACTTATTTCATTTAGCATAATGCCCTCAAGTTCCATCCCTGTTGTTGCAAATGGCAAGATTTCCTTCTCGCTGAGTAACAGTTCCCCTGTATGTGTGTGCGTGTGTGCATGACCTCTTCTTTATGCACTTTTCCATCAGTGGACACTTAGGCTGCTTCTGTGTCTTGGCTATTGTAAATCATGCTGCAAGAAACGTTTCACACAGTAACTAGTTATATTTTCAAGTGATTTGTTTAATATGTTTTCTTTCAATCTCAGACATATTTGTGGGCAAAGTACTTCTATATTTAATATTATAAGTAGACCATTAACCTGAAAAAAAAAACCAAATTATATTCCCATGTTTCCAGACTTCTTTGATACCTAGTATTTGAGTACACGTGCTGCATGGGGAACTTTGTACCACTGACCTCATTCTTTTCCTTTTTAAAAAAAATTTTTTTTAACTTTATTTATTTTGAGAGAGGGACAGTGTGGGTGGGGGAGGGGTAGAGAGAGAGAGAATCCCAAGCAGGCTCCATGCCGTCAGCACAGAACCTGATGCAGAGCTTGAACTCATAAACCACGAGATCATGACCTGAGCTGAAACCAAGAGATGCTTAACCGACTGAGCCACCCAGGTGCCCCTCATTCTTTTCCTTTATAACCTCAATCCCAGAACATGATTTTGGCAAGAAGAAAACCTAAATGTTATTTATACTCCACTCAAACATGATCTTAGATGCCCCAGAAGCCCATTTTTCTTTATTTGAAGTCTGCACCTTTGCCTAGTTGTCAACAATTTCTGAAATAGTCAGTATAATGTTAGCAGAATATCCTTTTTCACACCCACCTTCCCTTCAGAATGTTACACTTGGAGATATTTTTACTTTTACTTTTTTTCCCCCTTTAACAGGAACACTCAAATATGCCACATTTTTCCTTGTTTAGCTTTTATACTCAGATGTTAGGTTGATTTTTTTTCCAGTATGAAGATAGGTTTACTTTTTTATACTTATATAGTACCTGCTTATTAAATTTTTTAATGTTTACTTTTATTTTTGAGAGAGAGACAGAGACAGAGACAGAGACAGAGAGCAAGTGGGGGAGGGGCAGAGAGAGAGGGAGACACAGAATCCAAAGCAGGCTCCAGGCTCTGAGCTGTCAGAAAAGAGCTTGATGCAGGGCTTGAACTCATGAACTGTGAGATCATGACCTGAGCTGAAGTCAGATGCGTAAGTGACTGAACCACCCAGGCATACCAGTGTCTCATTAAAAAAAAAAAAAAAAAATATATATATATATATATATATATATATGTAATACAAAAAAATTATTTAATAAAGAAAATGTTGCCTGGAATCTCATTTCTGAGAAAACCATCATTAACATCAGGCCACTGATGTTAGAATGCAGGAGGCATTGGTGAACAAATTGTAAACATGTTGCTAAGTCTGAATTTATGTCCAGTCTAAGTAATTTAAATAAGGATTAATTTGGGAGAGGGCTAGAAATAAGGTGAAGTGAATATTATACATAATAACATTGGAAAAGTGGGAGGAATCAGGGTTCAAGTCTTTTAAAGTCCATGTTCTGAGAAAGGATAGATATCAAATTCATACCTTACTGAATATGTATGACACAAACTGAAGGCTACCCACTAAAAAAAACAGACTATGTCACAAGTCACTAAGGAGAAGAGAGGTAATAAAGAGAACTACAAATGCAGTAGAGCACAGTAAAGGAAAACTAAAGCAACAAAGAAAAGGCACAGTAAATAGAAGGCAAGACTCAGGGATGTGTCCAAGTATATCACTAATCACAAGAAAGGCAAATGGGTTGAATCACTTATCCTGAGGAATAATAAAGTCTGTGTTATATTTAGGGTTACTTTTTTAACATGTCAGAGGCACTTTAAAAACTTACATTGCAAAAGGAAGATAATCAGGTGCTCTACAAACAAACAATAAAGGCTGATGCCTTTTTAGAGAAAAGAAGGAAGAAAGAAGGTAAATTGGTGATATGATTGATTTATTTCATGAAGATTATCTCTTGTCAAACAAAAAGTTTTCTTCAAATAATTTTCTCAAGTCTAGAAATTAGTTATAGCTAATAAAGCAGTAAGCATGTTTAATCAGTTTAAGAGTTATCTTTATGGTGGGCAGAGAAAGGATTAATGTAGTTTGATTTTTGAGCTAGGCCCTTTACACAGCAGCAGTACAAACATCTTTAAGGTCAGAGTGTTTCTTTGCATCAGGTTCTCTGTCTTTGCTGCATTAAAATTTTTTTTAGTGTTTATTTATTTTTGAGAGAGACAGAGCATGAGCCGGGGAGCGGGAGAGGTAGCGAGAGAGGGAGACACTGATCTGAAGCAGGCTCCGTGCTCTGAGCTGTCAGCACAGAGCTTGTTGTGGGGCTCAAACTCACAAACTGTAAGATCATGACCTGAGCCAAAGTTGATTGTTTAACTGACTGAGCCACCACATGCCCCAGTTTGCTGCATTTTAATCAAGAGGGAGAAGGAGATACTTTTTATTCCTCCTCCTTTTGTCTTAGCAAAAGAAAGGCCTGAAAATCCATACTTTTCCAAAGCAGAGACTATCAGATTGTTTTTTAAAATCCAAATATAAGCTGCATGCAAGACTGAAACCAAATCATCCAGAAAGGATAGTAAATAAAGGAATGGTACAAGATCCACTAAGCAAATAACAGAAAGCTGACGTATCAATATCATTGCTATAGACCAGGGTTGCTAAGCTTTTCCTGTAAAGAGCTAGATATTAATTATCTTGGGTTTTGTGGGCAACACAGTCTGTTACAACTACTCTGTTAATGCAGCATGAAAGCAGCCGGACGTGTAAACAAATGAGTGTGGCTGTATTCTAATAAAACTATTTACAAAAATAGGCAGCAAACCAGATCTGGTGTAGATTGCTGACCCCTGTTGCATTGTATACTGAGCAAAAAAGGCAAGATACCAGCACTCGACTCAATAAACAAATAAATGATCATCTTAGGGATTGATAAGCAAAACACTTTTTAAAACCTGTGAGGAGATTGAAGATGATAGGAAACTAATTTGGAGTGACTAAGGAAGTCCTCTGAGAAGAGGGGACCTTTAAAAGAGACCTGAATGCAATGACGGGAGATCCTGCGAGGATCCTGAGGCAAGAGTGAGTCTAGCCTGCTGAGAATCAGCAAGAAGTCCAGGGTGGCTGGAGGAAAGATGTGGAGATGAGTTTTGTGCATTAGATAGGTGCCAGACTATGTGAGGTTTCATTTAAATGTGATGGGAAGGTTTTGGAAATTTTGAGCCGAAAAGTGGTATAGTCTGATTTACTTTTGAAAAGTTTTCTCTGGCTGTGTGGGGATGGCAAGAGGGCAAACAGGGAGACCAGGTAAGAGGCAGTTGCCCCAGAGTCCGGACAATAGATGAGGGTGTTTTGGACTAGGGTGTTGGGAGTGGAGATGCTCCTCGGGGGGCTAGACCGTGTCGGCCAGAGCAACCTTGGAAGCAATGTGTTGAAAAAGGTAGAGCCACTGTCCATCTGGATCATTGCTATGGTCTGGATTTTTGTGTCCTCTCAAAATTCCTATGTTGAAAATCTCATGCCCACGGTGATGGTATTAGGAGGTGAGGCCTTGGGAAGATGATTAGGTCATCAGGACAGCGACTTCATGGTTGGGATTAGTGCCCTTAGAAAAGAGACCCCATGGAGTTCTAGCCCCTTCTGCCACGTGGGGATATGAGCAGTGCGCCAGCCTGAAGAAGGTCGTTTCTTGACCATGCTGGCACCCTGATCTCAGACTTCCAGCCTTCAGAACTGTGGGAGATTGCTGTGGCTATAGGCTACCCAGTCTATGGCATTTTGTTACAGCAGCCTTAATGGACTATGTCACTGAAAGACCACGTGGAAAAGAAGCTGTCCACCACCATGGAACCAACTGCCTTGTACTGTGAAATGAGGAATAAGGAACTTCTATTTTGGCTGAGCCAATGCATTGGGAAGTCTATTTGCGACGGCAGTTTAGTCCCCTATAACTAACATAGGGGTTGTCGTTGAAATATAGGTATACCCACCCTGGAGATATTGCAGGTTCGGTTCCAAATTGCTGCAATAAAGCAAGTCAAATTTTTCTGGTTTCCTAGTGCATATAAAAGTCATGTTACACTATACAAGCAGATATAAATGTATATACAATATATATTCTGGTCTATCTAGTGTGCAGTAGCATTATGTCTAACAATATACATACCTGGATTGAAAAATCTTGCTTGGGGTGCCTGGGTGGCTCAGTTGGTTAAGCTTCCAAGTCTTGATTTTGACTCAGCTCATGATCTCATGGTTCATGAGTTTGAGCCCCACGTCAGGCTCCATGCTGACAGCACAGAGTCTGCTTGGGATTCTCTCCCTTTCTCTCTGTCCGTCTGCCGGCTCGTTCTCTCTCTCTTTCTCCCTCTCTCTCTCTCTCTCTCAAAATAAATAAACAAACTTAAAAAATTTCTTAAAAATGCTAATTGTCATTTGAGATTTCAGTGAATGGTAATCACCAATCATAGATTACCATAACAAATATAATAATGAGAAAGTTTGAAAGTTTGTGAAATTAACAAGATGCATCAGAGACAGGAAGGGCTCAGGGGATAATTGGGAGTCATTTTAGAGGCTGTCTGCACACTGAAGTTACAATTTCTGGGGGCAGAGAGAAAAGAAACATGACAAATTGTGGACTGGCTGTTAAAAGATTCCTTTTGAAAGTGGCATACATCACTACTCATATTTTGCGGCCAAATAGGTCACACTGTCTCCACTAAATTGCAAGGGATGGGAAACTGCAGATCTACCACATATGGGAAAGAAGAGGGAATCCAGAATATTTGTGACTACTACAGTCACAGATGCAGAACATGATGTTAACTGGGATTTGTCCTTTAGCCCAGGATGGAAACTAGGATTAAGAGGTGAGGCATCAAGTACCCTACGATGTAAAAAAAAAAAAAAAAAAAAAAGAAGAAGCCATAAATAACGGGGCCAGATAACCGTTTCTCCATTTTCAGGACTTACTAAAAGGTGACCAAACAGCCTTCTGCATCCTCAACCACTTCCCCAGACCTGGCAATTCCCACAACCTCAAATAACTGTAAGATTAGTGAGAGGGGGTGGGGATGGGAACCAGCAGCCTTGGAGAAGAGGCCCCCTGCAACCCGGGTTTTGCTCCAAAAATCCAGTGAGAAGGTTTCCAAGGGATTCCACATGGAGATTGGGGCTGCTTGCAAGAAGGAGATTGGAAGCCTGTGTACAATCAGGAAGGAGGAGGGGCCGCCAGATGGACTTCACATTAAGGGTACTGGCTGGGGGCGGGGGAAGGGCCCACGGGGTTAGTAAGCGTCACACTAGGCGGGGCTACGAAGCCGAAAACCGTGCCGGAGGGAGGGCCGCACACTCCGGTCCCTGGCAACCCTGAGAATACCTGACGGCCCAGAGAAGCCTGTGCGGTGACATTCCAGATAGGACCCCCGGCCAAATGAGAGGCACCAGTACCCCAACTCTTATCCCCAACCCCTAAGCCGTCAGACTCAAGCGCGCGGCGCAGGCCCCGAGGTCGGCGGTGTGGTGCTAGCTTCCACATCGAAGGAGGGAGGCCGTTCTTCCGCTGTAAGATCCCAGGAACTGAAATTTAACAATGATTTTCATGTGCGCCTGGGTGGCTCCAGTAGTTAAGCAGCTGAGTCGGGCTCAGGCCAAGATCTCAGGTGTGTGAGTTCGAGCCCCCATCGGGCTCTCTGCTGTCCACGCCGAGCCCGCTTCAGATCCTCTGTCGCTTCCCTGCGCTCGCTCTCTCTCTCCCTCTCTCTCCCTCTCCCCCTCTCCCCCTCCCCCTCTCCCTCTCCCTCCTACCCCTGCACCGGCCCGGCTGGCCGAGGAACTTCGGCAACCCTGGGACCACGGAGGTGGTTCACCGGATGTCGGATGTCGGGGGCGCGCCGCAGGATCTGTGACTCTTCCCGTCGCCTGCGGTTACTCGCGGAGAGCCAGGGGCACCCTGGGTCAGCAGAAAGATGGAGATCAGAGGGCCAGAGTGCGGGATGGAGGGACTTGAACCTCCAAATCAGGGGCCCCGGGAGCGATGGTCCTGCAAAGAGTATGATACCGAGATTTGGCTGTGGAGGTTGGGAACATTCCAGGTATTCTAAAGCCCTCCAGCTGGCTCTGCTCAACTCCGACGGGGGTTAGTGGCATCTGCCGCCCGAGTGGCTCCAGGACCCCTTTCTCCTTCCGGGTCTCCAGTTTGACTCCACAGCCCGGTGCCGACCGCTCCGGCTCTGAGGGCCCCCCAGGTCCGGCCCGCGATCCCGCGCCTCCCCAGAGAGCAGTGTGGCCTGGGGACCTCCCCTCTTTGGTGCCTCAGGTCGCCTGCTTTCCCATTCCTGTGTCCAGTGGTCCCTAGCCTGAGTTCCTGCAGGTATGTATCCTGAGAGGTGCTTAGCGTTAACTTTGAGCCCGGCTGGGTTTCCGGAGACTCTTGCTGGAGGGCACAGAGATTTGGAGCCCAGGACAAAGATGCTAGCCGAGGACAAGCTGTAGGAGCCAGCTTGTCCTGAGCCAGTAGGAGCAAGCCATGCTGTAATGAATGAAGGCTGCAGCTCCACAGCAGCTGGAACCCATCCTTGAGGGGACACACCTGTGACCTGAGCCCTGCCAACACTGAGCCAAGACTGGGGTGTGGAGGAGGACGGGATTTTGGAGCTGCTGGGGCTGCAAGGCTTGGGTCACGTGACCACTTGCAGTGACCAGGGAGTGACTGTGGAGGTTTTGACTCAGAACAGAGGAAAGAGGACTTAACTCAGATGGTGAACAATCTGCAGTGTGGAGAAAAGAAGGCAACGCAGGGCAGGATGGTTGAGGGAATGGTTCAGACAAGGCAGAAACAATGGCCACTCACTCTGGGAGCTGCAAGGAAGGCTTGGTGTCTCATGGTTCCTTTCTCCTCCAGCTCTGCCTCCTTAACTCCCCGACCTTGCCCAGGAGGAAGAAGAGATCACCAATTCCCAGGTGAGATGCAGTTTTCCTTTTTTCAGTCCCAACCCTTGAGGAAAAACATAAGTTTCTCTTTCTTCCTTAGGAGAGGAGAAGGAAACCTTTATGGAGCACTTACTGCATGCTAGATAACACTCAACATTGACTTTTCTTTTAATTCTCACAATAGGTGTGAGAAGTGGATATTCCATTTTACAGATGTATCAACTGGCTCAGTGAGGCTTAGAGACTTGTCAAGTTCACCAAGCTATTAAATGGGGAAGCCAGGACTCACCTCTAGGTCCCTTGTCTCTGCTGTACATGTTGTCAATGGATAGGTCTTCTCATCCATGGACTGGGCATAAATTGTCCACATCCAAAGGGCTGGGTCTAATCCATGAAACGAAGGACTCCAAAGAGAATGCCCCCTTCTGGCCTGATGCCCTCCTTTTAAGTTTGTTCTCTTCTCTACCTAACATGCTGCTCCTTCATTTATCCACTTAGTTATGGCTGCTCTTTTTATTTGTAAGAGCAAGACAAATTGACTTAGATGCAGTTCTTCAAAGTATGTGTTTTCTTTGAGGGAGACTAATATATACATGTGTCAAGTGGTGATTACTACTCGTGTATCCATTAAGTAAAATGAAACAAGCTGTATTTAAGTGTCAATGGTGTCAGTGCGAGAGAAGGGTGCTTGAGGAAGACTTCCTGAAGGAAGTGAGCTTTTGTTTCTTAAAGAGAAGATTTCAGTATATGAACTTCCATACCTCTTTCAAGTCTTATTTTTTGTTGTTGATAATTGTTTTATGGCCTAATATATGATCAATTTTTTATAGCATTTCATGTGTACTTGAGTAAAATATGTATTCTCTAATGTTAGGTGCCAATGTCTATAGGTGTTCCTTTATTTTGTTTGCTTGACCCATCAATAATTGAGAAAAAAATATGTGGAATTTCTTTGAGTAGTAGGTATGTCAGTTTCTCTGTACAGCATTTACACTTAAAAAATGTAGTTCATGGATATTTTAAGAGATATATACAAATTTAGAGTTGTGATATCTTCATGGAGAATTGGATTTTTTAAAATCTCTATGTAGTGACCTTTTTTTTCGCTAGTGATGCTTTCTGTATAGAAATCTACTTTGATATTAATATAGCTTTTCCAGCTTTATTTTGGTTGCTATTTGCTGAGTTTACCTTTACCCACACGTTCAATTGATTCATGGCCTTATGCTTTAGGTATATCTCTTGTTAACTATTTATTTATTTTGAGAGAGAGAGTTCAAGCATGAGTTGGAGAGGGGCAGAGAGAGAGGATCCCAAGCAGGCTCTGCACTGGCAGCACAGAGCCTGACTTGGGACTTGAACCCATGAACCATGAAATCATGACCTGAGTTGAAATCAAGAGTCAGATGCATAACCAACTGAGCAACCCAGGCACCCCTCTTGTTAACAGTTTAAGGCTGAATTCTCCCTCCTCCCCCTCAATCGGATCATCTCTGCTTTTTTTAACTGGCAAATTTAGTCTATTTACATTTAGTGTAGTTATTGATATGTTTGATGTGTTTATACTATCTTACGTTTTAATTTTATTTGTCCATTTTTTTTGCTCCTTTCTTACCTTTGATTTTTTTTATAAATTGTCTTTTTAAGTGGCAAGGGTTTTTTTCCCCTTCTTAAGTTTATAACCTGTGTCTGTTCTTTTGGTGATTATCCTTGAAATTTTACCATATATTTGCAAGTCTACATTTAAACAACTTTCAGGGGTGCCTGGATGGTTCAGTTGGTTAAGCATCTAACTCTTGATTTTGACTCAGGTCATGATCTCAGGATTGTGAGATTGAGCCCTGCGTTGGGCTCTGTGCTGAGCATGGAGCCTGCTTAAGATTCTCTCTTTCCCTATGTCTCTGCCCCTTCCCTGCTCGCTCGCTCGCTCTCTCTCTCTCTCTCTCAAAAAAAAAAAAGTAATAAACAACTTTGAGAATCTTGCAGAGACTTTAAAACCCTTTACTACTGATTGTATACTCGCTTGACTTATGAGTCATTATTTTCTGCATTTTGATTCTGTTCTTTTAACTTAATAAATTAGATATTATTAGAATTTTTATTTTATACAGACAGTGTTTGTCTGGATTTACATACATATTTATCTACATACATATTTGTTTGCTTGCCATTCCTTCTTAGCCTTTTTGGGATCAATTTTCTTTTTCTTCAGTCCATTCTTTAGAAGTTTTTTTTTTTTTTGAGTTTATTTATTTATTTTGAGAGAGAAAGAGAACACAGGGGAGAGGCAGAGAGAGAGAGAGAGAGGGAGGGAGAGAGAGAATCTCGAGCAGGCTCTGAACTATCAGCGCAGAGCCTGACACAGGGCTCGATTTCACTAACTGTGAGATCGTGACCTCAGCTGAAATCAGGAGTCAGATGTTTAACCAACTGAGCCACCCAGGTCCCCCTAGAAGTTCCTTTTTAATGCCTCTTTAGATGTTCAGTTTTTTTTTTTTTTGCAGTTACATGTTATTTCCAGATAATTTGTCTGCTTGATCATTTTATAATTGTGTTTTTTAATTTTTTCAAATTTCTGTGTTGCTGCTCTGATTCTGTATCTGGTGGTTTAAATATCGATAGTTGTTGGTAGTCTAAATTTGTTTTCTGCTGACACTCACCTCTGGTGACTTTAATTGTGAGCTCACTGATTGATCTTAATATATATGAGTCCTATGGGAGATTTTCCTCCAGAGGGAATTTGCTTCTATTTCTGGTGGTAGCTTAGAGGATGTTACTAACATGGGATGATTCCAGTTCCTTAGAGTCAGTCTAAACTCCCCATCTTGCAGCTGTTGCATAGTAGTGTTGCTGTCGGCGTCTCTCTGTGGGACAAACTTATGCCTTCCAACTGCCTGTCACTTTAAATTTCAGCTCACTCTGTGGTTTTGTTATATTTTTCATTTTCAATTGTTGGGAAGAAGAATAGTCCTTCTTCATTGTTTCTAGTTAGGTGAAATTCCTTGTTTTAGTAAAATGGTGTTATTGACCTGTAGAACTCAAATATTTTTTTAAAATTTAAATCCAATTTAGTTAACATATGGTGTGACGATTTCAGGAATAGAATTTAGTGATTTATCACTTACATATAATACCCATTGCTCATCCCAACAGGTATCCTTTTTTTTTCTGGCATTTATTTAATTTTTGAGAGAGAGAGAGAGAGAGAGAGAGAGAGAGAGAGAATGAGAATGAGCAGGGGAGGAGCAGAGAGAGAAGGAGACACAGAATCTGAAGCAGCTCCAGGCTCTGAGCTGTCAGCATAGAGCCAGCCCAACACAGGGGCTCAAACCCACAAGTCGTGAGATCATGACCTGGTCTGAAGTCGGACGCTTAACCGACTGAACCACCCAGGTGCCCTACCAGTGTCCTCCTTAATGCCCTTTGCCCATTTAGCCCCTCCCCCATCCAACACCCCTCCAGCAACCCTCAGTTTGTTCTCTGTATTTAAGAGTCTCTTATGATTTGTCTCCCTCCCTGTTTTTATATTATTTTTGCTTTCCTTCCCTATGTTAATCTGTTTTGTATCTTAAATTCCACATATGAGTGAAGTCATATTTGTCTTTCTCTGACTAATTTTGCTTTGCATAATACACTTCCATCAATATTGTTGCAAATGGCAAGATTGCATTTTTTGATCACTGAGTAGTATTCCATTTTATATATATATATATATATATATATATATATATATATATATATATAATCTTCTTTATCTTTTTTATCCATTCATCAGCTGATGAACATTTGGGCTCTTTCCATAATTTGGCTATTGTTGATAGCACTGCTATAAACGTTGGGGTACATGTGCCCCTTCAAAACAGCACGCCTGTATCCCTTGGATAAAATACCTAGTAGTGCCATTGCTGGGTCTGAGGACAGTTCTATTTTTAATTTTTTGAGGAAACTTCATACTGTTTTCCCAGGGTGCCTGCCCCAGTTGGCATTCCCACCAGCAGTGCAAAAGTGTTCCTCTTTTCTCTGCATCCTTACCAACATCTGTTGTTGCCTAATTGTTAATTTTAGCCATTCTGACAGGTATAAGGTGGTATCTCATTGTGGCTTTGATTTGTAATTCCCTGATGATGAGTGATGTTGAGCATTTTTTCATGTGTCTGTTAGCTATCTGGATGTTTTCTTTGGAAAAGTGTCTATGCAACTTTTTTGCCCATTTCTTCATTGAATTATTTGTGTTTGGGTGTTAAGTTTGATAAATGCTTTATAGATTTTGGATACTAACCCTTTATCTGATATGTTATTTGTAAATATCTTCTCCCATTCCCTTGGTTGCCTTTTAGTTTTGCTGATTATTTCCTTCACTGTGCAGAAGGTTTTTTTTTTTTTTTTATCTTGATGAGGTCCCAGTAGTTCATTTTTGCTTTTGTTTCCCTTGCCTCTGGAGACATGTCAAATAAGAAGTTGCTGCAGCCAAGGTCAAGGAGGTTGTTGCCTGTTTTCTCCTCTAGGATTTTGATGGCTTCCTGTCTTATGTTTAGGTCTTTCATACATTTTGAGTTTATTTTTGTGTATGGTGTAAGAAAGTGGTCCAAGTTTATTCTTCTGCATGTCGCTGTCCAGTTTTCCCAGTACCATTTGCTGAAGAGATTATCTTTTTTCCATTGGATATTCTTTCCTGCTTTGTCAAAGATTAGTTGGCCATACATTTGTGGGTCCATTTCTGGGTTCTCTATTATGTTCCATTGATCTATGTGTTTGTTTTTGTGCGAGTACCATCTTGTCTTGAGGATTACAGCTTTGTAATACATCTTGAAGTTTGGAATTGTGATGGCTCCAGCTTTGGTTTTCTTTTTAGGATTGCTTTGGCTATTTGGGATCTTTTCTGGTTCCATACTAATTTTAGGATTGTTTCTTCTAACTCTGTGAAGAATGCTGGTGTTATTTTGATGGGATTTCATTCAATGTGGAGATTGCTTTGGGTAGTATCAACATTTTAACAATATTTGATCTTTCAATCCATGAGCATGGAATGTTTTTCCCTTTTTTTTATGTCTTCTTCAATTTCTTTCATAGCTTTCTGTAGTTTTCACTGTATCGATTTTGCATCTCTATGGATAGGTTTATTCCTAGGTATTTTAAGGTGAACTCACAGACAGTTTTACATCTGGTTTAGTATTTTTCACCTTCACTAGTAATCCAAGAAATGTTAATTATAATGTAATGAGATGGCATTTTTACCACCTATCAATATGGCAGATGTGTTTTTTAATGCTTTTTTTAAAAAAGTTTATTTATTTGAGAGAAAGTGCATGCACCTAAGTGTGGGAGGGGCTGAGAAAGAGGGAGAGAGAGAATCCTAAGTAGGCTCTGTGCTGTCAGGGTAGAGCCTGATGTAGGGATTGAACTTACAAACCATGATCATGACCTGAACTAAAATGAAGAGTTGTATGCTTAACCAGCTGAGCCACCCAGCCACCCCCAGGTATGTGTTTTTAAAAAACACTTTCTGGTAGATGGAGACTGTCAAATACTTTTAAGTTAAATGTCCTTTTGCCACTAACTTTTTGGAGGGCTTTTGGAAATATGTGTCAGATGTCTTTAAAGTGCCTATATCTTTGACCTGGCAATTCTACTTCTAGGAGTTTACCCAAAGAAAAAAGTTGATAAGTACATAAAATTTAAATGCAATGATAAAACTTGCAGTATCAGTATAGTAATAAAAACTGGGAAGCAGTTGAGGTGTTCAATATAGAGAGATTGTTAAATAAATAATGATGTAACCATAACGTGAACCGCTCTGTAGCTATTAACAAGGTATAGAAGAATAGTTACTAACAAGGGAACATGTTCATGGTATTTTAAGAGAAAAATATTTTTAAGCTGTGAAGAATATTCCCAGTTTAAAAAAATCTACATATATATGCCAAAATATAAATAGCAGTTGTTTTGGAACAATGTGATTATGTACTTTGTATTTTTTCCTGTAGTTTTCTCTTATTTTCTATAGCACTTTTGTTATCAGAAAAAGACAGCAAATGAAATGTGACTCCCTTTTAGGGGGCAGGGGTTATTAGAGATGTTTGCTGTTTTATTGTCAAGTTTTCTTACTATATACAAATAGTAAGTATGTAAGTACATACTCTAGGGAGAGAGAGTCATAATTTAAGTTGTTTAGCCTAGAATACAAGCTAGCACTCTGTCAAACTAGTGGGCTACATCCATAGTTTATACATACATACATACATACATATATACACACACACATACATATATATGTATAAAGAGATATATATAAAGATATATATACATAAAGGTATATATATAAAGATATATGTATATATATAAAGAGAGTATGCAGAGAAAAAAATCCCCAACCAAGTGGTAGCACAGCTGTATTACACAGACATTCTAGAAACAAGGAATATGAAGGAGAACCGGAGGTTGTACTTTCTTTACGTACGATCAAACAGATCAGAGACTTAGAGTATATGTTTATATCAGCAGTTAATTTATGTGTGCCAGCACTACTCACTGTGTGTAGGATCATTACAAATATGAGATATTTCAACACTGCCAGTGACTTTTCTGCTTATTGGTAGTATGGCTGTATATATGCTTGATGTAGCTGTCTCTTTAAGAGCCGAAATAAAACCTAAGGTTGGGTATTAAAAACTGTGGTTTCAGGGGCGCCTGGGTGGCTCAGTCGGTTAAACCTCTGACTTCAGCTCAGATCATGAGCTCACGGTTTGTGAGTTTGAGCCCCATGTCAGGCTCCGTGCTGACAGCTCAGAGCCCAGAGCCTGCTTCAGATTCTCTGTCTCCCTTGTTCTCTGTGCCTCCCCAGCTCATGCTCTGTCTCTCAAAAATAAATAAATGTAACAAAACAAAACCATGGTTTTAGGCATTTATAATGATACATCTCTATTATATTTAGGAATAAATTAAAAAAAATAAAATGTAACTGATGGGATTATTTATTATTGACTAAGAACAAATACAATTTTATTTTTGTAAATTTGTAAAACAAACTCTTTAACGAATATTGTCAGTCTCCCCGATACTCAAGACCAAGTCAAAATATTAGCATTGTTTCCATATTCAAGACCAACTTGAATATTTCATTTTCATTTTACAAGCAGTTCCCAAAAGCTTCTCGTAATTAAGAATTGAAAATGGGTGATACTCGGGCACCTGGGTGGCTCAGTTGGTTGAGCATGTGACTTTGGTTCAGGTCATGTTCTCATGGTTTGAGTTCGAGCCCTGCATTGGGCTGTCTGCTGTCAGCACAGGGCCTGCTTTGGATCCTCTGTTGCCCTGTCTCTCCACCTCCCACACTCCCACTTGCTCTCTCTCAAAAATAACTGAACATTAAAAAAAAAAAATGAGTGCTACCATATGAACATGCCTAATTATTGGGAATTTATTTTGATCAGCTTTGTTTCTGAAGTTGCTATATCTCTGGATGTAGCAATTTTGTATTAATTCACTGCATTATAACAAGTGCCTTATATAGGAAATAAATTTGTGATGATTGAGAAACAGAATAAAGACAAGGGCTAGTTATCTAGAACATATGTCTTATATGTGTCTTATTAACTTAAAACTACCAGCAAAAAAATGGGTTTATTCAAGAATAACAGAGAATTGCAACTAGGGACAAGCAAGCTAAGGCAAAGCCATAGTCAAGTCTATAGAACAAAGAAGAGGAATGCTCTTTTACAGAGGAAAGGGGTGGGGGAAGTTGGGAGGGCTGTTTTGTTATAAACAAAAAGTCCATTGGAGTAAACTGGGAATTTGGAGTATGGTGGCTTTTTTGTTGTTGTTGTTTATTTATTTTGAGAGAGAGAGAGTGCCTGCATGTGCAGCAGGGGAGGGGCAGAGAGAGAAGCAGAGAGAGAATCCCAATTAGGCTCCATGCTGTCAGTGCAGAGCCTGATGTGAGGCTCGAACTCATGAACAGTGAGATCATGGCCAGCCCAAATCAAGAGCCAGACACTTAACTGACTGAGACATCTAGATGCCCCATATGGTGGCTTTTCATTGGTTGAATTGTGACAGCCTCTCTCTGGCTGGGCTATTGTCAGGGAAGGAGAAAACCTTTCTTCCTGCTGCTGGGATAGCAAAGTAGTAAAGTAGTGTGGACTTACAAGGTGTAAGTGCTTCCCCAGTTGGGTCTGCAGTTGACCTGATGGTAGTGTGTGAGAGCTCCCCCTGCTGGCCTTCTGACTCCAGTCTAAACAAGGTTTCCCTTACTAATTTTCAGTATTTTAGTCACATATAATATATAGTCCTAGAAAATAAGTTATGAATATTATACACTAAGTATTAATGATGTTGATGTTTGAATTTCAAGACTGACAAATCATTAGTGAATTATTTTAATCTTTACAAAAGGTATTGAATTTCATACTTAGTCTTCCTACAGTACAACTTAATCTTTCTTCTTAGAACCATAATAAATACGAATAAGCACACTAAAAGATCTATCATATCTTTATTCGTGTTGGTTGTTATATAGTACAGTAACTGGGAAGAAAAGCACTGGCTTTTCATTAAGCCCATAAAATGATTTTCAGTTCATAGGATACATGATCGTCTGTTGCCCAAACTGCCACTTCTTATCAAGGGCATTTTAATACCTAGCCACTCTGTTTGGGTATGAATGCAGCTATGTTTACAGGTAGTAGTTAGTTAGTCTATAAGATAGTTCAAGAATCCACAAGTTTGCTTGAAAATAGGAATGACAGGGATGCCTGGGTGGCTCAGTTGGTTAAGCATCTGACTTCGGCTCAGGTCATGATCTAACGGTTCTTGAGTTTGAGCCCCGGATTGGGCTCTGTGCTGACAGCTCAGAGCCTGGAGCCTGCTTCAGATTCTGTGTCTTCCTCTCTTTCTGTCCCTCCCCTGCTCGCACTCTGATCTCTCTCTCTCCTGCAAAATAAATATTTTTTAAAAAATTAAAAAAATAGGAATGATATCTTCCTAGTCAAATAAAAAATATACATTTTATGAAAATGGGGGTCAAAAGCTTGTCAATATGATCAGAAGGGTTTTAAACTTCTAAGCAAATGGCTCTTGTTTTAAAAAAAATTATCATTGCATATTGATATGTTATTCTCATCTTGGTTTATATTTTCTCTGACTATTTCACTGATGTATCCCAAGTACCTAAACCACTGTCCCTTTAGAAGGGTTTTAAAATTAGACATTTATTTTCTTCTTTCTTTCTTTTAATTGAAGTATAGTTGACACAAAGTTTATTTTATTAAATGTTGTTTTGCCATCCTGTGAGATGATCCCATAAATTTTCCTTTTGCACTTGCTATGATTACCTAAGTAATAGATTTTCTAATGCCAGCTGTTCAAATAGCCAAAATCCTCCTTATCCAGAAGGAATTTGTGAGGGATATTTAGTAGCTCACAGAATCTCTTCAAAGGCCAGAAAGATAGGCCTGGAAACCACACAATTTGGAACGATGTTCAAATCACACAGCTGGACCATCCCAATGGAGTGACCACTGCTGGACAGACACTCAGTTTGCATTGCTGACCCAGGGCTGCAGACACCACCCCTAGAACATTTGCTTCTCCTGCTTCTGTAACTAGACCTCTCTGCTGCCATCCTTACTCTTTCCAGCCATTAGCTTCTGAATTAAAGGCTTGTGCAAGTACCCCTTGTTGGCTGACCAAGCTACAAGGGATGCTGGCAAGCAAGTTTCTGGCTTTTATCTTGAGACACACAGATTTCATAAGGTGAAAAATTCCTTAGACATAGGGTGTTTAAAGTTGCTGCGTTGCCAAAAAGAATGATAGATTGATTTGTTTAATTTAAACAAAACATTAGATTTGTTTAATAATAAATGTATCTGTTAGCCTGCCTAATTAGGCAGATATCAGTATTGTTACTCCAACTCTTTTTCCCTTTTGATTGTATGGATATCGTTTTCCATCCCTTCACTTTCAGTCTCTTTGAGTCTTTAGGTATGAAATGAGTCTCTTATAGGCAGCATAGCATACAGATGGGTCTTGTTTTTTAGTCCAAATCAAAAGATTGGAGCTTTTAGTCTATTTACATTTAAAGTAATTATAGATAAGCACGTACTTATTGCCATTTTGTTAAAATTTTTTTCTGGTTATTATAGTTCTCTATTCTTTTCCTCTTCTCTTGCTCTCTTCCTTTGTGGCTTAATGGCTTTCTTTAGTGTTATGATTGGATCCTTTTCTCTTTATTTTTTGTGTATTTATTTTAGGTTTTTGATTTGTGGTTATCACTGATTCGGTTCATATAGAACAGACTGTGTAGATAGCAATCTATATTAAGTTGATGGCCATTCAAGTTCAGACAGCATTCTTTTTTTTTTTTTTAAGTTTATTTATTTAGAGAGGAAAGCATGTGAGTGGGGCAAAGAGAGAAGGAGAGACAGAATCCCAAGCAGGCTCCATGCTGTCAGTACAGAGCCCAATGCGGGACTTGATCCTGTAAACTGTGAGATCATGACCTGAGTCAGAATGAAGACTCAGATACTTAACTGACTAAGCCACTTGGGCACCCCAGTTTGAACAACATTCTAAAAGCTTTGGATAGTATGGACATTTTAACAATACTTGTTCTCCCAATCCATGACCGTGCTATATCTTTCCATTTATTTGTGTTGTCTTTAAGTTCTCTGATCAGTTAATTTCTCTGATCAGAGTATAGGTCTTTCACCTCCTCGGTTAAGCTTATTCCTAGATATTTTATTCATTTTAGTGCAATTGTAAATGAGGTTATTTTCTTAATTTCTCTTTGACACTTTGTTATTGGTGTATAGAAATGCACCAGATTTCTGTATATTAAATTTGTATCCTGCAACTTTATGAATTCATGTATCATTTCTAACAGTTTTTTGGTGGAGTCTTTAGGGTCTTCTGTATATAGTATCATGTCATCTGCAAATAGTGAAAGTTTTACTTCTTCCTTACCAATTTAGATGCATTTTATTCCTTTATCTTGTATGATTTCTGCAGCTAGGACTTCCACTACTCTGTTGAATCAAAGTGGTGAGAGTGGACATCCTTGTCTTGTTCTGACCTTGGGAGGAAAGCTCTCAGTTTTCCCCCATTGAGTAGGATGTTCATGTAGGGTTTCCATATAAGACCTTTATTATGTTGAGGTATGTTCCCTCTAAACGTACTTTGTTGAGTGTTTTTATCATGAATGGATGTTGTGGTTTGTCAAATGCTTTTTTGGTGTCTATTGAAACGATCATATGATTTTCATCCTGTCTTTTTTTGATGTGATGTGTCACATTGAGTTGATTTGTGAAAATTGAACCACCCTTGCCATCCAGGAATAAATCCCACTTGATCATAGTGAATGACTTTTTTAATGCATTGTTGGATTCAGTTTGCTAATATTTTTGTATCTATGCTCATCAGAGATATTGGCCTATAATTCTCTTTTGTTGTGATGTCTTTGTCTAGTTTTGGAATCAGGGTAATTCTGGCCTCATAGAATGAATTTGGAAATTTTCTTTCCCTTCTATATTTTGGAAAATTTTGAGAAGAATAGGTATTAACTCTTCTTTAAATGTTTGGCAGAATCCACCTGTGAAGTCATCTGGTCCTGGGGATTGTTTTGCTGGGAGTTTTTTGATTACTGATTCAATTTCACTGCTGGTAATTGGTCTGTTCAAATTTCCTATTTCTTCCTGCTTCAATTTTGGTAGATTATATGTTTCTAGGAATTTATCCATTTCTTCTAGATTGTCCAATTTGTTGGCATATAATTTTTCATAATGTTCTCTTATAATCATTTGTATTTCTGTAGTGTCAGTTGTTATTTCTCCTCTTTTGTTTCTGATTTTATTTGAGTCCTCTTTTTTGTGACGAGTCTGGCCAGAGGTTTACTGATTTCATTGATCTTCCCAAAACCCAGCTCCTGGTTTAATTGATCTGTTCTTTTTTTTTTTTTTTTAGTTTCTATATCATTTATTTATGCTCTAATCTTTATTCTGATAATTTTGGGTTTTGTTTTTTCTTTTTTCTAGCTCCTTTAGGTGTAAGGTTACTCCTTACACCTTGTAACCTTGCTCCTTGAGGTAGGCTTGTATTGCTGTAAACTTCCCTCTTAGAACTGCTTTTGCTGCATCCCAAAGATTTTGAATCATTTTTTTTTTCATTTTGATTTATCTCTATGTATTTTTTGATTTTTTGGTTGATCCATTCATTGTTTAGTAACACGTTATTTAACCTCCATGTATTTGTGCTCTTTCCAGATTTTTTTCTTGTGATTGATTTCTAGTTTTATTGCATTGTGGTCAGAAGATATGCATGGTATGCCTTTGATCTTTCTGAATTTGTTGATAGTTGTTTTGTGGCCTAATATGTGATCTATTCTGGACAATGTTCCATGTTCACTTGAAAAGAATGTATATTGTGCTGTTTTAACGGATGGAATATTCTGAATATATCTACTAAATCCATCTGATCCAGTGTGTCATTCAAAGTCGCTGTTTTCTTGTTGATTTTCTTTTTTAGATGACCTGTCCATTGATGTAAGTGGGGTGTTAAAGTCCCTTACAATTGTATTACTATCAGTTAGTTTCTTATTTTATTTTATTTTATTTTTAATTTTTTTCATGTTTATTTATTTTAGAGAGAGACAGAGCGCAAGTAGGGGAGGGGCAGAGAGAGAGAGGGAGACACACAGAATCCAAAGCAGGTGCCAGGTTCCGGGCTGTCAGCACAGAGCCCGACGTGGGGCTCGAACCCACGAACCACGAGATCATGACCTGAGCCGAAGTCGGACGCTTAACCAGCTAAGCCACCCAGGTACTCCTCAGTTAGTTTCTTTATATTTGTTATTGTTTATGTATTGAGTGCTCCATGTTGGGTTGCATAAATATTCACAATTGTTATGTCTTATTGTTGGAGTGTCTGCTTGACGATTACATAGTGACCTTCTTTGTCTCTTGTTACAATTTGTCCGACATAAGTATTGCTACTCTGACTTTCTTTTCATATCTATTTGCATGATAAATATTTCTCCACCCCCTCACTTTCTTTTTTAAAGTTTATTTATTTATTTATTTAGAGAGTGTGAGCAGGGGAGGGGAAGAAAGGGGGAAAGAGAATCCCAAGCAGGCCGTGCACTGTCAGCACAGAGTCTGATATAGGGCTCGAACTCATGAACTACAAGATCATGACCTGAGCCAAAATCAAGAGTCAGATGTTTAACCAACTGAGCCACCCAAGCACTCCCAACCCCTCACTTTCAATCTTCATGTATCTTTAAGTCGGAACTGAATCTCCTCTAGGTAGCATATAGATGGGTCTTATTTTTATTATCCAATCCATCACCCTATGTCTTTTTATTGGAGCATTTAGCCCAATTACATTCAAAAAATTTTTGATAGGTATGTATTTATTGCCATTTTGTTTTGTGGTTGTTTTTGTAGATCTTTATTCCTTTTTTCCTTTGATTTCTTCTCTCACCATAAGTTGGCTTTTTTAGTGATATACTTAGATTCCTTTTCTTTTTGTACGTCTATTACTGTCTTTTGATTTGTGGTTACCATTAGGTTTGTATATAACATCTCCCGCACATAGTATATATTAATTTGGTGGTCACTTAAGTTTGAGCCCATTTTTTACTCTTTCCCCTCCTATGTTTTAGGTATATGCTGTCATACTTTATATCCTTTTTTTTTTCTTTTTTTTTTTTTGTGAGTCCCTTGGCTGATTTTTACAGATATACTTATTTTTACTACTTTTGTGCTTCCTACTTTTCTTATTCTTAATTATGATCTTTCCTTTCCACTCAGAGTCCCCTTTAGCATTTCTTGTAGGGCTGGTTTAGTGGTCACAGACACCTTTAGCTTCTGTTTGGGAAATTCTTTTTCTTTTATTCTGAGTGATAGCCTTGGTGGATAGGGTATTCTTGGCTGTAGATTTTTTCCTTTCACACTTTGATCATATCATGCCACTCCCTTCTGGCCTGCAAAGTTTGTGCTGAAAAATCCACTTATAGCTGTATGGGGTTTTCCTTGTATGTATCTTTTCTTTTGCTGCTTTAAAAATTCTCCATTTTCTGCCCTTTTTGATTGCTGTGTCTTGGTGTGAACCTCCTTGGGTTGATGTTGTTGGGAGATCTCTGTGCCTCCTAGATCTGGATATCATTTTCTTCCCCTAGTTCCCCTGGATATCATTTCTTTCCCCTAATGGGAAATTTTCAGCTCCCCCCCCCTTTTTTTTTTCTTCTGGGATCTCTATAACACAAGTGTTATTGCACTTGATGGAGTCACTGAGCTCCCTAAGTCTATTCTCATTTTGCATAATTTTTTATTCTTACCTGCTCGGCTTGATTACTTTCCATTACTCTGTCCTCCAGTTGCTAATTTGTTCTGCTTCTTCTAGCCTGCTACTTATTCCCTCTAGTGTATTTTTAATTTCATTTATTGAAATTAAATAAGTTCTTTGTCTCTGATTGGTTCTTTTTTGTTTTCTACCTCTTTGTCAAGGGTCTCACTGATGTCCTCCACTCTTTTCTCAAGTTCAGTGAGTATCTTTATGATCATTACTTTAAATTCTCTATCAGGCATATTACTTATATCCATTTCACTTAAGTCTTTGCTGTGGTTTTGTCCTGTTCACTTCCGACATATTCCTCTGTCGCCTCCTTTTGTCTCTCTGTGTCTATTTCTATGCGTTAGGAAAGTCAGCTACTGGCGCCTGCTTTTGAAAGTAGAGGGTGGGGTGTGCACTTTTTACAAGGTGGAACTGGTCCTGTTCCACAGAAGACATGCAACCGCCACTGAGACTGGCAGCTGGGGCTGCTGCACATAGTGTGAGTGGGGTGGGCAGTTTCAACAAGGTGTGCATATCCTCTGCAGGCGGTGACCAGCCACCATTGCCTTCAGGACTGAAGCTCTGCAGAACACAGTTGGGAGATGCTGTGTTGGCAAAGTTTGCACTGGTCTTCTGAGCATGGGGAACCACAGTGCCATACTGAGCTAGGCTAGGTTGGAGGGGGTGGAGCACAGTGTAAGCAAGTTAGATAGTGAATGCCTGCACCACACTTGTTCCTGCAGGTGGCCATGTATTTATTCTGGGGAATAGGGGAGGGATATAGTGCCTGCCAGCTCCTTTGTTTCTGGCAGAGTCTTCCAGCAAAATCTGTCCCTGTAGGACACACTCTGTGATTAGTAAATAGCTCTCCCTCCCATATGCCCCAGACATTTTTCCAGCTACTGCCTCTACACTGTATCCCCATGGGTTGTCATGCTATCTCTTTCATGGCAGTAACTCTGTTTCCTATTGCCCTCTGGTCTCTCCCACAGCAAAGCCTGCTGATTTGTGAAGTTCCAGGCTTTAAGTTCCACTGGTTGTAAGAATTTATGAAATTTGGCCCCTCTGGTTTTCAAAGCCAAAAGCTATGGTGATTCATGTACCCCATACAAGGTCCCCAAGTGTGATAATCTTCTTCTTTCCCCTCCACGCCTGTGGCTCCCTCCTTTCTTCAGATAGCCCACAATTCTGTTTACCTCCCCACTGTATTCTTCCTATGCTCTTTGATGTACCTCTTCTCTAGTTTGAGTTGTAGTGTTTTTTCTGCCATTCTTTGGGTTGTTTTCTGGGTTACTTATACTGATGTGAGCGTTATCTAGTTGTATCCATGGATGAGGTGAGTTTAGGGTCCTCTTACTCCACCATCTTCCCCAGAAATACCCTAGTTAGTGTGTCTTGCCTTGAATTATGCTTTGTCAGATATTGTTGTTCATCTGTTCTCTTAGTTAGCATTTGCCAGTGTATATTTGTCTCTTGCAAGCTGAAAATGGCTGGCTTTTTTAACCTAATCTTGGAGTCTCTAAGACTCTAAGGGGAATTTAGCCCATTTACATTTACTGTGATAATTAATACATTTGGTCTGATTCCTGACATTTTATGCATTCTAACTCCTCACCCACTTCCCTTATTTGAGAGCTCTGAATGAATTCTTGTTTCTTTCATTTTCCCCCTCTATATTTATCCTTCAATTAATTACCCTTAAGATTTTAACATGTTTTAAAAGTCATATACTTTTGTCAGTGGCAAGTGTTAAACAGTTATTCATAAATTCCACTCCAGAATAAGACCTCTTAACAAACTTTCACTTAGGATTCTCACACACACACACCCTCTCCCCATGTCCTGTGTTTTGTTGAAATAAGATATAATTCTGTTAATTTTTTTACATTGTATCTTCACTTTGTCAGAGATTAAAGTGGCCTTAATGCTTCCCATAATTTGTTAAAGCCCACATCTGTTTTTCGCTTGGATCCATTTTTCACTTGCAAACAAACTTTCTGAATCTCTACATGTTTGTAAGGGTATTTATATTCACCCCAGTCTTGAATACTAGTGTCGCCGAGACCTCTAGATTCAAAAATCATTTTCCCTGAGAATGTTTTATCCCATTGTATCTTTAACATGTTCTTTCTTTTCCTTCCCTTCTGCAAACATTTAGAACTTTCTTATTTTTCTCTTCTTTTTCTCCTTGGAATTTTAACAGAATGTAGCTAGGTGTGCAATTTTTTTTTTTTTTTTTTTTTTTTTTTTAGTAATCATGTTTGCCAGTTGTTGAGCCGGTTCATCTGAATCTTTCAGCTCAGAGAAGTTTTCCTTGTTATATTATGAGATTTTGTTGAGTGAAAAGGAGGAAAAGCTTTTACGTTTTTATTAGTCACTTCTACTTTTTGTATTTCATATTGTCCCTCTTCATGAGTTTTTATTTTGACTAATTTTGGTTGTCTTTGTTTTGAGGGTATCTTCCTTTTGCCTACATAAGGGAACCAGCAGTTGAGGTTTTAGAATTATTGACTATAGTCTTTTCTTCAGGATACTGGAGACGTTGTACCATTGTCTTCTGCCAATCTTACTCTCTTTTCAAGGGAGTAATTTGTTTATTTTTGTAATGTTTTATATGTTTTTGTTTTTTTTTAATGTTTATTTATTTTTGAGAGACAGAGTGTGAGCAGGGGAAGGGCAGAGAAAGAGGGAGACACAGAATCTGAAGCAGGCTCCAGGCTCTGAGCTGTCAGCACAGAGCCCGATGCGGGGCTCAAACTCACAAACCGCAAGATCATGACCTGAGCCGAAGTCGGCCGCTTAACCAACTGAACCACCCAGGTGCCCCAATGCTTTTGTTTTCTTGATCCTTGAAATTCAGAAGTTTCATACTGATATGTAAATATTAGTTTGTCCTTTTCTCAACTCCTATATGGTACTGGGGGGATACTTTCTATCTAAAGAATCAAATTCTCTTTCAGATTAAGTACACTTTCATTAATGCTTCTGTTTGCTCTTTCTGGATCTCCTATACGTATGAAAGATCTTCTAGATCTATCCTTCACAACTTAATATTTTTCTCATAATTTCACTTTCTTAATCCTTTCCCTCTGAGTCCTAGTAGAACTCTTCAAGTTGTTTTTTTAACTAATATAGTTTTCCACATTCTCCAGTCTGATAACCTATTGCTTACAGCCTTGAGATTTTTGACAATCATATTTTTCATCATTGCACATTTTCTTTTTCTCAAAACATCCCCTTTGCCACATAGGGAAGAAACTTTACGACTGTGCTAAGTGTGGGAAGAGCTTTAGTAGGAGCACAGATCTTTGCTATCATCAGAGACTTCACACTGGAGAGAAACCTTTCATATGTGATACATGCGGCAAAAGCTTCAGTTATTAACACAAATCTTTGTGTTCAGAGGATCCACACAGAGGAGAAACCTTTTAAGTGTGAGGAGTGTGGCAAGGGCTTCCATCAGAGCTCCAATCTTCACATCCATCAGAGAGTCCACACTGGAGAGAAACTCTGCAAATGTGATAAGTGTGGCAAGGCTTCAGTCAGAACATAGATCTCCAAGTGCATCAGAGGGTCCACACAAGAGAAACTGTTTAAACGGGAAACTCTGAAAACATAGACTTATATAGTCCACAGAGGAGAGAAACTCTACAAGTGTATGTGGTAAGAACTTCTTCAGTCAGAGCATAGATCTCCAAGTTTATCAAGGAGATCACACAGAGAAACCATTAAATATGACAGATGTTATAAAGGTTTCACTTACAACCTGAACCTGCACCTTCATCAGATCCCACATGGGAGAAAAACCCTACAAGTGTGGAACGTGTGGTCAGAACTTCTGTTAGAGTGCATCTCTCTCCCTTTACCAGAGAGTCTGTTTCTGCAACAATTCTGTGAGCTCCATGAGAATCTTGTTATATGTGCTTTTGCTCACCATTTTGTCCCCAGCTCCTGACATACTGCCTGGCACAAATAGTCATTCAATAAATATTTCTTGAATGCAGATCCACTTGGTAGAGAACCCTTTTAAGTGTGATGTGTGGTAAGGACTTCACAGTCCACATATTGAAATACTGCATGGTAAAGATTTTAGTCAGATCGGGGCGCCTGGGTGGCTCAGTCAGTTAAGCAGCCGACTTCAGCTCAGGTCATTATCTCACAGTTCGTGAGTTTGAGCCCTGCATCAGGCTCTGTGCTGACAGCTCAGAGCCTGGAGTCTGCTTTGGATTCTGTGTCTCCCTCTCTCTCTGACCCTCCCCTGCTCACTCTGTGTCTCTCTCTCTCAAAAATAAATAAACATTAAAAAAAGTTAAAAAAAAAAAAAAAAGATTGCCGTCAGATCATGGGTTTCATCATTAGTTAATCCCTGAAGCGGAGAAGGCCTGTTAAACTGATGAATATACTAATAGACTTGAGATCATATTCATGTTATTAAATCAGTATAGTAAATTTATATGCCTTCAACATAAGAATTCTCACCCATGAACTATCAATTGTAAAAATAACTTTTGTCAAAACTCCTATGCTAAAACATGTATCTATTGTATTATTCAGGAAAAATCCTGTGAAATGAAATTATGTGCCAAGCTCTGGACTGACAATCTCCATAGAAGGTTGATTCCGTCACAAAGAGGCTTATGTTAGACATAACCAATAAGTTACCCGGCACCAGTGACAAGGTTTTCCTCCTGGAAAGATGCCCCTTACCTGGCAAAGGCCCTTCTAGACTGAAAGCCTCCCGGCTCTAATTGAGCATCTCCCTGTCCATCATGTCACTAGGCTGCTGGGTGCCTTCCACCATGGATTATAGAAATCTCCAGGTAAGGCATCTTCAGAGTAGATGTCTGTAGAAGAGACAGCTAAAGAAAGGGGCTGGGTCAGGGTTTATGGAAGGGAGTTAAAGGAGAGGAAAGCAAGTCTGAAGGGAAATGATTAGGGGGAAAAGGAACAGTGCCTATGAAGGAGGTTGTGGGATTAGCATCAGGTTTTTAGGAGGGGGGTGAAAAGCCCAGAGATTTCTCCAGAGTCTCAAACAAGTGTGGTGACCCCCACATAGTACTCTCTCCCTGGAACTCTGAGCTGAATAGAGGGTGGTCTGGAGTGGGTAGAGATGGACCCCATCAGCATTAGGGCCACTTGAGACCAAAGGTGGAAAAGCTGCTGTGAAGGGCCTTGGAAATCAACTCCATGCCCCATTGTTTCCCCCAAGTGGCCCAAGTCAGGTGGGACCATTATCCCCCACCCCGTGGAAGGAAGGAAGGATTATATAGGAAGGCAGTAATACCGCTGACTCCCTTCAGGAAGCATAAATTAATCAGAGACAGAATCTGGGGGCCTGGCAATGCAGCGGGAAGACCGGGGCCAGTGGAGGTTAGGAAGAGGTCAGGGACCCAGTTTCATCACTAAATGTGAGTAGGGAAGAGAGCGGTTCATCTGATTCTTTACCTAGCAGCGTGTTCTATGTGTCCTCTAAGCAGCCATTTCAAGGGGAAGGATATCCACGACTAGAAAGGCATTGGGGCTCCAGAAGGACTGTCAACTGAGCTGTCCAGAGACCATCGGCTCACACTGGGGGCCGGTGTTGGTATGCCCGAGGGATATAATGGCAACTGGTATCATGAGAGGCACTCAGAAGTGAATGAAGGTGTTAATAAAATTCCAACAACTTACATTTGTATTAGTTTCTTTTCCTTCTTCCCTTTGCTTTTTCCTCTCCAGCTCTTCCCTCTTTTGTGTTTTCAGATTTTAAAATATTTTAATTATAAAGTATTTCAGGCATATGGAAAAGTTCAGAAAATATAACAATAGTCTGTTAAAAAATTTTTGCTGTATTAGCTAGCATTAGGTTTTTGTTTGTTTGTTTTTTAGTATGGAAAAAACAGATTGAACTACAGCCTCATGCTCCGTCTTTTCCCTCAATCCTGCTCAGAGGTAACCATTATGCTTAAGTTATTGTGTATTATTTCTGTGTATTTTTTTATTACCTGTGTGTCCATATCTTAATATATATGTATTTTTGTAATTTGCTTTATGCCCCAAACATTACATTTTTGAGATTTTTTATGCTGACGTTTTAGAACTAATTAAGGGATTTCAGGTTCTGTCATCTTCTAAGCTATCAGATAATCTTTTCAATAGATTATTTGTATCCCCTGTGCCAATAATACATTTTTGAGTGATTTAGCTTTATAAAAATCATCCTGGCTAGGTAAAGCCCTTTATTCAGTAAGTTGTAGAATCAGCTTGTCAAAGTCCTTGAAAAATTTGTCAGATTAGGATTTTTTGGGCGTTTTTTTCTTTCATTCCTTCCATTGGATTATGTTTTATTCTCTATTTTTATTCTATAAAATTAGTAGTTAAATTTTATCTTTTTGTTTTCTGTTAACATTCATAACTTAATAAAGTCTGCATTCATGCCTCTTCTTAACAATAGAGACTAGAACACTCCTCCTCCCAGGTTACGGTTGTATAATTTGTCATTATTTTGTTGTAAGTAGACAATGCAAGCTTGGATTAACCTGCACATTTGCCAGCTTCTTACCATGGGTTCTTGTATTTCCTCCTTTCTTGTGAATTCCATTCCTCAGCATCCCAGAACAGAGGCGGGATGTGCAGTGGTCAAAAGCACGGACTCTGCAGCCAGATGGCCTGTGGTGGATATGCAGCTCTGGTGTTGATCGCTAGCTGTGTGACCTTGGCCCTTGATTCCTGAATTTGTGTCTTGATTTTTCTATTTATAAAATAGGGATGATAATAATATCTACTTCATGGGGTTATTATAAGAATAAGATGAATTAATATTTGTAGAATGGTTACAATAGTGCTTGGCACATAGTAAGCCTTATAAAAGAATTTCTTATAGGAGTAAATTAATTCTTCAGTGTGTCTGTGAGTAGTAAGTTTTTTTTTTCTCCCTTACTCTTGAATTATAGCATAGCTAGGTATAGAATTCTAAATTGACATTTATTTTTACTTAGCAGTTCCTTAGCCTCTGGGGCTGCTTTTTAAAGTCCATAATAAGGGTGCCTGGGTGGCTCAGTCGGTTGAGTGTCTGCTTTGGCTCAGGTCATGGTCTGAGTTTGTGAGTTATAGCCCTGCATTGGGCTCACTGCTGTCAGCACAGAGCCCACTTCAGATCCTCTCTCCCCATCTCTCTGGCCCTCCCCCACTTGTGGTCTCCATAAATAAATAAATAAAATAAAGTCTATAACCAATTTATTGTTCCCTTTGAGAAAGTGTGTCTTTTCTCTGGTTGATTTTCAGGTTACCTTTTTAAGATCTTATTTTTTAAGTGATCTCTACACCCAACATTTGAGTCGAACTCACAACCCCAAGACCAAGAGTCACACATTCCACCAACTGAGCCATCCAGATGCCCCAGATTACCTCTTTATCTTTAAAAAGGTTTAGCAAAATCCTGAAAAGTAGAAAAGTGTTCTGCCATTTTATGAAATGTATCTACGTGGGGGGTTTACTTCAGTTTTTTCTAATCAGGACATTTTGTGCTTCTATGTGTTATTTTCTATTTTTTATTCTTTATTATATCCATGTACTTCTTTTAGGTTTGTCATTTTTTCTAGCTTCTTGAGTTACATGTTCAGAATTTATTTTTAGCCTTTATAATATTCTCTTTATTTCAGTGACTTAAATTTCCTGTGACTATTTTGGCAGCATCTTTTCCAGAGCACAGATTGGCAATCTATGTCAAAGGCCTTTAAAATGTTGATACCATTTGATTCAAACTTTACATATAAGAATCTATATACATTTTTTAAATTAAAAAAATGTTTGAGACAAAGACCAAGCAAATGGGGGAGGGGTAGAGGAAGAGAGAGAGAGAGAATCCTAAGCAGGCTCCCTGCTATCAGCACAGAACCTGACACAGGGCCCAAACCCACAAACTGAGATCATGACCTGAGCTGAAACCAAGTGTGGGACACTTAACGGGCTGAGCCACCAAGGTGCTCCTCTAAGAATCTATATTAAGGACATAATCAGATGAATTATATATAAAAAGGTATATATTACCGTGTCATTTCTACTGTTTTTTTTTTTTTAAAGCAAAGAATTTATATAATGCAGTATTCAACAAGAAAAATGTTCTGGGTTATTTTTAATGACTTAGAAAAGTGCACACAATATAGCAGATGTAAAGATACAAATCATTGTTTCAAGTTTTTCTAATATATTAACAGTATAAATGGATGCTTTTTATTTTCTATTTTGTGCTTTTCATTTTGCAAGCATCTCTAATGCTTCCCAGTCCCTTCTGACAAAAATGCTGGTTCTGATACATGTCTGTTGTAAAATATCACAATATTATGAAGCAAAAGTAACTGGTTTATTATGGAGTGTCAACTCAGTGGGGCATATAAGACCATGAAATGATTTTTTTTTCCAGTCACTGCCTTCATTCTGTGAATTCTTCATTATTGAATTCTGTTGAATTCCCCTGATTGATTGCTTGATTGAATATTGAGTGGGAAAGAGGAGGATTTTCTACCCCACCAATTCCCTGAGGAAGAGTCCCAACTAGGTAAAGATTATAAACTGAGAGTATTTGCAATCCATATCACAAAGGGATTCATCTCCCTATTTGTGAAGAGCTCTTAGAAATCAAGCAAAGCACAGGGGGGAGGCAAGATGGCAGAGAACTAGGGGGTTCCATACTTCCTGCCTGCATCTCTCAAAGAGGGGTTGAAGCCAAAGGACACAACCACAAGAGTCTGGGAGGAAAAGAGACAGAGTCCACTAAGAAGACAGCCTCATAGGGCTACCTCAAGAAACACGCCAAAGTACACATGGTGGAGAGTCCCAAATATCACTACAAGAAGGGAAATAAAATAACCAAAGGCACAACAAGAGAGACCAAGGGACACCATTAAAAGAACAATTCCTGAATGGACAGGCCATAGACACTCAATGAGCCTCCTTTAATATAGCAGAACTTGCAGGTGCAAAGCGCATAACAAGCTTTTAAAACTTACAAGAGACGGAAAGCTAACCAAAACGATGAAATGGAAGAACTCTCCTCTAAAGAAATTCCAGGAAGAAATAACAGCTAAAGAATTGCTCAAAACAGATATAAGCAACATAACTGACCAAGAATTTAGAAAAATAGTCATAAAATTAATGGGCTTGAAAAAGGCATGGAAGACACCAGAGAAGCTATTGCTACTAAGATTATAGTTGTGATGAATTAAAAAATGCTATAAATGAGGTGCACAATAAAATGGAGGTGGCCACTGCACGGATTGAAGAGGCAGAGAGAATAGGTGAATTAGAAGACATAATTATAGAAAAAGAGGAAGCCGAGAAAGAAAAATTGATCCAGGAGCACGAAAGGAGAATTCAGAACTGAGTGATGCAATCAAATGGAACAATATCCATATCATAGGAATTCCAGAAGAAGAGAGAAAAAGGGGCTGAAGGGGTACTTGAACAAATTATAGCTGAGAACTTCCCCAATCTGGGGAAGAAAACAGACATTGAAACCCAAGAGGCACAGAGAACTCCCCTCAGACGTAACTTGACTCGACCTTCAGCATGACATATCATAGTGAAACTGGCAAAATATAAGGATAAAGAGAGAATTCTGAAAGCAGCTAGGGATAAAAGGGCCCTAACATACAAAGGGAGACCTATCAGAGTAGTTGGTTCTACTGAAACTTGGCAGGCCAGAAAGGAATGGCAGGAAATCTTCAATGTGATGAACAGAAAAAAAGATGCAGCCAAGAATCCTCTATCTAGCAAGCCTGTCATTCAGAATAGAAGGATGGATAAAAGTTTTCCCAAATAAAAATTGAAAGAATTCATCACCACTATACCAGCCCTACAAAAAATCCTAAGGGGGACTCTATGAGGGAAATGTTGCAAGGAACACAGGTACCAGAGACACCACTACAAGCATGAATCATAGAGAGAACACAATGACTCTAAACCCATATTTTTCAATAACACTGAATGTAAATGGACTAAATGCTCCAATCAAAAGACATAGGGTATCAGAATGAATAAAAACAAAATCCATATATTTGCTGTCTACAAGAGACTCATTTTAGACCTGAGGACACCTTCAGATTGAAAGTAAGGGGATGGAGAAATATCTATCATGCTACTAGAAGTCAAAAGAAAGCTGGAGTAGCCATACTTATATTGGACTAACTGGACTTTAAAGGCAGTAACAAGATGAAGAAGGGCATTATATAATAATTACAGGGTCTATCCATCAGGAAGAGCCAACAATTATAAATGTCTATGCACCAAATTCAAGAGCAACCAAGTACATAAAACAATCAGAAACAATCTTATTGATAAGAATGTGCTAATAGCAGGGGACTTTAATACTCCACTTACACCAATGGATAGATCAGCTAGACAGAAAATCACTAAAACAATGGTTCTGAATGACACATTGGACCAGATGGATTTGACATATATATTTAGAACTCTACATCCTGAGGCTATGGAATTCACTTTCTTCTCAAGTGCGCATGGCACATTCTCCAAGATAGATCACATACTAGGTCATAAAGAAGCCCTCAATAAATATAAAAGATTTGAGATCATACCATGCACACTTTCAGATCACAATGCTATGAAACTTGAAATCAATTACAGGAAAAAGTCTGGAAAACCTCCAAAAATATGGAGGTTAAAGAACACCCTACT
>CM053570.1:71171967-71427413 GCA_028646485.1 Cryptoprocta ferox | reverse complement strand
AATGAAATCTGGCCATTTGTAGCAACGTGGATGGAACTCGAGGGTGTTATGCTAAGTGAAATAAGTCAGGCAGAGAATGACAGATACCATATGTTTTCACTCATAAGTGTAACAGGAAAAACTTAACAGAGGACCATGGGGAAGGGGAAGGGGAAAAAATAGTTGGGGAGAGGGGATCGAGGCAAACAATGAGAGACTCTTGAATACTGAGAACAAACAAGGGCTTATAGGAGTCGGGGAGAGGGGAAGGGGGGTGATGGGCATGGAGGAGAGCACTTGTTGGGATGAGCACTGGGTGTTATATGGAAACCAACTTGACAAACTATAAAAGGAAAAAAAAATCAAGCAAAGCACAAAAAAATGTGAAGAGATTATTAAGGATCATTTATCTTATCTCTAAAATGTACGGAGAGGTGTCAGACTTTTCTCTTATGAGAAATGTAAATCTAAACCATGCTGAGATACCATTTCTCAGCTAACAGATTTGTAAAAACTTGAAAAGTTAAATTCGTTGTTAATGAGACTACAGAGAAACAGGCATTCTCATACATTGCCATGGGGATTACAAAATAGAACTCCTAGGGAGAGGAATTTGACAGTATCTACCAAAACTACAGATACTTTTACCTTTTCCCCAAATATCCCATTTCTAAGAATCTGTCCCACAGATACATCTGCATGTGTGCCTTGAAAATATTTGGCATTGTTTCAATAGTTAACAAGTGGAAAACAACGCAAATGTCCATCAATAGAGG
The DNA here is from genome assembly GCA_028646485.1 of Cryptoprocta ferox. Lineage (NCBI taxonomy): Eukaryota > Metazoa > Chordata > Mammalia > Carnivora > Eupleridae > Cryptoprocta > Cryptoprocta ferox. The sequence goes on along the minus strand of CM053570.1, from coordinate 71,426,658 downwards.
ACTGGTTTAATAGACTGCACATCCAACAGTAGAATAGTGTGCAGCTGTAATGAAAAGGAAAATTTTGTATTGAAATGGAAAGATCTCCAAGATAGAATATTAAATAAATACAAGGTGGAGAACAATGTGCATATATGCATGTATATATAAATATATAAAATGTAGAGTATAAAATATATAGTTTATTAAGAATGAGTATATCCATATTTGCTTATATTTGTATAATGTCCCACTGAAAGGATAAACAAGGGGCTAATGAAATGGTTGTCTGGGGAGCAGGGGTCAGAGTGAGGGTTTTCTGTACTTTTTGTATTTTTAAATATAGTTTTGATTTGAACATGCTATTAAAAATTTTTTTAATGTTTATTTTTAGAAAGAGAGAAATAGAGCATAAGCAGAGGAGGGCGAGAGAGAAGATGACACAGAATCTGAAGCCAGCTCCAGGCTATGAGCTGTCATGACAGCACAGAGCCTGACATGGGGCTTGAACTCACAGACTGCTAGATTAGGACCTGAGCTGAAGTTGGATGCTTAACTGACTGAGCCACCCAGGTGCCCCTGAACATGCTATTTTTAAAACAATGTTGAATGAAAGCCAATGGCTTTTAGCATTTATTGAGATTACACCAGCTTCCCTATTTTATGTTATTTTTAATAAAATATTGTATACATAATTTTTGCACCTATAGGTTTGTCTGAGTTTTTGTCTTATTTTAGTCAGGATTTGTTATTATGGTTTTACAGTCTCAAAAATGGGGTAATTCACCCAAGTAACCTATAAAAACAATTGTAAAATATATTCAAAAGCAAGCAGAAGAAAATAATAAAGGCCAGAAATCAATGAAATTGAAAACAGAAAAACAAAACAAAAAATTAATGACACCAAAAGTTGATTCTTTAAAAAAGAGAGAGTTGATAAATGTCTAGCCAGACTGACCTAGGAAAAAAGACACAAATTATTGACAAAAATGAGAGGACATTACTATTGTCCCTACAAACATTAAAAGAATAAGGAAATACTATGAACAACTCTACACATACATGCAACAACTTAAGTGGAATGGACCAGTTCCTTGAAAGACACAAATTACCAAAACTTATTCAAGGAGAAATAAAGTGAACAGTGCTAAACCTATCAAATCTAATTCATGGCTTCCAAAGAATACTCCAGGTCCAGATAATTTCACTAGTGAATTCTACCAAACATACAAGGAAGAAATAGCAGTCCTTCAAAATCTCTACCAGAAGGCAAAGAGGCATTTTATAAAACTGAGAGTACCTTCATATTAAAACTAGACAAAGAATATTACAAGAAAACCACAGGCCAATATCCCCCATTAATATAGATGCAAAAATTCTTCAATAAGTTATTAGCAAGTCAAATTCAATATGTAAAAGTTAACACAAAACTAAATGGTATTGATCCCAGGAATATATGACTGGTTTCATACTTGAAAAAACAATGTAATTCTCCATATTAAATGACTTAACAAGAAAAATCACGATTAGATCAATAGGTGCAGAAAAAGCATTTGACAAAATTAACATCCATTCATAATAAAGATTCAACAGACTAAGAATAGAAGGGAACTTCTTCAATCTGGTAAATTGCTACAAACTGCAAAATACTACAGCTAACATACTTAATAGTGAAAGAGGGAATGCTTTCTTCCTATGATTGGAAACTAAGACAAAAATATCTACTATCACTTCCATTGAATACTGCTCTGGAAGTCTTAGCAAATGCAGTAAGTCTAGCAAAAAAAATAAATAAATAAAAGGCATTCTAGTTGAAAAGGAAGAAGTAAAACTACACACAGCTGATAAGATTATCTTTGTAGAAAATCCCAAGAAATCTATAAAGCTTCTGGAACTAATAAGTTTAACAGGGTTGCAGGATACAAGATCAATATACAAAATCTATTGTATTTCTATACATTACCAAAGAACAAGTGAAAACTGAAAAACTTAAAACTACCATTTGTAAAAGCTCCAAAAGAGAAAGAGAAATACTTAAGGATGTAATAAAATATGTGTAGATTCTACATGCTTAAAAATACAAAGTGCTAATGGAAGAGGCGACAAAAAACAAAAAATGGAGACATATCATGTTCACAGATAGGAAGACTCAATATAGTTAAGATGTCGGTTCTTCCCAAACTCATATATAGATTTAATGCAATCCCAAACAAAAATCTATATAGGGAGGTGAAGGGACTAGATTAGCCAAGATGATTTTTTTAAAGATTTAATTTTTAAAGTAATCTCTACACCCAGTGTGGGGCTTGAACTAACAACCCCAAGATCAAGATGCTCCTCCATCTGAGCCAGCCAGGTGCCCCTAGCCAAGACACTTTTTGAAGTAGAACAAAGTTGAAGGACTTGTATATGATTTTGAGACATACTATAGATCTACAGTAGTCAAGACACTGTATTATGGGCAAAAGGATAGTATAGAATCATGGAACAGAATAGAAAATCCAGAAATAGATTCACATGAACATAATCAATTGATTTTTGACAAAGGTACAATAATAATTCAGCAGAGAAAGGACAGTTTTCAACACATGGTGCTAGAACTGGACATCTATATGCAAAAATATGAACCCTGATCTACACTTTACACTGTATACAAAAATTAACTCAAAATGGATCACAATGAAACCACAGTGAGATACCACTTTACAACCACTAGCATGGCAATAGTCAAAAAGACAGTAAGAAGGGTTGGTGGTTGGAATTCTTATATATTCGTGATAGAGTGTAAAATGGTACATCCACTTTAGAAAAGTTTGGCAGTTCTCCAAAAAGTTAGTTACCAAAAAGCCCAATAACTTCCACTCCTAGGTACATCCAAGAGAAATGAAAATATATGTCCACACAAAAATTTGTACACAAATGTTCATAGCAGCAGCATTCATAATAGCTAAATGGTTGAAATGACCAAAATATTCAACTGATGACTAAAATATAGAGTATTCATACAATAGAATATTATTCAGCTATAAAAAGAAATGAAATACTGATACATGTTACGACATGGATGGACTTTGAAAATATGCTAAGTGAAAGAAGTCAGTCACAAAAAGCCATATATTGTATGGTTCTGATTACATGAAATGCTTGGAACAGGCAAATTTATACAAACAGAAAATATATTAGTGGTTACTAGGGCTATGGATGGAGAGTGGAGAAGGGGATTGATTGCTAATGGGCAAAGAGTTCTTTGAGGTGGGGATGCAAATGTTCCAAAAGTAGATTTTTGTGAGAGTTACACAACTTGAATATACTAAAAATAAATAAAAAAATTTTAAACATTATATGTACACGTTAAATGGGTGAGTTGTATGGTGTGTAAATTATAACTTAATAAAACTATTTTTTAAATGGATCAGAGACCTAAATGTAAAGCATAAGTTTATAAAACCCTTAGAAGAAAACATAGGAGAAAATCATCATGACCTTTAGTTAAGCAGAATTCTTAGAAAAAATTTGCCTCAAAATTCAAAACTTTTGTTCTGTGAAGGACATTGTTAAGAGCATAAAAAGGCAAAATCACAAATGGGGAGAAAACATTTGTATGACACATAACAAACAAAGGAATATATCTAGAATACATGTTTTTAAAAAACCTCCCAAAACTCAACCAAATAATTCAATTTAAGAAGAGAAATAATATGAATGGACAGTACACCAAAGAATATACAGATGCTCAATATCATTAGCCCTTAGGGAAATGCTAACTAAAACCACAATGAGGTATTATGACATACTGTCTTAGTTATCTCTATTGCTGTAACAAATTATCCCCCAATTTAGCAACTTAAAACAACATACTTATTATCTCACTTTCTATGGGTCATGGTTTTAGGCACAGCTTCACTGGGTCCTCTCTTGTAGAGTCTCTCATAAGGTTTCAATCAGGGTGTTGGCTCTGCTGGAGGTGGGGGCAGCCTCAAATGGAAGTTTCATTGGCAAAGGACCTGCTACCAAGCATGGTTATTGGTAGGATTCAGTCACTTAATGGCTATTGAACTTTGGGCCTTAATTTCTTGCTGGCTCTTGGCTGAAGACTGCCTTAATCCTTTGCCAGGTGGATCTCTCCATCAGAGTAAGCTCTCAAGAAAAGCCAGATGGAGAAGGTCAGCAAGATAGAAGTCACAGTCTTTTGTAATCTAATCACAGAAGTAATGCCCTTGTTATGCTGCCATAATGATTTCAGTTTAAGAAAATGAAAAGGGAATTAATATTGTTTGTATTTCTCATTCTGTTTGTTAGCAAGTTATTAGGTGCAACCTAAACTCAAGAGGAGGGGATTATCCAAGGATGTGAGTATCTGGAAGAATGACCCCACAGGAGCCATGTCAGAAACATCCTTCCACACATCTTTTCTAGACGAGCTAAAATTTTAAAATACTGACAATACTAAGAGCTACCAAGGGAGCAAAGCAACAGCACTTTCATACTGCTGGTGGGAATGCAAAATGTTACAGCCATCCTGGAAAACTGACAGTTTCCTATAATGTTGAACATACAGTATATGACCCAGCAATTCCACTTCTAGACATTTATCCTAGAAAAATGAAAACTTACATTCACACGAAACATGTACCAAATGTATAAAGCAGCATTCATAATTACCCAAAGCTGGAACCAATCCAAATGTCCCTGAATGGGTAAATGGATAAACCAATTGTGGTATCCACAAAATAGACACTATGCAGCAACAAAAGAGAATGAGATGAACCATTGATGCATGCAACAACATGGATGAATCGTAAATGAATTATTCTAAGTGAAAGAACTTAGTCTCCAAAGGTTACATACTGTATAATTTCATGTAAAGGAAATAGGACATTCTGGAAAAGGCAAAAATAAACAGAACAGATCAGTGGTTGCCAGGGTTAGGGGTGGGGGGAGGGATCTGAATACAAATTAGCCAGGAACAGTATATTTGACAATAAAAAGCACAGAGATGGTTTCTGAACCTGTAGACAAAGAGACGGTACCCAGACGCTGTAAGGAATCTTCATGTGTCCTGACTGGACAATAAACATATACCTCTTCTCTACCTGGTCTAGATCTTCGTCAGTATATCACTATGCCTTACATGAACCCGTGAAATTGTTGATGTATTCTAAAAATTGTTTATAAAGACAGGGGCTATGCAAAAAATATTAGCCAGGACAGTTGCACCTCCTAGACAGATACTTCTCCTTGATCGAAGCAGAGCACATTTGCTGGGACCAGTGAAACACGAACTTTATGCAATAAGGAGCCTTCCCTAAAGTACACAGAGATTTTGTTCAGGGAAAGATATAATCTTATAGACATTGAGAAGTGAATATATTTTTTGTAATAGACATAGAAGAGAAAAGGGTAGAGACAGCAACAGCAAAAAGTTGAAATTCATAGTTGTGTTTATTGCTTGCTAACTATATACTTGGAATGATTTGAAGTGCTTTGCCTATAGTAATTAATTTAATCCTCCCCAAAATCCCAAAAGGCAGATACCATTATTATCCAAACTTTACAAAAGAGGAAAATGAAGCACAGAGAAGTTATACAAAATAACACACCTAATAAGCATTCGAGATCAGGAAGACTAAGCCCCAGAGCCAGGTTCTTAATTCTTCTTCTGCACTTCCTTTGCAATATAAGAATACGAAAGGGAAATTGGTATTGTTAGTATTTCTTATGTACCAGCCATTGTGCAATATGTTTTATAATCAAAACCATTTATTATCCTCATTATGGTCCTTGTTGTGAACCAGGCTGCTATTCCTTTTTTACTGAAAAAGAAAACCAAGGTACAGAGATTTTATATCATATTATACTGTATAGTGATGGTTTCAGAATTTGAACACAGGCCTGTCTTTGAAAGTTCTTGTCTTCCTATTCTCAAATACTAAACTCTGGGGGATGAGGGGATGGGGAGGGGGGAGTGAGGAAGGACTTACTTGCCCTCATTGATTTTTACAAAAGACTAGAATTAAAACTGTCTAGGAAATCCTCAAGTAACTTTAGGAAGTTTTACAGACACAGCTTTCTTGCCAGCAAATCTAGGGAAAGGTGACAAAATAAGTGAGAGTCACAATTACATTATGACTCTTCAAGGGGAAGGATTTTAGGAACATAGAACAAGATCTTGCCCCCATTACAGATGGGAAAGAGAACTTGCAGAATCAAGAGTATGTAGTATCCGCATGCTGATTCTAGGAACCAAGAAAACCAAGAATATCTACCTTGAAAAATAGAGATCTGCCCACCCAGGGCCTTGTGTAAAATCCTATGTGAGTAAAGACTAAAATTCATTCTTCAGGCAGCAAAGATTACTTTGGGACCGAGAAAAACTGTTGGAGAAATAAAATGGGGGGTAAAGAACATCACTCAGAGAAGCTCCAAGGTCAACTGTAGCCTGAGTTTACAGAGCAAGACTCTTCATTGCTTAATGGCTAGGTAACCTCATTCAGCTCTATGTATATTAGTATATGAACATTTATAACTGAAAATCATAATTTGTCATATGTCATAAATAGGCTAAGAGCTCACTCAGAAGAGAGGTCCTAAATTTTTAATAACCATGGAAAAATCCTTTATAATACCTCAAACTTACAAGGATATAAAATTCATAGAAATCACTATATATACATGAATTGTATATATAATTATATGAATTATATATATATATGAATGAATGTCTTGAATATAGCTGAGCCCCTTAGCACATATCTTCAAATTTAGATACTCCTCAAGTGAGAAAAAACACTGCAAATGTTTGAGTGTGGTAAGGGCTTCAGCTAGAGTATGGATTTTGTATTACATCAGACAATCCACACAGGGGAGAATGTGTTAAGAGCTTTAGCAGAATTTATCTTAGAGTTTACACAGTAGAAGGGCCTTACAAATGCGATGAGTGGGTTGTGGATGTCAGAATTATGAAAATATTTGCTAGCATTTAAGTGTCGTGGGATTCCTAGGGGAAAATGGTAGACTAGGAGGATTCTGAATTCACCTTGTCCCACGGACACACCGAGGCAACATCTACATCTATGCAACTAACTCTGTATAGGACCTGAAGACTGACAAACAGATCTTTCATAGCTAGTTATAGAGGGAAAGCCATGTGGAAAAGGGCAGAAGGGGCAGAGATGTGATCAGGAACCAAGCCCCCAGCCTGACAAGCTACAAATGGGAAGGACACCACAAACACAGGAACAAGGGGATCAGACTGCACACTGGGAAGCCCTGGCCCTGGGAACCTACACTGAGATGACTCCCTATAATGTCTGGCTTTGAAAATCAGTAGGGCTTAACTCCAGGAGCCGTTAGAAATTGATGCAGCTTAATTCAGGGAGAGCAAAAGGGTAATAGGAAATGAAGTCCCCGCCTTTAAAGGGCCAGCAAGCTAAATAACTCGGCCTGGGGTACAGCACAGAAACAGCAGTTTGAAAAGTGCCTGGGATACAGGTGAGGGAGATTTATTGACTCATCTTAGAATGTGTCAGATTCTAAAAATCTGCAGCTTTCTCCAGGAAAAAAATTGCTGGAAAGTATCATTTTTTTCTGCCCTCCCCCAGCCTAGATAGATGGATGTTTACAGAGCTGGCTCTAACACTCTCCATCCACTGCTACCTTGCTTGTACTGCATGTCCTGCCCCAGCATTCCCCTACATACCCACCCTACCCAACCTGCCTCATGGGGCAACCATTCTTCTGAAGTGGCTTCTGCCTCACCACATCTAGCAGGCATCCCTGGCCAGGACTAGCAGCACTCCAAAGTGACTCCTGCCCTAGGGAAGGGAGGAGATAACCCCATATACCAGTGCATCTGTGGTTCCTGCCCTTCCATGCACCTTCACCTAGGGCAGAGAAGCTAGTTGCAGACAACTAGGCTGAGTGCTGACCCCACCCACCAAGGGGCCATGGCAGCAGCAGCTGGGCCTCTCAACAGTAAGGTGAGGAAACCCTACTCAGTGCACCCATAGCAGACAAAGTTGGTCATTGCAACAGGTGAGATGAAGGCAACCATGCCTCACCCACAACAGGAAGGCGCATGCAGCCCACACAGGGCACACTCCTAGAAAGCCTGGTTCTGGTGACCAGAAGGGATTGTGCTACAGGGCACCATCAGAACTGTTCTATACAAGGGCACTACTTTCAAAACTAAGAGATGTAGCTGACCTACCAAGTATGCAGATACAAACAGTGTTAAAGACAATGAGGAGACAAAGGAATATGTCTCAAATGAAATAACAAGAGAAATTCATGGAAGAGCTAAATGGAAGAGAGATAAGCAATAAACCCAATCAAGAGTTCAAAGTAATAGTCATAAAGATACTCAGTAGACTTGAAAGAAGAGTGGATAGAAAATATAAAAAAGAACCAGACAGAGTTGAATAATACAATAGCTGAAATGAAAAAATACACTAGAGAGAATCAACAGCAGATTCAAGGATGGAGAAGAATGGAACAGTGATCTGGAAGACAGGGTAATAGAAAGCAACCAAGCCAAACAGCAAAAAATAAAAAATAAGAAATGAGAATAGGTGACATCATCAAACATAATAAAATTCACAATATGGAGAGAGACAATGGTGCAGATTTGAAGAAATAATAGCTGAAAACTTCCCTTATCTGGGGAAGGGAACAGACATCCAGGTTGAGGAAACACAGAGACCCTAATAAGAAGCCAAGGAGGTACATTCCAAGACACATAATAATTAAAATGGCAAAAAGTAATGATAAAAAGAGAATCTTAAAAGCAGCAAGAAAAAGGAAACAGTTACATATAAGGGAAACCCCTTAAGTCTGTCAGCTGATTTTTCACGAAAAACTTTACAGGCCAGAAGATATTGGCATGATATATTCAAAGTGCTAAAAGTAAAAAAAATCTGCAGCCAAGAATACTCGACCCTAGAAGGTTATTATTCAGAATTGAAGGAGAAATGAAGAGTTTCCCAGACAAAAGTTAAAGGAGTTAATCATTGCCAAACCAGCCTTACAAGAAATGTTAAAGGAACATCTTTAAGTGGAAAGACAAGATCATAACTAGTAGAAAATCATGAAAGGAAAACAATTTTTAGATTAAAGCAAACATATTGTAAAGGTAGTAGATTCATCACTTAAAAGCCAGTATGGAGGTTAAGACACAAAATTAGTAAAATCAATTACATCTACAAAATTAGTCAAGGGACACACAAAATAAAAAGATGGGGCACCTAGGTGGCTCAGTCAGTTAAGCATCTGACTCTTGATTTTGGCTTGGGTCATGATCTCAGGGTTGTGAGATCAAGCCCTGCATTGGGCTCTGTGCTGTGTGTGGAGCCTGCCTGGGATTCTCTCTCCTTCTCTCTGTGCCCCTTCCCCATTCTCTCTCTCTCTCTCTCTCTCTCTCTCTCAAAATAAATAAACATTTAAAAAAGATTTAAAACATGACATATAAAACATGGATGGGGTAGTAAAATTTTAATGCTTTTAGAATGTTGTTCAAACTTAAGTGGCCATCAACTTAATATAGACTGCTCTCTACATAGGATGTTATATATGAATCCAGTGGTAACCAATCAAAAACCTAAAATATATACACACAAAAAATAAAGAAAAAGGAATCCAAGGGTATCACTAAAGAAAGCTATTTAGTCACAAGGGAAGAGAACAAGAGGAAAGGAAAAGGACTACAACCCCCCCCCAAATTAACAAATGTCAATAAGTAGATACTTTAATTACTTCAAATGTAAATGAACTATACATACAAATCCACACATGCACACACACACACACACACACACACACTTAGAAAACACTGCATTAAAAACATTTTTGAAAAGGTAAGTGGACTAATTGCTCCAGTCAAAAGACACAGGGTGACTGAATGAATGAAAACACAAGACCTGTGTATGTGCTGCCTACAAGAGACTCAGTTCAGACCTAAAAACACATACAGACTGAAAGTGAAAAAGATATTCCATGCAATAGGGGGAAAAGAAAGCCAGCATAGCAATACTTACATTGGACAAAATAGATTTTACTTTTATTTTTATTATTATTTTTAATATTTTATTTATTTTTGAGTGAGAGAGAGAGACAGCGTGAGCAGGGAAGGGTCAGAGAGAGAGAGGGAGACGCAGAATCCAAAGACAGGCTCCAGGCTCTGAGCTAGCTGTCAGCACAGAGCCCGACACAGGGCTCAAACTCACAAACCACGAGATCATCACTTGAGCCGAAGCAGCACGCTCAACCAACTGAGCCATCCAGGCGCCCCCAAAAAATAGATTTTAAAGACTGTCACAGGAGACAAATAATGATATTACATAATAATAAAGAAAGGGATCAATTCAACAAGAAGATATAGCAATTGAAATTATCTATACACCCAACATAGAAGCACCTAACTACATAAAGTAAATAGTTACAGACATAAAGGGAGAAACTGACAGTAATACATTAGCAGGGGACTTTAACACTCTATTTCCATCAATAGATACATGATTCAGACAGAAAATTAACAAAGAAACAGTGGCTTTGAAAGACACATTAGACCAGAAGGACCTAACTGATATATACAGAACATTCTATCTAAAAACAGCAGCATAGACATTCTTTTCAAGTGCACATGGAACATTCTCCAGGATAGATCTCATTTTAGACCACAAAATACGTCTCAATAAATTTAAAGAAGACTGAAATCATATCAAGCATATTTTCTAACCAAATTGATATGAAATTAGAAAACAAGAAAAAAAACTGGAAAAACACAAACACATGAAGACTAGACAACATGCTACTAAACAACCAATGGGTCAATGAAGAAATCAAAGAGGAAATTAAACACACACACACACACACACACACACACACACACACCTAGAGATTAATGAAAATAAAAACACAAGGCCCAAAATCTTTGGAACACAGCAAAAGTAGTTCTAAGAGGGAGGTTATAGCAATACAGGCCTACATAAATAAGAAAAATTTCAAAGAAATAATCTAAACTTACAGAACAAACAGAACCAAAGTTAATAAAAAGAAGGACATAATAAAGATAACAGTGGAAATAAATGAAATAGAGACCAAAAAAAAAAAAAAAAAAGAAAATATCAATGACACCAGAACTAGTTTTTTGAAAAGATAAACAAAATTGATAAACATTTAACCAGATTCATTAGAATAAAAGAGAGAAGGGGCGCTTGGGTGGTTCAGTCAGTTGAGTGTCCAACTCTTGATTTTGATTCCTTGCTTAGCGTGGAGGCTGTCTAAGATTTTCTCTCTCGGGAGTGCCTGGGTGGTTCAATTGGTTGAGCATCTGACTTCAGCTCAGGTCTTTGTCTCACGGTTCGTGGGTTCAAGCCCCATGTTTGGCTCTCTGCTGACAGCTCAGAGCCTGGAGCCTTGCTTCAGATTCTGTCTCTCTCTCTCTTTCTCTCTCTCTGTCCCTCCCCCACTTGTGCTTTCTCTCTCAAAAATAAATAAATAAACTTTTTAAAAATGATTCTCTCTCTCTCTCTCGGCCCCTCTCCCCCACTTGCGCTCTAAAATAATTTTTTTAAATTAAGAATAAAAGAGAAAGGGGCATCTAGGTGACTCAATCGGTTAAGCGTCTGCCTCTTGATTTTGGCTCAGGTCATGAGTTTGAGCCGCACAATGGTCTCTGTGCTGAGAGTGTGGAGTTTGCTTGGGATTCTCTCTCTCTCTCCCTCTCTCTTTGCCCCTCCACCCCTTTCTCTCTCTCTCTCTCCCTCCCTCTCTCTCTCAAAATAAACTTAAAAAATGAATAAAAGAGAGAGAACTCCAATAAAATCAGAAATGAAGGAGAAATAGCAACACTACAAAGGTATAAATAATTATGATACTACTATAAAATTATATGCAAAAAAATTAGATGTCCTAGAATAGAAAATTCCTAGAAACATATAATCTTCCAAAACTGAATTTGGAAAAAATAGAAAATCTGAATAGACCGATTACTAGTAACAAAATTGAATTGGCAATCAAAATACTCCCAACAGAGACATCTGGGTGGCTCAGTCAGTTAAGCACCGACTTTAGCTCTCAGTTCACGAGTTTGAGTTTGAGCCCCGCATCCAGCTCTGTGCTGACAGCTCAGAGCCTGGAGCCCACTTCTGATTCTGTGTCTCCCTCTCTCTGCCCTCCCCCGCTTGTGCGCTCTCTCTCTCTCTCTCTCTCTCTCTCTCTCAAAAATAAATAAAAACATTAAAAAAAAAAACACACTCCCAACAAAAAGTCAAGGACCAGATGGCTTCACAGGTGAATTCTGCAGAACAGGTAAAGAACAGTTAGTACCTATTCTTCTCAAACTGTTCCAAAATATAGAAGAATAAGGAAAACTTTTAAATTCATTCTATGAAGCCAGAATTACCCAGATACCAAAACCAGACAAACACACTGCAGAAAAGCAAACTACAGACCAATACCCCTGATGAACATAAATGTAAAAATCCTTAACAAAATAGTAGCAAACCAAATTCAACAATGCATTATAAGGATCATTCACCACAACCAGGTAGGATTTATTCTGGGAATGAAAGGGTGGTTCAATTTTTGCAAAATCAATATGATATATCATATTAACAAGAAGAAAGATAAGAACCACATGATTATCTCAATAGATGCAGGAAAAGCATCTGACAAAATACAATATCCATTTGTGATAATCTGACAGAGTGGATTTCGAGGGGACATACCTCAACATAATAAAGGCCATATATGACAAACCCACAGCTAACATCATAGTCAATGGTGAAAAACTGAAACATTGCCCCTAAGATCAGGAACAAGATAAGGATTTCCACTCTTATTTAACCACTTTTATTTAACATAGTATTGGAAGTTCTTGCTGCAGTAATCAGACAAGAAAAAGAAATAAAAGGTGACCAAGTTGGTAAGGAAGAAGTTAAACTTTCACTATTTGCAGATGACATGATACTATATATAGAAAACCCTAAAAACTACACACAAAAAAAACTATTAAAACACAATGAAGTTGAAGGTGACATTTAATAAACAGAAATATGTTGTATTTCTATACACCAATAAATGTATAGAAGTGTATAGAAAAGTGTCAGGGAAATTAAGAAACAATCTTATTTGTATTTGCACTAAAAAGAATAAAATACCTAGCAATAAGCCTAACTAAGGAGATGAAAGACCTTCGCTCTGAAAACTAGAAGACACTGATCAGAGAAATTAAAGACAACACAAATAAATGGAAAGATAGAACATGCTCATGGATTGGGAGAACAAGCATTATTAAAATGTCCATACTATCCAAAGCAATCTACAGACTTAATGCAATCCCTATCAAAACACCAATAGCATTTTTCAAATGCTTTTGAACATATGGAACCACAAAAGACTGAATAGCCAAAGCAAACTCGAGAAAGAACAAAGCTAGAGGTATCACAATCCCAGATTTCATGATATACTGCAAAGCTACAGTAATCAAAACGGTATGTTACTTGCATGAAATTAGATGCAATGATCAATGGAACAAGATAGACAGCCCATAAGTAAACCCATGTCTATATGGTCAATTATTCTAAGACAAAGGAGGCAAGAATATACAATGGGGAAAAGACAGTCTTTTCAATAATAAAATGGTAGTGGGAAAATTGGACAGCTGCATGCAAAAGAATGAAACTCAACCACTTTCTTACACCACACATAAAAATACACTCAAAATGGATTAAACACCAGCATGTGAGACCTGAAACCATAAAACTCCTAAAAGAAAATATAGGTAATGATCTCTTAGACATCAACTTTAGCAACATATTTATGAATATGTTTCTGCAGGCGAGGGAAACAAAAGAAAAAATAAACTATTAGGACTACACCAAAATAAAAAGCTTTGGCTTAGGAAAATATACACAGAACTTATACAATTCAATACCAATAAAACAAACAATAAAATTAAAAAATGGACATAGGGCCTGAATAGACATTGTTCCAAAGAAGACATCCAGGTGGCCAGACACATGAAAAGATGCTCAATATCACTAATTATGAAGAAAATGCAAATCAAAACTATAATGAGGGGCACCTGGGTGGCTCAGTCGGTTAAGTGTCTGACTCGTGATTTCAGCTTAGGTCATGATCTCACAGTTCATGAGATGAAGCCCCACGTTGGCTCTGCACTGGCAGTGCAGAGCCTGCTTGGGATTCTCTCCCCCTCCCCCTCCCCCTTCCCCACTCACGTGTGCCCTATCAAAATAAACATTAAATAAATAATAAAACATTCTATTAAAAAAACTACAATGAGGGGCACCTGGGTGGCTTAGTCAGTTGAGCAACTGACTTCGGCTCAGGTCATGATCTCACGGTTGATGAGTTCAAGTGCAATATTGGGCTTGCTGCTGTCAGATCCTTTGTCCCCCTCTCTTTCTGTCCCTCCCCTGCTCATGGTCTCTGTCAAAAATAAAAATAAAACGTTAAAAAAAAACTACAATGAGATATCACCTCCCACCAGTAAGAATAGCTAGTATCAAACAGACAAGAAATACAACTGTTGTTGAGGAGGCAGAGAAGAGAGAATCTTCATACACTGTTGGTGAGAATGTATTTTTGTGCAACCACTGTGGAAAACAGTATGGAGGTTCCTCAAAAAATTAAAAATAGAAATACCTTATGATCCAGCAATTCCGCTGCTGGGTATTTACTCTAAGAAAACAAACACTAATTCAAAGGGTGCCCAGGTGGCTCAGTCAGTTGAGCGTCTGACTCTTGATTTTGGCTCAGGTCATGAGCTCATAGTTCACGAGTTTGAGCCCTGCATCCAGCTCTACGCTGACAGTGTGGGGCCTGCTTGGGGTTCTCTCTCTCTCTCTCTCTCTCTCTCTCTCTCTCTCTCTCTCTGCCCCTCCCCTGCTCATGCTTGCTCTCTCTCTTGCTCAAAATAAACAAATAGACTTTTTTAAAAAACATGAATTCAGGGGCACCTGGGTGGCTCAGTAGGTTAAACGTCCAACTTTGGCTCAGGTTATAATCTCGATGTTCACGAGTTCAAGCCCCACGCTGGGCTCTGTGCTGACAGCTCAGAGCCTAGAGCCTGCTTTAGATACTGTGTCTCCCTGTCTTTTTGCCCCTCCCCAACTTGTTCTCTCTTTCTCTCTCAAAAATAAATAAACATTAAAAATTTTAAAATAAAACAATAATTCAAAAAGATATGTGCATCCCTATATCTATTGTAGCATTATTTACAATACCCAAGATATGGAAGCAATCCAAGTGTCCATGAACAGATGAACATATAAAAAAGATGTAATACACACACACACACACACACACACACACACACACATACACACACACACTGGAATATTACTCAGCCATAAAATAGAAGGAAATCTTGCCATTTGCAACATGAATGGATCCAGATGGTATTATGCTAAGTGAAATAAATCAGGGAAAGACATAACCATATGATTTCACTTATAGGTGGAATCTAAAGAATAAAACAAACAGCAACAAGAAAAACCCCAAAGACTCTTAGTTACAGAAAACAAACTGGTGGTTGCCAGAGGGAAACTGGATGGGAGGATGGGTGAAATTGGTGATGGGAATTAAGAGGTACAAGCGTACAGTTAGAAGATAAATAAGCCATAAAGATGAAAAGTACAACGTAGGGAATGTAATCAATAATAGTGTAATTACATTGTAGGGTGACAGTCAATGCAAACCATGGCAAGTGTAGTCACTAAGTTATTTTTTAAATGGTATCAATAGAGGGAAGTCCTACACAGAAGTCAACTTTTGTAGTACCACATAGCTGGCCCTCTCTCCCAGCCTCCTCCCCCCCTTATTTTTTTAACATTTTTTTAAAATTTGAGAGAGTGAGCGAGAGTGAGCGAGAGAGCAAACTGGGAGAGGGGCAGAAGGGAGAGAAAGCATGGGAGACAGAGAGGGAGGGAGGGAGGGAGAGAGTTTCAAGCAGGCTCCATGTTCGGCACAGAGCCTGATGTGGGGCTTGATCTCATGAACCACGAGATCATGACCTGAGCTGAAATCGAGAGTCAGATGCTCAAACGACTGAGCCACCCAGGTGCCCCCCTCTCTGCCAGTTCTGAATATAATTTTATTACATCCCTCCATTTGGGATACTGAGCCAAGCTTTGCTTAATTTAGTCATATTATTCTAGGTAAATGAATTGCAACCCTCCAAATGAATTTATGCAATCTTGATATTCATTTAATTCCACAAATATTGTTAACCTCCCAGCCAGAAAGTCCTTGGAGCCACTTTACTCACTTGCTCTTAAAATGTCCAGAGCTTCATTTATCCATTCAAATGGACTTAAATTCAACCATGAATTGTCCTTGACAGTTTAATTGGATGGATATATTTAGTAAATGTTCCTGCACTGAAAGCCATTCACGCATGTAAGAGGCATTCACAGAGTGCCAGTCTCATGCCAGGCAATCTGATGGGTAAAGGCTGGCCTACTCATTCCTCTTCTGTGCACACCTCTGTGTGGTCTGGAAATGCCTGTCGTCTCTGTGAGTCAGCTAAGGTTGGCAAGTACAATGCAGGTCACTTGGAGCATTCTGGAATTTCAATAAGAATTGTCATTTTTGCAGACATCAATGAGATCAGTTACAGCAGGATTCCGTTTATTCATCTTCTATGACTGACTGGAACTCAGATTTCGTGGAAGGTGCTCAGGAGAGCAGGATAAAGTATGGATGGCCTATAAAATTAGGTAGAGGTCTGTGACTTAGAGCAGTGAATAAGGAATCACTTAAGGTTTTTATACCAGGTGTGGAATAAACAAGATTGGATGTCTCAGGTAGAAAACTTGGCAGAGACAATAAGATTACTTAGAAAGGGTGTGACAGCAGGAAGTGCTCCCAGGGAGATGCATCTTTCTGTCATGGACTGATGGAGACCCAGCTCAACAGTGTACAATAGGAAAGGACAGTATTTCTCTAAAAAACTACAGAAAACAAGGAGGAAATTTGAGGTATACAATATAGTATTTATTCAAGCCAACACTATGGTTTCTAGGAGAGAATACTATGAAGATAGCAAGGTCAGAGTTATTCCAAAGGTTCTGACCAGCACAGAGACAATGAACAAGAGACCAGTCTGCGGTCAGGTTACCAGCTTCCCCTTTTGGTGGTTCTAGGACTTTACAGAAGTTACTTAACATCACTGACCACCACCTCCTGTCTTTCTAGTTCGGATTCTCTGGTACCCACATTCTAATAATTCTTCAATCTCAACTGGGATTTCCAGGACCTGACACCCACTGCTTTCCACTAACTGTCCTTCCCCTCCTGTTTCCACTTTCCACGTTTCCTGGCATAGATTCCATGGCCCGCCATTATGGATCTTTATAAACAACTTCAACCCTCTCCCCTTCTCTGCCCATCCTACTAGTCTAGGAAACCTCCAACCCTTGATAAACCCAAATCTGACTTCTGGGCCTAGACTCAAGCAGGAGAAAGGCCCACAGAACACTGACTGCCTTCACCTTACCTCCCCGACTACAGATAGATGTGTAAGTACCACACATGACATAAACTGATTTGCCTCTTACCATCCCTTTAATATTTAGTAGGGATAATCTCCTTTCCTGGAAGAGAGTCCAACAGACCTGTAACTTTTCTTCTCTTAGCAAACAGACAGTCCTACACTCATTTTTAGTCCCAAACCTAGGCTGGTTACAGTGACGAGAATGTCCAGACATGACTTGGTGTTGAGTCTTCCCACCTGCCCCAGGTGGGAACTGCTTCTGGTAGGAAGCTGGCCGTGGGAAAGGGCTTCATCACTGTGTTCTCTCCTCTCTTCCTGCTCCCCTTCTCCCCTGTTCGTTAGCCATTGTTGGGGATCCACCGGAGTGTAAGGACGGAGGAGAAGGAGGAATAAAAGTAGCATGTGAATGGGGGCGCCTGGGTGGCTCTGTCGGTTGAGCGTCCGACTTCGGCTCAGGTCATGATCTCACAGTTCATGGGTTCGAGCCCCATGTCAGGCTCTGTGCTGACAGCTAGCTCAGAGCCTGGAGCCTGTCTTCGGCTTCTGTGTCTCCCTCTCTCTCTGACCCTCCCTTGCTCATGCTCGCTCTCTCTCTCTCAAAAATAAAATATAAAAAAACATTAAAAAATTTAAAAAAAAGTAGCATGTGAATGAGTGCTCTTGAAAACTGGTGTCAAGCCCTTGGTTGCAAGCTGGCTCTATGGTTGGATCTGGTAGATGAAGAAAGCCAGTGCTCTCATGGTGCTTTGGTTACTCAGAGGTTTCACATCACTGACAGTTCTCTCCTTTGGTAAGCTTGACTCTGGAATGCACTTCTGATCAAGGTGGCTGCTTATGATTCCTTCTTCAGCCTCTGTCTACCGAGGTCTCCTCATCCCTCCAGAGGATGCTGTTGATGGGGACCCAGCACACTGCGACAGCTCCTCTCTAGCTTCTGGCACAGGAAACATTTGTATCTTCTTGCCATGGCACATTCAGGCATGGGATCTGTCCCAGTGCAGTGAGATGCCCTGACCAGCTCTGTCAGACAGACCTCCTCCAGCCCTCCAGACTTCCATGTCCCCGGGCTGCTGCACAGGGTGTCCCTTTTCCCAGGCGCTCCCCAGCCTCTTTGCTCCCGGCTCAGGGGGAGCTTCAAAAGCACAAGAGAGGCATCCTCCCATCCCGCTGCCAAAGAGGAGGAAGGACCTTCAGCTTGGCATCGGCAACATTGCCCCAAAGAAGACCCTTCATACATCTCCGCTCTGCCTCCTTTCCCTGGCAGAAGGTGTGAGGAGTTCTGGGAGAGATCCTTAGGTCACATTCTTTGTAGGTCTTCATAGCACGACTTGGGCCCTCTCTCTGGGATCTCACAGGTCTTGCATCTTGTCTTGTATCAACTGGATCTTGTTGCCAAGTCAAAACTTCCATTTTAACAACTTGGTTCATTCAGCAGAGTCCTCAGCACCCCCCGGGGAATTCTACAACTCACTCATTAGCGTGCTGCCAGCTTTCCAAGACAACTGGAGAGTCAGGGCAAAGGTGTCTGAATTGCAGGGCTCTCTCTGCCCGCTTAGTAGCTGGCTCACCTCAGGCAACTTATTTAACTTCTCTGTGCCTTATTTCCTCATCTGCAGAATGGGCTCAAAACGGGCACGTACTTCTCAGGGTTGTTAGGAAGATTAAAGGAGTGGATGCTAGCAAAGTACTTAGAAGAGCACCTGACGTCTAGGGTGCCCTCAGTGCCAGCTGTTATGACGCCCTGCTCTTTCTGGCAGCCGGCTGCAGCTCCTCCCCAACTCCTGATGGCTTTCCCTCATTTTACTGAAAGAATAAGGCAACCGGAAAGGGAAGTCCTCCTCTTTGCTGCCACCAAATCTACTGGTGTGCCTGCATCTGTGCGGATATTCTTTCCTTCCTCTGCTTGTTAAAAATATCCCTGCTAAGTCCCCCACCCCAACCTGTGCTTGAGACCCCACCCCATTTACCCTTCAGGGACTTGACACCCCCTCTTTCCAGTGCATACAGAGAGAACTTTTATTTTTTATTTATTATTATTTTTAATGTTTATTTATTTTTGACAAACAGAGCGAGAGCACAAGCAAGGGAGGGGCAGAGAGAGAGGGAGACACAGAATCAGAAGCAGGCTCCAGGCTCTGAGCTGTCAGCACAGAGCCCGACGCGGGGCTCAAACCCAGACCGTGAGATCATGACCTGAGCCAAAGTCGGATGCTCAACTGACTGAGCCACCCAGGTGCCCCACAGAGAGAAGTTTTAGAACAAGAATAAAAAAAAAAACCCCAAGCCTTTCCTCGAGGCTGCATCCCTCGGCAGCCTCTGCGGAATGCAGGAAGGAAGAAAGCAGGAGAGAGCCCCCATCTCTCCCATGGGGTTACTGAGAGAAGAATAAACTATGTCAAGTCCTAAACACAGCACCTAGCTTATAAGCAAACATAAAAGTTAGCTGCTAGTGTTCTTGGTGCTATTATCATGGTAAACTTTAACATTGTGTTTGCTGCCAGATCGGAAGCTGTTCAAAAGACATTTTTTAAGGCACCGATTAGGAATCCACACCTGAGATACAATTCACATAAGTCACTTCAGTATTTCCTATATTACAGCCCCTTGATCAACCAGATGCGGCCATCTTCTGCCTGCCAGCTGGCTGGTTCTAATGAGCTCACCCTCCCCCTCTTAGTATTTTTTTTTTCCATTAACGTGTCTGCCACCCTCTCCACCCTGACTAGGAGAAAATGCTTTGGCACAAAGAAGAGGCGCTTAGGGACAAGTCCTCCCTGCAGGTTGGGGCCGCCCTCCCTGCTATCTCGCCCCCAGCACATGGAGAAGTTACCGTGACTTGGGTGCTTTGCCCTCAACCCCGACTGACTGGGGGCGGAGGCCCCCAGGGTTATCGGGTTCCATACCTCTATTTTGGGGTGCAGGCAGAGCAGTCCTGCCTCGAGGCTCCTAAAGCCCGAGATAGCACAACCCCCTCCCCCACAACTCCAGTACCTGCCCTGCCATGTTTTCTCAGGCCAAGTGGAGAAACCTTCTGACTCAGTTCAAATCAAATCCAAATCCTTTCAAACCAGGAGGAGCTGAGAAATTATATTTCTTAAGATAAGCTCTCCGAGTGTCTTCTTCCTAAGGCAAGAAGCAACCTAGGGCAGAGTGAGCAGAATTCTAGAAAAGGAAGCAGCCTGAGGAGGGAGGGCCCCAGCACTCACCAAGCCATGGGGGGCTCGCATGGGGGGCTCGCATGGAGGGCGGCTGAGCAAGGGCTACAGCTACCTCCCCAGGCTGCCTCCCTTAAAAGTGAGAACTCACTCTCTTCAGTACAGCTGAGTTTCTTGCCACCTTCCGGGAGTTCCTTGATTGGTCCGGTTACCACTGGCCTGAGAATTTCCATCACCTTGATTCGATTAGGGGTGAAATCACCCCCAGCACACCTGTGAGGGCAGTCTCACAGCTTAATGGGTTAGTCTGTCCATGGAACTAATTTTCTTTAACTGTCCAGTGCAGGGTGGGTTCAAGTGAAAGGCAGGGCACCTCTGCTCCCAGAGTAAGGTCACAAGATGCAGGCACTTCTGAGGAGTTATGGGGATGTCACCTCTGGCCCCTGACTAACCACTTTCACCACACCCTGAAGTTGCTTACTGTCCTCTGTTTGGATACAAAAAGTCCCTATTTTACCTCTCTGATTACTCCTTTCATCTTAAAACACTCTCTTGCAGGGACACCTGGTTGGCTCAGTTGGTTAAGCCTCTGACTTTGGCTCTAGGTCATGATCTTGTGGTTCTGTGAGTTCGAGCCCTGCACTGGGCTCTGTGCTGACCGCTCAGAGCCTGGAGCTGCTTTGGATTCTGTGTCCCCCTCTCTCTCTGCCCCTCCCCCGCTCTCTCTTTTTCTCTCTCTCTCGAAAGTAAAAAAACATTTTAAAAATAATAAATAAATAAATATAAATAAAACACTCTCTTGCCTTGGGTCCCATGACACCCCGCGCTCCTGGGTTTCCCCCCTGCCTCTGGGGCTGCTCATCTCCAGTCCACTTTGTGGGCTCCTCAGTCTGTTCGGAGCCATAAATGCTCTTCCTGGCTCTAAGGTATTGTCCCTTCTCCCTTAATATGCCTTTTGAAGAGTATATGTTGGCAGAAGCCTCTCAAATGGCAGCATTGCTCCGTTCTCTCTCCAGAGCTGCCGGCAGACAATCCAAATGCCAACCCATGTCCTACCAAGTGCACTTGATTCTTAACAGCTCGAAACTGAGACCCTCCACCTTCCCATTCTTTGTCCCATCACACAAACCTGCTCTTCTTTTCTTTTCTTTTCTATTTATTTTTGAGAGAGAGACAGAGAGAGAGAGAGAGAGAGAGAGAGAGAATCTCAAGCAGGCTCCATACTTTCAGCACAAAGCCCAATGTGGGTCTTGAACTCACGAACCATTAGATCATGACCTGAGCCGAAACCAAAGCCAGATGCTTAACCGGCTGAGCCACCCAGGTGCTCCGAACCTGCTCTTCTAATTTCCCATGCACACTGCTCCCCAAGTCAGAAATTTGAACGCTAAGCTTACTTCTCCCTGTATCTCACTCCCAACGAGTCAGTAAATCCCTCCATTCTGCCTCCTTAATTTGTCTCACTGCCCCCTCCATCCACATGCCCTGTGCGGCGGAGACCACGCTAGACATCTGGCTCCAGGTCCTGTGCAATAGCTTCTTACCTGCTCCCCAGCACTCCTTGCTTCCCCCTTTGGTGTAGACCGCATGTGGGGTCCGAGCAGGGTTTCCAAAACATGATTCTAACCCTGTCTTTCTCCTTCTCACAAGCTTTCAGATCCTCCAGCATTTCGCAGGATAAAGTCCATTCTCTGTAAGGGGGCTTACAGAGCCCGACAGGAGAGACCGCAGCTCAGCTCTTCAGCATCGCTCTTGCAGAAACTCCCCAACCCTCCCCTGGCAATGGCCGTGTAACCACAGGGCGCTCTCTTGATGCCAGGTCTTCTTCTGTGCTGTTTCTTTTCCCTGGACATTGCTGCCATAACAACCCCACCCCCTTAGCTCTGCTAATTCTGCACCTCCCCCACCTTAATTTTGGGGCCCAGGCGAGGACTCGGGAAGCGCTCCGGCCACTGCGCGGGCTCCACCCCAGCCACGCACGCTGCTCTCATTCTCCTTATAGGTGTCCCCTGGGAAGTCTCCGTCTCTTTCCAGGGCCACCAGTCTGGCTTGGCACCTTCCTATGTGCTTCTAACGCACCCTGGGCCTTCCCTATCAGCGCTTTTCACAGGGTTTCTGATGACCGTTTGCTTGTGTCCCATTAGATGGTAACTTTCGTGACCATTGAGTGTTGTTGTCCTATCCGTTCTGTTTCTCTGGAGAGCCGTGACTCACACAGTCTATTCGGAGTTCAGGGGTTCATGCACACCCTTACTTACGGTAATAGGACAGGGTTCACTGATAAAGCAGAAGTTCCGCTCCAAGGTGGGCGGCTTCCTAATCCTATCATGTCCCACTTCTGCCCTGAGTCAGAGGAATGAAAGAAACAAATATTTTTCAAGTTTTTATTTATTTATTTTGGTAGGGGGGGGGCAAGTATGAGCAGAGGAAGGGCAGAGAGAGAGAGAGAGAGAGAGAGGGAGAGAATTCCAAGCAGACTCTGCACCAGCAGCACAGAGCCTGACGAGGGGCTTGATCTCACAAACGGGGAGATCATGACCTGAGCGGAAACCAAGAGCCAGAGGCTTAACTGACTGAGCCACCAGCCTTTCTTCCTCTGGAAGACCCTCAGAAATGGCTACTATTGATACGTTTGTTTAAGGAAGAGGCGCTCTGGGCGCCTGGGCAACTTAATCGGTTAAGCCTCTGGCTCTTGGTTCAGGCTCAGGTCATGATCTCACAGTTTCGTTGAGTTCGAGCCCTGCGTCAGACTCCACACTGGCAGCACAGAGCCTGTTTGGGGATTCTCCATCTCCTCTCTCTCTCCCCTCCCCGATTTGTGCTGTCTCTGTCTCTCTCAAAAACTTTAAAAAAATTTTTTTTTCATCTATTATAATACTGGGAACCAAGAAGGGGTTTCCTCAGTGGATCAGAAACGATTAGGAATCCCTGAAAGCCCGAGTTAGATTAGCTAACAGGGACACATCGGTGACAAAGATGAGTACGCGAGAATCCCAAACATTTGAGGAATTCTAAAATCATAAAAGAGAGAGGCACTATGGAGACAGAAGGGGTGGTTGTGGCTGCTGTCATTACATCCACATCCCCTTATATGCCCATCCCATTTCTCGATGCAGTCATTTAATGAAAAGAGCACAGAACCAGGTATCCTGATTCTGGTTTTGGGACTGTTCCAAGGCTGTGTGGCCCTGGGAAGCTGTCTATCCCTCTCTGGGCATAGTTTCTTCTTCCTTAAAATGGAAGTAACACCCCTGCCCTGTGAATTTCTAGTGGGACAGAGTGAGAAAGGTATGGGAACAGCTAATGCAATGACCGGTGGGAAGCTCTAAACCCTCCTTGATCCCTTCTTCTGCTCCAGGACCTTCTTCCCCGGCTCCCCATACCCAGGCCTGGATGGGAGCTCAATGGTTCCTCGGTAAGTGGGTCAGTATTGCTTCTCCCTTCACGTTCAATCTCTTTCTGGGCATATGCAGCAGGCTTTCTCGTGGTAGGGAGGTAAGGGGCTTTTTCTAAATTCTTGCAATGGCTGGACAGGGACAGAAGGTGCCTGTCAAGGCTCCTTACAGGATGACAGAGAGTGGCCACCTCCCTCGCCTCCATCTAGGGTGAACCCTAATGGGCAGATGGGCCCCCGCCACTCCCTGGAGAGCCCTGCACTACGACCCACTGCCAGTCTGCCTAGGACTGGTTTTGTGAGCCCTGGATTGGGTTCTGCCCAAACCCTGTCCCTAACTGACTGGTGGGTGATTTTGGACAACCCTCTGGGCCTTTGCTTCTTAATTTGTAAGATGGAGGAAGCTGTACTCGAGGATCTCAAAAGCGCCTTCCAAGTCAAAATGTGGTAGAATCTTGGGCTCTCTTTTGATGGAATTTGAGTCACAATGGAATCAAGCAAAGAAAGAATGCAGAACACTGAAGCCGTCACACAGACCCTCATTTCTCACCTGCGAGCCATGCAGAAGAAGCTGCCTTGCCTCGCTCCTGCTCAGCGTCCTCCTCATCGCACTCCTCCTGGCCCCTCCCTGCCCCCTGTCCCGATGACTTCCCTATCTCTCCAGCCTGTGCCTGCCTCCGTCACCAGTCACTCTGACCAACCTGGCTCTCTTTCTTCCTCATGCCCAGACTGCCTGCCTCCTCTTACGGGTTTCACCCCTTCCCACCTCCCTGCCTTGGGCCCCTCCACCTTGCCTGCCCCCCTGCTCCTCCCACGCCCTGCCTCCCCCGTCTCCCTCTCACCTGCATCCGCCGCCCCTTTTGGCTGGTCCCCCTCTCCTCCCACACCTCTCCCTTTATCCCTGCCTCTCCTCCTCACCCTGTTCCTTCCCCCACCTGCATGGGCCTTGGGTCCCGATAGGCTTCCCCTGCTCCTGCTTGGACATGTGCCCCAACCAGCCCTCACCAGGCCTGATGATCCCCACACTCCGTCATGGAGGTCTCGCATCCTTCCCAGGATGTGGTGCCCAGCATCTTGGTGACATGGTGAACACAGGGGACACTGGATGATGACTGTTAGGCATACGACCAGGAGGGGCACTCCTTCAGGTAAGGGTCTTTTCCCCCCTGGTTATCTTGCTGCCTGAGGATAGCATAGGCCTCCATGCCCATTCCTTACATCATATAAAATGAGGATCTTATTATTTTTACTTAAGAGACTCCACAGAGAATAGAGCTGGGGGAAGAATAGAGCTGGGTGCTGTGTGCATCCCCAGGTCTAGGTCAGCATGGGATCAGCACGGGAGGTCCAGGTAGCTTTGGTCTGATGATAGTGTGGATGGAATGTTCTGAGATGTTCTGTTTTCCAGCCCTTTTATGCAATCTGAAAAACTTGGTTCTGATCTCTCAGTTTGCTTCTATACATGTTGAAGGGTTGACGTCCATTTGGTCATAGAACACATTTCTCTTGGGATGAGGAAACTTTTCTTCAAGTTTGTTTGTTTAGAGAGGCAGAGAGAGAGAGAGAGGCACAGAGAGAGAGACAGAGAGAGAATCCCAAGCTAGCTCCACACTCAGCGCTGAGCCCATCACAGGGCTCGACCCCAAGAACCATGAGATCATGACCTGAGCCAAAATCAGGAGTCAAACACTTAACCCACTGAGGCACCCAGGTGCCCTGAGGAACCTTTCTTTTTAACATCAAGAGCAGAGGGCTGAGTTGATCATTCTCTTTGGTTCCTAACATGCTTTTATCATTGGCCTGAGTAAGGCCCCTCTCTTGTTCTATTTATTCACTTTTATGCCCATTTCTCACTTCTCCTTTCCTTATGAAAACACCACTCAAAATATTTTGACACGTATGTGTATGTATTCTCACAAAATCTGTGGTGCTATTTTGTGAGCTGTATTTTTAATTTTCATACGTGAGATTAGCCACTAGTCTTCATTCTGTTTACTACCTTTCACCCAGCACTCTATTTTCAAGATGTGCCTGCGGGTGTGTGTGTGTGTGTGTGTGTGTGTGTGTGTGTGTGATCTCTGTTTCTAACTTCTGCACTGTCTCCCACCCAGCATCTCCCCCAGATTACCCTCATCCTTTTCCCCAGGGACAGCCACATACCCTGACGCTCTGACTCGTCACCACTCTGGACAATTCCAAACCAGCCATGCTCATACAGGCCCACTTGTGACACCATGTGAGAGTTCTCGGGGACGGGTGCCCAGCACTGGAGGCACTGAGCTAAAGGGTCTAATCTTCCTTCATTCACATACAAGTGTTCTTGTTGGGATGAGAAATTGTTCATTAAGTATATTCATAAGGTGAGTCCAGTAAGCTCCTTCTGGGCCGTTCTATGCCCAGGACCTAGGAAGTGAGATGATTTTATCAAACCTATAAGATAACTTTTGGCCTTTTATAATCAACCTATATTTCATGAATTTTCCTGGATCTCAGGAGATTTTTGTTATCAGTTCCTGGAGTTTTGAGGCAAGCACACACACATATGAATCAAGACTATAGACTCTCTACTTGATCGCCAGCACTAGCCACCATTAGCTAATGGGTCAAAGCCTTATTGTCGGGCTTTATTTATACAAGAGCTGCTTGTCGGACATCTTCTGCAACTTATCTGCAATTTGTTCTTATAATTATTAGTCTTACTAATTACAGTCATTGCTGGCACTATTCCAATCCATAATGCCTCACGCTTTCAGAAGCTGTCAGGATCTTTAGTGCATTCCTTTTCTTCAGGCGGGTTGCTCTCCCTGTGTCCCTAATCCTTGTCTGGTTGGCTGGCCAGTCTTGAAGGGCACCTCCCTTGGAAATTGTCCTCTTGCACCACCTGGGCCTCTGGCTACACCACGGAAGATGCAGGACTGGTAATGGCTGAGCTGGAGAGAATGCGGGGGCCAGCCCTCAGAGAGACCAAGGCTGGGGTTTCCCAGGAAGCTTCCTTCCAAGTCCACCATCTCATCTGTATCCCAGCAAAATCCAGAATGATCCTCAGCGACCACCAAGGGTTTCGCACTCCGAGAACGCACCTTTTGCAGGAAGAGGGAAGGTTTCCAGTGTTTTAATCAAAGCCGTGATATTTTCAAATGGCCCTTACCCTGAAATGTACAAGGTAGCATTGCTAAATGTACATGCCTGTGTAATCTTGACCACATCCAGATATGGGCTCGCCCCCAAATGTCTTTGTGATCCTTTGCAGTCAATCCCATCCACCCCGAATCCTCAGGAAACACTGGCATTTTGTCCCTATAGATGAGTCTTGTGTGGTCAGGACTTTCATATAACAGGATTTACCCTTTCGTGTCTGATTTCATTCGCTCAGAATGCTGTTTTTGCCATTCATTCATGTTACTTTGTATATTTGTAGTTCATTCTATTTAGTGTTGAATGGGATTCCATTATATTAATATACCAAATTGTGTTTCCATTGCACTTGTTGCCAGGTGTGACAGTTATCGATTTGTTGCCTCTCAACTCCAAATCTACCCTTCATTAATAGCTCTTTGAAGCATTTCTCACTTGCACTGAGAACAATATTGAGTGATGGCAGTAGATGGCGCTGGAGGGATGTGGCAGGAGGAAGAAACTCCCCTTCCCGGGCCCAGGATGCTTGTTTGCTTTGGCTCCTCTGACTTGCTACCAGAGACGCATGCATGGGCACATCCTCTGCTCTGCCCCAGGTATGCATCCAGAGCACACGATGCCTGTGGGCTCATGGCCTCAGGCCTAGCCCAGTGCCCACTTCAATGCAGCCCTCCCATCATGGACTCCGCAAACCTCAGGCCTCACATGCCCTGCAGGAGAGCAGACCCTTGACTCCCCTGTGCGCCAGCCTGCTGGCCTCAGCCCACCGGATCTTGGTGGCCCTCCAGGCACGGGCACACGCGCCCCAGGCCTTCATCACTGCCTACAAGTAGGTTCCTGACTCGGACTCTCCTGAGGCCCTCCCTGCCAGCCTCTGCCACCAGCACCCCAGAGGGACGTTTGATGCTGACCTGGAGACCATAGGCCAGACCTTACACATTTTTCAGCAAGGTGTGAATCCCAGCTTGAAGGAGAGGACCCTCTTCCCATGTGTTCCCTCCCTGGATAATCTCCTGCCTTAGAATTCTCTGTACAGTTCTCTTAGTGTGTCTCCACTGCTAAGGTAATAATTTTTAAAATTAAATTTTCCTTATTCAAATTACTGTGTGGTTTCCGTACTCTGGTTGAACCTTGACAGATATGTTAGATGTTTGTAGTGTTTCACAGTTTTGGGCTGTTATGAATAAAGCTGCCACGAACATTTTTGTCTTTGGGTGGACATATGCGGTCATTTTTCCTGATAAACACCTAGAAGAGGAATTGCTGGGTCATGCGGTAAGTGTATAAGAAATTTAAAAGAAATGGCCAAACCGTTTTCCAAAGTGGTTGTACCATTTTATATTTCCAGCAAAAATGCTGCTCACATCCATGTCAGCACTTCATATTGCCAGTCTTTAATTTGAGCCATTCTAGTGGGTATGCAGCTCCCTGACAAATAATGGTGATGAGTGGGTTTTTTTTAATGTTTATTTATTTTTGAGAGAGAGAGAGAGAAAGAGAGAGAGAGAGAGAGAGAGCGAGTGGTGGAAGAGGGGCAGAGAGAGAAGGAGGCACAGAATCCAAAGCAGTCTCTAGGCTCTGAGCTGTCCACACAGAGCCCAATGTGGGGCTTGAACTCACAAACCGTGAGATCATGACCTGAGCCAAAGTCGGTCACTTAACCGATGGGTGAGCCACCCAGGCACCCCTTTTTAATTTTTTTCAATGTTTATTTATTTTTGAGAGAGAGATAGAGTATGAGCAGGGGAGGGGCAGACAGAGAGGGAGACACAGAATGTGAAGCAGGCTCCAGGCTCTGAGATGTCAGCACAGAGCCTGACATGGGGCTTGAACTCACGAACCGCAAGATCATGACCTGAGCTGAAGTTGGCTGCTTAACTGACTGAGCCACCCAAGCACCCAGATGATGAGTGTCTTTTTATGTGCCAATTGGCAATTTGTATATCTTCTTTTGTGACACATTTGTTCTGACCTTTTGCCTGTTTTTACTTTGGTTCTCTTATGAAATTATCATTTTATTAGGAGCCTTAATGGTGTCTTTCAAAGAGATTTTAGTTTTGATGAAATCCAATTTATATTTCAGGGTTAGTAGAAATTCTTAGAATTTTATGTTCTAAGAAACCACTGCCTACCATAAAGTAGGCAATACACCTATGCCAATACACCAATACACTCACTGTTACTTTATCGTAAGTCTTAGTCAGGTAACATAACTCTTCCAACTTTGTTCTTCTTTTTTCAAATTGCTTTAGCTATTCAAGGTCTTTTGCATTTCCAAATAAATTTTAGTAGCAGTATGTCAGTTTCTTCAAAAAGCCTGTTGAGACTTTTACTGAAAGTGCAATGAATCTGGTGATAAATGTGGGGAGAACTGACATCTTCATAATTCTTGTGCCTTTCAATCCATGAACATGGTATGACTTACTCTCCATATAGTCTTTAATTTCCCTCACACCACACATCTCTGACCATTCCTCTGCAATCATATCTCACTTTGATGACAGCTGGGAAAATTTTTCCACTTTTAAAGACCCAAGTGGTTAGATTGGGCCCACCCAGTTAATCCAAAGAGCAGAATTGGAAAAGAAATGAAAGGCAGAATGCTGGGAAGCACTAGGGCTCATATAGTGAGCCTGGTCTCATGACCCTTCCTGCAAGAGAGTGTGCCCCCTGGAACTGCAAGGTCACGGGCTGGAGCCAAGACAGTGGTCACGCTGGAGGACCCTTGGGGTGGAGGATGCCAGCCTTGCCCCTGGCAAGCATATGACATTGGGACACTTCCTTTATCCATCTCCCGTACCCACAGACCCAGCCCTAGGAGGAACTGCCCAAAAGTGACTAAATGTTAACATATCTTTCTGTCCCTTCCTGACAGGGAGGGGAAGGGGTGCTCCAGGGGTCAATGATGCTGTAGTTCACAGTGTGGAGGTCAACTGCTATGTTTACTGCTGGTATCGAGTATGGCTGAAATAAACAAGACTGTCCCCACCATATGCCTGAACAGAGCTCCTGGACCTGAGAGCTCAGAAAGAAACGTATGAGGGGTCAAAAGCAGTGGTTGTAGCTCCATCTTACCTCCCCTCTATTTGACTCTGGGCATCCCTTGTGGAGTCTGTGGGGACAGAAGGCTTTGAGGGCCTGTAAGCAGGAACCCTGGGAGATAGCCAGGAAGCCATCTGGCCCAGTCCCATTCCACAGCCCACAGACATCCCTGTGGCAACAGAGTTCCCGCACAGGACTCAGAGACCCAGGTCGAGGTTTCGGGCCCTTTCCTGAGACGTACTGCCCTCTCCTGTCTCTCAGCCTTCACATCCTCCTCCTCATTTTAGTCACCTGGAACCCTGTTTCCTCTCTCCTAGAATGAAGAACCATCTTCAGAAAGCAACACACGAAACCATTTTCAAACTGACTTTAATTTTTTTTTTTTTTTTTTGCTGCCCAAATATTGTACATGCAGAAGCCATGTGAAGAATTTTTCTCCTCAAGGGAATTGGCAAGAATGTTGGACGAAACAGCCGGCAGTCCTCCCAGCCGTCCACCTGCCACCTAGGAGCCACAGCAAGTTTGGGAAGATGCTGCACATAGAAAATGTATAGAGCGCAGATATAAAAGGCTAATTGCTTCTTATCTAAACAGTGTGCTTGTCAGTCCCTATCAGCTATCTCTTTCTTTGCAGGATGCATTTGGAAATTCTAAAAAAGGGGTTCCTGCCTCCTGTGAATTTACATTCTAAAGGAGTGGATGGAATAATCAGGCCAACTCTTCCTAAGGAAGCAGCCACTCTGCCTGTGGAGATGGTGTCTGGTGAGAGATTCTGGAGAGAGGGGCGGTTTTAAGAAGCAAAATACTTGGACGGGAAGTTAAGTGCCCTCTCTCCTCCCGTCAGAGACCATTGCCTTCAGCATCCTCAGGGTTCAACTCTCCCGCGGATGTCATTCTAGAAGCAGAAATGGGGACTGACCCGGTCTCATCTGCTGGTGGGGACACTGACCTGCGCAGGGTGCAGCGGAGGTTGTGACGTCACATCAGCACCGTGAAAATTGTCCATTGTAGACAACCCTTAATTATTTCTCATCATTATGCAAGAAGAAAAGAGGGAGAAGAAACCACAAAGAGGTGGGAGCAGAGTCTGTTAGAATTCCCAGAGTTCTTGTCAGAAGCAGCCTCTGGGCATGGACGGATGAGGACCTGCACCCAGGTGGGGCACCAGGGGCTGGAAGATTCCAGCCCATGGAACCAGGTGCACCAGGCTCCAAACCCTCCTCAGCTCCAGATCAGACTTTTAAAACCTGGGAGGAACCATGGAGCAACTAGCAAATGCTCTGATTTTGCGGATGAGGAAGCCGAGGCCCAGAAAAGTGAGGAGTCTTGCACAGGGTCACAGTTTTGGACAAAACTGTATATAACAGCCTTTGCATCCCTGGAGCCAGCTGTCCAGGCCATTGACCCGCAGGGCGGATGCTCTGTTGCCCATGGATTCCCAGGGCCCATCTCTGTTAGCCAAACTCTCTGGGCCCCAGTCCCACAGACCCTTCCTGACAATGGGGTGAACTCCTGGAGGGTGGAGGCGGGCAAGACCCCTGGCCTTACTGGCTAAGTTTCCAACTAGAGCCCTGGAATGTTTTCCCCAAGTAGTAACACACTTTTCAACAAGCACTTGCCCCGAAGCTAGTCTAGGCCCCCGACAGAGTTCAGTTTCTCTTACTGGTGTGGTTTTCCTCACAGGCACGGCCATGCTGGGCCCACAAAAGCCCGAGCTCAGGGTTGGGGAAGGGGGGGGGGGAGAAGGAGTTGCTTTGCTACATGGAAAGATTAAGCCCTTTGTCAGAGAACAAGGTCCCACCATCAGGCACGCCAACCCCCGCTCTGCATGGGTGCGGGCCCACCGGCAGAGTCGGTGCCCGGGGAGACCGAGTCGCTCTCTTTGGCATCACCGACATTGCTCTGAGATGCTCAGGCACTCTCAAAAGAACCTTTTCCCAGCCAGACCAGGCCAACCCAGCCGCCATCAGGCCTCACCTGATTGGGCAGGACCCACCCCCCTGTCTTCAATCGTGAGTGTTTGGTTTTGCCCCGTCCTCTTCTGACCTGAGTGAAAAGCAGACTTGAGGGAGAAGGCAGGGGAGTCTTCACGCCCTTCTCCTCCCTCTTCGTTCAGTGAGAGAGAAGCCAGTACAGGAAGCAGCATTTTAAAGAACCTCTTTACAGGTCAGGATAGTGGAGAAAACGCCGAGGAGAAGGGAGATCGAGGGAGGAGTCGGCAGGGAGGCAGTCCTCTTCTTCTCCTTCTCCTTGGAGATGCCGCGGAAATGCTTGCTGGACATCCTGGCCCCGAATGGTGCACGTCTCCCTGCGCCCAGACGGAGGGCAACGCGTCTACATCGTCAAGCAAAGGCAGCCATGTCTTGCACAGAGTTTGCACAGTGCAGGAAGCAATCAGAGAAACAGAAGAGCAGCCTTGCTGAAGCTCTGCTGCTTTCTGGGCCGAGGAAGAGAGGGAACGGGAAGCATTAGGAGGCCGGGAGGGGGGGGGCTGGGAGGGTGGGACAGGAGCTCAGCATCTCCTGGGCAGCAGGGTGCGGAGCAAGAGCCCTGGTCGTGGGTCAGGGCTCCTGGTAACGCAGTCTAAGATTGTGCTACATTTCATTTCCAAAGACGGACCCTTGGAGGTCTAGTGTCTTTAAGGGGGGGGAGGGGGGAAGGAGCCTGCTCTCCTGGAAGCTGGCAGTAAAGAAGGGCTCAGGCATGCTGGCCCTGGCAGGCGTCATGCCCCTGGGACAACCGGCGATCCCACAAGCGATGGGCTACACAGGTGCCCTCTCTCTGGAGACCCGGGGCTCTGCCTCACCCCTCTGGAACACTGGCATGCCCCAGAGCACCTCCTAAGCCCTCCACTCCTTCCCTAGGAGAATTGGGAGGTGGAAGAGACTGGATGGGGAGTCGTTTTGGAGATGGTTCTTCCCTGAAGGATCAAATCCCCCTAGTCAAACCTAGAGTTGGCCCCCATTTACTGGAGGCTGATTCATACCAAAGGCCCTCAGACCTTCCTGTAGGGAAGGAGTCTAAGAAGGAAGTAGGACACACTGAACAGAGCAGAAACGTGAAGACAGCTGCTCTGAATCATCTGTCACGGTTCCTGCCCACAGCCCGGCAATGCTGCAGGGCCACCCCCGTCTCTGCCACCATCCTCCGCGAATCCTGCCTGAGCAGAGGAAGGGGAATGACACAGAACCCCGTCCTGTACTCAGCTCTGGGTTTCACCTGGGGTGAGCAGGACTTCAGAGCCAGGAGGCTGCGCCTGGCAAAGAGCAGGGCCCAGCTTGGGGAGAACTCTGGAGGAGACGCTTCCTTCCTTCCCCACCACCCCCTCCTCAAAGATGCTGCCCTCCCAGGGAAGGCCAGGAGTCTTGCGCATGCTCCTTCCTCTCCTGGGACACACTAGCTCCCAAACGGCTTCTCAGAAGGATCCAGGAGGATGAGAAACAGACCCTTAAACCCAGCCATTCACCATCACACACGCATCAGCCTCACGTGACCTCACCATCATGGGGGTGGGGGAGGATCCAGTGGGGATTAGTAACTTATTTGGTGCAAAGGGTTAAAAAGGATAATTCCCTAAGGTCAACCTAGGGAGAATTACTTCCCACTAGAGAGATGGGAGAGTGAGTAGCCCAGTCCTTGGGCAGTTTTGGCAGCTAGGGATGTAGGCAGTTCAGCCCACGTCACCACACGTCGGGCCCCATCTCTGGCTAGAAGTTCCGTGGTGCTAACCAACCTTCCCCCAGAGGTGAGGGCACTGTGGCCGGCAGCCACCCAGAGGCCGTCACTCTGCGGGCAGCCCTCCACCTTCTCTGTCTTCCTGGGCCCCTAGAGGAATGAGGGTGATACCCCTCATTGATATCCCCATTCCCTGGGGATGACTGTGTGGTCTGGGTATCACCACTCAGTGCTACATCAGCAAATGCCTACACTATCCTATGAATCACTATGAATCCCACCATTCCAAAAGTGTAGAATATGTCCACACCATCCTGAGGGAGACCCCCCTAAAGATGAACACATCACAGACAAAACATAAAAACACCCTTTTGTGAGTGAGTTTCCTCCATCTCTCCACCCTAGGGTCAAAGAGTACAGAGCCCTTCACCTTATTTTTAGAAACATGAGAAATACATCCATTACCCAGTCCCGACAACAGGAGAGAATTTCTGCCTAAAGAGAAAACTCAACCCAGCTGCCTCCTCCCTCACTCTACTCCCACAACAGTCCTCATCTGTGATCAGATAAGAATGGGGGCTCCAGCAGGAGCCAGGAGTCCATGCGGTTCATTTCTTACAGCCCTTACCCTCTTTCTGTCTGTGGGCAGGGACGATGGGGCTTTCCTGGGAGAGAGGTTACCAGGCTCTGGCTTTAACCTGATGTGGGGTCCTGCCAGGAAAGGAGGCCCTTTGGGTGGAGATGCTTCTATCTCCAGGGAGCCTCCCCTCCACCTGCCCTCAGAATCCACCTCTCTGCCCATCCATCCAGCTTTGGTTACACATGGAGCCCAAGCACTCAGGCGCAGAGACCTGTCCACTGCTCGGCTGGGTAGCTCCCCTCCACCTCGAGTATGTGGGTCCGAGTCATTGCAGCACATGGGGCTGACTGCTGGGGAAGAGGCAGAGGGATGGTCTTCTCCATACCTTGACCCCCCTCCTGCCACCTCTTTCCTCCCCACCAGACATGGACCCAAGGGCTACCGTCTCCACCCGCTGGGCAACCTCTAGCCTTCTGCCCTAGACCTGAG
Source organism: Cryptoprocta ferox (assembly GCA_028646485.1). Lineage (NCBI taxonomy): Eukaryota > Metazoa > Chordata > Mammalia > Carnivora > Eupleridae > Cryptoprocta > Cryptoprocta ferox. The sequence continues at coordinate 71,391,694 of CM053570.1, read as the reverse complement.
GAGGAAGAGGACAGATTTGGGCATTTCCGAGCAGACATCTCACAGGGCCAGTCCAGGTCCTGGTCCCCGCCCACAGGGCCCAGCTGTCAGATGAAGTCAGGATTTTTGAGTGGCTTTGGAAAGGTCCCACCAGACAAGGGTAGAAAGAAAGCAGAGGCAGGTGAGGCACCTAGGACAGGACAGGCCACTCTCCAGAGGACAGCTGCGGAGTGCAAGGAGGCAGGGAGGCAGAGAGGGGAAAGTATTGCTTGTACAGAGCTGGTGACCGTGACAGTCTAGCTGAGTCCAGGGCCAGGCTGTCCATGGGGCCAGAAGGCTGGAGCCCAAGTGAGTCTGAGCTCCCACACAGGGACCCTGGTCTGGAAATAAGCAAACAAAGAGAGACCCAAATGATCAACCTCATGCAGCTAATCCCCAAAGGTCAGACAGGATACTCAACGGGGGCACAGAGCAGGTCAACCCCAACATTCCTCATTCCAGTAAGCAGCCCCACCCTCAGCATCTCCTCCACAAGCCAGGCCTGCCCCAGGATGATACCAGAGGGGGACAGGGCCACCCCCAGGGCCTGGAGAGGACACAGGTGCCTCCAGGGACCATCTGCTGTGGCAGATAACATCCCCCTTCTGAGGCCAGCCTCCTGGATGTCAAGACCCTCCATGTCCACACCTCCTGGGATCCACTGGGAGAGCTCCTTTGGCATGTCGGAAGTGAGGAGGTTTGGAGGAAGACAGGAGGTGAAGGACGATACTAAGGGAGGTGCCGGCACTTCCCTCTAAGGGGCCTGGCCAGCAACCCTGGGAACTAAGACTTCCTAGCGTCTCACCTATAGGAAGGAGGTGGCTCCGGGCCGAGGGAGAAGATGATCTCCAAGGCCTTCGCTCCCGGGCATCCTCTGCTCCCCAGGCCCCTGGCCAGGGCCCTAGATGAGCATGCTACATGCCACAGATGCATTCAGTGGGAAGAGCTGCTAGGGTGCTCAGGTGGGGAGGAGGGTGTCAGTCCCCGAGGGGCCTTGGGGTGGCCAGCTGCAGTGGTTGCTACATTCCTCAAAAAAGAGCAGTGGTGCTGGGAGAAGCCAAGGTGGAACAACGGACAAGACAAAAAACTAAGCAGGGACCGCCAAGAGGCGGCCCTGGTGGGGGCATGTGGGCTCTGCCCCGGGGCACAGGGCTGGGCAGGATGGATCGGTGGCCGCGGCCCCCACTTTCACCCTTGGACTTGGGGGGATTGGTGCCCACACAACACTCCTTTGGGTTTCTTTTCGACACGACACAGAGAGATTGGACTGTGGCCCATGTAGTCACCAAGACTGACTGTACCCAGACAAACGAACAGATGTGACGTGGTCACACACAGACACAGACACAGACACACACACACACACGCACGCAAACGCACGCACACACTACAGTCTCCACTGCCAGATGGGACGGGCCCAGTTGCCAACAGGCATGCAGCAGGGCAAGGGGGCCAGAAAGACACGAAGACTATGTACAGGGGAGGGGAGGCCATCAGGCACCCCTTCCCACACTACATCCTGGCCTCTTCCTGAGGTCCTTAGGAGCATGAGGGGCTGGTGGCACTCTCCAGGGAGGACTGGGACAGGCGCCTGGTGAGGGATCCAAGTGTAGAGTCCGCCACCGAGGACGTGGGGAAGAGTTTGTACCAGCCGGCAACCGCGGCACTCAGGTCCAGCTCATCCAGCATGATCTGGGCCATGCCCATGAAACATTTGTGGTCCATGCGGCCGTAGTCTCCCCAGACGATCACCTGCCGGAGGGGAGGTTGGGGTGGGTGGTGAGACAGAGGCACTGAGCCAACTACCCGACGCCAGGGCTCCGGGGTGGGCCCAGGAACCTGCAAGTTTTGCCAGAGCACAGATGAGACAGAGAGAGCTGGAACGAAAACTGATCTGGCGCAAGAGCTTACTGGGCGCTTAAAATGCTCCACAGGCTCGATCCTACAGACTTATATCTATTATCTCAATTGTTACAACCATCTAGGTAAAGGTGTTGTGTATAATTATTTTGACAAAGAGAACACTAGAGCTCAGAGACGTTAATTAACTACCCCCAAAATACACTGTAAGCATATCAGCAGAGCTGGGATTGGAACCTGGGTCTGACTTCCAGAGCCTCCCAGCATCCCAGATGACAGCCTTGCCCAGAAAGGAGCGGACTGAGACTCCAGGACCTGAATCATAGCTCCCAGTCTACTGCTGGTTCATGGGGGAGCTTGGGGAGACCCCTCCCCCTCACAGGACCTCAGTGTTCCCATCCATAAAACTGGAAGAAGGGACTAGATGAGCTCAGTGATTTTCACACTTGTATGTTTATTGGGGGATCCTTTTTTCAAAATGGAATCCCGATGTGTGTGTGTGTGTGTGTGTGTGTGTGTGTGTATGTGTATGAAAACAGACATCCAAGATCACCCCTTCCCCCACAGAACCCTAGAGTTTCAGTCTTTGCCATTTGCAACTCTGAGGGCCATTGCCACACAACCACCTCAGCCCAGAGGAACAGCCCTAGGTGAGCAGCTGCACAGCCCAGACCGTCCCTGGCTCAGGCCTCTCCTCTGCTGACCATGTGGCCTCAGGCAAGGCCAACGGCCACAACCACCACTGCTAACACCTAGAGCGTAGCTCTCTGTGTGCCAGGCACTATGTGAGGTCCTCCACGTGCACCTCTCATTTGCTCTTCACAACATGCCACCCGCAGACAGTGATGGAGCTAGGACTTGAACCCAGGACTGAACCCAGGGCCCAGCCCCACTGTGATCTATGCCCACTTAACCTCTTGAGCACCTCAGGTGCCTCATCTGGGGCTGGGGGTGATGATCCCTCCCTCCCAGTGCTGTTGCTGAGGGCACTGCACTCTCCTGCAGTTGGGGTGAAGTCACCTTGGCCCGGGTCGCCTTGGCTGTGCAAGTCACCAGCTGATACCTCACATGAGTCACTTCAGCTTTCTGAGAAGGTAAGATGGGGAGCATCATACCTACTTCCCAGGACCATCTCGAGCATGAAAGGAAGTCAGGACTGGAAAGCACTTAACACAGAGCCTAGCATGGAGCTGATATGCAATAAACATTAGCACTGGCTGGAAAGAGAAGGCGGGCTGGTCACACCCTGCTCCCACCTACCAGCTGGGCAACCTGGGGGACAGTGGAGTCATCCCCCTGAACTCTGAATTCCTTTCCTTATGAATCCACCAGGGGCAATAACACCTCCCTGGGCTGTGAAAACAAATGTGTAAGGCGCATTAATGCACCTGGTACAGCACCCGGCACTGGACACATCGTACGTGAAAGAGATTTTAAATGACAACTTGCAGTTCTTGAGAACTGCCCTGTCATACTCACCTGCAGCACCTTGCCCTGGGGCCCCTCGTCAAAGAGTAGAGCCTGCTGGTACAGGGGGTCACAGGTCTTCTTGGCGACCTTTGTCTTCTTTTTGGCCAAGCAGGCTCCATTCTCAAGCAGGTAAACCTTGATATAGGTGGCTGCGGGGCGGGAGAGAACATGATGGGAAGGGTCCAGGAGAGAACACTATGCTCTGCTCCACCCCCCAACATCCAGCTGGTCCTGGAGGTGAGCAAGGTGAGTGGGATGAGCTGACCAGTGGACAGCAGTAGAAAAGATGGACTCAAACACTGACTCGTCCGTCCTCCCCACCCCATCCCCAACCCTGTTCACTGGCCTTCCAGTCAAGCCAAGAGTTGAGAATACTACTCTAGGCCAAGGGGCAGCTGAGGATGTGCTAGACCCAGAGCTCAGTTGTGTACCCTTCCCTGGCAGCACCCCAGACCTAAAACCCCTCTCCCTGCTGCTCTGCCTTACCTGGGAGGGATTTGGAGCCTGGTTTGGGGGTCAGGCCCCGGGCCTCAATCACTTCCACCTCCAGCTGGCCACTCCGGTCCACGATGGCAATGTGCACATCCCCTGCAAGGGAGAAGAGGGACAGTCGAGGCAGAGGCAGACCCAGGGGCAGGCCAGCCAGCTGCTGTACAGAATGCCATCTGCAGAGGACGCTACAGCACTGGAAAGGGCACAATATGCAAAAAATTGCATATGCCAGGATTGCCTTTGGAAGGCCACCTGAGAGCAGCTCTGAAATACTTTGATAGGCCCCCAGGGGAGAGAGGCAGGGGCATGGCCCTCAATGGGCATGCTTGAGTAACAACAAATGGCTGCCAATTCCCAGGTAAGTCTGGTTTCCTGGGGAGGCTTCTGTCTTACTGAACAGAACAGCAAGTTTGGGGACAGAACTTCCTGTGTCAGGAAGAAATCAAGGGAGGCTGTGGGCTTAGTGGCTTTGTTTTTTTGTTTTTTGTTTTTAACATTTATGAGAGTCAGAGAGCGAGCGTGAGTGGGGGAGGGGCAGAAAGAGAAGGAGACAGAGAATCGAAAGCAGGCTCCAGGCTCTGAGATGTCCACACAGAGCCCAACGTGGGGCTCGAACTCACAAATTGTGAGACATGACCTGAGCCAAAGTTGGACACTTAACTGACTGAGCCACCCAGGAGCCCTGTAGCGGCTCTTCTTTGCCTTCTACACAGCAGCCCTCTGCCACTCCCCTAAATCTATTGTCTCAAACAAATATTGACAAAATATCAGTTTGAAGAGATGCCGAGATGGGAGCCTGTGTGGGACAGGAGGCACTGCCTGGGAGCCAGGGCCTGTTCGTCCCCTCGCCAAAGGAGAGAGGGAAGGCCGGCTTTCCAGGGAGCAGAGAGCTGAGAACTCCTCACTCTTCTCCCACAAACGATTATCTCGCTGAGGCAAGTTCTGTGTGAAGTCATGTCAGTTATTTCTAGAACTCTTGTTCAACACCAGTTAGCAGGATTTGAAATTATGCATTAGTCACTTGGAGCGTCCTTCAGAGGAGTGCGGAATCATAAGCCTGATGCAGAAAAATTAAAATGGGCCAGACTTTGGGTTCGCCACCCATTTTAGATACGCTGAGCTATCGTGCAATTGTTTGTATTTGCATACTTGGGAAGATGGGGATTTATTACTTTCAGGAAACATCCTGGAAGTCATCGTCCTCCCTCTAGCTTTCCCCTCCCTGGGGGAGTGGGAAGGGGGAGGTCTCACTGTAACATTCCTAACAGGATGAACAAACGCAAGCCTGTCCTTCCCACTTCTAGACACCAGGGGGCACCACACACAAATGTTCTAGGCTGTGATGGTGCAAAAGCCTTGTGGAGGTGGCTGGCTCCTCTCACTGCCTCCCAGCCCCTGCTGGGCCTAGGGCTGGGAAAAGCAGATTCCCCAGGCCCTTAAGAGCCTGTAAGCAAGGGCTGGGAATTAGTTAAATCTTACCCAAGAGCCAGAGGAGAGCTGATGCTCACCGTCTGAGGGTCCCCGTGGACCCCTCTTCCAGCAGACAAAGGCTCCTGTGTAAGCACATTAGAGCAAGACAGGGCAGTATGGTGGGATAGAAACCCAGCTCCACAGTTTGGTTTTCAGGAGAGCACTGTCTGAGCCCAGCTCTCTCATGGGCTGTGAGGTCACTTTGAACCTCAACACTTTGGACATGTGAGGTCAACATTTGAACACTGTTCCAATGAAGACTGAGTCCAGATGTCCGGGTCAGACTCCTAGGTAGGACTGATGGGGAAGCTAGTTCCTGGGAGGAGCTGCTTAAAGCCAACACAGTATCTAAGAGATGGAAAGAGGGAGGGAGGGAGCCCAAAGTGCAGCTAAAAGGATCAAGTGTAGACTCCAGGAAATAGGTCCTAGCTGCAATGAAGGGAGATGAAAAAATTACTTAAAAGGCTGTTAGGTGTCAGGCATTGTTAAGGAACAAGTCAAAGAAGACACATCTTTTAAGGAGTAAATGAAATACTTCATTAAAAGCACCGAATAGGAACTCAATGAATTGTCGTTAAATTGCAGAACGAAGGCAGGTATTACTACTCCCATTTTACGGATGAGGAAATGGAGGCTCAAAGAAGGGAAGTGACATGGCCAAGGTCACGCAGAGCATCAGTGGTAGAATGGACTTGGTGAACATCAATCCTGTGATGATTTTTGTTCACCATTTTCCGCCCAGCACTTAGCACCACCAGGCGTGTAGCAGGCAGTGGGAGAGTAGGCGGGTGTGTGGTGAAGTAAGGGCAGGCATGTGCTGTAAAGCTGTTGCAGGGCAGCCAGCAGAGCAAGGCTGGACCCCCTGTCCTCTCTGATGAGAGACAGACTGAGGAGTGCCAGGCTAGGCACAAAAGGCTGAGTGAGGGCTCCTCTCTGCAGCTCATAACACAACACACAAGGCCCCCACCGAGCTCACCCCTTCCGCCCTACTTGCTCTGCCCTCAAGGAGACTCACCCATTGGTGGTGTCGCCAATGTCTGTCGCCCCACAATCTGGGCTGGTCCCAGCCCATCCAGGAAATCACTAAACTGGCTTTCAGCCCCGAGCCGGGTGGTGGGGAAAATGAACCTGGAGGAAGAGGCAGAGGAGTATGAAGTGGTCTGGATGGTGAGATGCAGTGGCTCTGCCCCCAAGGATACTAGGCTGTGCCCCTCTGTGCCTCAGTTTCCCCCCTCTACACAGTACAAGAGCACTACTTTAGCTGGGGACAGACAGAACTGCTCATCTCTGTGCATTAAAGAAAAATACTTTGATGTCTCTTGAGAAATAATAAACATCATAATGTTATTCAATCCTCAAGCACCAGGATTTCTAAGATAACTCTTAAAAGGCAGGGCTTTCTGGACACCTGTGTCCTCCCCAGGGGATATGAATGCCAAGAACCAGAAACATAGGCCAGAAATTTCAGTGCCTGGAGCAAGTTCCAAGAACTGAGGTTTAGTTGACCATATGCTTGAAATCCAAGTCAATAATCTGAGGTGGTGCCCAAAACAGCAGCCGAGACCAAAATAACACAATTACAGAGTTGAGATAAAAGGCGAGTGATGGTGGGTGGTCCCTGGTCGTGGGGGCCTGGAAATAGTAACAAGCAAAACTGACAGTGATTGAAAGTTGGCCAGATGCCAGCAGCACGCTGAATGCTCAGCATACATCGTATCATTTCATCCTTAAAGCGATTTCCTTGCTTGAAGGGCTATTATTCAGTTTTACAGATGGGAAAACAGAGGCTCCAAGAGGTAAGAGACTTGCCTTGACTTCAAAGCAGAGAGGATGCCCAACTCATAGGGTTACAGTGGGGATTAGGGCAGAAGATGTATGAAAACAGGAAACGATAAAACGGTAGTTATTACATTGCTGCCACTAACATCAAGGGGAAGTGCTACTTGTTCATGGCCTAAAGCCTAGATGTCCTGGAGGTGGCCAGCAGAGAAAGGACTGATAACGGAGGGCTGACCCCAGCCTTCTCAGGGGCTACAAAGGACCAAAGTTCTAAGGCCTCCTAGCATAGCCTCGGTTCCTGGCCTGAGAGATCAGATTGTCCCAGAATGACTCCCTGTTAGAAAGTTTGGCCTTGAGTCCCCCTTGGCCAGTGACAGGCAGGGAGAAAGACACATTGCATATGCTTGTTGAAGAGGGCCTGTATCTCCCCGGCTAGGCTGGGCTCCACTTCCTGGGAAGGGGCTTCGAGGCCCACCCACTCTGACTGGCTAGCCAGCAATAGCCTCATGCCGAATTCTGGGGAAAATGGGATCTGCGAAGGTTACATAAAGTAACAGACTCTCAAGGTCACAGAATTACAGGGAGTGGAGAGGTTGTGAACAAAGGTTATAGAGTCCAATGGCCTTAATTCAAATCCTGACCCCACCACCACTGAATAGCTGTGACCTGGGGTAAATACCTCACCCTCCTCCCGTGCCTCAGTCTCTCCACCCGTCAAATGGAGATAACGGTACCAACATCCCTTAGTGGTGGTGGTGTGTTAAATAAGATACTATTTTTGCTCTGATAGTGGCTGGTAGATCCCAGAGTAGGAGGCACTCACTCGATGCCCTCCATACGTAAGATGCAATAAATGTCACTGGCCATTTGCATTCATGGAAATGGGCACAGTAGTGACACATGAGATCACAGAATCCTAAGTAATAGAACCATAGGGTCCTAAGGTCAATGGGCCTTGATGAAGCCAAACCAGAAAATCTTAGTCATACAACCAGTTGCATAGATTTAGGAGAGACCAAGGAAATATCTAACCCAGTGACTTTCAAATTTTTAACTGTAATCCCCATGCGAAGGGAGAAATACATTTAATACCACAGACCTCTGTGCATCCGTATATTAAAAAACCAAAACAAAAGTTCCCAAGGTAATTCATCCTCACTCCACAGGATACGTTTGAATTGTCCATTTCTTCTTCTAATGTTGGTTCTGACCCACTAAACTGATTTTACGTCCTGCCTGAATCACCACCCACAGTTTGAAAAACACTGATCTAGTCCAACCGCCTCCTCTAGGCTCCAAGGACGACCACTTGCAAGAACTCCATTCATCTGAGCCATAACAATGGTTTCAGATAGAGAAGAATTTTAGGACCACGTTTTCCTTTCAAGCCCTTTCCTCTGGAGCAGGGCAGTGTGTGGGTGCTGGGACGTGGGGGGTGGGAATGAAACGTACAGATGGGATACACTGCCCTGGGGCTGCTGGGGGGACGAGTATTCGGAGGGGAAGCAGCAGCCTGGAGCAAGAGGAAGACTGGGGCCCAGGCGGCGGATGCCCAGGGGAGGGAGGGACCAGAGGAACTGGGACATCCGGACTGGAAATCCAGCAGGAAGATGTCCGGCCCTGCCCCTGGAGGGTGCAGGAGGGTGGGGTAGGGACCACAGTGGGCGTGGGCTGCACGCACGTGCCCTCGGAGCTGTTGCTGTTGGTGCTCCCGTCGGTAGACTCGCGGCTGCCCTGGCGTGTGACCCGATTCCGCATTTCCACGGCGATGCCTGTCTCCGTGCTCCGTCGGATGTTGCTGCGCAGCTTCTTGGTGGCCCCTTCTGTGACCCCCGAAAGCACGGAAAGGGAACAAGATCAGATCGGTGAAGAGGCTTCTGAGAGAGTGCTGCCAAAGTCACCTCCTGGGAGGGGGCGGGATGGGCAGGGCTCTGACTGGAGGCAGAGGCACTGCTGAGCTGGGGCTGCAGGGTGGGGCACCAAGTGGAGACCAGCCCTGCAGCCCTCTTGGCCTCATCCCTGCCAGTCTCCCTGATGGCCACCCTCCCAACTCAATTCCAGCCTTTGCCCCAAATGGCTTTCTCTTCTGGAAAGTTTGCTTTCTCTGGCATTCCCAGATTTGCTTTCCCTCCTCCAGGTACCCTCATGAACCTACCACACCAGGACCTCACAATCCACCTCTGTGATTCCTTCACAGAACTAATAAAAAAAAAACCCACGTGAAGCTTAGCCACTCTCAAATTAACCCACATTCTCAATGCAGGTCTGAATGTGGAGAGGGATGCATATGGTGGGCTGGAGAGGCCATTAAGGAAGCAAGACTGACAGGGACCACTAGGTTGGCCTGAATTGACCTTGGCTCTGAGAGAGAGGTCTGCAGAAGAACACCAGAAGCCAGGCGGTGAGAGCTTACTCTGCGTCTCTGTACCTCTTGTTTGGAGGGCCCTCTACCCTCACCCCAGCCCCCTTCTTGAGCCTTGCAGGGAACATGGGGCACTTTGCCTCTCCTAGCAGCGCACCATCCTGCCTAGGTTTCCATGGCAACCTCCTCAGCATTGCAGTCAGGGACCTCTAGACACCCTCTCCTCCTGGGGGTGGGGGGAGCAGGAGACGGGTGGAAGGTTTGCAGGGCTTTCCCCTGCTGGAGCTTTGCTGCCTAAGGAGATTCATAGGGAGGAAGAGGCACTCAGATAAGGACTCTACCAAAGGAGCCATTTGCTGTCACTTATTAGAGGCCTGGGCAAATTAAGAGTGGAGTTGCCGACAGGGATGGGGAGGCTGGGAGTGGGGCCAGCAACTCGGCCTCCAAAAGCAGTGGGGAGGGGGGGTTGGCTATGCTGGCAACCCCCTCTCCTGGTCACACCCAATGGTAGGTTGGGGAGAGGATGTTCAAAACACCAGCCTACAAAAAGGGGAAATTTATTCCTTCTGCTTTGTCCTACTTACCTTCAGGAAGTCCCACTGGGAGAAGAATGGCTGAGAGGGCCGGCATTACTAGCAGATGGGATGGGGGTCCTGGGAGTATGGAGGGGCTGGTGGTGAGGAGGAATGTCTTCTCTGAAACTATCCCAGCTTCTGGGATATTGGAATAGCTACTATCCATGAGTCAATGATACCACTGATATGACTGCCTGACTGCCTGCCTCTCTCTCTCTCTCTCTCTCTCTCTCTCACACACACACACACACACACACACACACACACAGTCACTTTAGCTCATAAGTATTTCTTTCACACAGACATAAGCAGATATGCACGAGTGCTAATGATCACATGTATGAATACAATGACCTCACATACCAGGTCATGTATGTTCATATAATGGGCACACAGTCACAAATGGTCCTACCAGGTCTTAGTCATACATACACATGACATACTCTGCCACACACATGTGACCTTCATGCCCTAACACTTGGAGTTGAACCCATCCACTCAATCATACACATAGATACAATCTCATAAATGGTATGTGACCTACCACACACAGAGGGCAATAATGGTGGGTGTAGGGGACTCATACAGTCCCTGGCTCCTAACTGCCACATTTCCTCTAACCCAGTTAGGAGACAGAGGGTCTGTGGGAGCTGCACTTTGCCCTCCCTTCTCATATCCCCCCCAACAACACACACCCTGAGCTGAAGCCAGAGCCTCACCACCCCATGGCCCCAATCCCCCCTCTTCTAGAGCTTGGGAAAGCTTTGACTCACTTGGGAGAAAATTTACCTTCTTTGACCTACCCAACACACTAAGAGCCCCTGGGTAGGTGTGTCACAGAATCCTGAAGTATTGGAGACACCTTGCTGACCTCCCACTGCCATTTCATAGATGGGGAGCCCAAGGTCCACGTGCTCATAGGGCTGGGGCCAGACCCCAGGCCCACATTCTCCTAGTCTACTGATAGTCTACTTTTCACCCTCTCCATCAACTCCAATTGATTTGAGAGGTGATTCAGCAGAGATTAAGTTCCATGTCTTCTGGGTGGGGAGAAAGTTCTTGCAACATCAGAGAAAATTCCTCTACTGGTTTGATACTTGTCCAGTCTGAATTCTGTTGATCTGGGAAGAAACTTTACATAACCTCTCTCTCTCTAGAGAACTGGGCCAAGTTGCTTGCAATAGTTCTGTGGTCCCTGGAGACTGAAAGACTCATGGAACCATCCCATCTGTCCCACAAGATACAAGGGAGAGCTAGTCAGACCCTCAGCAGCACTCACAGGGCATCTCCTGGAAGGGTCCCGAGCCCTCTCTGGACCCTGACCCAGAGCCCATGTGGGAAGAGCTGCTGTCCCTGGTACTGAAAAGAGGAGCTCCATTTGGGCAGAGGCTGGAATAGCCCAGGGTGGGCCCTGAGTAGACCAGGCCAGAACCCACCTATGTCCTAGGACCCCAAAGCCCTGACCCTACCTTCATCATTGCTCCCACAGCTTAGAGAATGTTAGATATAGCCAGAAGCTGGGAGACAGTCTTTACAGCTCCATTTTACAGAAGAGAAAATAGAGACTCAGTGGAAATGTGACTTTCCCAAGAACCCATGGGGAGTTATAGAGCCAGAACTAAACTCTAAAGTTTCAGGGTGAGTTTCTGCAAGGCCACTTTAGGAAAATGTGAGGAAAAAACTGGAAGGGGCAGGCAGGAGGCAGGACAACTAGAGAGGAAGCTGGGGCAATAGTCCAGGCTAGGTATCACAGGTCCTGAACTAGGACAGAGGCTTTGAAACAAAGAGGAGAAGATGGGCAGGGCTGGAGCCAATACAGAGTATGGACAGACCAGGAGGAAGAAGTCCCTGGGAAGGGCAGACCTAGAGCTCAGAAGCTGGGGTCCAAGAGAGGAGTTCTCCCCACTTCACATAGCTCAGCCCTGCAGGGAACTGAGCCATCCCATCTGGGGGCAGCAGGGGCACCCTGCTAGGATCTTTTCCCAGAACAGAGCTTCCAGGGCCAGTGTGAAACAGCCCATACATCCCCCTGGGGCCAGACTCTCCTACCCAGGAGGGGGCTCCAAGCTGCGACACTGGCAACCTCAAGGCTGGGGAGAAAAAAAGTGGAGAGAAAGAATTACAGATGGGAGAGGAGTATGCTACAGGTGAGTGGCAGAGCTGTGGGGGCTAGAGAACTCACTTCTTGTTTGGTCCTACTGCGTGGCCATGGGTAATAATAACACCGACAATTTGCCGAGTATCTACTATGTGCCGGCATGAGACTGAGTGCCTTTGCATATCCTGTCTCGTGTAATTCCCGAGAAGTCTGTAAGACAGGTATCATTGTCCTTATTCCACAGTCAAGGAAGTAAGCTTGGAGAAGTGAAGTAACTTGCCTGAGTCATCCAACTAGCAAATGACAGGGTGTGGCTCTGAAGGCCAACTTGAAGTTATTCTCCAGGAAAGTGCCTTCTCTTCTTCAGGCTCAGATGCCTCATCGATAAAATGAGTGTATTGGACTAGATGATCCCAAGAGGCCTTCTCTGCTCTCACATTCGGAGACTGGATAATTCACAGAGACTTTCGGTCAAAAGGGCATCTGGGCAATTCTCCTGGCTCAGGCCCCAGGCCTAAGGCTGTACCCATAGATGCCATGGAGACGAGTGATCAGAAGCCTCATCAACATACACCTGCCCTCGAGGCTTGAGGTCTTCTTGGTGTTTACTCCAGTCCCTGCCTGTTGACTGTGGAGTCTGGGTAGGTGGACAGCCCCAGGCAGATCATCAGAATGTCTCTGGGTGACTCAGGCCTTGGCCCTGGCCTTGGAAAACCATCTGTCCAAATCACTTGGGGCATGAAGAAGCCTTTGGGTCTGAAGCTGCATCAGCTGGATTCCTAAGGCCAGACTCCTGAAGCCCAATACCTCCTCAATCTCCTCATCTTGATCCCCCAACCATAATCCCACCCCTTGGTTCTACACCAGCCCAACTCCTGGATCCCCATCCCCCGATTCCCTAGCACCAGGCCCACAATGCATAGGCAGAGGCCATGCCCATCCCGGGCCACTGATAACCTCAAGCCCCCTCCCCATCTAACATTTCCCTGAGCCAGAAAACACACTGTGGCTTGATTGCTGGAAAAGACCACGTGCTCCTGTGAAGGGCTTTGTAAAAATCTATTTTAAGGCCTGGAAAAGTCTCCCACCCTCAACTGGGAGTCTTGATGAGCATTCTCTCTGGATCCTCCGGCGCCCCCGCCCCCTCACCACCCCCATCCAGCTGCCTATTTGAAGGTTTCCTGGGGAAGTTGTTACTCTGAACAAAATAAGCAGGAAGAGATTTTAAAACAAAACCAGCTGGTGTCTGGGCCGAAGCCACAAAGTGAGGAGGTCTTGGGAGGGGAGGGCTGGCTCCTCCTCTGTGAGGTGGGGTCCAGTGTGACTGTGTGTGACAAAGTGGGTCACCCCCCCCCCAGGTCGGAGCACCGCTAGGATTCCAAAACCAGGTGTCTGAGAAAATACACTTTTCGGGATGTAGCTGTTCAGGTGTGTGTGAAGGTGGCTTCATGAGGTTTGTGTGTCTATGTGTGCAACATGGGTCTGTGACCGTGGGCCATTGTGTGCACGCGTGTGACTGTGCTTCGGTGATGTGGGTCTGTGCACTAGTGCTCAGAGGTTGTGCATGACTGGCTTTACTGTGACCATGTACAGGTGAATGACTGCAATATGATTTGTGGCTCACCTGAGCAACTGAGCACACAGTATGACGATATACGGTGTGTGTGTCTCTCTTGTGACTTGGTAATGTAGAACTGTAACTACGTTTCCGTGGCTATTTGGACTGAGGAAATTCAGAGAATAGAGGTGAGACTGTAGCCTGTGGATGCGTCTCTGTGAAGCTGTGTCACTTAGCACGGTGCTGGGAATATGATGGCTGTTGAACGTGTATGTCTGTGCATGGAGGGAGCACTGTGTAAAGTTTAGGAGCATGAGCCAGAAGCCCGGCTGCTTTGAATTCAGGCTCCAATGACCCACTGCTAAGTAGTTGGGGGCATCTTACTTCCCTTCTCTGTGCTTCAGGATCTGCTTCATGGAGTTTGCAGGGATTCAATGAGTCAGGACATGTACTGGACCCAGAATAGCACCTGGTATGCAGTAAGTGCTATATAAGTATTTGTGGGCATGAAGACACCCCCCGGGTGCCCTGTCACTGCAAGGCACCCCACCCCACCCCCTCCACATCCCACGTCCCCTCACCAGTCTGGGGGAGCTGGAGTGCGCTCTTGCTCCACTGAGTCAGGCCCACGATGGCCACCATCTTGGCCCCAAGGCTGCTGCGCCGCTTCTTGGCTGTGGTGGTCCCGGTCCCACCCCCAGCCTGCTGGGAGCCACAGATCTCACCGCTGATGCTGGAGCTCCGAACCACATTCCTGGAGGCCGCGGCCGAGGCCGGACCAGGCTCCCCGTTAAACATGGTCCGAGGGGCGGCAAGGCCTCAGGCAACCCTGTGGGGGAAGGCAGGAAATAAAGGGGTGCCACATCAGGCCCTGGGGCCACTCTACTGCAGCCCCCCACTTCCTCGCTGCGTAACCTTGGGCAAGTCACCTGGCCTCTCTGAGGCTGTGAGGATTAAATGAATAAATAAATGTAAAGAGTGTGTACAGGGTCTGGCTCAATCAATGGAACTTTTCTTATTAGCACCTGGCTATCCTGGTAAGTGACCTGGTTTGGCAGTCAGGGCAGAGGCTGCGGAGTCATACGGCCCACTCGAATTCCAAAGGCCTCTACACACTGGCTGTGTGATCTTATGACCAAGCACCTTGGGGTTTCAGTGAACACCTCAGCAAAATGAGAAATAAAAGCACTTACCTCACAGGATTGTGGTAAGGATTAAATTAGAGCATGTGAAGTCACCAAAACAGTGTCAGGCATGGAGTAAATAGTAAGTGTGATTACTGTCATAGCCAATAATAAGAACAGAGAGAGCAAGACTGGCCCCAGCTGGGGGAGGACAGCGGCGCGGGCGGCTACGGAAGGGGACCTCCTGCTTGAAGAGGTAGCACAGAAAAGTAGAAAAAAGCAGGCACAAGTTGCCCTTAAGTGCACCACGGAGTGGCGGCCTCTGGAGGCGTTTTAATCTGATTTCCTCCCAGTCTCTTTTCTATGCATTTTTAAAAATAATTGAACTCGTAGTGCAGATACAATTTTACATCCTGGTATTTTTCATTTAACATCATATCGCGAGCATTTCCCAATGTCATGAACACTTGGTATAAATGTTTTAAAAACGCCATCGTGATATTTCATTGCATAGAGGTAGCAAAATTGACTTAAGTATTTCAATATCGTGATCTCTTAGATTAGATCTGACTTCCTCCTCTCTCTCCTGTCTTTTTTTTAATGTTTATTTATTTATTTTGAGAGAGAGAGAGAGAGAAAGAGAGAGACAGAGAGAGACAGAGAATCCCAAGCAGGTTCTATGCTATCAGCACAGAGCCCCACACAGGGGTCAATCTCACAAACCATGAAATCATGACCTGAGCCAAAATCCAAGAGTCCGATGCTTAACTGACTGAGTCACCCAGGTGCCTCTCTCTGGTCTTTTAAACAACACGGCAATAAACATCATTCTACACATCTTTGATCTACTTATTTCCTTAGGATTGATTCCCAGAAGCAGAGTGACTGGGACAGAGCACTGTTTTGTGCGAGTACTACCCCATCCCATTTCAGAGGCAGATCCTGATTAGTTCAAGCCAATCAGTGAGTGGCCCTTACCTCGGTAACTCTTACTGGTACAAGGGCAGGCATATGACTAAGTTGACGCAACTGACTTAAGGAGAAGATCTGGATTCCATGCTTACCAGAGAAGTGGGGTCTCTCTCCCCACTCTTTCCCTCAAGACTCTTCCCCCTCGAGAGGGCCCAGTCCCAGTAAGAAGCCAGTGTGGTTGGGTGCAGCACAGTACAGAGACAGAAAGGACCTCAGGCCACCCTGGAGCCTGCCTTTCTCTGGCCTTCCAGTTATGTGAGATAATGTGTTTTCCATTGCTTAAGCCAGATTGAATCAGTGTTCTCAGTTATATCAAAAGCATCCTTCCTGATACTGAGGATACAAACATTTCTTTGATTCTTGTAAAATATTGCCGAATTCCTTTCCAAAGCTGCATTCAAAAAATATTTAAGCCCCCAGGGGCGCCTGGGTGGCTCAGTCAGTTGAGCGTCCGACTTCGGCTCAGGTCATGATCTCGCGGTTCTTGGGTTCGAGCCCCACGTCGGGCTCTGTGCTTATAGCTTGCTCAGAGCCTGGAGCCTGTCTTTGGATTCTGTCTCTCCCTCCCTCTCTGTCCCTCCTCTGCTTGCACTGTCTCTCTCTCTCTCTCTCTCTCTCTTTCTCTCTCTCTCTCTCTCTCTCTCAAAAACTAAATAAAACATAAAAAAATTTAACAAAAAAATATTTAAACCCCTAAAATTCCAAGGTCTGTGCAAAGTGCAGAGGATAGAGTGGTGAGCCAGGCTGACTTGGTCCTGCCCTCTCAGAGCCTCCAGTCCAAGACAGACAGATGCAAATAACTGATTACATAATTAAATATGGAATCGGATTGTTCTGATGAGTGCTAGGGAAGACAGAGGGTGCTGGGAGCCACTCCGGGGGAGCGGGGCGGCTCTGTTTTGCACAGAGATGGGATCTCCAGCTGTCGACCTCTACAACAACTTGGCTGAAGGTCCAATGCTGCAGGAGGTGCCCTCTGCTCAGAGTATAGGAAAAACGGCTGCTCCAGCAGGCTCTGCACACAGCCCTTCCCAGCTCTATCTCAGCCTACAGAGCTCTTCCCAGGGCAGCCCATCCCAGGGCACAGGTCACTTTGCTTGACCCTCTGCTCTCAGCCCTGTCACCTTGAGGGAATCTGCCTTTTCAAAAGGGCAGAGTTGAAGTGTTGGGTCGGGGGAGAAGGAGGGAGGAGTGCAGGGGCCACTCTAGAGGATTTCAGTCCCCAGATAGCTGTGAATGTTGGCCATTCGGCCTCCTGGTCAGCAAGGCTGACAGTGGGGATGAGTCAAGGCTGTGTTCTCCCTTAGTCGTGGTTGTCTAGACTGTTTTTGCTCACCCTGCGATGTACGCAGAGTCCCGGATTGTATTTCTCCATCCATCCCCCATTAACCTTGCAGCTAATGGAAAGTCCCTCTGGACTTGGGCCTATGATGATCTCTTCAGTTTCCAATTCTAGTGCCAATGTGTGTGGTTTTTTTGGGTACCTGCATGGTCTTTTGGTGAATGGTGGGAGAGGCTTACAGCGTAAGCCCAACTTACTCTTTAAAGTATTTTTGTTAGGGGCGCCTGGGTGGCTCAGTCAGTTAAGCATCCAACTCAGGTCACGATCTCATGGTTTGTGGGTTTGAGCCCCGTGTCGGGCTCTGTGCTGGCAGTGCAGAGCCTGCTTGGGAATCTCTCTCTGCCCCTCCCCCACTCATTCTCGTTCTCTCTCTCAAAATAAATAATAAAATAAACTTAAAAAAATGTTTAAAGTGTTTCTGTTAGGTGTGTGGTAATCTCCATGTCACAGATGAGACACTGGAGTCTCATAAAAGTCAAGGCCTTGCCCGTCCTACTCAGCTAATAAATGGCAACATCTAGACTTGAACCCAGGTCTCTTCTTCCCACAAAGATGCAAACACACTCAGCAGCTCCTGCCCCTTCAACCCAGACCTCACCCAAAGGCATGGGCCCAGCCCTCCCACTCAGGCTTTGCCCTGGGTCTCTGGCTTTTTGAAAACCCTGCAAGAAAATGATCTCTGATGAGAAAAACTTCTCTGGCCCAGGTTTCCGCAGCTGGTGCGAGCATCTGAGGGCAGTAGAGACCCCACCCAGACCACAGCTGGAGAAGCAAGCACTTCCCTAGTGCAGCCTATAGGAAGCTCAAGATTATCACTCTCAGGGGTTGAGAAGGGAAGAAAGTATGGGACAAAATTCCTGACCCTGCCAACCCAGGGGCTCATGTTTCCTCATGAATAATGAATGACATTGACAAGCAGATGGTTTGACATCCAGGGCTCTGTACCATCTGGAGCTGCTCTCTCATCTTTCGCCACCCAGGCATCACCCAGAGGGGCCTGGAGAGCTGATGAATGCTTCAGAGGGCCCAGCCAGACAGGCCACCCTCAAGGGGACAGGAGGAACCAGGCCCAAAGCAGTGGACTCAAGGTCTTAGGGCCTGACATCTAGTGTTGGAGTGCTGGGCAGGGCAGCCTGGGAGAATGAAGAATCAGGAAGTGGGATTAGAATGTCTACGGATTCCTTGTGTCGCTCTCTCTGGGCCTTGGTTTCCTCATCTGTGTGTAAAATTAAGGGGTTGGATTAGGTGATCTCTACAAGTACTTTTAACTAGGGAGCAGAGTCTGGGAACACATACTGCATTGGCAGGCTCAGAATGGGGGCTCTGGCTGCTTCTCTGACAGTCAGTCTAGCTCAGGAGGGATAAGAAAGAGGGGCACCTGGAGGGCTCAGTCAGTGAAGGGTCTGACTTTGATTCAGGTCGTGATCTCATAGTTCGTGAGTCCAAGCCCCACACTATCAGTGCAGAGCCTGCTTGGGATTCTCTCTCTCTCTTTCTCTCTGCCCCTTCCCCACTCGTTCTCTCTCCCCACCCCAAATAAATAAATAAACTTTTTTTTAAAATGGGGGTAAGACAGAGAGATGGAGCCAGCCACCTGGCCCCCATGAGGAAGAAGTCCTCCTCACAGTGCCCTCTGAGCCATGAGACCACAGGGATGAGGAAGGGGCAGCCCAGAGAGATATGGGCAGAATGCTGAGGGGCCAGCAAGCCACAGAGCACAGCGTCTCACATACTGGTGGTTCTGAGAGACTGCTAAGTGACCTATATCCTTTCTCCAGAAGTCACTTCAACAATTCCCTGCACCTGAGCATGACTGTCCCTTTCCCAGCCCAGTTCATGGCACCCCAAGGAAGGGAGCCCTTCCTCGCCAGGTCACGGACACCTCACTCTGGAGTTCTCTCCGCTGACTCCCATCTACTGCCTCAGCAGCATCTACTACTATGGCTCCAATGTCCCCTCCAGGGACGAGGACTACTGTCCCCACTCCTGCCAAAGCTCCATGCCCGCAGATACCTTCCAAGGTCCCCAAGAAAGGAGGAGAGTGTTTTTTTTTCCAGCTATAGATGTTTGGCCTCTACCCTGGAGTCACAGTACCCTAAGCGCTCCCAGACCATCTCTTAAACCCTGAGAGCAGTGGTTTCAGAGCTCTACCAGGCTACCCAGGCCCGTCATGTGTCTAACCAGATCATAAGCCTGTTTTGAGAGTCAATGAGGCCATCCAAAAGCCCAAGATAAACCTAGCTACCCACTCTTTCAACAGGAGAGACCAAGGAATCTGTCACAGGGTGATGGACTGGTAGGTTGGAAGGGATGGCAAATAACTGAGGCTTTTACCACCTCTCCCCATCTTCTACCTGCAGCAGACATCACTAACCCATCTCTATTTCCCACCAAGGACAGATTTAACCTCAGAATCCCAACACCCATTGGTGAACACTGGACCATGATTTAAAATAGAGTTGCCATCCCCATTCCAGCCTGAGTCTTTCATTTTGCAGAGTGGGAAATCAAGGCCCAGGATGGGAAGGAGACACACCCAGGATCACATAGAAAGTTGAGGACAAAACTAGAGCTCCAACCCAAGTCTCCTAACTCCCAGGTCCCACATCACCTGGCAGGTGCTTCCTCCCCACTCTGAAGAAAACCCAAACTCACCGAACTGATGAATCTGAGCGTGGTGTCCACATCACAGGGGGCTGTGCCCCTACCCACAGCACACCCCTAGGGCATTTACACAAGGCTTCTGTTAACTTCTGCCCAGACACCAGTTTTCAAGAAAGGAGGTGAAGGCAATCGGGGTAGTTTCTAGGAGGAGGTGATGTGATAAGAGTCTGGAAGGAAAGAGGGGAGTTTAGAGGAAGGGCGAGCGAAAACATCTGTCCTTACAAGCTTCCAGGAGCTTGCAGAGTTAAGAGACACACTTTCGAGATAGCTGTGTACTGTTGAGCAAATCATTTAAACTCTCTGATTCCATTTCCTACTTTGTAAAAAGCATCTCAACTCCTGGGTCTCCTAATCTGCCTTTAGGTACTTTAATGTCAAACTACTGCTGCGGAAGCCCCACTGGCTAAGGAGTTCAAGACCCTATTCTTCCTTGCTCAGTCCTTCCCCCAACTGAAGACTTGTCCCTCCCCAGACACTGTGAGATGCCGGAGAGAGGGGAGGAGCACTTCTGGCCCCACCCCCACCCATGTGACCCTGAGCAAGTCATTCAGCCTCTCTGAACTTCTATCTCCTCTTCTAAGTGATGAGCCTACTTGCCACCTGGACGCAGCCCCACTCTCCAGGCTGGACTCGGTGTCAGATGGGATAATGAGGAGCAGGAAAACACTGTGATTAAAAACCCAGGCTTTGGAGGCAGACAGACTTGGTTCAAAACATAGATCTGTCACTTGTAAGCTGTGTGACGCAGGGCAATCTCCTTAACAAACCCCCTGAGCCTACTGTTCCTCATCTCTGGATGGGGATAAGAATGCCTGCCTTAGGATTATTAGATGGAATGTTACAAAATTAAGGATCGGCAAAAACATGCGAAGAGCTCAGTTGGGCAACTACACTATTACTATTCACAATGGTGCCTTTGTTAATAGGTAAGGACTGCATGGGTGTCAATGCCCATTGGTCTGGACTGTACACCAGGTGCAACCACTTCGTGGGAAGGCTTAGAGACCAACAGGATCACCTCTCACCTGCTTCCACCCAGAGCGCAGGATAGCGTGGGATGTGGGGCCCTGTGCCTCTCAGCTGAGGTGGGAGCTGGCATGCGAAGCTTGCTCTTCTCTGCCAGCTTCTCAGCTCCTGGCCCCTCACTGGATGCTGGGTCTGACTTTGGAGAGCCCCGACCCAATCCTGGTCCAGCACCAGGGCTGCCCACTCCATCTCTCATACCAATCTGTGTCCATGTCAGAGGCCAGTGTCTGCATCCATGGAAGGGGAGACGGGTTCTCTTTTTTCTAGCCTTTCTTTACCCCGCCCCCAGGAAAAGATAGGCGGGTGACAAGGCTGGCATATGCTGGGGGAGGTAGGCTGGGCTGAGGGAGCACACCCAGCTTGCATGGGGAGCACCATGCCAGGTCTCCTCCTGATTAAATGACCTTTGTCTCCCCCAAGCCAGACTCACATGCACAACACTGTATACACACAGGGAGGGACACAGGGCACTGAATTTCAAATGTGTGATCACACACCATACAGACCCAGACAGATGATATACACTTAAAGACATAATCACCTACGTACAAAGATATGCACATGCACCCACAAGACAAAGGCACACAGAAGCAGCCGCACTGACAGTCACAGGCGTTTGCAGACTCACATATGTGTACGCA
Organism: Cryptoprocta ferox; assembly: GCA_028646485.1. Taxonomy (NCBI): domain Eukaryota; kingdom Metazoa; phylum Chordata; class Mammalia; order Carnivora; family Eupleridae; genus Cryptoprocta; species Cryptoprocta ferox. The sequence continues at coordinate 71,370,243 of CM053570.1, read as the reverse complement.
CCCACGCACACTCAAACACACACACCCCCTCCCTGGCCCCTGCCCAGCCCAGAGAGGTGGGAAGAGCCCCATCCCTTCAGTGGGCAGGGAAGGGGGGAAGAGTCATACCTGGATCCTGGGTTCCCTTGGCTGAGGCACGCACACCAGCTCTGAGCAGGTGCTCGTGTGAGCTTGAATACATACACGCTCATACCGGCTCCAGCCCCGAGTACCACCCTCCTGGCCCCCATCCCTGCAGGCTGGACAAAAGAGCTCATCGGTGAGGTTTGTGGTGAGGAGATGAGAAGGCTGGCAGGGAGCAGCTGCTTGTCACCATGGCTACCAAGCTGACCCACTTCTCCTCCACCCAGCCCGGCCCACCCAGCCCAGGCAAGGGAGGAAAGGCAGCTTTGGGCAGGGGGGTACCAGGCTGGTTCCTGCATAGAAAGGCAAGAGGCGGATATTCTTTGAGGGGAGCTAGGTACTCAGGAGATGGCCCCTGCAACACCTAGCCGCTGGCCTCCCTCAGCTTTGGCACCTCTGGCCTCGGGGACCTACATGGGTCATGTGCCTACCCTGGACACATTCTCAGACACAGTCCTCATGGCAAAGCAGAGGGTGGGGCAGCCAGGCCCAAAGCTCTGTCCACAACTCCACGGGCTCAGGACACTGAAGGGCAAGATGATAGACCTAGAGCTGGTTACGCCCTGTGTCCTGCTCAGATCAAGATTCCTGAGGGCAGGGCTTGTCCTCCCCACTTAGACCAGGGGCTGCTGAAGACACGGCCATGCCTTCATTCCTCAGACAGAGCTGCCATGTGTCTTTCCTCAGCCAGGGGGCTCCTGAGGACATGGCCATGTGTCTTCCCTCAGAACTGGGGATACAGAGGAACCACACAGCCTTCAGACAGCTCAGTTTTGTGAGATCACTCACAAGGCAGAATGAATCACTCCTGTACGACAGCTTTCCGTAGCTCCCTATTTCCTTTGGGAGAAGGTAAAAACCCCTCACACCAAGGCACACAAGCCCAGTGAGCCAGCTCCTCTTCTGTATTCCAGTGGCACTTGCCTTTTTTCCATTCCTCAAAAGTGCCCTGTGTCTCCTGCCTGCCTGGAATGCTCTTCTCCAGCCTGCCCCCTCCCTCATGTTCTGATGCCCTGTATTTATCTGGATGCTGCCTTTGCCTGGCTAATCCCTATGCATTGCTCAGTCCCAGTTGGAATGTCATTTCCTAGGAGAGTCTTCCCAGACAAAGCAAGTCCCCCTGTCATGCTCTCCCAGACTCTGTACTATCCCTGCTCATTGTGGGTTGAATTGTGCCCCCCTCAAAAGATATGTCAAGGTAGTAACCCCAGTTCCTCAGAATCTGACCTTGTTTTGGAATAGGGTCATTGTAGACGTGATTAGTTCAGTTGAGGTCATGTTGGAGTAGGGTTGGTCTCTAATCCAATCTGACTGGTGTCCTTATAAGAATGCAACCGCATGAACGCAGAGACACATGGGGAGAATGCCACGTGACGATGGTGGCAGAGTTTGGACTGATACAGTAACAAACTGAAGAACGTCAAGGATCGCCAGTGGTCACCAGAAGCTCGGAGAGAGCCATGGAATAGCACCTCCCTCAAAAGGAACTAATCCCGCCAACACCTGTCTCCAGAACTGTGAGAGAATAAGGTTCTATTGTTTTGGCCACCCAGTTTGTAGTACTTTGTGACAGCTGCCCTAGGAAACTCATATATTGCTATTCTTAATTTGTTCAGTGCCTGTCTCCTACACCCCAGCCCCTGGCTGCGAGCCACCTAAAAACAGAAACTACGTCTTCTTTATGCTGAACCTCCTGTGCCTGGCATAGGCCTGGCACATAATAGGGCTCTGTAAAAATGTGTTTAATGAATGAATGACGATCTCAAACAAATATTAAGTTAACAGTATTTATAGCTGGATAGTAGAATTGTGAGTCATTTTTATTTTCTTCATGTGACATATTGTGTTTTTCTAAGTTTCCACTTTAGAAACTATTGATGCTATCATAAAGAAAAACTAAAATGCATATTCTTTCTTTTCAAAACATTAAAATAAGTCATTTTCACCAGTATGTGTTTTGTGAAGAGGAAGAAATTCTGCTATATGCTTGATAACTACTTTTTCATTGATTCCTCATTGTGTCACTAGAGTACTTTCTGGAGTCAGATTTACAGAGCTCAAGCTCTGGGGCCTTGGGGGGGGGTATAGATTCCAGGTAGGAGGGGGCCAGGCAAAGTATGCATGCTTCACAGCCATCTCAACCATCCACCTCTTTTCATAGCTTGTGGGATCTGGCCAGATGTGCCACCTGTCACCTGATGGGGGCTGCTAGACTTGGCACTTAAGGACACCACAAGCCCTGGCTGAAGTCCATTCCCAAACAGAAAGACCTTACCCTCAAACTTAAATATTCACACAAATCACTTGGGGATCTTGTTAAAATGCAGATTCAATCCCATGGGTCCCAAGTGGAACCTGAGATTTTGCATTTCTAACAAGGTCTCAGGTGATACCCATGTTGCTAGTCTGTGGGCCACCCAAGGCACTGAAAGTTAAAAATTAAATACTCTGGTTGTTCTGCAAGAGTGAATACTTCAGAGGATGCCTGTGTGGCTCAGTTGGTTAAGCGTCTGACTTCAGCTCAGGTCATGATCTCGTGGTCCATGGGTTCAAGCCCTGCTTTGGAGCCTGGAGCCTGCTCTGGATTCTGTGTCACCCTCTCTCTCTCTGCTCCTCTCCTACTCATGCTTTGTCTCTCTCTCTCTCTCTCTATCTCAAAAGTAAAGAAACATTTAAAAATTAAAAAAAAAAAAAAAAGAGTGAGTGCTTCAGGATGAGGAGACCAGAAAAGGCACATTGGGAAGTGCATTGCAGAATACCTCAAAAGATAGGTAGGATTAGAAGTGGCAGAAAAGAAATGGGAACTCCCCGGGAAGGACCAGAGAGGAAGTGTTATGTTCACAGGATGGTGAATAGGGCAGTGCAGTTGGAACAAGAGGTAAGTACAATTGTGGAAGAGAAGGCTAAAAAAGTAGGCTAGGGACAGCCAATGAAGGGCTCTGAATGCAGGGCTAAGAAGCTTGACTTTAATCCTGTAAGAAGTGAAATCTGACATGACTTAGATGTAATGTTTTACAGAGATCAATCTGACACTGACTGCAGAATCAGAAGAAAGCTTGACAGAAGGAAGAACAGTCAAAAAGCAGATAAGAAGGCTGCACTGCTTCAGATAATGCAGATGGGAAGAGGAAAAGGGTGGCCAGGAGTCATGAGAGGGCTTGGGGAGTTGCCTAGATTTAGTGATGGGACAAAGTTGGGGAGAGGAAAAAACAGAACCCAAAGTGATTTATAGGAAGAGTGGAGACTGAGAGGTGCTATCAGCAAAGCTTGAGGTCCCAGAGGAAAACACTGGCTTAAGGGGAAGATGAGTCCCATCTTAGATGTGATGAGTCTGAGATAATACTGTAACTCCCACATAGAGGCATTGGGCAGGTAAGCAGATTCACTGGAACTCAGGAGAGCAATGTGAGTGGGCAGGATTTGGATGTGTACCCTGAAGGGAAAAGTGGTGTACGGAAAGGAAAGAGAATGCCCAGACGGGAGTACAAAGTGAGCAAAGGGCGAGGGGTAGGAGGAATACAGAATCCACTGAAGAAGGGAGAATCAGCAGAGAAGTCAGAGAAAATGCCATGAGTATACAGATGGCCAACCTGGAGGCCCTGCCACACTGTGACATCAAAACCAAGGAAAGGCTTGCCCCACCAAGGATGTAGGAGGGCAAGGGAAGCCTAGGCCTGAAAAAGAGCACAGCTTGAATAGACACCAGGATTTGGATTGGTGGAGAAGAGGACTGGATTCCCTGGGGAATGTCTGGGCTTCAGCAGGATCCCAAGGGGCCTGGGGCTCCCAAGCACTTATTCCATATCAGCCCTAGCACAAGAAGGACAATCCCCTCACCTGCAAACACAACACATGATGCGTTCACACCCCCAGAACCTACAGAACCCCTCCCCCACCACGGGGCAGAGAAGGTGGGAAAAGAGGTCTTTGGCGCAAAGCCTTATTGTGGGGATGCACGTAATTTATCATCCAACTAAGACTTTTGAGAGTGAGCAGAGATGCTACAGAGATGCAACAATCACACCAGAACCACAGGTGTATATTAGGGTTGTTTCAGCCAAACCCAGCCCTATTCTTACCCTAGCCACGGGGGGAGGAGGGGAAGGATGGTAGATCACCTAAAATGCCCGTTTGCTCCCTGTTCTCCCTTCCTAGATGGGGTGGCGAAATTGAGAGCCAGGCGGTAGGAAGCAGGGGCCCCGGTCAGGGGATGCTGGGAAGGGGAGATTTCTCTCCCCCCTCCCGGCAGCACCATGGACAGCGGCCGGCCCAGCTCGCTCCCTGCCCCCTGGCCCCTGCTTCTCCAGGACTGCTGCGAGGTCCGATCAATATTTCATGGGGGAAGGGGCTCCGGTTACCAGCCCCGCGCCTAGCCAGAAGGCGCCGCCCGCTCCCGCCGAGCCCTGGGGACCCTCCCCGGGAGCCCAGCACACCCGCGGCCCAGGCACGCTCCGCCTTCAGGCACGCTCAGCCTTCCCGGACCCTGCCCCGGGGCACAAAGACCCGTGCGCCACCCGGCTTCCCGCGGCCACTCAGACACACCACGTATTCAGATGCGCGCTGCACAAAGCCAGCGGCGACACAGAATAACAGGCACACGCCGCACCCGGCAGCAGGCCATCTAGACACAGGGCACACACACAATATGCCTCACAGACACGCACCACGTGGAGACGGGTTCACCACATCACAGACAGCCTGCCACACATACCCAAACTCACATGCTGCACAAAAACTCCCTCGCAGAGAACCTCAGATCTATCCCACGAAATACATTTACCACAGACGCACATACCACACGCTGTGTGCGCACACACACGTAAGACATGCGCTCAGAGTCCTTCAGAAATGTTGTTCAGAAGTACATCACCACCGAGAGCTACATTCATCTCACACACACACACACACACACACACACACACACAGAGTATGCCGGAGAGCTACATTCATCACACACACAAACTTACTCTGTCACACATGCGCACACACACACACACACACACGAACTTACTTTCTGTCACACACACACACACACATACATAGTATGCTGGAGAGCTACATTCATCACACACACACACACAAACTTACTCTGTCACACATGCGCACACACACACACATACACAGTATGCCAGAGAACTCCATTCATCACACACACACACACACACACGTGCGCGCGCACACACACAGTATGCCAGAGAACTACATTCATCTCACACACACACTTACTCTCTGTCACATGCTCACACACACAGTATGCCAGAGAGCTACATTCATCACACACACACACACACAAACTTACTCTCTGTCACACACGCACACACACACAATATGCCTTCACAGAAATCCTCAGACATTCACCGTGAATACAGGAGCACACCCCTCACACTACCCAGGCTCCCCACCCTCCTGGCACCCAGGCCTGCCCTCCTGCTGTGGACATGGGACAGGGGAAGAGTCAGGCGGGACCTCCACCCCTCCTGCCTGGTCCCGGTGTTGACTCCTGTGGCTAAATCCTGTGTGTCCTCTGAGGACTCCCAAGGTTGCTGCCCAATCCCCGGGGGCAAGCAGATAGCAGCGCAAAGAGATGGGAAGGGAGTCACAGGGGAAAGGGGACCTTTGAGAACCTGAAGCCTCCTGGCTTTGTGGCCCAGGGGCCCCAAGCTCTGGGGCATGAGGCTCCAGGGATGGCCTTGCCCTCACTTGCAACTCCCACAGCCTCTGTGCTCCCTGGGACTCTTGCCCTCTGGGAGGCCCTAAGGTTTGTGTTTTGCATGGGGACCAAGAGAACCCTGGAGTCTATAGCTCCTCTCCCCCCAGGAGTGCCCATGTGCAGCCTCAGAGATGAGGGGACATCCTACCCCCAGACACCCCAACTCCAAGGGCCTCCCTCTCTAGCGGACTGAGGGAAGAATGGCACAAATTCTCCTGTCTGCAGAATAATCATGGCAGGATTTTCTGAAAGAAACCCAAGACAGGGCATGCAGTGAGGAGAGGGAAGCAGGCTGGCACAGCAGGAAGAGACCCCTAAATTTTCCAGGTAGGTAGAAGGCACCTTCAATGTTACCCAGGCCGATAGTCGTTGTCTCTGATGTCCCCATGCCACTTCCCAGTTTTGCATTATCCACATAACACTGTGTGCCCCCCTCAGTGATTTCTGCCAAATCTCCATACTCGTGTACTGCTCTGTATTTATCCTGCTGACATTGACACTTTTAACTTCATGCATTTATTGTAAGTAGAAAGTTTGTGTTACCACTATAAATGCAAAGGCTATTATTGCTTTTAATAAACAGAAAACGCAAGTACAATAAATACAGTAAAAACAAAGCTGCATTATTAAATTTTAGCTACACGGAGTTGCCAGTCAAGGCCTCTTTGTTAAAAAGGGAAGGGCAGCAGTGTTAGAAAGTTGTTAAAGACACACTGGCACTTTCTCCCTGGGACAAGTTTGGACTTGACAGAGTGGAAAGGGAACCAACTTTCTCACTACGGGAGCCAATGTTATGTAATGACAGGTCCATGAGCCATTGAAAGTCACCTGGGGTCTTGTTGAAGGTGCTACAACTCACGGTGGGAAGCTCTAGGCTTGGGCACAGTGGCTAGCTGGAGGCCTGTTGCCACAGTCCAATCTGGTAACAACAACCCTCAGAAATTGCTCGGTTCTTTCCTATTTACAAATTATCCTTTGAGTCACCATCTAGTATGAGCTGCACACTGGGAAATATCATCCCCATTTCCAAAGGAGAAAATAGAGGCTCTAAAAGATTAAGAAATTTGTCCAGAGTCACATAGCTACACAGCGTAGGTCCACAAGTGGGAGGACCTCAACTCTACCTGTCTCCATCTGTCCCATCGTTGGGAGCCCTTGTTCTGGGCTGGCCCCCTGCTGGGCAGTGGGCAGTAGAGGGAGAATGGTAATCTTCTACCTGCCTGTGAGGCCCTCACAATCCTGAAAGGCAAACAGGCAAGCAAGTAAGTAGTTGAGGGTGAGAACTTTTACTCTGGAGTCACACTGTTGTATGTCCCTAGCCACAAATGTCCCCTCTTTGAACCTCAGCTTCCTTGTCTGTAAGATGGGGATAATAGTACCTATCTTAAACGTTGTGAGGATTCAATGAAATAATGCATGCACATAGTGTTTGGCACAAAGGACTCAAAACTGTTTATTACGAGGGAAGTACAAAGAATAGAATTAATTCAGATAAAAAATGGCTGACGGTGGGGGGAGGGGGAGGTAGGAATGGCATGGTTCTTCCCAGAGGAGAGGAAATGAGTTCCATCTTAGAGAACAAATATGATTTTGGTAGGAGAACTATCCTGTCTGCTCCTATCCTCCTCTTCTCTCCTCACTCCAAAGACAAGTGAGAAAATTTTGGGTCTCCTCTATCTATCTCTCTGCTCTGGCCTTTGAATGACAACTGACAGGCTCTTCAAAGCCTGCCCTGGCATTGCTGCCCCAGGAAAAGAAAGACACCCCTTTAAGTCACAATGCCTGGGCTGTTTACTCCAGGTGCTATCCAGATGGGAGGTTGGGGGCCAGGCACAGCCTGGCGCTCTAAGGATTCTAGCAGATGTCTTTTAAAGTACTTGCCCAGATAACAAAGACCCTCCCCACCACCACCTTTCTCTAAGGGGGTCAAGAGCGATGTCTGCAAGTCTGACTTTGAGATCCTTCCCAGCAGGCTGCAGTTGATTGGACCAGGGTGGGCACCTGATTCACTCCAAACCAATCAGATCCTCTCATACAAGTTTGGCTCTGGATCTGGTGAACCCTGGGTTCTCTCTCTGAATGTGGTGAGAACGCAGGACACGGTATAGAAACTATAGGTAGTTCAGGGTCTGGTAAAGCAGAAAAAACCCAGTCCATGGAGAAAGAAAGGTAAAGGCAGCCAGCAAGGTGCAGAGAATGGCTGCTTCAGTTTCTCTTGGCCTCCAGTTTCTGCCTCCCAGAGGCTAACAATTTTTCTGCCCCTCAGTTCTCAGGAATCTCTTGTGTCCTGGTAATAAACTCTTCTTTATTACTGAAGCTGGTCTGAGTGGGTTTCTATACACAAGCAGAGACCTAATTAAGACAGGGGAGAAGCTGGGAGCTAAGAGGCACAAAGATAGACAACCCTGGAGAAAAAAAAAATCACTGTATCTTCCCTGGGTGAGCTCAACTGAACGGGAGATAAGGAAGAGTCTACATCTCTGTACAGGTGTGACCATGGGAGGGTGGGTTAGCTCTGTCCAGGAAGGGCCAGGAGGGTCCTCAGAGGCTTTACAGCAAAGGTGGTAGTTAAGCCAGTTTTGAAGAATGAAGGACCTTCTCCAGGGAGAGGAAGATGGGGTGGGGAGGCATTACAGGCGGAGGGAACAGAAAGTGCAGAGGCACAGAGGTACAAAACAGCCTGACGTGTTAGAGGAACTGCCAGCAGTTCAAAGTGTGGTGGGGGAGCAGGGAAGACGAAGCTGGAGAGGCCATCGGGTGCAGATCACAAAGGGCTTTGAATTCCATGCTAAGAAGATGAGGCCTTTCCTGTGAGCAATAGGGAGCTATTGAAGTATTTTAAGTAGCAGGGGGTGACAGGGTCAGTTCTGTGCTTTACAAAGATTGCTCTGGGGCCACACAAAGGAAGGACTGGAGAAGGCAGGCCTGAAGGCAGAGAGGCCAGTTAGGGTACTGCAGCAATGATTCATCCAGTCCTTTTATCCACTGAGCAGCTCACTGTGTACCTACTGTGTGCTGGGACGAGGAAAAACAGGACCCCTGATCCCACGGAGTTCACAGGCCAGCAAGACAAAAAAACAAGGAAAAAGCAACTCAAGTGTGCTGAGCGTCCTGAAGAAGTATGAGGTCCTATGGAGGGGGGCGGTGTTCAGTTTCTGGTTTTTAGGCTTCACTATGGAAATGCTGAAGGGTAAGTAGGAGTTAACAAGGCACTAGGAGGAGTGCATTCCGGGATGAAGGAACATGTGTGAAAGTCCTGCTGCTGAGAGAGTGGAGAATGGTACCAGATGATAGAAAAAGGTAGGCAAGGACCAGATCACACAGGGCCCTGTAGACTACGTCAGAGTCTGGCTTTTATTCCAAGAAGTCTTGGAAGGGTCTTACGCAGAGAGATGATACACTCAAACGCTGGTCTTTAGAAGATCACTCTGGCCACAGTGTGAAAAATGAAATACAGCAGGGCGAGGACAGAAACATACGGAGCCCAGTCGAGGAGGCTGTCACTGTGGTTTAGGTGGGCACTGACGGTGGTCTGCACCGGGCGGTGGGCAGGGAGAGAGACACAGGAGAGCTAACACGACTTGCTGATGATGGCTGTGGGCTGTGAGGGTGACGGAGAGGGAGGTGTCCAGGAGAACTTCCAGCTTTCCAGCTTGAGCAAGTGGGTGGATGGTGGCAGCAGAGACGAGCTGGGGATGCTGGAGGCAGAGCAGGTGCTCGCAGGCGGAGCTGGGGACCTGGGTTTGGACCCTCAGCTGATTGTGAGACATCTAAATGTGGTTCGGGAAGCAGTTAGACCTGCAGGGCTTTAGCCCAGAAGAGATCACTCAGCTCAAGAGAGTAAGGAGATTACCGGGCAGTGGAGGAGGAGAGGGTAGTGCAGTGAGACAAGAGCAGGGACAGCTGGGAGGAATCCTGGTGGCAGCAGGGCCTGGGGGCAAGAGTGACCAAGAGCTCGGAGCTTGGCAAGTCAGAACCACAAAATCCAAAGGTTAATGCCCTCAGCCCCAGAGGGCATCGGCTTTGGCTCCCACACTCCTGGCCAAGCATCGAGCCTTAGCACAGACACTTTTCAGCAGAGACAGCCCTCTTCTTCCTCCGTGTTATCTTCAGACTCGGCTCAGGGGGCCCCTTCTCCTAGGGAAGACTTCCCTGGTCCGGGCATGCACTGTGCTGTCCAACAACCTGGGTTTGAATCCCAGTTCTGCCTCTTGATAGCTGTGTGACTTTGGCCAAATTCAGCATCACTTTCCTCATCTATATAATGGAAATAATAATAGTGCCTACTTCATAGGGCTGTTTGAGGATGAGTACTTAGCAAAGAACCTAGCACACAGTAAGCACTAAATAAATGTTACTATTATTAACATCCCACCCACCTTGGGACAGTTAGTCATGCCCTCCACCTTATATCTCCTCCACTTGGGAACTATTTGCCCATCTGTGTTTCTCCCTGCCTCTTCCTACCCCTACCCAATTTGTAGTGCTACATAAGATGGAGGGCCCAGTGCTAAATGAAAATGTGGGACCCCTCGTTCAAAATTAGGAATTTCAAGATGGTGACAGCAAAACTGAGCATGGGGTCCTTCTAACACAGGACTCTATGCAACCAGACTCTTGAAACCAGCCCTGTCCCTGCCCCCACCCGGCCCTGGGCCTGACCTGGAGTAGCTATCAGTGCCATGCAAGAGTAAACATGCCAACTGACATTGGAATGGGTTCTGTAATTTCCATCTGGAATTTCATTTTATCCATCTTATAGAAGGAACATCAATTCTGTTTTATGGTTGAGGACACAGGTTTTTAGAGATGGGTGTGCCCTGCCAGAAGTCACCCACCTCATGAACTGCAGAGCTAGGATGTGAACGTAGACCAGCTTGGTGCCAAAGCCCTGCCTCTCGCCCTCTGGCTTCCTGGGGAGGTAGGGAGAACCTGGCCTCAAGGGGCAAACTTCGTCAACAAGGCCCGGAGAGAGGGATCTGGAGGGACTGGGACTGGCCCCCTCCCTCCTGGGGAGAGTCACATAAACAACCAGCTCCCTGGGCACCAGGGCTGCTACACAGGGAAGGGAGTGTGAGAGGGCAAAAGGGCATTCCTGAGAAGGCCCTGCCCGAGGGCCATAGACCTGAGCCCACACTCTCTGGAAATGAAACCCTGCCTTCTGGCCTTAAAGCCCTTTAGGGGCCGCCACTGGCCTCAGGATAACCCTCAAGCCTTTAGTATCCTGCTGGACCAGGGAGGTCCGGCCTCTGCCACCTGCACACTCTCTACCACCCTCTCTCCTCCACTGCAGTCTCCCTTCCCCCATACCAGGCACCTCTTGCCATCACTCAGGCCTTAGCCCTCACTGCTCCCTCTCCTCATCCCTCCTTCTTTGTCTCCTCAACTCCTGGTCACTCTAGGCTCCCTGAATCCCTCCCTTTGTCACATGATACAGGTGCAGTCACCTGCCCTGGGCCATCCTGGGCTAGACTGCAGGCTCCATGGAGGCCAGGCTGCTTGGCTCACGGTGCTTAGCACATCAGGTGTCTGAAGCATCCCCCCATAACAGAGGCAGGGGGTCCTGCACTCCTTCTCCCCTTCTCTCCACTCCCCTGCTAGTCCTCTTTTTCTTGTCCAGGCATCTTGAGCTCAAGGTGGGAGAAGCTCAAACTTGGAAAGGGAAGAGAATCATCATAGAGTATCTCCCCCCCCCCCACCACCCCAACCTGCCAGGCCTGGGCTGGGTGCTGTGCATCTAGTTATTGTATTTAATCTCCACGCACCATCCAGATGGGGGTGGGCAGTATGAATGTAAATTATTCCTATTTTCTGGAGGAGTCTGAGACCACCTGCCTGAAGTGGCAACAGAGACTGTAGATGGAGAAAGCAGGATTTGAACCCAGGTCTGTCTGCTGCCCAAATATCTGGTGTCCCCTCTGCCCCTGTGACTCGCTGTTCGCTGTTCGGAGCCAGCTCACTTCCAACCAGAGAGAGCTGTTTCTCACCCGTGCCTTCAGTTCGCACACATCCCAGCAGCTCAGCCACCCTGTTGGATCAGCAAAAACCCTAGTGCAGAAGGCAGCAACCCCGTCAGTGGGAGGCCGGTGTAGAAGTCACCCCTCCCCTGGGTCAACAAAATGTCAGTGTAGGAGAAAAACCCCCCAGGTCAGCCAAACACTAATGGGGGAGACACCCCCACTGTCAGCAAAATGCTGGTACAGGAGGTATACCCTGCACCCCAAGTCAGCAAAAAGCCAGTCAGAGAGAAACTTCCCCACCCCTGTCTGCCCAGGGCCCATGACATGGGCTGGGGGTGCACAGAGTCCTCCAAGGTGGTGCTCTCGGGGTGGGGCAGGGGGAAGCAATGGGGCGGGGGCTGCCGCTGCCTGGGGGAGGAGGCTGCAGCTGGGGAGTGGGGCAGACTCGGGTGAGAGTTCTCACATGGCACTAATGAAATCAACCACCAGCCTGCCCCCCCCTTCCCCAGGGACCCTCCAGGCTCCAGCTGATGCAATGCCCAGGCCAGATAATTGTTTTCTTCCCTCCTTAAAGGGCCAGCTGCTATTGCAGCTGCAGACATCACCCAGACCCCTGAAAAGACCCCACAGAGCGTAGCACCTGGTTGGGGGGGGGGGCAGAAAGTAGCAGTTTGGTTGGTTGGGGCTCTGCAGAGGAAAATCCAATTAATGTCCGAGACCAGAAACCTCTGTGAGCAAGGAGGGAGAGATGAGAGTTAAGACAGAGACAGTGCCTGGCCCACAACCACATGCCCTGAGGGAACGGAACCTGGTCCCAGGCTGGGTCCCCAGCACCTGGCTTCTGCCTGCCTGTCCCGTCAAGCCCTTGGCACAGGGGTTGCTAGTGAGTTCAGTAGTTCTCTCCCGAGCTTGCCTGAGTGCCAGGTACTGTGCGAAGCAGCTCCAATCCACCATTTCATTCACTCCTCCCAGTGGAACTGGAAGGTGGGTCTGTTTTACTGAAGGAGGCTCCGAGAGGGGAAGTGATTTCCCCAATAGCACGCAGCCAGAAAGTGGAAGAGCCTGGGTCTGAAGTCAAGTTTGCCTGACTCTGGGCTTCATACCTTGCAGAAGGTCGAGTAGGTGTGGAACCCCAGGGCTGGAGGTCCCTATGCCAGGTAGCCTGGTGTTGAGGTCAGGAAGGGGGGAGGGGACGTCTATGGGCCCTAAACAGGTTCAGAAGGGCACAGTGCTTGGTTTAAACACAGATTTCACGGACCCCTTCCCCAGTCGCCACCCCCCACCCCCAACCAGAGAATGCCCCATTAGGCTGCCCACATGCCCCAGGGACAGTTGGCAGCTGCCTGATTACAGACTAATTGGTGGCTGGCAGCAACTGTGGGGGGGGGGATGTGCTGGCTAATTAACCCTTTGGTGACTAGCCCAGAAAGTCCCTCTCCCCGCCAGTGCAGGCCCCAAACCCAAGGACCCTAGACTTAAGAAGGCATCATAGGCAGAGGACAGGACCAAAGAGGCATCAGACTTCCTCTCCATGCCCAGACAACATCCATGGGGCTAAAGGTGGACACTGACACTCACCCAGGCTCCCCACCCCAAAGTGGCAGGGCCAGCCAGCACCCCTTGTTCTCTGGCCTTGAATATGGCATTGCCTACTCCATCAAGAGCACAGGAGCTATGGGCCCTCACTGGATTTCCAGGCCCAGGATACTGGGAAGAAACCCACTCCTCTGGGCTGGGTTGTCCAGACAAGGGGATGTGGGCATGGGTCCAGGCAGCCTGGAGACTAGCCAGGGAAGCTATCCTCCCTCTAAATGGATGGGTGTCCACATTGCCCATCAAGAGTCCTGCCAAGCCTCCCTGAACTCCCCACCATGGATTCACCAACTGCTTTTCCCAGTTTCCCAAAAGCCCCCTCTTCCCCTCCTAAGGCCAGAGTGAGCACCATCCCTTTTCTTTCATGGACTGAGGGAGTCCTCTGGACACCACAATGGTGTTTCATTGGGAGGAAGGAGTGGCTGCTTCTCAACCAGGGCACAGGCAGGAGGGAGAAAGCAGGCTGCCTTCCAGCTCCCTTTCCAGGAGAGATTTTAAGCACTTTCCAAAAATGCCATGCGAGGCAATGCTGTTGAAGACCAGGGCCCCAGGTGCTCTGAGAATCAGCAAAGAACTCAAGACTCTGGGGTCCTCTACCCCATTTTCCAGGCTCCCTCAAATACCCCACATTCCCCTCTCATACCTTAGCCCCCACCCCAGAGCCATCAAACACACTCTGCTCATCCCCTGAGCCCCCGCCCCCCCAGACCCTGCACACTCACATCCTTACGTGGCGCTTCACGGCCCGAGCCCCTCCTCCCCCGCTGGTAGTCCCCCAGACCTCCGCAGCCCCCTCCCCACGTCCACTCCCAAGCGAGCAAGGCCTACTGACTTACCCGGAGGTGGGTCCAGGGTCCAGACAGGGAGGGGTCTCCGCCGGGCTTGGCGGCTCCACAAGGCGGGGCAGGTGCTGCCCCGGGACCCCGCCCCGCGGACCCGGCGGTGGGCGCGGCCCGGTCCCAGGCGGGCGGCGGACTCCGAGGGGGTAGGGGCGCGGGGCGGGGAGGGGCGGCGAAAGAGGCTCACGGGGGCATCGCCCGACACCGGGCCGGGCAGCTCCGCTCCGCCCGTCTGCGCTGCTGGCTCCGCAGCCGCCACGGTTCTCAGCAGCCGCCGGGTGCAAAGCCCAAGCCCCGGCCGGCGGGAGGCGAGGAGGGAGGCGGGGCCTGACGGGGGCGGGGCCTCGGTAGGCGGGTGGGGCCACTGGAGGGGCGGGGTCAATGGGGGCAGGGCCTTTGGTGGTGGGCGGGACCTAGGGAAATGGGGAGAGTCTGGGTTTGCCCAGTTGCAGGCCACCCAGGCTAACAAGACCTCCCTCGAAGGGTTGGGGTCTAGAGGACGCCTCAAGCCTCGCCACGTCTTTAGGACACTCTTGCTTCATGACTGGCTCCCCTCTCCACCACCATTTATATCTGCACTTTTTCCATCCTTCCTCCTCTTTGGGGAACCTCGCAGGACATCACTGGCACTGATGGTATCTCTACTCCATGCTGGACCAGATCCAGGAAAGTCAGATGGTGGGAGATGCAGGAAATGACTTAAAAACTCAAATCCAATGTACAGGTGGAAAAACTGGAGCCTAGAGAGGAGAAAAGACTTGCCCAAGTGCCTGCTGTGAAGAAGAAAACTTCATGTGACCCTAAAATGTGGAAGGCCTGAAGCTGGATCCCACAGCTGGACAGAGGGGAAGCCAGGACTCAACTTTATTCACCTATTAATTAAGCTTTTGTTATTATCTAATCTACATCAGGCCTAGAACCAGGGCCCCGTGTTGTAGAATGAATGCTCCCGAGCAGCAAGGGGGATTAGATTGGAGGGACAAGACGGAGAGGAGGGAAATGGCGTAAACAATGGTAGAGGTGAAGGGTGGGGAGAGCAGAGCCTGTGAGGATGCGGGAGAGGAGGGAGAAATCAAGGTTCCCTTGTGCTCTTCCCATGCACCCTATCACAGGGACATGGAAACCAGGGGGATCCCTTTGGAATCATGGTCCCATTGCACATTTGATGAAAACTTAGACAAATGTGCAAATGTACACTTCGCATGTAATTTTGGGGACTCCAGGGACAAAGGATTGGGTGGAAGATTTGATTCTTAAGTGCACATAGAATAAACATTCAGGAATAAAAAAAATCTAGAGAAAAAAGAATGGAAAGAGATTTTGCCTTACCTGATATTAAAACATAAAGTCAACGTATTTAAAGCAGTATGGTATTGAAGCAGGACTACATGAATCTGTGGAACAAAATGGGGTAGAGAAATGGATCCAACTACACAAAGGAATTCGGATATGATAAAGATAGCACTCTTCAGGTAAATGGAGGAAACAGGCCTTTCAACCAATGGTTGAAATAACTGGCAAGTCATTTGAGGAAATGAGAGAAAGCTGGTCCTTACCCTACGCTGAAATAAATTCCAGGTGAAGAGCATATTTATATAACAACACCAAATGTACCAGAAGAAAGCATGAATGAATGTTTTAATAATAATCCTAGGGATGGAAAAGACTTTCCTAAGCATGGTGAAACCTAGAAGCCAAAGGGGAAATATCGATACATTTTTCAAATTTGACTATAAAAACTTCTATAGAAAAGAAATTATCATACTCAAGTTTGAAAGACAAATGACAAACTGGAGATGCTAAATCCCAGCTGCCCTCTACTACTGCCCCCGAGAAAGGGGTGCCCAGAAGGGGCGCGGCAGCTCTGAGAGGGCCAAATACATTGCGGATGCTCCCCCCACAGCGCCCTGGCCAGCGCCCACCTGTTCAGGGGCCGGGAAGACCCGGAAATCCCAGCCTGGCCATCTGGGTCCACAGCAGGTGCCTTAGCACAGCAGAGCCAGAGTCAGCCCTGTAACTGCTCACGACTTCTCTCGTGTGGCCATTCTGGGAACTGCAATCCTGTAATCGGTCCCAGTTCGTGCAGCTCTCAGACGTTAGGGCAGGATTTTTTTTTTTTTAAGATTTTATTTTTAAGTAATCGCTACACCCAAGGTGGGGATTGAAACTACAACCCAGAGATCAAGAGTCCCACGCTTCACCGAATGAGCCAGCCAGGCGCCCCATGGGATCTTTTTTTTCTTAAAATAAATAACAGCTAAATTTTTGAGGAAGCTAATAAGGTTCCAGGCATTGTACCAAACAGTTAACATACAGCATTTCATTAACGCTCAAAGCTGCTCTTCTAGGTCCACTTTATTATTAGCTCCATTTCACACATGAGGAAACAGGATTTGAAGAGAAGTGACTTGTCCAAATTCTAAGCAGCAGCATCAGGATTCAAAGCCTGTCTCTTGGTCCCATTCTTGATATAAGAAAGCCAAACCCTTGGAAGAATTCAATAAAACAAAGTTTTTGGAAGATAACCTTGATCCAGGCTTTGTCCCAGGTGATGAGGATTCAGAATTGAGAGAAACAGTCATTAGAGGAGGCAGGCAGAGAAACATTTCCGACACAGTGAATCCTGGGAACAGTCAAGGACCTGTTAACCACAGGAAGGGGTATGGGGAGACAGGGGAGGTGCAGGCCCTTGAAGCTGAGTCTTGTGGAGTTTGAGGGCGGGGTCAAGGAGTGGGGCAACACTTATAAATCTGGGTAGAGGAAGAGTGGAGTTTGGGGGAGGAGCAGTGTTCTATCTAAGTCTGAGTCTGGGATAGGTTAGAGATGAGGCTGGACAAGTGTACTAGGGCCAAACTTGAGTTTGGACACAAAGATTTTGAGAACTTTCCTCTGGTTCAGTAGACTTGGTCTAGAGGTCATCTGCTTTGCTGACCCAACCTGCCTCCTTCCTCCCAGATAGTCCCCAACCTGAGTTCAAGGTACCAGTCACTTCAGTCAGAAACGTGGGAGTCACCCTTGACTCCTTGTCCTCACCTCCATCCAGTTAATTATCAGGGCCTGCCCAGTCTACCTCTTAAATACGCCCCAGGTTCATTTGCTGCTATCCATCCCCATGGCCACTCCCCTCGTCCACACTGTTCTCTGCTCACTCCTGAACCCACTGCTGGCAGTGACTTGCTTTGAAGGCCTCAACATATCCAAACTTTCACACAAGAGAAATCCTTCTACAACAAATCTGCCCGCATCTCCTCTCCTACTGAAAACCCGTTTCATTGATCCATTCAACAAATATCAAGCAAGCCTTTGTTACATATTAAATACTGAGGACACAACAACGAGCAAAACATAGAATTTAAAGTCTATTAGGATGGCAGGCATCAATCAAATGACTCCCACACCAAAATAATACATAATTACAAACTGGAATATGTGCCCCAGGAGGGCCTGACCTAGTAAGGGAGGTGTTAGAATGCTCTCCAATGTACCTCATCTCAAGTGAATAGCAATCAATCAGACCAGAGTCAAGGATAGGGTAAGAGCTTATGCAAAAAAGCCCTAAAGGTGCTTCTCTGAGTCTCAGTTTCCTCATCTATACCATGGGGATATTTATAGTTGTGAGGATTAAGGGAGTTAATACATAGAAAGTCTTCAGAACAGGTCTTAGGACGTAATAAATTTTCCATAAATGTTAGCTATAATAACAATAATTATTATTTAAATTTGCTTTAAGTAGAGAGCCATTGAAGGTTTATCGGCAAAGGAGTTAAATCACAAAGAAGTATTTTTTAAGGGTCATTCTTGCTGCAATGAGGAACATGGTTTGGAACAAGGAAAGAGCAGATTGGGGGGAATTAATGAGGGCAATTTTGCAGGGGCCCATTGAGAGCTGTGGGGCATTTAAACCATGGAGGCAGGGAGCATTTGGAGACATTTTATGATTTTGGTGGGCAAAACCACTGGCCTTGGTGTTCGGTGGTAGGAGGCTGAGGGAGGTGGTAAGGGGCTCCCAACGTCTCAGCCCTAGCAACAGGGTGGGTGGTGATGTTCTTCGCCAGATTGCAAAAGCTTGGAGGAGGACCAGGACTGGGGGAGGTGCTGAGGCCAGTTATGGATGTGTTCAGGCACAGGCACTGTGAGGTGTCCTAGATAAGGGGATGCAGAAGCAGCTGATTGGGTCTGGAGTCCAGGGGAGAAATAGTGGCTGCAGACATAAAATTGAGATTGTTGGCAAATATTTGGAAAATTGGACCTCAATCATCCCATCTGCAAGATAGTAGGAGGAAGGAGATAGCTAGATGATTTTTTTTCTTTAAATGTTTTATTTATTTTTGAGAGAGAGAGAGAGAGAGAATGCAGGGGAGGGTCAGAGAGAGAGGAAGACAGAGGATCTGAAGCAGGCTCTGTGCTGACAGCAGAGAGCCCGACATGGGGCTCGGGCTCATGAACCTGAGCT
The DNA here is from genome assembly GCA_028646485.1 of Cryptoprocta ferox. Taxonomy (NCBI): domain Eukaryota; kingdom Metazoa; phylum Chordata; class Mammalia; order Carnivora; family Eupleridae; genus Cryptoprocta; species Cryptoprocta ferox. The sequence continues at coordinate 71,351,565 of CM053570.1, read as the reverse complement.
GAACTCAGACGCTTAACCGACTGAGCCACCCAGGCGCTCCAATAGCTAGATGATTTTTAAGGTTTCTCCAACATGTGTAAGATTCCAATTGTTGAGACTGGTAGGATCACAGAGACAAGGAAAAAAAGATCCATGTGGCCTGAAAGATTTGACAGAGGCTCTTTGAAGGTTCTTTATTATTCTTTCCTCTGACTATCTTTTACGGAGCAGCTACTATGAGTCAAAGCTCTACCGGAGTTGGAAGAGTGAGTAAGATCTTGCCCTTTCCCTCAGAGAATTCAGTCTGGTGCTGGGACTAAGCAAAGAGCAATTACAAAAATGGAACTCAAGTACCCAAAGGCATGCTTGGGAGACCAAGAATGCTTCCTAGAGGAACTGACATTCAAGACAACATCTGAAAGTCAGGCAGAAGAAAGCTGCATGGGGAAATCTGGGCTGGAGAAGATTGTTTATGTGGTTATTTTAACGATTTTCATCCCTCCTGAATTTTTCACTTTGGACTCTGCCCTGAGAGTCTCTTTCGGGTACAAGGGCCAGATACTAGTAGTTGCATTTCATAGGCTGGGTTGAATGGGTCTTCTTTGAGATCCTTCTCCTCAATGCTCCTTGTGGCCCCAACTCCACGTGCTAGTATTTCCTAGGGCTTGGATGAAGGCATGCCAAGAGAGGCACCTAGGGCACAAACTTAGGGAGGCACTCACTCTCAGGGGTGTGCAACGTGCTCCTGGCCCTGCTCCCCATTCACACTCCCACTCCAACCTCTCGGGTTCTCATATCTTGCTGTCTACACACATGGCTCTCTTTACAAAGACACTTCCCCATCCACATTGGCCTGGTGAAAGCTCACTCCTGCCCCAAGGCTCAGCTCCTCCTAGAAATCTACTGCTCTCACCACCCATCCCTGCCTCCACCCCAGGCCAAGGTGGTCCTCTGTGCCCTAACAGCATGGTAACGGCTGCATTGTGCAAACCAGACTTTGGCATCAGAGCCCTGCTGTGCTATTTATCATCTGTGAACCACTCTCTGAGCTGGTTGCCACATGTGGAAAATGTGGTGCCAACTTCCCAGGGGAGTTGTAAAGATTAAATGAGAAGATGTATGTAAAGTGATCAGCAGTGACTGGTACAGAGTACTCAGTAAATGGTAGGTATTAATACTTTGTTTATACTTCTTCTAAAGCACTCCTGTATTCTAATTATTCTCCTGCCTTTATCTTCACTATACCATAAGTTCCTTGGGGCAGGGAGGAGGAGAAGGAGAGGAAGGAGGAAGATCTTTATGAATGACATTGAACAGGCACTAAGACATGTCTGCTGCATAAATCAAAGAAATAAAAAATTCTATGTCAAAAGTTCTGGGCAGGAAATCTGGAACTTTGGGCTCTAGTCACACAGCCCCAGTGATGGCACAGTGCCTGCCCAACTTACATTCACTTGGAAGAAAAGCTGCCCAAACCACAAACCCTATTGAGCCCGTGCTTTAGACCACTTGGCCCCTTCAGCTTCTAGACTTGAACAAATGGGGCCAGCACCAGAGCCAAGGGTTACCATTTCAAATATTAGCTGGTGACCTTTAACTAATGGCCTACCACAGCAATCTGAGAGAGGCTAATTAGAGGCTCTCTTGAACCAAGGAACAGAAAGAAACTGTCAGGTAGCAGAGGGAGTTGGAGTAGGGAGGTCAGAGACAAGCGAGCCTTGGCCAGTAAAGCCATGTGCAAGCCAAGATAAGAGGAAGCAGAGCCCAAGAAGTAGCAGAAGCTGGTTAGTAGGAAGAGGAGAAAAGAGCCGCCCTGTGCAGAGATGGGGTGTCAGGGGAAGGAGAATGAATAGAACAGTGCGTCCTAGAGCTGCCTCATTCCTGCTGGCATTTCAGTTCCAGTCCTTACAAGAAAATCCTTTATGTTTAAGCTACATTGGGTAGATTTCTGTACCTTGCAGCCCAATGAGGTTGACTCTACTCGTTATCTTGGTCAGTCTCTGCCCCTCTCTGTGCCTCAGTTTGACTAGACCATCTCTATGGTCTTCTCCAGATCAATGTTTGCTTTGAACACCATGTAGAGAGAATGAATTTTAGGTTGTTGGCAACTGAGTTCAGTATTAGTTACAGAGTGCCATGACATCCTGGCTCCTGAAATAGCTTGGTGACTGGTTAAAGAGCCTGTAGGAGGATCCAACACGTACCTGACTTTGAACCTGAGCCCTGCTGATAGTCTGCCTCCCCCTGTCCATTGCATCCTTTGTTGGATCACAAAGGAACTGAGAAACCAGGGCTGGTGTTTCACCAGTATCTTTGGCTGCGGAATGCCCTACCTACTGCCTTAACACTTTCCTGGACCCACTTCAGCATTTCATAGGAGTCCAATGCCAGGTCTGCTCCAAAGAAAGTGCCACTCCAGGAAGATTGTGAACAAAGAAAGTTTCCTTCTTTGGTGCTAAGATTTCCTGCCTTCCAGCTGTTTGGCTCTCAGCCTGTGCCCTGCCTTCATCTTTCTAAGCTAACAACTATGTTGATAATAATACTTCCTTGCTTTTGTATGGTGCTTTGTACTTTTCAGAGCATTTTCATGCTTGTTGTATTATTTGATACTCAAAGAAACCCAGGGAGGATTGGCAAGAAAGGGGATATAGTGGATAATACCTATCATTTCTCCCATCCCATCCACTCCTCCTTAAAACAATTTATTTTAAAAGAACTTAAAAACTGATCCCTCTGTTCTTTTTAAAATAGATGAAAATAATGAGACTGAGCTTGATTAAGTGACTTGCCCAAGATCAAAGGGCAGGTAGATGGCTGAGTTGGATCTAGAAAGTTTCCAATCACGGATCACACTTAAGCAGGACACACTTGCAAAACACTATTTGTAAAACACACTTGCAAAACACTATTGGCCATGGCCAGGGACCTCGGAGAGACATGGTGTTCTCCACACTGCTGCCCCCCCCCTTTCTAAGGTTTTATTTACTTTTGAGAGAGAGAGAGCATGAGCGTGTAGGGGCGGTGAGGGAAACAGAGGATCTAAAGCAGGTTCTGTGCTGACAGCAGCAAGCCTGATGTGGGGCTCGAACTCATGAACTGCGAGATCATGACCTGAGCTGAACTCAGACGGTCAACCAACTGAGCCACCCGGGCGCCCCCACACTGCTGCCCTTTTGAGGCCTCTGGGGGTCATTCACCATCTTACCCCTCTTGTCCCTACAGAGATTTGGCTACCCTACAGTGGCGTGGGTAGCACCAGGAGCACACAAGTTTAGAATGCAAGCATTTACATATTGGCAAAAATGAATGCTTTTGGAAGTCAGTCTTCTTGGTTTGACTACACAGTGCTTCATGGAAGGTAAGACAGGAGAGGCTGAGAACCATAAGTCCATCCTTCAATCAGCACCTCTGAAAAAGAGGAAGCACAAGTAATAGTTCCTGCCCATCCTCCTTCCCTAAACTCTACTCCGCAGCAAGGACACCTTGCCCTGGCCCCTCTGTTTTAGGCCCCTTGCGAACTGTCTTCATTGCAGCACCGTCACCTGGTCAGAATGAGCCCACTCCTCCCAATCACAACATGGATTCAAGTTATCCTGGGAGACATCAGTAAGTTCTCACCTCACAGTTCTAATAGTTAGGGGTAGGTGAGGAAGCAAAAGGAGCAGGATTTTCTGTGCTTTCTCCGAGGTCTGCCCTTGCTCCTTCCTCAGTGCCCCCTAGAGAGTATAGTGTGCTTGTCTTGTGGCATCACCCAGCCCAGCAACTCCAAACAGCACAACTGGGAAATGAGTCAAGGCAGCCTACCCAATGGTCCGGACAATATGTCAGCTCAGGAGAAGACAAGAGAACAGAAAATGTGCTTGGAATTTCGAACAGAGGGAATTTGTTCCATAGGACAGCTTAGAAACCTGTTGGCTTGTAGGAGCAAAAGGGGAAGGTGGGGCAGACTAGAGATTAATAGCTGCAGGAAGCTTCTACCAGGCTTGGAAGGTCAAATGGAAGTCTGTTCCTGGATCCTGAAGTGCACTTGTTGCTGACAGTGTGGGAGTTTAGCTTTTGAAATGATGCTGCTGGCAGAACTGCCCAAGGTCACTGGAGGGACCCACTGCTGCCTCTCCAGGGCCACCAACACTGCTGGAGCCTGTGGCAGGAACCCACCACTGCTGGAAATGCTGACTGTCTCTGAGCCCATAACCACCAGCTGCTGCCAGAGTCTCCAGTGGATGCAGAGAGAAAATGACTTTGCCTGTCCTGCTGCCATCCCGTCTCCTGCCATACGATCTCTCACCTGTACTTCCTGTTCTGACAGGAAGCCAGCTGGCAAAGTGAGTCTGGGAAGTGTAGTTTTCAGGGCCCAGCATTCTTCTGTACAAAGCAGAGCAAGGAAAGTCTAAGGCAATAGACAAATGACCAGCACAAACGCTACTGAAACTTATGCCTCATTTTGGCATCTTCAAGGCCATAGGTATTGGACGTTAGTTGATTACCTCATGACTACATTTTCCCTTTTCTAGGATCCATGTGTTTCTAGGAAGCTGGCTCCCTGGGAGCAGAGCAGGGCTGAGCCAGTCAATCTCACTGGCCAGAATGATTGTTTCAGGGTAGTCATATGAATCAGCCAGTCCAATCAGAGGGAATCTCAGGATTTTTGCTGAGAAGGCTGGCACACAGACTGTCTCTTCCTTGCTAGCAATGAATGAGGAAGCAGGCAGGCTTGGGAGCTGTTGGCAGTCATCTTGGGACAATAAGAGGAGCAGAAACCAGGACAAAAGAGTAGCCTTGAAGACTGGGAGATTAATTTGGGGGCACATAACCCACATGCTGTGACCACTGCGTAGGAAGCTCTGGCATAGTTGATCAGTCTTGTGCCCTTTATGGTGCCTATTAGCAACCACAAAGCAAGACCAATTTATGAGCATCATGGAAAAATCTGGAAGAGAAAAAAAGTTCTAGAAATCAGCCTCTTTTCCCATGGTCATGTCTTGGACCAGTGGCGTTTAAGCAGTTTATATTGTACCTTCAATAAGAAATCAATTCTACAGTGTGACCAGTACACATGTAGCTGTATAAGTCACTGAAATAAAGCTCCACCCACAGTATTTTCCCTGCTATGTGCAATTAACTCAACTTTCCAATTCTATTCCATTTTTAAGTAAAGCTGCTCATAAACTTCTAACTGATTTCATGATCTAAGAGTTAGGACCTGCAATTTGAAAAACATTGCCCTATACCATGCCATCACCAATTGCTGTAAAACTTAACTCTTGATTTTAAGCATCCTAACCTTTGCTAACTTTCCTGCTTTTGTACCCATATTCCCTGTCTTCCTTTGCTCTGAAGGAAAGTTACCAGTGTCCCATGTCTTATCAGAAGGGAACTTCTTTCCAACCTGAGGCAAGAACACCAAGGACTTTCCTCTGTAGATATTCTCTTTTGCATTGCCAATTTCTGCCTGTCTACTAGAATGTTTAGTTTATAAAATTGCTCTAGAGTCTCTCTTCTTTTTTTTTTAATTTTTAAATTTTTGTATTTTTGAGAGAGCAAGTGAGTGGGGGAGGGGCAGAGAGAGGGAGACAAAGAATCCCAAGCAGACTATGCACTGTCAGCACAGAGCCCAATGCGGGGCTCGATGTCATGAAATGTGTGATTATGACCTGAGCCAAAATCAAGAGTTGGACGCTTAACCAACTGAGCCACCCAGGTGCCCCTAGAGTCTCTCTTACTAAAACAAAACAAAACAAAAAGCAATAAATAAAAAGTCTCCTTTGATCCCATTTCAATAGCCACTTCCTTAAGTCAACCCAGAGTAGATATGGATTGAGTGGGATAGGAAGTAGAAGGGTGGCCTAGAGGTAAACTCAGTAGAAGGGATGAGGACTCTGTCAAGAAGTCCTAAGTAACATAAATCACAATTTATGTGAAGAGATAGAAATCATAAATTGAATTTTTGAGAGAGAGAGAGAGAGAGAGAGAGAGAGCATAAGTAGGGGAGGGGCAGGGGGAGAGGGAGAGAAAGAATCTTAAGCAGGCTTTATGACCAGTGCAGAGCCCAACGTGGGGCTCACTCTCACTGTGAGATCAAAGAGCTGAAATCAAGAGTTGGACGCTTCCCTGACTGAGCCACCCAGGTGCCCTGAAATCACAAGTGAATTTTGACTCAAGAACTGCCTTACTTAAACTCCACTTTTAAGAATCCTGCTCCCTGGCTCCTTTGTTGGTGCAGCCTGGAATCTGGAGTGGTAAGCTCAAGTTCAATACTGGTTTGGCCACTTCTGAGATGGCTAACTTTGGATAAATTACACCTCTTCTTCACGTTTTCTCATCTGTATGATTAATCTAATAAAACCCACCTTATCAAGTTGGCTTAAGGGTTAAATTAGGGGTGCCTGGGTGGCTCAGTCAGTTAAGCATCTGACTTGGGCTCAGGTTATGATCTCACACTCCATGAGTTCAAGCCCTGCGTAGGCCTCTGTGCTGACAGCTCAGAGCCTGGAGCCTGCTTCGGATTCTGTGTCTCCCTCTCTCTACCCCTTTGCCTCTCTCTCTCTCTCTCTCAAAAATAAATAAACATTAAAAAAGTTTTAAGGATTAAATTAGATAAATACATGTTAGCTCTTATTATGATTAAGGCCTTTTCCCATCCTTATACAAAACCTTACCTCCCCCTACCTACTAATAATAATTACCATAGTGACCACTTGAGCAATTAATTCCTCTGTGCCAGGCAATATGCTAAGGACCTTACTAACTGTTTCCAGGCCAGAAGTACTCCCTGGCCATGGTCTTACTGCAGTTTTCTTTCTCTGATAATGTACTTAATATTTATAGAGAATCTACCATGCATCAGGGAGTCAACTGGCTTATTCACATTTCATTCATTCTATAGATGTTAGGTAAGCACCTACTATGGTGCCAGGAACTTACCAGGTGTTGGAGATACCAAGATGAAGAAGGCCCTGAACCCTGAAGGACTCACAATCTAGTCACACAGTAAGTATTATGTAATGAGAGGATGTATAGGAGATGTTCATTCCTTGTTGCTTCCTTGGTCTAGACAGCCCCATCTTTGACTGCAGACCTAATGACTAATAGTGTTTGATTCTGTGTTTCTGGCTTGACTTTGGAGCCCTACGTTCAGGACATGCCTTTCAGTTCTCAACCCGCCATGGGCCACCAGGATTAAGAGAAAATTTTTGTGTTTCTTATCTCTCCCTGCCTGGGATCCCCCTCCAGAGGAAAGAACCTTACCAGATATCCAAAAGACAGGGTCTGGCTTTCACCCCATCATACTTTTAACACTTTATGTCTGAATCTACTCAGTCTCCTAATTGCCAAATTCAACAGACATTTTTGTGCCTTTGCAGATCTTTCTGGTATCACATATCATGTACTATTCTTTGTATCTTTCACCTCTATAGCTCAGAAGGGTTAAGGAACCTGTCCAACTTATACCATTAAGAGGCAGAGTTGGGACTCGAACCCAGAGTAGGCTGACTCCAAAGCACATGCTTCAGCCAACATTCCATACTGCCTTCCCAAGCAGACCAGTAGTCTAGATCTCTGCTCTCCAATATGTAGTCATTAAGTGCATATATTATTTAAATTGAAATTAAAATAAAATGAAATAAAAATTCAGTTTCTCAATTGCAGTAACTGTCGTCAAGTGCTAAACAGCCCTATGTGACTGATGCCTACTATGTTGAACAGCATAAATATAAACCATTTCCACCAGTGCAGAGAGTTCTATCAAACAGTGTCAGTTTAGAAAAAGTATAGGGTAGCATTGGGTTAGACTGCATTCTGTCCTCTGACTGCTTCTCTTTATCCTCTGTTCCCTCATTTATTCTCAGAGAGTGGGCAGCCATTCTTCAATCTGCCCAACTCTCTACTCCCACTTTTCTGTGAAGCATTATTCTATCCCACACCTTGCTATCACATCATTACCCATAGGGTCACAGTGAATATAGCTATGTTATATATGACCTTGTGCCCCTCTCCACAATGTTGATTGCTTCAGGGTTGGACACCTGCTCAAAGCTAGCCCAAGCAGCAGCTCTTCTCCCAGAAATTCAAAATGGAGCCTAAAAGTCTAGTCCCCTGGCTGATATCTTGAATGGAGGTGACCTGGGATCCACTGGTGACCATATTTTCTTTAATCTGGATTGGGAAATATCCAGAGAGATCAAGAGAGATCTTCAGAGAGATCTTCATAGAGATCAAGAAATGACAAAACAGTTATACATATTGGGGAGAGCTGGATCTAGGAGCTCAGAGGATGTCAGGGCTCTGTGTCCCTTCTCTCTCTCTCTGAGCTTTGCTTTCCTCTGTGATCCCTTCATGCCCAGGCAGGCTCTCTTCATGAAACAGAAATGATGGCCAGCCACAGATCCTTATGGCTCAAGATCTCCAGAAGAAAAGTCCCATCTCTACTGTATCTATATTTCACATCTTTCAGTCAGAGGACTTTGCTTAGCATAGTTTGGGTCATGTGCTCATCCGTTCACCCCTGTCTTAGCAAGGGGTCCTAGAAAACAAAGCTTGAAGAAGGGATTATGTGCTAAAGGCTTTTGTGGATGCACATTTCTAGGGCAGTGAGAATGAGGGGAGAGGGGAAGCAGGAAAAGATGGGAAGCAATGGAAGGAAATGTTTGCTACTTCTTCACAATGAGCTATGAAGAGACACTACTCTCTTGAGAGGTCCACCTACTTGGCCAGGTAGAATGCCTTAAAACAGTCCATCAGAGGAAGGAAAAAAGAGCAGATTGTTCTATCCTGCCACTTCCAGTCTCTTGTTCTCTTGTTTCCCAGTGATCCTTTGCCCTATGGGTAGTTAAATCTCCTGTACTTCTAGGTTGCTTCATCAGCCCCTTCAGGAAGCCAGAGCTCATGTTCTGTGAGGAGGTGTGTCATCAGGGTCTGGAAGTTGAGGAAGCCATAGAATACACATTTGCCATTAGATGGCCTCAGGCAGCAGAGCTGTGAGACCTCAGAGTTGATCAGCCATGCCTGTGGGTGAGGTGCACCAAATAACTAATGGTCTGAGAATGAATGACACTGAGAGACTAAGGAGGCACGGGGCCAAGATGTGGGGATCACTGTGATCAGTCAGACTGGGTCATATGCCTATCCCTGTGGCTGATGGGATATGGAAGGTACACTGTGGAAGGAAATATCCCAACCTCCTTTCCCTGATGCCAGTTCAGATCCTCAGAAAATCAGATATCAAGGCAGGATTAGGTGCAAGGAATTTATTATGAAAAACACCTGTGAGAGAAAATGGGGCAGACACTGAGAGAAACTGAGTGAGGACCACCAGACAGTGATGCAGATCTGACCCTGAGGAAAGGAGAGAGAAGGAAGGAGTTCTAGGTGGAAGGGTCTTAGACTGCAGTGTAGTTCTCAGGAAAGTCTAGCAAGGCCATTGAGGAGTCCTTGAGCCAAAGTCATCCATCAGAAGAGTATCCATTTATCCTGAAAAAAAAAAAAATCCTGTCCTGAAATTCCTGCTGGGCTGCCAGTGGCCAGGACCAGCCCACGGGGACTGAAGCCTGGGACTGAGGGGTGATAGATTTCATAGCTCAGCAGCTTGGGGTGCTGCTGAATTACATTTCTCCCAGTTGGAGATCTGAAAAGTGCATTCTCATGGCCACACACTGTCCCAGCCCAGCACTACATGCAGATAAAGAAAGATGGTTCTACAGTCTCAAAGAAGAAAAAATGTACAGTGCCATTACCGTTGAAAGGGCAAAGACATCAAACAGGTAAGACAACAAATGTCTACCTGTAGCTTACAATGTCTCATTTATAATTCAAATTCTACATGTTCCAACCTGAACTCATGACTTCTCCATGTTCTGGAAAAGTCCAGAAGTCTTCGTCTGGAGACTACCATCCTCCTAACTGTGAAACCTATAAGTCATACGAAACACCTCTTGATCCCCTCTCCCCTGTTCCCTGAAATAGGCAATCAGTGGTCCAGTCCTTCCAATCCTACCTTGGAAATATCACCTTCACACTTGTACCCTCTCCCCTCCATTCTCATTGTTACTGATGTATTCAGGAGCTCATTTCATCTAACCTGAACTACTGTGAAAGTCTTCAGTGGGCATTTTACAATCCTGTTCTATCTTATTATCTCTGCCAGATTGTCTTTAAATGCAGTTTTGACCATGTGAATCCCTTTGTAAAAACTTCTATCACAGGTAATGTTAAATGGTGTAGCCATGGTGGAAAACAGTATGGTGGTTCCTCCAAAAATTAAACACAGAATTACCATATGATCTAGAAATTTCACTTCTAGGTATATACCCCAAAGAATTGAAAGCAGGGACTCAGATAATTGTACACCAACATTCATAGCCAGCATTATTCACAGTACCCAAAAGATGGAAACAACCCAAATATCCATTTATGGATAAACGATAAACAAAATGTGTGATATATACATAACGAAATACTACATTCGGCATAAAAAGAAATGAAATTTTGGTGTGATGTGGATTAACCTTGAATACATTATGCTAAGTGAAATAAGCCAGACACAAAAGGACAAATATTGAATGAGTCCACCTACATGAGATACCTAGCATAGTCAAATGCAAAGAGATGGAAAACAGAACAGTTGTTACCAGGAGCTGGAGGAGGGGAGGATGGGAAATTACTGTTTAATGCGTATAGAGTTTCAATAAGGGATGATGAAACAATTCTGGAGATGGGATAGTGCTGATATTTATACAACAATGTGAGTGTACTTAATGCCAATGAACTATATACTTAAATATGGCTAAAGTGGACATGGCAATGAGAAAGAATGAAATCTGGCCATGCGTGGCAATGCGGATAGAACTGGAGGGTATTATGCTAAGTGAAATAAGTCAGGCAGAGAAAGACAGATACCATATGTTTTCACTCATATGTGGATCTTGAGACACTTAACAGAAGACCATGGGGGAGAGGAAGGGGGAAAACAGTTACAGAGAGGGAGGTAGGCAAACCACGAGAGACTTTTAAAGACTGAGAACAAACTGACAGTTTATGGGGGGTGGGGGAGAGGGGAAAGTGGGTGATGGGCATTGAGGAGGGCACTTGTTGGGATGAGCACTGGGTGTTGTATGGAAGCAATTTGACAATAAATTATATTTAAAAAATGGCTAAAGTGGTGAAACAAACAAAAAAAAATTTCACACTAACTCTACTTAGCAGAAAATAAAACCCAAGAGCCTTAATCTGACCATATGTAACTTTCCAGATGATTCTCCTTCCTTTTCTTCATATTCTACGTTTCCTCAAGTGATATTCTGCTTCCTATATTTGCTCCAGTGGCCACTTACAAAGGGCATGCTCTTCCCCTAGTCCTCATTTTTTCCAGACCCTGTTCAAAGGTCACATCCTTGCAAATCTTTCCTGAACTCCTCCCTCTGTTTCATACTAAGTGGAAGTAATCACTCCCCTTTTTGAACTCCTATAGCTTGTGAATTATGTCTGTCTTTGACACTTACTGCTTTTCTTTTCTTTTTAAAGTTTACTTATTTATTTTGAGAGAGGTAGAGAGAGAGAATTACAAGCAGGTCCCCCGCTATCTACGCAGAACCCGAGTGGGGCTCCATCCCATGAATGGTGAGATCATGACATGACCCAAAGTTAGGAGTCAGACGCTCAGCTGACTGAGCCACCCAACACCCCTTACTGATTTCCTTTTGGGTTACAGAAGGCACACAAGGAGATAGAGAGGTATAGCCGAGGGTAGTCTAGCCCTCAAGACAGGGCCCTCTACAGTGCTCTAACTTTAAGGAATTTACCAACATCCAAGAACTGGTCTTCAACTTCACCAATTCAGAAGCCCTGATTTTAGTAATTAAGCAGAGTGGAATCATCTCGCAAGGGGGCTCTTGTATTCACTAAGTTCATATAACTGACAGTTATATAAGCCAGAATCCAATAGATTGATTTATAATGAAAAATGTAATTATCCAAAGAACTGGGGTCCTCTAGTGAGTGGGTCACTAAATTCTGTCCCCACAGGTGAGATATTTGCTGGGTGAGCACAGAATCACACCAGGGAAGCAGGATGACCTTAAGAATTTCTTAACTGAGGCAGCCTGAGATACTCTCACCCACTGTAGGGATGACATGGACAAGGAAATCCTAATGTTCAGGTCAGCTTGACTGAGGCAGGGCTTAGAAGGGCAATGCTAATGTTTGCCTCTGTGACTGCCCTGTTTCGGGCTGTCATGGCTGATTAAGCCCTTTGGTTCACAGAATCTGTCTCCAAGTAGGATACAGAACGATTGGTTGATGAGATTGACTAGGCATCTATTTATTAAATTACAATCACATTTGCCTTCATGAGATTCCTCCTGTATGACCTGGCCCAGAGTTTGGTTTTCTTTTTGATCATGTCTGTAGATAAGCTCTTGGCTTACTGCAACGGATAGCTAATTTTAGGGTTGTATTAGCTGAGCCTAGCTAGATTATGCTATAGTAACAAACAACTAAACCAATTTCATTGGCTTACAACAAAGGCTTATTTCTCACTCACCTTACATTACAGGTCATGTATATCAGCTGTGGTTCTGCACATCTTCATTCTGGGACCAACCCTGGAGAAGCAGTTCTATTTGGGACATGCTGCTCTCATGGCAGAGGAAAATAATATGGTGGAATCCTTAGATGGCCCATACATTTCTGCTCAGAAGTGGCTCATGACATTTCGATTCACATTTCATTGATCAAAACAATGCCAAGCTTGATGACATTAGTGTGAGAAGTATGATCTCCTAGGGACAGATCAGATAGGCAGGGTTTTAGAAATATTGATAATAATAGTCTACAACAAGGATCAGTGTTCAGTCTGTGCACCAATATAACTGGTACCAGTTATAATACTATTAAAACACTGAAATGGTTTTGTACTGATATATGCTTCCTGTCCCAAGCCCCCTGAGAACTCCCCACTCCTGGGAACTACTATTCACAAATTAGCAACTAAAGAGTTAATATCTAGCACAGAAAGATCTCTCCAGGATGGTTTATGGACTGCAAATCTGCTAGATCAATGCTTGAGCACTACTAGTTGTTAAATATGTTTATGATTACCTTAGGCTGATTTCCTCTACTATGTAAATTCTTATTAGTTCAATTCTCAGGGCAACCTGATTTCCAGGTTCTTGGAGGGAAACTGCAGCCCCTATGTGTTGTCAATACTTAATTATAACAATATCTAATAATACTAATTTGTGCTGGTTCCTACACATTTTTACTTTGCAACAAAGTATATGCAATAATTAACGTAATAAGTATTTGCGGAAGGACTCACTTAGCTTTTCCTCGTTAGCTAAGCTCATCTTTGTACCATCTTAACATACTACTTAGGGTCTCTTTGTTTCCAAATTTTATTAATGTTTATTAATTTTTTGAGATCGAGAGTGCCAGTGGGGGAGGGGCAGAGAGAGGAGACAGAGGACCTGAAAGCAGGCTCTGTGCTGAACCCAGAGAGCCCCAATGCAGGACTTGAACTCACCAACTGTGAGGTTATGACCTGAGCAGAAGTCAGATGGTCAACCAGCTGAGCCACCCAGGCGCCCCATCTCTGTTTTGAATTTTTAATACCGTTTCTCGTGTCTGAAAATGTCATCATTATCACTAACTTCTTTATGACACTTCTGCAATTTGCAAAGCACTCTCCCTTACACTATTTCATTCAATCTCCCCAACACTCCCAGGAGATAGGAATTAGATCATTTTACAGACAAAGAAATTGAGACTCAGTGAAGTCAGGTGTCTTACAGCTAGTTAGGTTTTGTTCATTCATTCATCAAATATTTATTGAGTGCTTGAAGTGAGATTTATTCAGGTTGGATCTGAAAACAATTTTCCTGAATTCAAGTCAAGGGGTTATTCCAGTACGCTCAACACCTTTATCACCAAGGTCATACACTCAAAGGGAAGAAATAATAGTAGTGTGTTGATTATATTGTTGAAGACCCCTGCAACCCAAGTATGGGAAAGGCTCCAAGGTCATTTATAAAATTCAGGGTAACCACTAGCCCGAGTAGTTTCATTTCTCTCTGTGCTTATAACGCATTGGTTTAATGTAGATAGTTCCATTCAATTACGTATTTGGTAAATTTATCTACAGGTTTTGGAGCTACTTCTATTCAGTTTTGACACTTAGCAGCTGTGGGACTTCGATCAAGTCACTTGACCCTTTGGGCATCAGTTTCATCATTTGTAAAACAGAAATACGAATGCCTTGGGATCAAGTGGTTATGGAGATTAAACAGATAAAAAGATGTAATGCCCACTGTAGCTGGGGTTTTCAACTGTCTTAAGTTTTAAACTGCATTTAAATGAGAAAAGCAGTGTCTATATCGACGTAAGGTTGCAAGCTAACAATTCTTGGGAGGTGCCGTTCTTTACTCTGGAGTATATCATTTTACAGTTTTGGTGTTAAATCCCCTTTTATGGTACTGGTAGCTATCTTCTTTACCCGCGCACGTAATCTGGCATCCCCATGTCGTCCTTCGTCTCCCAGCTCTCTTTCCTCCCAAATTAAATAAACAAACAAAAAACCCCAAAAACGTATTTCCTAACATTCAAGCGTGCGCACCGCCTCAAAAGTCCACAAGCATAGAACGCCCTGTGGAAGTCACTGGGCAACGCCTCCGGATGCCCTAGAAGGGGGTGGGGTCAGAAGGCTCTCTGATCTCATTCCGCCTCCCCAGGTTGTCGCCCCTTCCAAATTCTCGCGAGATTTCAGACAACTCAGCTTCTGCGCATTTCAAGATACTGGGAGTCAAGGCACCAAGGGAGGGGGAGGGGAAGGGGGGAGACGGTGCAAACGGCGTGGCCGCCATCTTGTTTGTGCCCCCACTTCGCGCGCGCTCCGTTCTCGGTGACGCACGCTTCCCCCTCCCCTCCGCTGTGCTCAGGCCTCTGCATTGCCCGACTCCGCAGGAGCGCGGGGGCGGCTCCTGCTCTTCCCTGGACTCCTGAGCAGAGGCGTGTGAGTGTGCGGGAGCGTCTGTGGGAGGGAGGGTGAGAGGCGAGCGGCGGCGGCGGGGGGAGGGGCAGCGCTTCCCGCCTTCGGCGGAGACCTCACTTCCCTCTCGGGGCCGCCGCTGTAGTTCGGTCCGGCCTGCCCGCCGCCATGTTGTGTTCTCGCCAGGCCAGCCGCTGTCGCCGCCGTCGCGCTCTTGGGGTCCGTGCGCCTCGTCGGCCCGGCCCGCGGGCTTTCTCCCATTGGCGGAAGGCGACTGCGGGGGGGCTCGCTCGTGATTGGTCGGTGGCGGGGAGGCCGCGGACCTGGCACCTTATTGGTCGCGCTGGCTCCGGCCTGGGGGTGATGAAGGAATCGGAGGCTGCGGGGATGCGCGCGTCTCGGGCCTGGGCGGCCGGGTGGTGACCCCCTCCGGCGCAGGCGTGGGGTGGGGGCCGGGGGCGAGCCTAGAGACCTTGAGGTGGAGAATACAGGGTGATGGCCTGGCAGGTGCTGTGGGGATAGCCTGTTCACGGCCCGGAGTGGGAGGCATTCCTAACTCCAGAGGTACCCTCCGTGGAACCTGCGTGGCCTAGTATAGTGGCGTACAAGCCCCGAGGGTGCCATGCTTGGCAACACTGAAACCTGACTTAGGGACTGAGAGGGTCTTTGAGATCCAAGAACGCTAGACTTGGAGGTGTTTTTTTAAAAAAATTCCAGTATAGTTAGCATACAGTGTTAACATTAGTTTCAGCTGTATAACATAGTGATTCAACAGTTCCCAGCACCCAGTGCTCATGATGGGGAAGGCACTCCTTAATCCCCATCACTCATTTCACCTATCCCGCCACCTGTTTCCTCTCTGGTAACCAACAGTTTGTTCTCTCTAGTTAAGATAGACTGGAGTTTAACACAGTTTGTGAATGACCTTGATGTCCATGGATGTCAGGTCTGAGGGCATGGTATAGGAAGAAAAGGCATCAGGGCCTTAGGGACCTAGCTAAAGGATAGGATGAGATCAAGGATTTTGCTGGAGAGTGCTAGCATTGAAACTGAGGTTTCAAAGTCACCAGACCTGGGATGTGATAGGAGGAGAAAATAAACAGACCCAACCCGGGAGATGGATCCTATTAGATCAGTGTGCTGGGTCTTCACCAAGTCTAAGAGGCATTAAGTAGTGACAGATGTAGAAGAATGAGGAAGTGCGAAGCATTGGGGGAACATTTTCAGTCTTGGGAATTATAGTAAGGGAGCAATTATAGATTATCGGGTCTCAGGACCATGCAGCTAATTTTGAGATGTTATATGAAGTTGTCCTGTATTCGGAAGGATACATGTCAGGGCTGAGTTTCTAAAGCTTCATTTGCTAGCAGATATTAGATACTTGGCATTTATTTGCTGAATAGATATTGATAGGTTCCTCTTTAGGGGAAGAGAGCTTAACTACTCGTGCAGAGCCTGATGCGGGGCTGGAACTCATGAACTGTGAGATCATGATCTGAGCCCAAGTCAGACACTTAACAGACTGAGCCACCCTGGTGCCTCTGTTTTCTTTTATATATATCTAAAAAGTACAATCACCTTCATGTGCACTTAAAAATTTTTTTTAAAGAAAGACTGGAAGGAGAATAAACTAGCGCATAGTTTCTTGGATCTTGTTTTGAGTAACAGGACTTGTCAACACTTTCTGGATTGTATTTCACAAAACTTATTCTAATCAAGAGTTTAGAGTAAGCTTGTTGGAGGTATTTTATCATTTTCCATTTTACTGTTATGACTTGAATTGTTCTACATTTGCCCTTCCCAAGGTTTAGGGATCATGGAAACACATTTATGTTAAACCTCTCAGTTTCTTAATTTGTTTTTCCTTGTCTGTGTTAGGTGGTCCTTTCTAGTTTTAGATAGATGGTACACATCTGTTTTTGTACCAATTTCAAGAAACTTCTCCAGTTTTCAAACTTGGTCAGTTTGTGAATGCAACAAAATTTTCAAGAGAGAAGGGGAAAGTAGTAGAGGAAGGGAATTGACATTTGGGGGGCACATTTTTCCTATTATGTAGGCATTGTCATTTGCATATTGCAGATGAGAAAATTGAGGATCAGAGAGGTTATATAGCTTGTCCAGCGTCTGTGTGGTTGAACTGGGATTCAAATCCAAGTTGCCCAGTGGCAAAGCCTGTAGTGTTATCTGCTATATCATGTTATCAATATAAACCTGATTAGTCAGACTTCCAGATAGCATTGTATTTTATTTATTATTTATTTTTAAAATATAATTCATTGTCAAGTTAGCTAACCTACAGTGTATACAGTGTGCTCTTGGTAGATAGCATTATATTTTAATTGCTGAGTGTTAGGAGAGTAATGAGTGAGGAGAATATAATTAACAAGAGTTTGTTGTACTGTTTCAAAGATTCAGACCACAGAGTAGGAGCCATGTAGAATATAGGTTCTTCAAGTAGGTATTTAAATCATATCTCTTGTTTTCTATTGTGTAGGGAAAGATTAAAAAGTAAACTGTTGGAGTTTTTCTGAAGCCAGGTAGATAATAGGAAGAAGTATGTACAGAAAGTTTAAGGATCTGCATTCTTTAAAACCAGGCTTCAGAATATTGCTGATACAGGCTTTCTATATATGGAAGTGATTAATGCCAATGAGTGAGGAACTACTGAATATATAAAGAACTCACCTGGGAGCTTTTTCAAATATCACTAGTTCTTTAGATATTTGTCTCCAAACACAGGGATCTGTCCAGAAGTCTAGTGTCTTCTTCAAACCGTGGGATATTGATTCTAATATATGCTTATCCTGAATGATGTGTAAAATTAAAACTGGAGACAACAAAATATTTGCAATCCCAATTTTGCATGGAAATCTTTAAGTAATTCAGGTTTCAAGGGGAGACCAGTGATTTGGAAGTCTGAGTTGCTTTGTGACTTGATGCAATTAGGTGAGAGTCTCCTCCCTTTGTTTGCAATTACATTGCAGTGTAGGAGATAGAGTTAAAACAACAAGGGGAGTTAGGGCTTGCCATATTTTGTACATTGGTCATCTCAGGCTTCAGTTGACTCAGTCATTAAGTTAGCCAGATATGAAGAATGTTATGGCATCCATAACTTAGTTTTTTTTTTTTTTTTTTAGTAAGTCTAGACAAGGTTGCAAAAACAAACAACACATATTCAGTAAGCATTTAACTACCTGCCCTTCAACAACGGTGATCACCTTCATTTCCATTAACTCCTTACATCCATGGCCAGTTGCTGGGCCTTGTTATCATCTGGAATTGACCACCCTAGAAATCTGGAACTCCAGGAGGTCTGAGTAGGTCTGTGTTTATGTTAAAAACTTGAGAACATCAGCTTTGTTTTCTAAGCAGACATCATACTAATGTTTAATACTTAACAGAGGGTGTTCATGTTTTACTATCTAAATCCTTATAACAGATAATTCTGTTATCTCATATACGTGTAAATATTTTCCACTTGGTGAAAACTGATTCATTGTACTAGAAAAGATACAGGGTTTCTTATCCCCATTTACAAGAGATGCAGAGGCAAGGCGAAATGAGGAGCCATGATAGGTGTCTCTTTTTGAAATTTTGAAATTCCCGTCTCTTTTTAATTCAGAGGTACTGAGCCACTAAGATCTATGAATCAGACTCAGGAATGATATCATAGTTACTACCTTTTATTGAGTGCTTACATTGCACCAGCTAGGATATAAATGTATTATATATATTATCTGTATACTGTATGTGATAGATACTATTTTACCACTTTTATTTTTATGTGTGAAGAAACTGAAGGGTTAGGTAATTTGCTCAAGGTCGCACAAGGTGGCAGAGCCCAGATTCAAACTTAGGGTGTAACTCTTTTTTTTTTAAATTTTTTTAGTGTTTATTTATTTTGAGAGAGAGGGAGAGAGAGAGAGAGTGCGAGCCGGGGAGGGGCAGAGAGAGGGGGAGACAGAATCTGAAGCAGGCTCCAGGCTCTGAGCTGTCAGCACAGAGCCTGACTCGGGGCTCCAACTCACAGACTGTGAGATCATGACCTGAGTCAAAGTCGCTTAACCGCCTGAGCCACCCAGGCACCCCAGGTCTGTAACTCTTAATTCCTACAAAATTTGTGGAACCCTTACTCTTAAACACTGATCTTTTGTCACCATGAAATATTAGAAGAAAAGAAAAATTCCTACATCTTAGATCAGGAAGTGACCTTCAGTTTCTTTCAGGCAGGTAATTTTTTACTGAGGCCTTAGAGTGATGACCTTGACAAGGTCACTTGGCTATGCAAGGGGAGAGCCAGGTCTAACCCAGATTATTGGATTCCCAGACCAGTCTCATTCCACTGGGCAGCATTGCCTCTTCTGTGGACTTCATGATAGGGATGACTCTAAGGCACCTTTTATATTTTGACAAGTTTGCCTCCTTCATAGGAAGGAGAATGGCAGAGGACATTATTAAAGATACAAATGACCTTCTTGAGGTTTATTCCAGCCTCAGGCATACAACCTAGGAAGAACATTCCTTAGCCAGCAAGTTGTTCTTTTCCATTCAGTTTCTTGTGCTCAAAGCAGACTGATTGTGAGTTATCTGATGTCTTCCAGTCTCTCTTTTCATTTTGTTTATTCAGTTTTTCATGCATGTAGTTAGGAAGGCTACAAGGTCACTTAAGTATTTTCCCAGCGACTCAAAGCACCTAATATAATTTAAGTAGATTAATTATAGGAGGAAGTGGATTTAAAATACTTTGGCCAAAAAATGCCATTGGGAGGGGGTAGTGTAGTTGCTGACGCTGGAGTCAGACCTGGGAAAGAATTCTGTCTGCAGTGCGTTTATCCTCTGTTTGAGCCTGGGGTCAGATTCTTAACCTGTCTGAGCCTTAGTTTCTTCCTATGTAAAGTAGTGGTAATGACACCTCTCTTACCGAGTAGTTATGAAAAATGAATACAGCAACATATGGTAAGTGCCTGTCACCAAATGGACCTTAGTGAGGGAACACATCACTTTCTTTTTAGCACAGCATAAAATCTGTCAGCCTGTTAAAGCTTCCCCAATGAAGAGGCCTTTTGTAACTGTCTATTCTTTCATGTACAGTAAGATTTCTACATGGGGGAGCAACCACTTGTGAAAGAAATAACGTAATTTAGTTGTGGTGTTGTGATTCAGAAGCTGATTCATAGTGGATCTCTATTATTATTAGTGTCTATTTTGTGAATGCACAAAATAGTAGGGTCATCTGTTTCAGAGGTAGGTTGTCTCCTGATTGCCTCTGTTCATCCTCGGGTGCTGAGTGGTAATGATTTTGATGAGATGAGAACTTTTCCACATTTGCCAAATAGCAAAAATTACTAAAATCAAAACAACCAGTTTTATCCTTCAATCCAGAAAGATTTGCATTATAGTCATTTAAAATTTTTTCTAGGGGTGCCTGGATGGCTCAGTCTGACTCTTGATTTTGGCACAGGTCATGATCTCACGGTTTGTGATCATGATCTCCCAGTTTGTGAGATAGAGCGCCACGTCAGGCTCTGCACTGATGGCTTGGAGCCTGCTTGGGATTCTCTTTCTGCCCCTCCCCTGCTTGCACTTTCTCTCTCTCTCTCTCTCTCTCTCTCTCTCTGTCTCTCTCAGAATAAATCAATAAACTTAAAAAAATTGTTTTTCTAATTGTAGAAATTGTCAGTTGAAGTAGGACTGTCAGTTTGGCTTGTAGTCACCTGGTAGGTAACATTTTTTTTGAAGTAAGCAGGAAGACAACATTGTAGAATGGTTCAAGAAAAAAATCTCTCAGGGTGCCTGGGTGGCTCAGTCGGTAAAGCATCTGACTTCGGCTCAGGTCATGATCTCACAGTTGGTGGGTTTGAGCCCCGCGTCCGTCTCTGTGCTGACAGCTCGAAGCCTGGAGCCTGCTTCGGATTCTGTGTCTCCCTCTCTCTCTCTGCCCCTCCCTGGCTCACACTCTGTCTTTGTCTCTCTAAAAAATAAAATTAAAAATGTTAAAAAAAAAAATCTCTCTGCCTGCAGAAATTTTTTGCCAGGTTGCAAAATTTGCTGCACCCTTCCCACACTTTTCCATGTTTTAGCAGTGATGTACCTGATAAGAGTGAGGCAATATTTGTGCTCATTTTCAGTGTGAGAGTTGTATTTTCTGTTTTGGGTTAAGTCCTTACTTGTTTGCAGACGGATTACTTCTAAATTCAGTGTACTTTTATACTGTGAGAGCTTTCTAATGGATAAACTTCAGGTGCAGTTTAGAGAGAGGGACTAGGCTAACCTTTGCATTTGAATGTTGCCAGTAGAATAGGTTTACCTTAAAGGTTCAGATCTTCATGTCCACAGTATATAAGGTGTCCTAGTTAGATGAATACTCTCCATTTAAAATCAACAGTATATTGTTATAGATCAGATTTAAGAATTAATCTTAAGTACATTCATGGGTATGAGCTGTAAATAGTGATCTTGACCAGTGCTTCAATAAATGCCTCAGTGACTCATAGGGAATGATATCGGAGTATATGATATTTTGTATGATGTCACTGATTTAAATCTATTAAAGTAGTCCCACCCATTACCTGCGGTTTCGCTTTCTGCAGTTTCATTACCCATGGTCAACTGTGGTCCAGAAGCAGATGACAGTAGTCAGAGGATCAGTAGTAGCCTAATGCCTTATCACAATGCCTGTCCTTCACCTCACTTCAGCTCATCTCGTAGGCATCTTATCATTTCAGGGCATCACGAGAAGGGTGAGTGCAGAACAATACGAAATTTTGAGAGAGAGACCACATTCATTCACATAGCTTTTATTACAGTATATTGTTATAATCTATTATTATTGTTAATCTCTTACTCTGCCTAATTTATAAATTAAACTTTATCGTAGGTATGTATGTGTATATGAAAGAAATGAATTGTAAATAGGGTTTGGTACTATCAGCAGTTTCAGGCGTTTCCTGAGGGGGGGTGAGTAGTGTCTTGGAGTGTATCTCCTATAGGTAAGGGAGGACTCCTGCACTGAAGGTTTTCACAGTTTCTATTATTGCTCACCCTTTCCTCAGGAGCTGCAAATTGTCCAATGATTGATATGAAGAGAGATTCTTTGCCCAGTGTTAAGAAGACCTGTCCCCTCACTAGTGGCACGATCTATTCATTTAAAAGAGGAAAATGAAAGTACGTGCAATCTACACAGTTGAATATCTTTGTCATTTTTAACGGTCTTAAAAATTATTGCTGTACCCTGAAGGGTAAGTGGCTTAGAATTTGCTCATTATTAGCTGACAAAGTTGTGGCCTTTTTAAAAAGCAAAGCACACTTGGTTGGCAATAATTTGGGAGGCAGAGGATTGCTATTTATGGTGATATTTAACGTCATTTTTAGTAGGACTAAATTAAAGGGGAAATGCCATAATGTGTGTAAAACTCCAACCATTTTGGAAGGTGGTCAGAATAGAGTTGTCCATAATCTTTTCATTCTGCTAAAATCTGTAAGGCAGCTTAGAGCAGCATTTCCTAAACTGTTTCATTGGACATTAGTTCTTATACAACATAATAAATGTCCTCTGGGATAGAAAAAAGGATCCTTGACAAAATGATGCCTAAAGTGAAATGCGTTTCTTTACTGCAGAATTAGTATTCAGGGCCTTTGTGTTTATGTGCCTTATGACCCTTCAAGAGAGAGGATACATAATGCAGTGTTTCTTGAACATATTTGGCCATGGAACCATGTTCGTGAGAACATCTAATAAGTATTTCATGTTATGACTGGTGTGTAGTGGGGCCCAGTTGAGCAGTTCTAGTGCAGAGAGTTTGTGAGTGAAAAATGAATCTTTTTGTATAGGATAGTTTGGCCAGTAGTGGAAAAGGATTTTTCTGGGAACGTACAACACAGGTCTCCAAAGTAACATAGACTCTTAGGGGCGAATATGATTTCAAAGGTCATCTAACCCAATTGCCGATATCAGTGATAATAGTGGCAGCAACCATTTGTTAGCGCACTTGCTGTTTTGTCAGTGTGTTATTCTACATGCATTATTAACCACTGGTCTTAATGATTTTTTACCTTCTTAATATTTCCCATTCATCTGCTTTGCAGCATCCGCATTACTACATTTTCTGGTAACTAGAGTACTTGCCTGTCTTGTTGTCCCTGCTATCTGTCTAGAGCTGCCGGTCTCCCACCCTGTCCACTTCTCCATACTGTACCCCAAATGACTTTTTAAAAGGGTAATTCTGATTGTGCCAATCCCTTGCTTAAACTCTTCAATGGCTCACTGTTGTCCCTTAAAATAAAGTTCTAGTATCTTAGTCTTGTCCAGACCTGTTCACCTTTCGAGGTTAAGGCTAGATTGTAGCCTTTTGCCCCTGGGCTACTGCCATATCAAACTATAGCCCTTCCAGGAATGTAATGCTTTATGTCAGCTCCAGGCCTTTGCACATGCAGTTTGTTTGTCTGTCTCATTAAGTTCCTATTCTTAGGATTTTAAATCTCCCAAGAAGCCATTTCTGACTGGCCTGAAATTGAGTTAGGCCTCGGGCTAGGGGTCTTTGCTTATGTCTTATACTATGCATTTGCTCCTGTTGTAACTCTTAACATATAGCACTGTGTTATAGTTTTGCCCATGTTATGTTATATTGCCCATTTAAATTTTCCTTTTTGTTATAATAGACTTTAGTCTCCTTGAGGACAGAGACTGTGTTATTTAGGATCCCCAGATCTTAGCACAATGCCTGCACATAAATATTTATTGAATGAGTGAAAGTTTCCTTAATCTCTACAGCCTTGCAAGATGGTTTATAGTTTAGGACATTGGCCTCAGTGGGGTTAAATAACTAGTTTGAGGTTACTGCGCCAAAAAGAGGTGAGGAGGGATTAGAATCTAAATCTGTCTAGCTGCAAAGACTGCCCCCCCCCCCCCGCTTCTCCACATGGCTGCTCTTTTTCATCTTGTCTTTACATATTCCTGTCAAGTGTTGAAACAGCCTGTGCTAACAACCCCTTGCATAGCTTCTGAAGCAGCTTGTGCCATCTTTGGACAGCTCTGAGAGAATAGAATAGTTTTCTAGAATCGTTTTCCATCCATTGGTCTTAATTTATGCTTTGGAGAGTATAATTTATTTTTTAAAAACAAGTAATTCAGGGGCCCTGGGTGGCTCAGTTGGTTGAGTGTTTGACTTTGGCTCAGGTCATAATCTCACGGTTCCATGTTCAAGGCATGCATTGGGCTTGCTGCTATCAGCATGAAGTCCACTTTGATCATCTGTTCCCTTCTCTCTTTGTCCCTCCCCCGCTCACATTCCCTCTCTCTCTCTCTCTCTCTCTCTCTCTCTCAAACTAAATAAACTTAAAAAAAAAAGGTAATTTAGGGGGTGCCTGGGTGGCTCAGTCAGTAAGCGTCTGACTCTTGATTTTGGTTCAGGTCATGGATCTCATGGTTCATGAGTTCAAGCCTCACATTGGGCTCTGTGCTGACAGTGTGGAGCCTTCTTGGGGCTCTCTCTTGCTTTCTCTCAAACATTTAAAAAAAAGTAATTCAGAATCCACTTAAGGTCTCATTTATTAGTTTACTCCATTAATTTGTTGAGCAGCTATTTACTGGGCACCAGCACTATATTCCTTATCTAATGATATTATCATTGCTCAAAATGTTTCTGGGACTTCTTTGGGGTTCTTTAGGGATTATCTTCAGAACTAATGTCAAATTTTTTTGAAAATGTGTGGACACGCTTTTTTAAACCTTGAAGGTGGATTTGGTTTGGGAAATAACTAACAGTTGTTCAGGACCACGTCAGGTGAAAGAAGTGGGTCAGAAGCTACAATCTGGCAGCCCTTAATTTTCTTTGGTCTGCTTATAATTAAAAAAATTAAACTAAAATTGAAAATGGATTTAACATTCAAACAATCTGGCTTTTATGTTTGTATGTTTTTTTCCTTAAACCAGACAAAATGATACTATTTATGAAGCCATTGCAATGGTTCTGGAAGGGATAATGAGGGCATAAGGAATGGGCATAATAGATGTTCTCTGTGATGCTGTTTACCATATTTTAAAATTGAAGACATGAGGGATTAATATTTAAAGTCTATAAAAAAAAGTCTGCATCTCAACACCAAAAAATAAACAACCAGTTAAAAAATGGGCAAGACGACCTGAAAAGACATTTTTCTAAAGAAGACATACACGTGGCCAACAGACACATGAAAAGATGCTCAACATTACTAATCATCAGGAAAATGCAAATCAAAGCCACATTGAGATATACTACCTTAAACCTGTCACAATGGCTAAAATCAAAAAGATAAGAAATAAGTGTTAGCAAGGATGTGGAGATAAAGAAACCTTTGTGTGCTGTTTTTTTCCCTCAAAAAATTAAAAGTAGAAATACTGTATGATCCAGTAATTCTACTATTGGATATCTACCCAAAGAAAATGAAAACAGTAATTCAAAAAGATAGATGCATCCTTGTGTTCATTGCAGCCTTGGCATTATTTACAATAGCCAAGAGAGATGTGGAAGCAACCTAAGTGTCCATCAATATACAAGTGGGTAAGGAAGATGTGTGTACATGTGCACATAGTGGAATATTACACAGCCATATAAAAGGACGAGATCACGCCATTTGCAACAACAAAGATGTGCCTAGAAGATATCATGCTAGGTGAAATAAGTCAGACTGAGAGAGACAAATACTATATGATTTTTACTTATATGTGGAACCTAAAAAAATGAACAACAGAAAAGCAGCATCAGACCTATAAATACAAAACGAATGAACAACAGAAAAGCAGAATCAGACCTATAAATACAACAAATTGATTGTTGCCAGAGTGGAGGGTGGTGGGCAAAATGGGTAAAGGGGAGTGAGAAATACAGGCTTCCAGTTATGGAATGAATAAATCACAGGAGTGAAAGGCACAGCATAGGGAATATAGTCAATGATACTATAATAGTATTGTGTGGTGACAGATGATAGCTGTACTTGTGAGCACTGCATAACACATAGAGAAGTTGAATCACTGTTACATACCTGAGACTAGTGTAACATTGTGTGTCATACATCAAAAGGTTAAAAAAAATTGAAGTCACTGAAGTTATTAATATAAAACTGATAGAAAATTATGGTACAGCCATTCAATGGAATATACTCCAATGATAAATGATATAGATATAGATTTGATATGGAAATTCGTTCACATTTTTTAAGTGAAAAAAACATTACAAAGCAGTTTGTATAGTATTATCTAATATTAAGGGACTATCTCAGCCTCGTTTCTAATTGACATAAGCAAAATACAGTGTTTGATTCTAAGTGGTTCCTTTGAAGGTATTCTTTAAAAAATACCCCGTCCCCTTAACGTATAACAGCATCAGTACAATACTGTTTTATACATCTGTCTCATCAACTTAGTATATAAGTCACACAACGTATTTAATAGTCAAGTGAATATGGCTTTGTGTTCATATCACAGCATACGAAAAGTTCATTTGTCTTTAGAGGTTCTCTGATACTTCTCGAGGCTTCCAAGTGTACTTACTTTACGAAGCCCAGAGGAGTCAGTTAGGGACAACATCAATAAAATGTTTGTTCAGGGCACTGAAGAGCCTAGTTTCTTTGCTGCTATTTCTGCTTCTGATGTGTTACAGCATAACCTCCAAGGTAGGTAATCTTGGGGGACTGAACAAGACTCTGTCCTTGACAAGAATTGTCAGAGTGGTTAAGGCCAACTTCTGCCGTAACTCTGGTCCTTCAGTCATTGCTCAGGATGCCAGATCAAGAGCTGTTCTGGCATCAACTTTTTGTGTTCAGGACCTGGCTTCTGTTTCTCTTGTTGACTCTGAGGCTCTTGCTGCAGCAGACTAGTATTCCTCCATGGCCTCAGTCGGTTGGAGCTGAATAGTAGCTGCCCCTTTAGATGGGACATACGCTCTCCAGTTTTCCTCAATCCCCATTGCTCGTTATTTCATTGACCCTGTGGCTAAGGTTGGGTTTGATGTACCAGGGATATATGTGGATAGAAATAAAACACAGCCACTGACTTCAAGAAGCCTTCCACTAGTAATAGAGACATGGTTAAAAGTAATTATAATGTGTGATAAGTGCTATAGTCAAGTGTATATTTAGATGTTAATTGAGTATCTACCACATGCCAGGTGTTAATGCTGAGTGCTTTAACCTTATATTGTCAACACTCCCATGGGTTGGTTTTATTTTTGTCCCCATTTTATACATGAAGAAGTGAGCTCAGGGATGGTTAAGTAACTTGGCCAGGGTGATACAGCCAGTCAATAGGTACCTATGATTCAGAATCAGTTTTCTGACCAAGAGCATCATTTCCCACCCTGCCTGCTTTAAGAGCTCGAACCAGGTAACCAGAGGCAGTCATTTTGCCTCCTAGTGATCTGGGTGTTTTTTAGGGGGAGACAATGCAGTTGTCTGTTATAGAGGGCTGCTGGTACCCAGGAACAGGGAAGAATGTGAGTTGGAATTCCAGAGATCCCATGAGGCTCTTAGTTAGTCCACAGTAACAACAGGCTTTAGAATGGAAAGCTATAGTAAGTAAGTATAGTATAATAAGCTGCCAAATGGAAATCCCAGGATAATTTCAGTTCTCTTCCCACTAGTAGCTTGAATTCTAGTAAGGTGGCTGTTGATGATGAGATGAGAAATTGGGGTTCGAGTGTTTTTTTTTTTTTTTTTTTACAAACTTTCCAAGAACTAATAAAAACTACACCAAAGGCATTCACAGAGTATTAAGGCACATGTTTGGTTTAATCGGGTACATCAAATACAGAATCAAAGGATAGGTATGTGGAACAATAACCAAATTGATGGGTAGTGAAAGGCATGGGTAAGACTTTTTGTAGCAGTTGGAAGTCCTCCCACACTGCCCTTTATGGCTTAGGAGCTCCTTCCTGCAGGGCTGCAGGGTATGCTGGAGATAGAAGAGAGACAGGCCCTCCTAGTAGCTTTGGGGCATTAAGGAGAGAGACCTTTCTGAATCTTAACCCTGTATAAAACAAGGAGTTTGGACTGGATGACTTCTAGCACTTTACAGTTTTTCAGTGCTTATTAGGCACAATACAGTATACTTTACATGTTTTAACTCATTTAATCCTTACAGTGGCTTCGTGATATAGGTGGTGATATCCATATATTACAGATGAGGAAGCTGAGGCTCAGGGTTATAGTCCAGTGTCATACAGTTAATAAGCAGAGGAGTCACAGTTTGAAATGAGGTCTGCCTGACTCTGTATCTGATTTATACAGGGTTAAGATTCAGAAAGGTCTCTCTCCTTAAGGCCCCAAAGCTACTAGGAGGGCCTGTCTCTCTTCTATCTCCAGCATACCCTGCAGGCATGCAGGAAGCAGCTCCTAAGTCATAAAGGGCAGGTGCTTAGTTGTTCTGCCATAGTGATACTAATTGTCAGCGGTGTGAATGTTCCCCCTATTCCTCTGCTTTCACCTCTCCTATAAGCTTCTTTGCTTCCTTCCAGCTGATGTGACCCCACCATGTTGAAGGGTTGAAAGACTAGTGTGGATGAGACACACAACTGGCTTTTTGGCCTTCTGCCTTCTCTTCTCAGGCTGGTAGCTATTCAGAATCTGGGATGTAAACTTTTGAGCAAAGAACTAGAATACCTCCAGCTCTGTAGCTTCAGCACCCGTTCTACAGCGCACCGTTAGCATAACTAAACTCTTACTTAGAGGCCACAGTAACATCGCCACACAATCCCTTCACATTTTATTTTATGTGTTAATGACTGAATCCTTAGTTGTTTCAAGTCCTGATAAATTATAAATGTGATTTGCTACTAGTTAAATGTTCCTAATACTTCAGTAGTAAAATGTTTATCAATTTATAGGGTGCTGTTTTGTCACATACTCAGCTAGGTCTCTAACCATCAGGTGAAGTTCAACATCAATCAGATTTCTAATTTTTAGATTAATGAAGTTGGGTTTAATGGTTTATTCTACCTGTACATAAATGTGACCCCTAAGAATTTCCTTGGATGTGTTCTGGGGTGCCCCATATCTTGGTGTCAGCCTTGTAGTACAAATAGAAAGAATACCACCCTAGGTTGGGACCTGAGTTTGTATTCTAGATATATGGCTAGGGGCCAGTTGTTAAACTTTCTGAACCTTACTCTTTCTCACATATAAAAGAGGATAGTGAGGATTAGAGGGGGATAGTCTGTAAAATACCTAGCATAGAACCTGGCACTAACTGGTGTTCAGAAATTAATTTACTGCATTGTGAGTATGAGTAGAATGTGTGTAGAGAAGGTAATATGGCAAGGTGATTAGGTGGACTATCTTGCTACCCTCTTTTTTTTTTTAATTTTTAAAAAATGTTTATTTTTGAGAGAGAGAAAGAGTGTGTGAGCCGGGGAGGGGCAGAGACAGAGGAAGACACAGAGTCCGGAGCAGGCTCCAGGCTCTAGGCTCTGAGCTGTCAGCACAGCCCGATGTAGGGCTCGAACCCATGAACTGCAAAATCATGACCTGAGCTGAAGTCAGAGGCTTAGCCAGCTGAGCCACCCAGGCACCCTGACCACCTTGCTTCTATTTCAGGATTCTGCCAAATCCCTGCATATGCCCATGATGACTTTTCATGTAAGGTCAGCTGAGGTATTTCTGGAGAAGGTCTTCTTCTGACAGAGCAGTTGCGTAGTTTAGTCCTGGGATGCTTGGTTTTTATGGGATGAAGCAGTTCTAAGGAGATTGTTAAAAACTTTCAGTAATAGTGCAATGCTTCTCTTTTAATATTTTGTAAAAATAAAAGAAAAAAGACATGTTAACTTATGTTCACCTTTTTAGGAGGCTCCTCTTAAAACCTCAACAGTTGGGCCCAAAATCCATAAGCAAATCTTTGACCACCACTGGCAAACTTCAGCACCTCAGAATGTCTTCCATAACTGCAGTTCTCACAGTATCTCTCCTGAGCTCATCCCTGCTACTTACTCTTGAAAATGTGGTAGAAAAGTTTATCTTCCATGGTATCAGAACTCTGTAAGATTAAAAGCTAATCATTTTATGACCATCCTAAATAAATTAATCCAAACAATGAAGTGCTTTAAATGATATAATCACTGGCGTTCTCTCTCTGCCAGTGTTCCCTGCCTTTTATCATTGTATTTCCCTCTTGGGTTCCTGGTACTTTTTGGAAATGCCACTGTCCCTGTCACTACCTTCTTACATTACCGTAGAATTTTCCTATTTAGGTTAGTTTGTGTTTCACAGTTAGGTGATTTATCCTAGTACTGATATGTGCTCTTAAAATTACCGGGGACATGATGACAGATGCCTTTTTAGAAATCCTACAAACTGTTGTATGGCCATTGGTATCACTCTTTGTTACAGTTAAAGAGGTTACATTTTCTTTGGAACTATTCAGTGAGCCCAGGAGCCCACTGCTGGTTTCTTTTCCTTCTTCTGTTAATGCTCAACAGAAAACTGTAGATAGTTAAGGCACAACTTTCAGATCTTGTGCACATTGCTTCTCTGGTTTACTGCCATAGGATACTGTAGCAATATCTTACAGACATCTTTGATGGCCAATCAGAAGCAGTTAAATTACCTTAAATTTTTTAAATGGAACTCTGACAGCCAATAAGAAATCCTTTGGGTGGGAACTGTAACAACCCTTTCATGTGATTTTAAGAACAATTGTAAATGTGCAGTTTCCTGTGTTTTGGAAGAACAAGAGGCCCTAGTGCATCTGCTGTGTGCGTTTGCTAGGCTTTTCCATGCCTTAAGTCCCCTGTAGTTTGAAGTCTGGATCTGACCCCTGTTCTGCTTCTCAAGGTAACTTTAAAACAGGAAGTGTACAAAGGAGGTAACTGATGACGTGAACAGCCAATCATGGCTTTGTGTTCTTAGCTGATAAAGCAGCTCAGCCAATGGGACCACTCCGGAGGCAAGGTTTGGTGTCAAATAGCATGCTAGATTGAATGCCTTTGACTGTTAAAGTGGAAGGAGGCTGCAGGGCTTCATTGGAGCCTCGGAGTTTTTCACTGAGGCAGGGGTCAGCTGAAAGACAAAGAAAAATGGCGAATAGTTTGCTGGGGGGTGGGGGGACAGCTGTTCGGGTTTTCACTGGAGTGGACATTCCAGACTCAGGTTTCTGCATCTCCTGCTGCCTTTTGTTTCCTCCGTCCTTTTGGGGGGGAGGGCTAGGAGTGACTTAAATTCTCCCTGTCCGAGGAGATATAAATAACTACATGTAAAATTAATGCAGTTCCCGGTAAGTTTAATTCTTTGTTTTGTGTTAAAATGGTAGAAACTGTTTAGCTTCAGAGAGTGTAGACAAGTTGCACTGTTTCAGAAAATGGCCACTTTACATTCCATGCATACCTTTTGGTGCACCTAGAATACCTTGCTCTGTTTAGATTTTGCATGCCCTTCACCTAGGATTTCTTTTCCTAGTTGAGTATTGACAAGATCAGGTACATGAAGAAAGGCTAATCTTTTTTCAGGGGCACACAGAAACAAGGCACTTTCTCTTTGCATTGGGTAAACTTAACTGTTTTCCAAATAATTTTCCTTTGTTCAAGTGCACTGAAGCTTTCCTACAGAATAAGCTGAGTTGTTGTAAGACTTTTTCTGTTTCCATGCACTTTGTTGACATCTGTGTTTTCAGAGATGGAAGCAACACTATTGCTGTTCTAAATTTGTGTGAAAATATGGTTTGCACGAATGCAGCTTCTAACGGTGAAGGCCCACATGCCAGTGTGAAATTCTCCCGGTAACTTTCTTGATTTACCTGTCTGCTTCTATTCTGATGCGTGGCAATTAAGTAAATAGCAGTGTTTGTTTAAAAATGCACATTTGAGCTTAGAATGCTGGTGAGGAACATACTTTTCCACTATATTGGCAGTGACAAGAGCAAATCTTTTTCTGTCAATTTCACACATTTTGTCAGCATTGATTTGATTCTTTAAAATGATGTGAGCAAAGTGCTTTTCATTTTCTGTATGAAATATTTCGAATCCTGATTTACCTGCAGGTTTGTGAATAGGAAAGTTAAGAGTACAGGCAACCCTATCTTTTGCCCTTGATATATTTTTTTCCCCTCTTTTAGGGATACGAAGCTAATGCTGGTTAGCTAATCAGTAACCAGCCAGTTTTTGTGACTAGTGCACTCTTTTGTCCCATGTCCTAACATCTATAATACACTTGATTTTAAAAAGCAGTTCTTTGTTTTCTTCTTATTTGCAAATATGGAATGAAGGTCATTGGAACATTTCTGCAGCAGACTCAGTGTGGAGCAGTGAGCCAGCAGTACTCAGTCTCTGGGTAGGGAAAAGGAGCAGGCCCTAGTAGAGAAGTTTGGAGGGTGTTGATTTGCCTTCTCCTGGCTTCCCCTCCTGTAAGGGATTTACCTGAGAGGATTGATACGGGTTTAGATTCAGGGCTCTTCGAATTGGAGCGGTGTAGCAGTCAAAGTTGCTAGATGCAGGCCTCTGTCGTTGCTTGCAAAAGTGACCTTGAAAAACTGCCGAGGAGTTGAAAGATTGAAGGACAAAGTTTGTTTATACAGATTTAGACTGAAAGGCTCTATTTAAGATGAAAAGAGACTGTACTTCTGATGTTCAAGTCGAGTGGTTAGTAGGAATATGTTACAGATGCAGATTAGGAGTTTTCAAGCAATAAGACAATGGGGCTGCATTCATTCTCTCTCCCACTCTTCTCTGTTCCTTGCCCCAGCAAAAAAATTCTAAATCCTTTTGGTATGATAGTTGAGTGAACTGCCTAACAGATTCAGAATTCCTTGCACGCTACCTTGTCTTCTGTGTAATCTAGAGGGTTCTTAGTGAAGAATGGCATTTCAGGAGTTCAAAGCAGTTATGCTTGTAAAACTTCTTTGGGGGAATTGGCATGCTTAGGGTAAGAAGACTGTCATTCTGGGACGTTAAGTCATAAGAGAAAGGAGTATGTGTTAAGGATTACATTTTTACAGGTAATTAATTTCCATTTATTTTTTATAAGTCATTGATTTATATGTCACCAGTTGCTCCAGGTTTTATGTATGATTTAAAACTGTTAGCCTGGGAGAAGGCCTGGAGCAGGCAAGGCAGAACGTAAGTGGGGCACAGTATGAGGCCTTGATAACTCTTTCTATTGAGAACTTTGTGGATTGAGCTTCTTGGAAAGAGGTCTAGCTGTTGCCTCTAGCTTGGGTTCTTAACCTTTTCAGAGTCATGGACTCTTGAGAATCTGACCCACTACCTGGAAAAATGCATACAGGCATGCCTGTGCAGAGCCCTTGGTGACTAAGAAATCTTCCTGTATATGCCGAATGGTCTTTATGTGATCTCCATTTAATACTTAAGCCAGATAAATGTTTCCCAGAAAAATGAAGGAAACTGTACTTCCATAAGGAGCAAAGGCCTTCTACAGCTAAGTATAACCTAGACTAGGGGTGGGTGTGTGAGGATGGGGGAGGCTTAGATGGGGTCTTAGATTTGGGCATTTGTTTACTCTGATTACAGTATATGGGGAGCATGGAGCAGTAGCAAAAGTAGGCTTTTTAAAGTCAGAAGACCTGTGTTCAGGTTCCCCTCAGCTATCACCAGCTTTGTGAGCTTGGGCAAGTCAGCCATTTAGTGTCAGCTTCCTCACATGTAAAAATGGGGCCTAAAAATAGCACCTTCCTATTTAGTGGTGAGTCTCAAATGAGCTCATGTATGTCAAAGTGCTTTGCAAATTGTGAATTGCTACATAAATATAAGTTATTACTAATCCAGACTATTGGGGGGGTGCTAAATATTTAGGAAGATAGATGGGGCATCAGAGAAAAGAAATGCCAGTATTTTAATATGTTTACAAAGGAGTTTGCTTAAATTGGACACGTCTTTGTAAGCTGGTTGCACATGCCTTCACATGCATATTCCTGTTTGTGCTGACATATGTAATTCATATGTTGAGACCATCCAACCTTCCCTTACCAAGATTCCTTTGAAAGAATTTTAACCCCTTTGTCAAAAATTAAGAGTCTCTCAGAATAAGATGAAATGGGAATGCTGATTTTTTAAAAATCCGTACTAGATTTAGGAACCTTTCAAAGTAAAAACTGGGAACCTGTTCTGATTTGTGTTATAATGCAGGTAAGTTCTAATAGTTAGTTGCAGATGTTTACTAAGCAGAGGTTACATTTTTAGTTTGTGCACCAAATATTTATAAAGTAAACAGGAGCCATTTTTTTGTTGTTTGCTTTGTGGTCATATGATTTTTGTGTGTGTGTGTGTGTGTGTGTGTGTGTGTGTCAGTTTTCAAGCTTGGGAGGTAGTTATAGCTTGCAAAGTAGTAGCAAACCAGTAAATGTTGGGATAAAAACTAAAAATAAAAAAATTGGTCTCTCATCAAAATATAAACACTAGCATGAATTTCCCATAGCTGATACATAATATGACAGAGATGCATTTCCAAGATAAATGGTGGAAACACAGGGGGGATTCTTTCTCACCCATTTTACATCCCTGGTGTCATCTATTTTTAGGACTCTTTTTCTTCCCCTGGGGTGGGGTGGATATTTTGTGATCTGTTTGATTTCCTGTCCTATTAAGTCACTTCCTCTCAGGCGTGGTCAGTCAGCATTGATGTCTGCCTCCTTTCTGTGCATTGAAAGAATCATTCACACAGAATAAGGTTTGCCAAAGTTGGCATTGGCCTCTCCAAATATAAGTCCACATCCTGGGATGTGTATATTTGAAAACAGCAGCCATGGTCACTGGGCTTTTTGTTCCTAAAACAAGATGAGATCTCCTTCTAGAGAAGCTGTATACTTTCCTGGAGGCATCAGTAACCCCCAGAGCATTCTTAAAGCTAATCATTTATACATGGTCTTCTTCATGAATGGATATATTTCTATCCCCAATAATATATGCATACAGAGCTTTTTGTACTCTTAAGCTGATGGAAATCATGTAGGGATCTAGTCTACTTCCCTTCTTGTAAAGTGGGGAAGTTGATGCCCAGAGAGGTTAGGTGTTCTCATCTGTCAGCTTTTTTTTTTTTTTAATTTTTAATTTTAATATTTATTTCTGAGAGCGAGAGCGCAAGCAGGAGGGGGGCAGAGAGAGGGAGACAGAGAATCTGAAGCAGGCTCCGCCAGAGCCCTATGAGGGGCTTGAGCTCATGAACCGTGAGATCACAACCCGAGCTGAAGTCCGATGCTTAGCCAACTGAGCCACCCAGGCGCCCCAGTCTGTCAGCTTTTTAATGACTGGCCTATGCAAATTCTGAGATTCAGCTCCCACTTAGTTCATTCCAGGTTTCTTTAATTCCTCTAAGTTGTTTTTACTTTTTATTTTTCATATATCTCTTCCTTTTGGCATATCCATACAGGTTTGCTATTTGAACACGGAAGGAACAGAGAAAATGGGCTAGGTAAGAGGTTCAGAAGTCTCCATATGGAGTGTGTTGGTTAGAAAGTCTGCTGTGGCAGCAGACTTACAGTCCCTTTTGGGATATGAAGATTTCTTGCCTCAGCCAGGTGCTTATTCAGAAAGTAAAGAATCAGCTAGGAAGCTAATGGTGTCCACCTGGCTGAGGCATCCCAGAGAGCTGGGTTACTTCTGTATATTACAAGGAAGTAAACTAAGGTGTACAAACACAACAACCTGCATGCCAGTTAGTTGGGTTTTTGTTTTGTTTTTGTGGTGGTGGTGTTTGTTAATACATCTTACGAACAAGCTAACTCCCAAACAAGTTTGGGGCTGGTTCTTCAAGTGAGTCAGCTGGTATTTAATAAACAAAGGTCTCAGGATCATTTTATTTTATTGTTTATTTATTTATTAACATTTATTTATTTTGAGAGAGAGAGCATGAGCAGGGGAGGGGCAGAGAGAGAGGGAGAGAGTGAGAATCCAAAGAAGGCTCCATGCCATCAGCCCAGAGCCCGATGTGGGCCTCAAACTCACAAACCGTGAGATCATGACCTGAACTGAAATCAAGAGTCCTATGCTTAACCGACTGAGCTACCCATACACCCCTCAGGATCATTTTAAGCATTTGACAAGACAAATAATATTTTAACTCTGTTGACTTTAATCTTTACCACCAACAGAGTCGTATTGTGTGTCTGCACGTGTGTGTTTGGGTAGTTGTGGATTTGGTTTTGTTCCTATTTTGCATATTCTCTGCTAAACTATAATCTACTTGAAACTTTCATTTAGTTTGTTAATTTTTAAATGTTTATTTATATTTTTGAGAGCGCGCACAAGCAGGGGAGGGGCAGAGAGAAAGAGAGGGTGACACAGAATCCTGAAGCAGCTCCGGGTTCTAGGCTGTGAGCACAGAGCCCGACACAGGCTTGAACTTGTGAACTGAGAGATCATGACCTGAGCCACCTAGGCACCCCTGAACCTTTAAAAATGTTTTTCTTTGCAGTTGGATTTCTTTTCACCACCTTCATATATTTGAATTAAAGTTACAATTCATTGAAAGACTGAGAGCCTGAATGATGTGCATCTTATGTAATGTTTAAGTGCAGAGGCATACCATGTCTGAAAATTAGAATAGACACGGGTGGATAGCATCTTCCTCGTGTCTGAATTTCCCAGCAGCTTAGTTTTCTTTTTAGTCTCTTCTCTCTGCTGCCTCACTATTGGACCCAGATCTTTAGAACTTTGTCAGATTCTGTTTGTATTATCACTCTTCCTGTCTCTTCCCGTGGTGTCCCAAAGCCAGACCCCACTGTTCAATAAATGACCAAAAGTTTTCCTCTGTTAAGTGTTTGCTATAAATTAAATTACAGTGCTGTACTCTGTAGTGAAAAAGGGCACTTGAAGGATACGAAGTAAAGGTAAATTCCAGTGTAAATGCAAAACTAAAGAAAAAAAAATCTAGTAAATGTTTAACTTTAAAGTGGCATAACATAGCTTGTGACCTTGTGTTCTTTAGTTCAAAGGAAGAAAGGAGAGAGACCACAGCAAACAGCAGTGCTGATTTGCTTGGTTACCTTTTTTTTTTTTGGAAGTATTATCATTTGGTCTGTCTTCATCATTTCATTTACATAGAAAACTAAAGCAAGACCTGCTTGACTGGAAATACCCAGATAAAACAAATTTTTCCTTTATCTCCCTAACCTGTATAGTTCTTACCTATGAGGAAATGCTGAAGGTGTATGCTTTACACTTTCTTTCACTAATACAGCACGCACACATGTCTTATATATGGAGACTTAAAAAATGTGCACAAATAACATTTTACTCCAAGATCTAACAGTCCAGTAGAGGAGACAGAGGATGTATATCAAGGATATGAATCTGCTATGGAAAGTACAAGCAAAGGACACAATTCAGAGGAGGGGAGACCTTTATTTCTGACTTAGGAATGAAGGAAGGCAGTTTAACTGGGCGTTGGATTCAGGGAGGTAAGGACAAGGGCATTCCAGGCATGGGGAAAGGAGGAGCAAGGTCATGATTGAAAAAGTGCAGGATGTGCTGCAGAGAGCAGTAAATGGTCCAGTCTGCTTAGACCATATAAGGAGATGAGTTAGGGACAGGAGGGAGTGGAAAAAGAAGACTGGAGAAGTAAGTTGGGGTCAGCTGTTAGAGGGCCTTGACTGTCAAGTTAAGAAATTTGAACCATCTCTGCTTGAATTGGTGAACCATTGAAGATCTGGGGTAAGAGGCTGATGTGGCATTATCAAAGGTGTGCTTTTATAAGATTTGTTAAGAGGTTTATTATGTATTTATTATGTAGAGATGAATAGAATTTGAGTAGAGGGCATCAGGAACAGTGAACAATGCCGTGAGTTCACATACTGGGTGCACAACCCTTACAGGATGGTTATGAGGGTGAAAAGGGAGAGCAATGCTAGTATCTGGCACACAGCACTAAACGAGTATTAGGTATTATCATCATCATTTTTGTTATTATATGGAGATGATGAGGGCCTGAACAGAAACAGTGGCCATGTGAAGAAAGTTCAGGAGATGGACACCGTTACTACAGAATCTAGAAGTTGATTAGAATCGAACAGCAGAGTCTAAGACGACTCTGAGGTTTCAAGCCTAGTGACTGGAGGATAGAAACTGAAAAGTTAGAAGGAGCAGGTTTAGGGAAAGAGGAAGAATTTGGATGCATAGGGTTTGAGTGTGAATTCTGGGTGGCTTTCCAGTTGGAGAGGTCCAACATGCAGGACTGGAGAAATAGCAGAACTGGTAATGTATATTTGGAATTAAGGCTATAGCGATTGTAGCTGAACCTGGGGAATAGATGGGGGAGAATTAAGGGAGAGAATAGACAGAAGGACCGGAAGAATAAAGCTTCATGTCAAAATTGGAAACAAAAGGTTGGACTCTCAAGCTGAGACATGTAGAAATGAACATAGTGGAGTCCTCTAGGTCAGTGTTCTGTAAGTTTTCTTGATTGTGCACCCCTGTTATCTGAGTGTGCAACTCCCATATATGCATTAGTATTCTTTAAAGTTGCTTATCCCTTTTTTGAATGTTAGTTTAGTTAAAACGAGAGAATAGCTATAGCTTCCCTATTCTAGGCCTACATAATGAAGTAAGGTGTCATTGTTAGCCCACATTTTTCTCAGAATACTTAGAGCACCATGCGTGATACATGATCTTGTGACAAGTTAAACGGAATGAGGGCGTCAGTATCAGCCCATAGCTTAAGTATTCAGAAAGCTAATATTAACATTTTCAGGGTGTGCTTTGATATGTAGAAGATTAGAAGTACTGCCCTAAAATCTGGTGGCCTTCATTTCTTCTGAAAATATACAAATATTTCCTTGAAATGCTATCCACTAGTTCCTTGAGATTAGTTATACATATGTTTCTGTATATGTGTGTACATATGTATAGCCTTAAGCTTTCTTGTTTAAGTTTTAACTGTATACACACTTCTACCCAGTGCAAAAACTCGGTTGTTCAGGCACCTGGGTGGCTCAGTTGGTTAAGCATCTGACCCTTGGTTTCGGCTCAGGTCACGATCTCATGGTTGGTGCGTTCGAGCCCCACACCAGGCTGTGCGCTGACAGCTCAGAGCCTGGAGCCTGCTTGAGAGTCTCTCTCTCCGTCTCTCTCTGTTCCTCCCTTCCTCGTGCTTTCTCTCCAATTCTCTTTCAAAATAAATAAACTTAAAAAAATTTAAAACAACAACAAAAACTAGGTGGTTGTTGTTTTTTCTGAGTTGCATGGGGCTTCATCTTCACTGGTGTTAACTTTATAAAGTCTCAAATGGCAGCCTGTGCACAAAGCATAAACACACATGTAGGAATTTGGTAGCATTTGCTTAGCAAGTGATTTATAGCCACGTGGTTATGGTAACACTGATGAGCAGCGTCCAAAATAAATTACCAGCAATAGGATAGCCTCACCTGTAGGATTTAGCAGAACTTTTCATATGAGGCACCTAGGTTTAGTTTCTAGGCTAGGTATGTTGTAATTATCCTCAATTTAAAATAAAGGTAATAAACTTTTCACCAGAGAAAAAGTGGTAAATTTCTAGCCATCCTACCTGATTATTAATTTTTATCCTGAATTCCATGATTATGTCTCTCCTGGTAATTAAATGGCCAAATACCCATGAAGCTGCCTCTGAATGTAGTTAAGCAGTGTTAATAGTTTATAATGTTTATATGCAATAGTACTTTACAGTTAATGGAGTGATTTTATATTCATTCTTTCACTTGGTCTTTACCTAAGGCAGGTAAGACAGAGAATTTGTGGGTAAGGAAATAAGAGGCAGAGCCTAGTGACATAATCCCTGTGCTCTTTGCACTGCACCTTGTTACTGTGTATGAAAAACAAGCTATAGCTGTGTCTATCTTATCGGACTAATTCTTCCTTCCACCTCCCCTTGTGTGTGCTGCTCTTCCCCAGAAAGGAGACACATAAAAAAATTTTTTCCCCAGAGATCACACATGAAATGACTAAATAGGTTGATCATAAAAGGAAGCAAATATATAGTCAAACTGAATTATTATTTTTTTAATTTAATGTTTGTTTATTTTTGAGAGCGAAAGGGACACACAGCATGAGTGGAGGAAGGGCCAGAGAGAGAGAGGGAGACACAGAATCTGAAACAGGCTCCAGGCTCTGAGCTGTCAGCTCAGCCTGGATGCAGGCTCAAATCCACAAGCTGTGAGAGCATGACCTGAGCCGAAGTCTAACACTTAACTGAATGAGCCACCGAGGCACCTTAAGTTTATTTTGAGAGAGACAGAGACAGTGTGAGTAGTGAAGGGGCAGAGAGGGAGAGAGAATCCCAAGCAGGCTCCACACTGCCAGCACAGAGCATGACGGGATTGATCTCACAAAACTGCGAGATCATGACCTGAGCCAAAACCGAGAGTCAGATGCTTAACTGACTGAACTACCTAGGCGCCCCTGTTATTTAAGTATTGTCAAACATAGCCACCTTTCTTTCTTTCTTTCTTTTTTTAAAATGTTTATTCATTTAGAGAGAGACAGAGACAGAGCGTGAGCAGGGAGGGGCAGACCCAGAATCCGAAGCAGGGTCCAGACCCAGAATCTGAAGCAGGGTCCAGAGCCTGACGTGGGGCTTGAACCCACGAGTGAGATCATGGCCTGAGCCAAAGCTGGACTCTCAACCGACTGAGCCACCCAGGCGCCCCAAACATAGCCACCTTTCTTTTCAGAACATAGCATAGTGTAAATAGATAGATACTAAATGAGTACCACCAATGTGGTAGGAAATTGCCTTTCCTGAATCCTAAATTCACTAAGGTAAGGTAAGTACCATTTTTCCAAATGGATATGAAGTTAGAGTTGTGTTAGTTAGGTGTTCTATGGTGTTCCTTAGTTGTGCAAATGCACACATTATGGTATGTATTGGGCACCTCCTAGATTTGTGTTATCTGGAATGACAGAGATTGGTATTTTTAGATGAGTCGTGGTGTTGTTAGATAATCAGTTGCTTTGTATTTCCTAGCTATGATATGTAATCCTTGCTTTACCCCTAGTGAGGTAGTTAGAACAAAGGAATTTTGATTTCTTGGAGTGATGGTTGCGCAAGTAAAATAACATTGTCATCATGTTCACAATGTGGCAATGGCTGTAATTTTGCAACACTGAATAATATGGAGTCAGGTGATTCCTCCTGTTAGTGCACACCTATGGAAACACCTCCAGCCAGAGGGTCAGGCTAAGGCTATTCCTCTGAACTAATGGGAAAAAATAGTCATTCCCATCACCAGGCCCCCAGAGAGTTAACTTGACCTACCAAACCTTTTTATGCTCACTCTTGCTTAGTGACCAGATAACCCCAACTTCCAGCCCTTGTGGCCAGCTGCAGCTTTAACAAGCTTGAAACCCTTAAGCGCTCCACTTTGAAATGTGTACGAATCTGGCATCGTGGTCTTTTGGAGTGCTTCTTCCAGGAGAATGATGGACTTATTTATGTTCCAGGCTTCGAAGGCCCATACGTTCTTAAGTTTTTGGTCCTATGTTGAATTATTAATTCTACAGAGGGAGGAGAAATGCGGTGTGAGAGCACAGAACTGAGGATTTTTCATTTGCGCTTTGGCATGTACTTGCCCTGTGCGCTCTGACAAGTCCCGCAGTCTGTCTGAATGATGTGTCTGTCAGATGGGAATATTAGTACCTGTGCTGTGTTTATAGTGAAAAACAAATGAGATGACAGAGAGCTACTGTGCAAAGTGTACATACAGCATGCACAGATAGAAAGGATTACCTTTACCATCTCAGTTGCTTTCCATTCTTTGAAGTTGTCTTTATATTCTCATTTCGTGACAGCTATATACCTGGAGGTAGGAGGGTCAGTGCTTGTTGGGCTTGGAGGATTTGTTTCTTCTCCTGCTCCTTTCATTTCCTTCCTTCCTTCCTTTCAACATTTAAGTCAATGATAAAAGACACTAAACAGAGGGCCGAATTTAGTTTGTGAATCAGCAGAGTCCATATAGCCAAATCAATACAACCAAGCTCACACTGACATTCTTACAACACCCTGCAGGTTTTTAATTGAGAACTCTTTGCTTCCCCACCCTCCCACCCCCCCAGTTTTTAGATGGATTAACTCATCGGCACAATCTCCCATTTTCCAGTGGAGTCCATGAATAGAGAATTATCTACTTTCATGGGACGTTTTCTGAAGAAGAACAGGGTTCTCTCCATCCCTACTCATTTTTTTTCTTTTCTGTTGGATTACTGCACAAAGGTTATTGCACAGCAGAGTCCAGGTATTTAAGAAGGGGTTTCCCCATATGAACACTTCAAAGAAAAGGACTCAGTGAGGCCAAAGATACTTGGAGTCTTAAAATAGTTCTTGAGGAGCTTGTATTTGTTCAGTAGATTTGTGTTGAATTCCTACTATGAGCAAGGCATGTTTCCCTTGAGGATGTGCCAGAAACAAAGACAATTACATAAGAACTGGGGAGAAAATAGGAGCAGGGAAATTTTAGGCTTAAGAAATAATGTGCCAAATGATAATATGCCCCACACGTCTGAAGAA
The DNA here is from genome assembly GCA_028646485.1 of Cryptoprocta ferox. Classification (NCBI taxonomy): domain Eukaryota; kingdom Metazoa; phylum Chordata; class Mammalia; order Carnivora; family Eupleridae; genus Cryptoprocta; species Cryptoprocta ferox. Next base: position 71,309,159 of record CM053570.1, on the reverse strand, counting down.
AGTGAATATGTTAATCGTAGATACAGATTTTATTGAGTGCTGGGAATGGTTTCTTGGGGAGAAAAAATTTAGTGGTCACTAATTAGTGAACATGTATAATTAGTTTGTTATAGTTGTACTGTAAAAAGCAAGCTTCTTAACAGTGCTATTCCCAAAAAAACCTTAAAAGATTGGTTTCAGTCCATGAGATAGTCTGCACACTTCTTGCTTTCAGAACATGTTCCCTGTACTCCAGGATTTGGGGTGGAGATGGAAGGAGCCAGAGGTCTCTTTAGAGCTCACAACAGAATCTTTTTCTTATGCGATGGGGCCAGTAGGGTGGAGGTTGCCTTGACTCTAGGTCTCCTGTGCCCTCTAAAGTAACAAGATTTCTTTTAAAGGACAAAGCAGCCACACACACCCTGAGCTTACAGAAGTCTGAGGTGTCCAAGGAGACATGTTCTAGGAATTTAAATGTTTTTGGCTTAGTCTGGAGAGGAAACCTGCTGCTGGTCATTGACATTCTCAGGGATTTAAATTTGGAGCATTCCTAGTCATTTCCATTTGAATTCTTTGCTTTTTTGGATCAGTACACTCATTCTAAATTGAATAGTTGAAAGGGCTTTAAAATTTATTTCATGTCTATTAAAAGAGATGGGAAAAGATTTCTCTGTATTTGTTTCCATGCATCTGAAACTGGACTCTTAGAAAATATGTTAAAAACAAAGTGAGTCTAAATTACAGGATGAAGCAAGTTGGGTTACTTGCTGCAGTACCTAAGGAAGATTGGACTTTGGACTTGATGTTCTGTCTGAGACCATTCAGGCCAGGATTAGATGTCTTATCTAGCTCTGAGCAGTGAAGATGATATACTATCTAGCATTTGTATGATGCTCGGTATTTTTCAAGGCCTTCTAGCGTGTATTTTCCCATTTGTGTGCTGCAACTGCCCTGTGAGGTGCTCTTGCAGGTGAACAAAGGCCCCCAAGAAGTTAAGAGATTTGCCCAAGATCATAAACATAGCAAGTTAGTCATCAGAGAGGCAGAACCTCCAGGTCCAGTACATTTTCTTTATGTATTTACCTTGTACTTTACTGCCCCCCACTGTTCACAGCTGAGTATTTATAGGTGCTACTGACTGACCTGGAGACATGCAAAAGGGAAAGATAAAATAGGAAAGAAAAAAGCGACAGAGCTTGGAAAGAGACAACAGAGAAATAAGAAAAAGGCGTTTATATGGTAGAAGATAGGAGCGCCGTTAGCATCTTCTGTTATTGTCACAGAAATGATGGGAGCAGGTGGATAAAAATGATCATTTGGGTTAAGGATTTGAGTCCTTGATTTGAGCCAAGACTACTTGTCTCTCTGAACAGTTTGAATATACACATACCTTAAAACAGTGCAAAAAGTGAGGATGAACAGGCTGGATTAAGGCAAGAACAGAATTTTAGAGCTCCACCATTAAGTTAACTATATTGTGACCTTGAGCAAGTAAATTAAGATAACTAATCCTCCGCTTTCTTATTTGTAAAATTGAAATGATATTGATACCTTTATCACTGAGCCGAGTGAAGATCAATTGAGGAGTAATGAATGTGACAAGTACTTTGTGAACTCAACAGCTCTTAAGTTGGCATTGAAACATTCTTCAGAATCCTACTTCTCACCTCTCCTGGGTGCACACAAATGTCGGATCCTGCCAGAAGCAGGAAGAGGTGGTTCTCAGGGTTTCTGAATCTCAGAAGGAATCCAGTAAGCAAAATGCCTCTCTGTTTTAGGATATACTTTAACTCAGGCTACTGGCACTGTTTCTGTCTACAGCTCATGTTAGAATTCTTTCAGGCTCAGAGCCTGAAAAACCAGTAACTCCCCATTCTTCCTGCAAGAATTTATTTACTCTCCAGAGGTTGGAGAGTCAAAGAGATGAACAAATATTCTTGTGGGATGGGCGGGGTTGGCCCAGCTCACTCTTTCCTGATGGAGGCTGAATAGGTGAGGGAGCTGTATAACAGCTGTGTGATCTAGGGCAAGTTTCTCCACCTCTGGTGCTCAGTTTCCCTCAACAAATGAGGGATAACATTCTTCTGTCATGGAAGGATTCATTGAAATAAAATACGTAACAGTTTCAAACTGGGTTCTAAATGTTATCTGATCCTTTTTGTATAAAGGGCCAGATAATATTTTTGGCTTGCAGGTCATACAGTTTATGTTGTAACTGTTCAGTTCTACTATTGTAGTGTGAAAGCAGCTTTAGACAGTGTAAATGAATGACGGTGCAGTCTTCCAATAAAACTTACTTTATGAGAACAGGCTGCAGGCCAAATTTGGCCTGTGGGCTGTAGTTCACAGACCCTTGCTTTAGAATGCTTCCCTAAAATACGTGATTTTTTTCCTCCATCATACAAAACTGTGTTTTATTGCTATTTTATATGCAGGGATGGTTAAAATTGAACATTAATGAAGAAATGAAGAAAGTATGTGAAGTAAGATGTTTACACATCATTTTCTATTCCACAGAAACAAATCTTAAAATGTGTTGTTCGTGCCTTCCTATCAGTTTTATTGCTTATATCAGTTGCTGTGCCGTCATTTTTTTTTTCTAGTTATAACTATATTATGATCTGGCCCTTGTTTAAAAGATCATGTTGTAGTAGATAGCAAACAGAAACATGTTTTTGTTTTTGAAGGCAAAGTGTTTCTGGTGCCAATTTAAAAATGTGTCCTTGTGAACAGATCTTTGGGGAAAGCAGTGCGCAGCTAGTTCCAACCCTTAGTCTTTTGGGAAGCATGGTTTTTCTAGTAGTCAGTTTGAAAAGCAACTTCATACTTAGCCTCTTGGAGCTAGAAACAGACACGCCCTCAAACACTGAACTTGGCATTAATCAGGGTTGGGGAAAGGGGTCTTCAGTCAGGCTAATTATTCATTCTTACAGTACTGGGTATTGTATAATAACCTGCCAGTAGTAAGTATGACTAGCTGATACACAGTTAAGTAAGCGTTTAGAACTTAAGTAATAAGGTTTCTGGCGCTAAGCTTAGTGCTTTCTTGCATGATTTTAAGTAGAAACCTTAGATGAGCTTAAATAAAGATTGTTGACTCCTCTTTTCTCTCTTGTCACCCTGCCTTCTTTTGTATTCATTCATTTATTGCGTCCTCAACTAGTGAAGTGTAGGTCTTCTATACCAGACCCACCCCTTTAGCCTGTATGGTCAGTATACATTGCTCCTGGCGTGCCTTAGTGGAATGACTGGCCCAAGGCCACCAGGTAGTAGGCAGTAGGCCAGTTCACAAACCTAGGTCTTTTAATTTCCAGAGTGATGCTGTTTTTCTCCTGAAATTGTTGATTTGAGATTTGTTTTATTGTAGTTCTGCATGCCTCCTTAAGGTTTGAAATCTTTAGCCATGATTGATGATAGGTCCATCTGTACAAACTTTATAACCAAGTTGATTGTTGGTGGAATTCTTTTGTTTCAAAAGTCTCAGTTTTCAAATGTCATTTACACTTTTCTTTGTAGTTTAGAAGAATATCTAAAATAACAAGCACAAGTAAGCTTAAATCTTAGACCCCTCTAGTTACTCATATTAATGTTTTTTTTCTCTGTATCTCTCACCATTTGAAATATAACGTTCCAACAGTTTTGGCTATTTCAAATAAACTTGGAACCGACTACAATAAAAACCTGAACAGTACTGGAACATAATAAAATGCATGCAAAAAATGCTGGCAGTTGGGCAAAATAAAAAACATGTCATCTAATGATAGGAAGACATGCTCAAAATGCAAGTCACAAAAGGGAGTGAAGAAGGTATGTGCTTTGAACATAAGGAGATACCTGATACAGGTTAAGTTGGAGACACACAGGAATGATTGGGGTTGCTTATAGCCTAAAGGCCACAAGTTGAATTGGGGGGTGGTCATAAAAAGGAAACGTGGTACCAATGTTTAGATTTGTTTTTCAGTCAAAACTGGGCTAAGATATATTTGCATTTGACAGTAAGAGCATTGTTTTTAGGTAAAAGCCGACTGCCTGGAATGAGTCAGCTGTAGTACTTTAGTAGGAAGCACCATTGGTCAAGGATTGGGTTTCATTTCAAGGGAGCTTTCTGTGCTCTTTTTTCCTTGAACAGTTGTTATGTTAGGGTTTTAGGTATTATCTCCCAACAACATCTATTTGGTTTTAGTTATTTCAAAGAGCTGTAAAGTGGGTTTAGGCATATTGTAAAGGACTTTCATAGAAAGAATGAGGTTATATGTCAAGAGAAGAGAGCTAAAGTCTAAAGGTACAGAGTTTTAGAAACCAGGGCATATTGCAGTAAAACATATGTCTTTGTAATTTTATGAGGTTGATCTTTTTGATACATCCTGTTTCATGTCTAGGCATATCACTGAGGGGGAGGATTTGGTGAGCCATGGTGCCGGGTCAAGAGTAAGAGCTTGAAATATTTCCAAGATCTTAAAAAGCGGAACACTCTGTTCTGAGATGTTTTGAAAACTGCTTAGGTCTCTTGTTCTTTCTTCATCAATGATAGAGTAACTGGATATTAGAGTGACAGCTAGATTTTCCATCCTTGAGGGATCTGATTGAATCATCTCATTTCCTCCATGATTTTCTCCTTATCTTCCTGCTAATGTATAGCCAAACAGAGATACTTGCCCTCCTCCTACTTATTTATTGTCATTAATTTTTCAAACTTTTCTAATCTATCCTGGTCACCTTTCTGACAAAGTTCTGTCTTTCAAAAGATTTACACTTTGGAATCGTATGCACCCTTGTTTCCAGGCCTCCAGTCTGCCTTGCAGCTTGCACAAGGTGTGTATGGGTGTGGGGGGGGGGGGGGGCTTCCTGTCCTGCTCTTTTATCTTAAATTCACTTCAGTAAGCTTCAGGTGAATTTCTGATTGTCGGTCTTCTTACTTTAAAGGCCCAGAGAAAAACCTCCTTTATTCTGAGCTTCCCAGAATGGCTCGTATAACCACTCCCTTTGGTTGTTCAAGCAATCCCATTAAGGCTATTTCGGGGCCATCCTTTTCAAGAGACTTTTTTTCTCAGAAAGGCCATACCCAGCAACTCTCTTGCCTCTTCATTCAGAAGTAATCCTACTATGCCAGATATTGTGAAGGATCCAGAGATAAATCATATCTAGGTCCTACCTACAAGGAGCTTGTAAACCAGAAAGGGAAATAAAATAAGACATACACATAAATAATGATCACACAAGGTAATCTGGTGAAAGCAGAAAGAGGTGCAGATCAAGGGCCTTGAAGGTTCACAGGAAGGAGTGATCATGTCCGGATGGGGATGTTTAGAGAAGACTTTTGGACAGATGGCAGTTAAGTTGAGCATTGGAGAAACAGCCTTTTTGTGATGGACCTTGATTCTTCCCTTTGTAGCTTTGTAAAACAAACTATTTTTAAAAGCAGGTAAATTAATAGATATTGGGAGTTGAGATTACTTCTGGCAACAACCATTCAATACTTCGTCTGATCCTTATGTCTTTATTAAATAGTTAAACATTTTATTCAAGTAGCATGAAGTAATTAACATGAATAAATCTAATATTAATAATGAATTAAAGCTGGGAAATTCTATGCTGCATGTCTCATGAGTGATCTAAAGCTAATGCAGCTTGGTCTTAAAGCAGTTTTGTTGTCAACTGTGTATAAATAGCTTTCTCCTATGATGAGATAGCAGTTTAACATGGAATAAAAAGGATCCTGGAATATAAATCTTTCTTACTTTTAAATACATATCTTCTCTCATTACCCTAGAAAATGAATCTGGCACATATTTCATGGGCTGTAAATGTTATGAATAAGCTGCTTCTTTAGCAGAATCAACTCAGTTGCAGTTAATGCATTAATTATTAAAGTCAGAGTAATAAGATAACTAAGGTCGGTTATATTTTTTAACTCGTTGGGGTGTTTGGTGAGCAAAATGATTGCTGATTAGGTTTCATTATTTTAATCCTGTGCCTCAGTGGGAAAATACTGAGAACACCAGTATGTTTTTATAAAATCTATCAGCTTGAGATTTGGTCTAATTTTTTTTTTTTTTTTTGAGAGAGAGAGAGCGAGCGAGAGCAAGCAAGCAGTAGAGGGGCAGAGGGAGGGAATCCCAAGCAGGCTCCACACTGTCAGCATGGAGACCGATGGAGGGCCCACACTCAGGAACCGCGAGATCATGACCTGAGCCAAGTTGAAGAGTTGTATGCTTAACTGACTGAGCCACTCAGGCACCCCGAGATTTGGTCTAATTTTTAAAGCCCCATGTAATGACCAGATCTGCTTTAATGAAAACCTTTTGAATAAAAGTAGTCACCTTTTCTCGGAATTTACAGTAACAAAGAGGTATTAAAAGAATTACCTACTAGTCATCTCTGTGCAAAGATCCTAGAAATCATGCTCCTAATGAGATCTTCTGTTTCTGATGAGAATACCTTTGTTTTTGAAGTCAGAAATTTATAAAAAGAGGTTTCTGGATGGAAAAATCATAAAGGCTATAACTCTAAATCCAAAGCTCAAGTGGAACTTTGCAAATAAAACCTAATATAAAGAAGAACAGTGAGAGCTGTTCAAAGATGGAAAAGAATGCATTACCAGTAAGCCATTTCCCCAAACCTGGGGAGGGAGATAACTCGTATTGAAGTTGAATGCCCACTTGGGATGGGATTGAGGGGGTTTAGCAGAGGTTGGAGTAGAGCAGTGAGTATTTTTTGTAGAGGTGGGCCTTGGTGGCTCTTGATGTCTTTTTTATTTTTATTTTTTTCAGTCCTAAACTTATATGATGCAATAGAATACCAAGGATATTATTATTGACCTGTATATTATGCCACTGTCCATTTGTGATTTTCTAATGCTGATGGGCATCTGAAGTTAGATATTTAACCTTTAATACATTTTTCAATTCTAGAAAGATTTGACAACCTCTGTTTCGTACCTAACCCTCTCTCCCAACAGTGTGTGGCTCTGAGCCAGCCAGGTTCATTCATGATATTGACTGCACAGATATTTGGGAACTGATCACACCAGCACATCCTTAGTTGGGATAGTTCAAAATTTAAAAGCAGACTGTCCACAGACAAAATTTAAAGGTGCTTCCTGAATTGAGCACCTTTGTAATGTTTGTGGGAACAGATCACAGGACAACCAAAACTTGTTACCAACTTTCTAAATCTCGTAGACCTTTGTTCTCAAACTGAACCTACCCATCACTAGCAAGTATACAACAATATCACACTGGTAACGGTTCATCTTTCTGCTTTGACTGTAGTAGTTTGTGTGGCAAATTTTGCTAGATCAGGCCTGTCCATGGATTCTTACAGTAAAAAGTTAGATTCTTTTTTTAAGTTTTTTGATACTTATTTTTATTTCTGGAAAGATTTTTTATTTGCTCCATTTTAAAAGGTTACATAGTCTCTCTTCATTGTCATGAGGACCTTGTAAGTATCTGTTAATAAAAATAAACTTCTCTAGGTTAATTTGACTTCTTTGTTTTCAGTACATCTAAGAGAATAGTGTATAGGCCATGTGCACACAGTGATGAATGAAAATGTCATGGGAGCTGAGTTGAGAGGACCATACTTGGTTATTGAGGACTTAAAGATTTTATCTAGTCATTTCAGCTGTGATTCAACACTCTTCACTTTAATTCCCTCCAGAAACTCCAAGATCATATTGCTTCCTAGCACTTAGAGTTCCTGTTGATGTATAGAGCTGCTTGTTGGCCTCACCACCAGAAATTGGCTCCAAATCTTTTCCCATTACATCATCACCCACTAATGTCATTACACCAGAGTGAAATTTGCTTTGAAGATTGTACTCTTGTTTTCTTTCCATTTCTTTCCTCTCATCATTTTCTTTAGAAGGAAAAAGAAAAAAAAAATTAGAGACCTCTAGGACAATCCCAGGCAGATATTTAAGAGGGAATCAAACACCTTTACAGTCTAAACCGAGATTTATCAGTCCTCATTCCACTTGGCTGATGGAGAGTGATCTGCCCAGTGTGCGTCCACACAGTGTCTGGAAAGAAACACGTTTGGTCATGTGATGCTTGGCTTTGGTGCTTTTCTTTCAGCCCTTCAGAATTAGTTCTTAATGATTTACATAGCTCTCTGCCAGCATCCTGTCACTGGCATGTTAAACCTTTTTAAATAATTTCCCAGAATAGAAATTCTTAGGACATAACTAAGTTTCTTATTCTTTGTGTTTAATTAAACTGTTTCTTGCATTTAAGTATTTGCCAGATAAACATTTATGCCATCTGGAGTTTTTTACTTTCCCACTGTAAATCTTTTAAGACTTTACAGTATCATCTACAGTTCTGATATGGAGGTTCTTACTCATCTTCCCTCCCCCATCACAAAAGCAGTTGACTGCATGCAGGGTTTGACCCTCTTTTCTTCATCCTAAATTTAATTCCCTGTTATTTTTCATCCACCTTTAAAGCTTTCGATTGACAGTGTGCTTTGTTTGGCTTTGTTCCTAACAGAAAGCTTCAGGTAAGGAAAGAACTGGGAAGTAGTTCCAGTTCAGAGACTTGGTGCCTCCCACTCAATTATTGGCCAAGGCTTTAGTGCTTCTGTGCCCTTTGAGGCAGATTAGCTTGAGAGTAGAAGGAATAATAATCATTAGTAGCCTCGAAGAAATGGGGCCATGGTGTCTAAAACAAAAGAATAAAATGGACTCTTACTTTTAAGACTTGGGTTTACATATCTGTACAGTGTTAGTTACTGGGACGCTCAATATGTCTGCTGCAGGCTATGACATGGAATGTGAGAATCCATGTTGAACTTGAAAAAACATTGGAGGAAATGGCATTGAAAATAAATGGAGCAGACTAGAGCACCAACCAAGTGCCCTTTTTGCCCCCTCCTAAGATAAGACATTACAAGGCCTTGATTCACATTAAGATTTCAGTTGGGATTTCTAGTAATTTTAGGTTTTCTAGTGAGAGCTCCTTGTTAGTATCTGTGCTATAAGTTGGATAGAAGGGAAAACTTTTTCCATATGTTTTTGCTGACATTTAAGTCTGTGTTAAAAGCCTCTTCACAATTATATACCTTCTCAGATTGAAAAATTGAATGAATTTGTGAAAACAGCCATAAGGAAAGATATAAATAACCTGGACAGAAAGTCTGTCTTTATTACTTCTAATGTATCTTATGTATGTGTTTATTTTCAGTTGTCAGAATGTCCACAGAAGGAGGATTTGGTGGTACTAGCAGCAGTGATGCCCAGCAGAGCCTACAGTCCTTCTGGCCTCGTGTCATGGAAGAAATCCGGAATTTAACAGTGGTAAGTAAGAATGAGAAACTTGTAAAGTGTAAAAAGCTATGAGATGAATAACCAATACTTAGAGAAAAATATTTTTAATTTCAGGTACATTTACAAAGGCATAGTTCATTCCTGACCTTTGGGTAGGAACATAAAAATACAATTTACCTTAGGTGAGGTAACTAAAGGTTTTTTTTTGTTTTAATCTTAGTGGCTTTCCTTAGGCATATGGGTGTCTAGTGGATGCTTTGACACAGAGATAGCTTAATGTGAGGCATATCTTGTAGAGAATGTGGAAAAACAGAGCTCTCACCTTCCTTCAGTAGCTGTAGCTCATTTCTCAGTCCTGATTCAGTGGCCCTGCCAAATTTTTAGAATCATAAATGCTATTCAACAACAAATTGACTGTAAGCGGGCACTCTTTCTGGGTGTTAAAAGATACACTTTAGATCAGGGTTTCTCCACAGCAGCTTTACTGACATTTAGGCTGGATCATTCTGTGCTTTGGGGGGTGGGGGTGGGGGGCTGTCCTGTGCATCATAGGATATTTAGTAGCATCTCTGGCCTCTACTGATTAGATGCCAGTAGCAATCCTCCTCCAGTTGTGACAACCAAAAACATCCCCATACATTGGCAGATGTTTCCTGGGAGCTAAAATCATCCCATTGAGAACCATTGACTTAGAAGAATCAAATCTAACCCTGGCCCTTGAGGGGCTTACACTCTAGTAATTACAACCAGAGTCATTTATTCAGTGAATATTTCTTGAATACTTACTGAGCCAGACACAGTGATGAGTCTAAAGCAGTAAAAGATTTCTACGGGATTACAGAGGACATAGGGCTTGTTCCTCCGTGGTTGAGTTAGAGAGTCTTTAAGTAAAGGGGCATTTTTTTGGATCTTGAAATATGAGAAGCATTCACCAGATGGAAAGGCTGGGTGAGAGTATCTTAGGCAGAGAGAATGGCATTCGTAAAGGCCTGGAGGCCCAGAGGGGAGGGCCTTATGTTTCAAGGAACAGCAAGAAGTTCAGAGTGGCGGGGGGGGGGTTACTCTGTGAGTAGTAGGGGTGAGGGGAGGAGTAAAGTGGTATGACAGTGGTAGAAGGAGGTGAGACTCATTAGAATTTGGATATTTTAAGAGTGTAGTGTTATTTCCTTAGTGAAGACTGTTCCATTTGGTGTCATTTTAGCAAATACTGAAGGATCTCTCTGTTTTAGATGTGTCATTCCTGCCCGGAAGGCATTAAGCATCCGAGCAGAACAGATACCAGATTCCTTCCTAACGTAGAACTAATGTTGCACTTTCTTAGACCTAGTGGCCTTTAAACCTCAAATGTACGAGGTCAGTTTATTTGCTTACTCAACAAACATGTACTGTACACCTACTGTAGCTGTGCTACGTAATGTGGATCCAGGAGTGGGCCAGACAAGGTCATTGCACTCACAGCACATACGTTCTGGTGGGAGAGATAGACTATAAACAAGTAACGAAAGAATAAAATAACTTATCCTTATGGTAAAGGCTCCACTGACTTCAGGGATAAAATAAAATACAGATTCCTATTCTAATGTACCTGTAGGTCATGTTTATTTATATGGGGCATTTCAAACAGCTGATTTGGCTTGGCTTTTCTCAGAGTGGCTTGCATTCACACATGAATTTCCACTGACAAGTCATTGTTTCTTTAGTGTGAAGGTGGTAGTTATCTATATTGTCTCAGATACAAGAGAGAAGGAAAAGAAATGATGAAGTAAAACGTGGGGTATTTTGTTCGTATTTTAAGTGGGTAATCTAACGGTCAAGCTTATCAGGTTTTGGTGCAGGAGTCAGCCTGGCGTAAAGCTAGTGCCCTCCTGGGCTGTGGTGGGATTAGGCCGGTGCCGCTAGTCTACACTCCAGCCTGAGCATGGAAGCAAAAATGTAGGATCAGGCAAGTGGCCAGATAAACTCTGAGGTTCAAGCTCAGCACTTCACTTTTCTGTGTTGTGAGTTTTGATTTTTTTTTTAAATTGTGGTAAAGAACATATAACAAAATGTATCATCTTAACAGTTTTAAAGTGTATAGTTTAGTAGTGTTAGGTATATTCACAGTCTTGTGAAATATACAAGATCCCCAGGACTTTTTCATCTTGCAGAATTGAAACTCTATATCCCTGAAACAACAACTATCCTTTCTCCCTCTCCCCAGCCTCTGGTAGCTATCATCCACTTTCTGTTGCTGAATTTGACCACTGTGAGTACCTCACATAAGTGGAATCATACAATATTTGTTTTTTTTGTGACTAGCTTATTTCACTTAGTATAATGTTTTCGCTTATGACAGGATTTCTTTCCAGTTTAAGGCTGAATAGTATTCCGTATAAATGTGTATACCATGTTTTGTTTAGCCATCCGTCAGTGGGTATTTGGGTTGCTTCCACCTCTTGGTTGTAGTGAATAATGCCACAGTGAACGTGTTATTGACATATCTCTTTGAGACTCTGGGCTTTGATTTTTATTCTACTTGGTTTAATTTGCAAGTTTGATTGCTAAAAAAGCAGATGGTGGTGTTGACCAACTTTCAGTATCTAGACAGCTAGTCCACCAGAGGTCCAAAGTGGGTTACTTTGAGGGATTCAATATTAGTTCACATTTTATGAATGAAGAGAAAGACAAGCCAGGAGGACATTTGTCTTTAATGATTCTTCTATAGATGGCTAAAGCTTTCTCCCCCTTGAAAAAGACTCCTTCCTAGACTGCTACCATGGGACCTCTTAAATGCTTAGAACAGCGGTTGGCATTTAATAAGGGCACAATAAATATTTGAATGAATCAGTCTCCTCCACTTGAGATTGAGTGTGAAGCAGCATCAGTGGCAACTTCAAGCAGACATGCGGTCTACTAAAGTTGGGGGTGCTCTTTCCTTTGGTAAGACCCTCTTTCTCCTCTGCCTGTGGCACATAAAGGCATCTTCCTCCCTGACTGCACCTCTGCCTGTGTAAATACTTTAGTGTTTAGTCTGTGCCTTTCCAGAACTCAACAGCACTTACAACCAGACTTCTTCAGATATGTCAGAGCCTCTTAGGTTGACATCTCAAAATGTCGAACAGATTTTTTAAAAATCCATATGTTCAAACTGTCCAAACATAAATAAAGCTTTTGAGAATATTCATAAGGTGTAATCTCTCTAAAGACTGGGACAAAGATCGTTTTAAAAACAAATTGAAATTTGCTAGATGATCTGTTTCATGATGTATTGAGAACACTGGCCCCAATCATTTTGGTCTCAGCTTTGCAAAAGCAATTTATCTTTCATCTCGGCTTGGCCATTTTGTTCTCCTTGCTCTTAAAAGGCTCTGTAATTGTCCATAAATCCAGGTGGTGTTCAGTTGGGATTGAAGTTGGTTCAAAATCATACCAAAATGATTGTACGCTAGGATGATTGTGCAAAGTACTGTATTCCTGCCCAACAGAGCTCTGGGAGCAATAATTAACAGACTTCTTGGCATTGAATTGTATCCCTCTAGACCTCTTTGGAAGTGGGGAAGAAAAAGCTAACTTCGGATTTTTGGGGGCAGGTGGGGAGGCGCAACAATGCTGAATCTTGAAAAATCTCCTGCCTTTATTCCCTCCATCCCATTCAGCCTTTAGTTAGCTGTAATTTGATGCTTAGGCCACTTTCTTTTAATTGCCAGTTGCATCTTATTTTTTGGTGCCTTCAGATTGGACAGTGACATTTCTAACATTACAGTCAAACCAGATAACCATTTAAACGAGAACCATTTAAACGAGGTGAAGGTTGGTGAACTGTTACAAAACAGGTCTTGTGCTGTTTGGGCCCTTCCTGTAGAGCAGTGCCTCTTTAAAGTTTATTGTCTATATGAAGCACATGAGGATCTGGTTAAAATACATATTTTGAGGGGCTCCTGGGTGACTCGGTTGAGCATCTGACTTCGGTTCAGGGTCATGATCTCTCAGTTTGTGGGTTCGAGCGCCATATCGGGCTCTGTGCTGTCAGTGCAGAGCCCACCTCAGATCTCTGTCTCCCCCCTTCCTGCCCCGCCTCCATTACCTGCTCTCTCTCTCTCTCTTTCTCAAAAAAAAAAAAAAAAAAAAATATATATATATATATATATATAATGTTTAGATTTTGATTCAGTATGTTTGGGGTGGAACCTGAGTTCTGCATTTCTTTTGAGTTTCCAGGTGATGCCATTGCTTGGTCTAAGGACCTTACTTTGAGTAGCAAGGCTTTAAAGCAGTGGTCCTTAACCCTCACAGTGGGTCATAGTCATGAGGGGAGTTTGCGAAACACTGATGCCCCCTAGAGTTCCTTGTTCAGTTAGTCTGGGGTAGAGCCCAGGCCTCTTGATTTTCAGAAGCTCCCCAGGTGTTTGTAACATGCAGCGAAGGCCGAGAATCAGTGCTTTGGAGAGGATTAGAATCCGGACTTTGCTGGAGTGCCTGACTCGGTAGGCCTGGAAAAGATTTCTTGTCATTATTTGAAACTCTGGATGTTCTTTAGTGCAGCCTGAGACCCACTGACTTTTCTTTGGCTCCAGATTCTCATTGAGTGAATTCAGACTTCTTGAAACTCGGCGGTTTCAGATGGCAGTGTTTTTAATGTAGTTCTTTGCTTGTGGTCAGGATCATGAGAATTTTCTAAGACTGAATCTGTTCTTCCCCCTTGCTGATATCACTCCCAAGGGTGCAAAAGAAAAGTCAGTGTGTGTCAGTTGTTCTTCCACTTGGATCAGTATCAGGAAAAGTTAAATGTTATTCACATCAGTTGCAGGGTTGCCAGTGACCAGGGGAGCATGGAATTGAAAGTCAATTTAGTGGACCTTAGCCTATTGCTGGTGAAAGGGCTCCCCTCTCCAGTAAGCTTGTCGTAAATGCTTACACGTGACTGGAAAGCTAGCCTGAGATTATAGAAGACTGGGCTGTTGTCAGCAATAATGAACCACACACGCACATACGAAGATCCACTTTTCACACACTGCCCCTTGAGATCTCAAGGTCTAGGGATATGATAAAGTTCCCCAAAAGGAAAGACTTTTTGGAGGGGAGACTGAGAGCAGAGTTTTTTGTAAATTTCTGTCTCATTTTATACCTCTCCAAGGTGGGACCCTTTTTTGTTGCTTTTGATTGAAGAATGGTCTCATAGACATTCTAGAAGTAATACTCTTCTAAGTTGGGGAAGGACGTCTTCTTACCAACTTTGGGCTTTGGTTAAGAAATTTTAGGACAGTCGTGTGGAAATACATTAAATAGCCAAGCCCAAGGAGAACACCCTTGCAAGAGAGTGAAATCTTGTGGTCGTAATCTTGTGCTGTCTGTACCACCCTGGGAGGCCTTCCAGAGGGATTATCCCCAGCATTCTCTTTGGCATTTCTGCTTAGCAGCATCATTTTGTGTGATATGCCACATAAGAAGGAACACTAGTGATTGATTTCTGTGGTTAAACGTTTTTAAAAATCCCTTTAGGGTCTGGCCCCACTCCAGCATTCCCTTTCCTGCTGCTCCCCTCTGTACCAGGATCATACATCTAAAGCTTAAATAGGCCATGTTTTTTGTGTCACCATACTTTTGCTTCTGACCGAATAACGTTCTCATACTTTTTCAACAAGCAAATTTTGTAACATCCTTTAGACATAGTTCAGATGTCGGCCCTTCTGTGGAACATTTGCCAGCTCCTCTTGTTCATTCCAACCCCTCCCCTTGCCCCACCAGCTGCCTGTTCCCTTTCTTGTCACTGTGGGATTTTACACCCACATCCTAGTATAGCATAGGGGGTTATAATGTTTTTATGTGACAGTCTCTAACAATTAAACTTTAAATCTATTCAAAGGTAAGAATAGACTTACATCTTTTACATAGTAGCAGGTATCATACATTCACTATTAGTTGAGTTGCTTGAATGAGTGAATGTAAGAGGAGAAAAGAATAGAAGGAATGTATTCTCCTGTCTTTTTCTGGTGAAATTTCAATAATCTGGACTTGTAAAGCTCTGCCACTCCAGGGTTAGTTTTAGTAGAAGCCTCATGGAAAATGTTTTAAGTTGGAAAGGGAAAAGGTAAAAAATTTGTGTTGGAGGTTTGTAGAGGTGGTGAGTGGTCCCAAGCAGCTTGTTGGGTTTGTGAAGAGAAATCCAATGTCTCAGTGTGCATTTTATCCTACTAAAACTCTTCCTTCTGTAGCCATAAAAATGGATTCTGGGAAGGCTGGTGATGTTTTACTAAAATGCCCTACTGCCTTCTTTGACTTGTAGTTGAGAGTTTCTTTGGATCTTGGAATAGAAGGTTTACTTATGTATGTTCATGATACCAAATCTAGAATAATAGCTGCTCCTTCCATAATGTGATGATGCAAATTCCCAGGTGAGCGCATTGGCTTTGGTGAGTCACATTTCAGACCACTTATAGAATCAGTCACTTGACACCTGGGCCCAGTAGGGGTTTCGCTGATTTTAGCCAATCTCTACCTTTGCACCTTTCTTTCCACTGCAGCTCTGAAACCCAGAATTGATTTTTATTTCTAGAATTGCATCCATCACTGGGCATGTGTTTAAGTACCCGTAGTATCAAAAAAGGGCTTAAATCGCAAATAATTGAGTAGTGCTGGTCCGAAAGCCCTTTCCCAAATCCTAGCCACAGTAAAGTCACATGGTTTCCTCCCAGCCCCAGGGTAGTTCCTAAAAGGCAGCTGATAAATTCACCCATAATCTTCCACTCCCACCCCAACCCCCACCCCCGCCCCCACCCCCAAGCAAACTTTGGAGACCAGGCCTTTGCTGCTGTGATGGGAAAGGCCCTTCTCCCCGATTTCTGGTGTCAGGTTAGTGCAAAGGTCAGAAGTACCCCATATCAAGCCAGTACTGGCTGAAGACAGCTGTGGTCACTGTGGTCAGGTGCTGCTGGCACCTTGCCCTTATAGTCCCAGAATAGAAGAAAAAACTGGCAACTCAAAGGAATGCCCCTGAGGCAAAAGTCTCATTTTAATCTGCATATTGCAGACTGGTTTGCTTTGTGGGGCTGGGGGAGGGGGGGTGCAGTGGTGCGCACTCATCATGCACCTCTGTATTGTGCTAGCATCGAATCTGATATTGTTTGGGGCTACTCTTCATGAGGGCGCAATTAGATGGCATTGTAAATTTATCTTGAAACCTTTAATTGTTTGAAGCTCTGCATGGGTTAAGAATATTGCTCTGAAACTTGTATTCTCTTCATTTAATCTGTAGCTCCTCTCCTGCCGTATTTTTTGAAAGGAGGGACAAAACCAATCACAGTGTTTCGTGATGCCTGTCATGCCTTTTTGATTGTCCCCACCATTTATGTGCCTCTTGTTACTCATTTCAGAAAGATTTCCGAGTACAGGAACTCCCACTGGCTCGTATTAAGAAGATTATGAAACTGGATGAAGATGTGAAGGTGAATTCATATTTGTTTTTATTATTCATAGTGAAGTTATAATGGAGGGTAGGTTGTCGCTCATTTTTGTAGTGCTCAATGTTTAATTAAACAAAATGAAAATTTCGTTATTGTCTCTCGCTTTATTTGGTTCCTGTCTAAAATTGTTAAGTGAGCTGAAATTGAACAGTTTTAATTATTATATCATCTGTCTCTGGAAATTAAGGATATCTTGTTTTCCAGATGTTGATAACATGCTGTTTGCTTTTTTTTAAATGTTTTTTTTTAATTTTTAATTTTTTTTTTTTTTTTTTTTTTTGTGAGAGAGAGAGAGAGAGAGAGAGAGAGAGACAAGAGTGCAAGCAGGGGAGGGGCAGAGAAAGAGGGAGACACAGAATCCCAAGCAGGCTCCGCGCTTTCAGTGCAGAGCCTGATGTGGGGCTCAACCCCCGAACCGTGAGATCATGACCTGAGCCCAAACTAAGAGTTGGACACTTAACTGAGCCACCCAGGTGCCCCTTCACTCTTCTTATCACTCAAAACTAATAATCCCTTGTATTTGTATAGAAAACTAACAGTCCACAGCAGTTTTCCCTTTTATTAGGTCCCACTTGTCCTTCCTTAACTCCAGAGCTCTTTACATGGCTCTGTCCTACACAGGCCCACCCCACCAAGGGTTCAGAGCCTTGTTTGACCAAGAGCTTAAACTTTGAAATCAGACATGTGAGCGCTTAATAAGTGCCAGGCCCTGTGCTGGGTGCTTTTATATATATGACCTCATTTGATTCCCACAGCAACACTGGAAAGTTGTCCTTTTTCAATATATGAAAAATAAAACTCAGAAGGATGGGAAGCCTGAAATTTTTACCTAAATCCATTGGCTCTCAAACTCCTTATCTTTCCCCACATTGTCCTTGCATTAGAACCTAAACCCTGCCACTTACTGGCTTTTTGGCCGTGGGCAAGTTACTTTACCTCTCCTAAACCCTAGTTTCTTTGAAAGTCTATTATGAGAATAAGAAAGTACATGGTAGTTGCTAGAAAAGTAAGTATTCTTTTTCCCTCTTCCTTTCTTCCGCTTTCTTTCTGCTTTGCCCAATTTTTATGGATTTATTTTACCTTGGAATCTCTTGGGGCTACCACCTTCTCAGTTTCCAACCTTTGCCCCATTGTCCATGGCAGGATGTGAGGCAAGGGACAAGTGGGCTGGTTTGAATGACATGCTGGTGATTGACAGGGAGGGCCTACGTCTGTTGCAGATGATCAGTGCAGAAGCCCCTGTGCTCTTTGCCAAGGCAGCCCAGATTTTTATCACAGAGTTGACTCTTCGAGCCTGGATCCACACAGAGGATAACAAGCGCCGGACTCTACAGGTAATATTGTAGACGTACATGGGAAACTGGACGAGCAGCTGCCTTGGCCTTTGCTTCTCTTGCATGGTTTTGGACTGAAGATTGTTCTTAGGTTACTGTCAAGCCGATGTGTATAATTGGCGTCTTCCTCCCATTGTTGGGAGGCAGGCATACCCTATAGCCATGATAGTATTTCCCCACCAAGAATCTTAATTGTGAATTCTCATGCTTTTCACAGCTCAGTGACTGAACTCTTCACTTGGTGAGCCCTGACTCTGCACAGAGGCTAAAGTAATATTGATCTATTTCCAGATGTAAACAACTCTGGTTGGAAGTTGTGAGACTCCAGGAGAGGGCAATCCCAGGAAGCATCCATCTCACTTACCTCATTAGCCTTTTTCTTCCTTGTCTGCCTTCCTGGGAATCCTTTCCTTTTTTTCTCATTTTACTTTAATTTTAAAAATCAACATTCACATTGCTTGAAGACCCTTGGTCATTGGCTCTCGAGGCCTTCCTCTTAACAGCCAGGGCCTAGTTCTTGGAGCAGAGGTTTCCCAGACATAAGAGGAAGGGTATGACAGATAGAAGACACTGGCAGTATTTCAACAATAAAGCCAAGACAGTACGTTGTTTTCTCCTTTGTTTTCCTTTACCTCCAAGTTGAAGATGCATGCTTATTTATTCTGCAAATATTTATTGGGCACCCACAGTGTGCCAAGCGCTGTTCTAGGCTCTGGGGATTAACACACAAAAAAGAAAGACCCCCCCCCCCTTGGGACACCTACATTCTGGTGCAGCTGGACATTGAGAACTTACTTTAATGCTGCTGTGAAGGAAGCCTAAGGCTCTAGAGAGATCCAGTTAAAGCTGTCTGCAAGATTAGTTCAGATTAACAAATGAGCAAAACACTTGGACAGTGTTTCAAAAAAGATATCCAAATGACCAATAAGCATATGACAAGGTGTACAACATCATTGTCACCTGGGAAATAGAACTTAAAACAACAAGACCCTGGTTTACACCCACTAGAACGGCTAAAACAAAAAGGACAATACCAGGTGTTGGTGAGGGAGTGGAGTGAAACTCCTGTAGTACTCACTGCTGGTCAGAATGTGAAGTGGTACAGTTGCTTCGGAAAACTGTTTGGCACTTTCCAGTAAACTTAAACATATCCCCACTGTGTGACACAGCCATTTCATTCCTGCATATATATCCTGAAGTGTGAGTGTTACTGTATAAGAATGTTCATAACAACCTTATTTATAATGGCCAAAAACTGGAGACAAACTCAAGTACCCATCAAGATGGGGATATAGAAATAAAAGCTTGTAGTCATAAAGTGGATTACTACTCAACAACAATAACAAAAAACTTTTGTTCCATACAACATAGGTGAACCTGAAAAAAATTATGTTAAGCAAAAGAAACCAGAGGAAAAAAATTATATAACACATGATACCGTCTATGGTGATAGAAACCAGAGTAATGCTTGCCTCAGATTCAGGGGGAGGGCACTTGATTGGAAAGGGATAGAAAGACACTTTTTATAATCTTATCTGGGTGAAAGTGACCCGGGTGCATATATTTATTAAAATTCATCATGCTGTGTCCTTAAGAATATGAGTATTCGGTAAAATACTAGTAGCACTAACAAAGACAAAATAAAATGTTAAAAAGACCAACTTAAGTATATTTGCATTTCCAAAATACTGTAGTTTACTTTGGTGTATGGAGGTAATTATTATTTTGTTCCCCACCCCCGCCGCTCCCCCAATTCCGTCCATAGATGAGCTGTTCAGATAGCTTTGAGTAGGTGACATCATCAGGAATGTGATACTGTATCGTACTGATCTTAAATGAGACCTGGCAGCCTTAAGATGCGCCCCGCTTCAGTCGGAGGGTTATTGTCAAGCTGGTGGTTGGCAAGAAGGGTGGATTGGAGTTTTGCATTTCAGTGGCTTGGGGCCATCACAGAGACAAGGGAAGGAAAAAACAGAAAATTTCCATCCCCTTTTATTTTGTCTGGTGAGTCACCTCTCTTAAGATGCGATGTATAGAGATTGCTAGGGATTTCTGTTATCATGTTGACTCTCCCCCCCGCCAACATTTTATTTTGAAAACATTCAAACATAAGCAAAGTTTACAGTATACTTACCACTTAGATCCTACCGTTAAGTTTACTTGCTTTATCCCTGTATCTGTCTGTCCCTCTGTCCATCAAGTCATCTATTTTTAAATGCATTTCAAAGTTTACTTTCCCCTCAAGACTTCAACATGCATATCATTCACTGGAGTTCACTATTTTTCCTGTTTGTTTTTTGCTTTAAAATTTTGATACAATGAAGTACACAAATCTTAAGGATCATAATGTGTTAGTTTTTAATTTAAAATTTTTTAAAATTGTTTAAAGAAAGGGAGTATCACTCTTAGAATTCCATTGGAACAGGCCTTGGTTTCGGTACCATTAGTCAATTCTAGTAACTTCAGACTTCCCTTATTCATATCACATTAAACAAGATTTAAGCCATGGATTTAACATTGTGACTCTGAATTCCAGAATAAAAATCATAGCCTGTGGGAACTAACATTATATAGATCCAGTGACTAGAAAATAATTGTAAAAGGTTACTGGGATTTCAATAGAGATTCAGAAAGATTTCAAGACTGAATAGTAGTCTAAGCTTGACACCTGCCAGTTGAGATTGCTAGATTTGTACAAATTCAGCTGGAGGATGATCATTAACAGTTGTGGGGCAGGCCTGGGGTAGGACCCGGCAGAGGTGACAGTTGTAGTGGGAGGCTCAAATACGTAGCTTGTGGAGCATGAGCTACATGTAGGTCTCCTTTGTCAGTGTCTGCCCGTGAAGTCTGATTTGAAGTTCATGAGTTTGCCTGTGCTTATTTTAGCTATAGCCTTGGCCAGGGTTATGGAGTTTGGCTTGGAAGTCATCATCTTATCTTACTTGTAACGTGGAGGCTGTAAAGTCAGGTGAACTAGTTTCTCCCCAGGCTAATTTTTCACCCTGCTTTTCTTTGTTACAGAGGAATGATATCGCCATGGCAATTACAAAATTTGATCAGTTTGACTTTCTCATCGATATTGTTCCAAGAGATGAACTGAAACCTCCAAAGCGTCAGGTGAGCCGGGAAGGCACTGCTGCTGCTTCTGACCGAGGAGCACCTTGCGTGCTGGTGTCAGATACGCTCCTTCCTTTTCCTCTCTCAGCTCCAGTCATTTGCTGTTCCTTTTGCTTTTCTTTCTCGACCAGATCCATCCTTGACATCTCCCTCTGTTACTCATTTATGGATACTTTTAACTCAGTGCCTCTGAGGTGGTATTTCAGCGAAAGTAGACAAAATGAAGGTTAAAGACAAGTTACAAACAGGAAAGTGAAGCTCAATTTCAAGGTATCCTAGGGAATCTCTCAGAGTTCTTAATCGTGGATGGGAGAATATTCCCAGCAAGGCACAGATGTTAGATTTTCAAGATTTAAAGAAACAGCCTCTCTCTGTGCCCAGTGGTATTTTGGAGTGAATGGACTTTGGTTTTCTCTTACTCGGGTTTGCAGTTCTCTATATAGTGCTCTGGCTATCCATTAGATCACCTGTTAGGGCTTAAAAAAATACTAGTGTCCGGGCTCCACCCCACACCAGCTGACTCAGAATCTGTGAGGGGGAGGCCCAGGCGTCAGTACTTTGTAAAGCTTTTCAGATGTGTTCAATATGCAGCCAAGTTTGAGAACCACCACTTAAACTGTTTTCTAAGCAATCATGAGAAAGAATGTGAATATCTGTCTTTCCCTCTCTTCCTCCTGCCCCTCTCCAAAGGCCACGCTGATTGTCTTTTCAGCACCTTGGGTGCATAAAGCTCTTAATTGCAATTGTAATAGACCCCTTTCCTGTAGAGCTCATTGTTTGAGGCACATGGATTGCATGACTCAGTCGGTGTGGTAGAGACACTTGGGAAATAGCGGCAGAGTCTGACAGGAAGAAAGCTGTGCCTTGTTCTCCTCGCTTTATTTTGTTAATAAAATTTTAAGTGTTTTTAATGAATTGTTTCATAATATATTATCCTTAGAACAGAGTCATTCAGTGACAACCATTCTCCTATGCTATCTCGTACGAATAACCAGTCAGGAAGTGTAGAAGTGGGCATCTTAAAGGACACCTGTAATCCTGACCCTGCCTGGGGGGCTTTGGATGTGCAAGTCGTCTGTCCCCTCCTTACTAGAGCAGGGTGCCTCACTGCGGCTCCGTTCTTTCTGGGCAGTCTTTGCTACTGTAAACATCCTTGACTGGAAGCTGTAAGGTGTTCAGAGGAGCTTTCAGTCGGATGTTTACAGCGGCAGGCTGCCACGGTCGTCCCCAGCTGCGCATCGCCTTTGCAACCATTGCAGGTTTGTGCCCTCGGGCTCAGTTCCTCCTCTTGGGGTGTTTCCCTCCTCTCTGAGAAGTCACTGCAGCAAGAACTCCCGACTGCTTCTCTTCCTCCAGAACAAATGCTACCATAGCCCTGCTCTCCTTGTTGGAATTTGTTCCGGAAGCCCCCTTTAAAAATAAGGCCGTGAGCTCTGTGACAAAATCAGGCCTTGTGCTAACTCCTGCTTGCTCTCTGTGGGGTGTCTGCTGAACTAGCTGGCTGGAGGGAGGGCTCATGTCCTGTCCCTTCCTCGAGTCCTCCGTGGCTGGCGCTCTCAGGGTGTCAGCTCCGTGTTCCATCCTAGCCTGACTCAAAATGCAGTGATCCATCTCCTTTTAAAGTGTGTCTGGCTGAAGCAGCTCCTTGCTGCCTGGATTCAGGTCTTTGTAGGTGTTCAAGCCATTGATTGGCGTCCTATTGGGGACAGCTGCTGCCTGGCCTTTGAAAGGTTGAGATTGCTGAAATCTGGCCTGAAATTCTAAGATAGCACTTTTAATCCTCTGTAGACACGAAGTTTTCCCAAGCTCCAAATTGGCTGGCACCTCCTTAAGTCCTTTAAAAGCGCCTACTCTCCAAAACTCGCCCTTTCTGAAGGAGGCAGCAGTTCATTTCTGGCTACTGAAGCAAGTGCACTTTTCTCAGTTTGGGGCTGGCTGCACAACTCTGTAGCGTCGGCCCCGGGACGCTGCTCATTCTCTGACATTTGTTGCTCACCACGTCTGAAAAGATGGCAAGCGCAAGCCCTCTGGTCGGGAAGGCTGCTGCGAAAGCTGGGCAGGTGTCCTGTTCTGGACTGATCCAGTCATTCAGAGACTGTTCTAGCGCAAGGGGTGATTTCCCACTGTGGGGAAAGAAACTAGCCAGAAATAGTGAATCATAGATCTAAGGTCCTTGACTTCTCAGAGATGCTTGGAAATTTCTCTTGTTCTTCGGGGAAGTAAGTAAAGGCTATTCAGAAGCAGAGGATAGTAGAGGCTGACTTCTACCCCACTAAAGCTATGAGTTGAAAGTTCCTGCCCATTGAAATGTCATTTTCTCTTCACCCATTTCTCTAAACCAAGCATAATCATTCCCTTGCTAGCTTGCCCTCCATTGGCCAGATGAGTCTTCATAATGCAGAAGAACCTTAGATACGCCTCCTTCCATTCCAGTGATTCAAGAACAGTCTCGCCTGGTCCTCACAGCACAAACCTGGGCGCCGCTCCTTGGTACTCCCAGAGTGACCTAGACACTGCCTAGTCCATAAACAACTTAAGAGGGTGCGGTGGGCAGTTTAAGAGAAGCTCTTTACCTGTTGTCACAGTTATTGGCAAGGAGTATTTTAGCTTTTAGAAAGGGATCCTTAAAGGGTTTGCTTTTTGTCTGGCAAAAAGACTATATTCACTTATAGATCAGTTGCAGTCAGAGATGACTGGAGACAGAACAATCAGGTCAGGGCTGGGAGGTGCTAGTTTCTCCCTCCTCCCTGACTTCAAGTTGGGTGTGTGGGGGGGGGTCTCAGTCCTCTACACCCTCTCATTACCCGAGAGCTTTTGTAAGTTAAGTCTAGACTACAGTGATTGATGTTTTTTTTATAAAATGGGAAGGACATTCTCAGTGGAAAATAAATACGTTGAACCTATTTCAAGAGCTTTGAAAAGAGCTGTTGACCTTTGTTTCTTGGTTAAGGGAGGGTATCTGTATTTATCCCTGCCACAGCCAAAAGCTATTTGACAGGCTGGCCTTTATTTATAATGGTGAAAAGTTGAGTCGAAATGAAGATGATGATGTTGTCACAGTTAACATTGTTCTGGAAACTGAGACCTCCTTTTCCTCTGCCTCAGCATGGTTATGGTCAGGGTTCAGACTGGGTCTAAAGCACAGACTGCATTAACCTAGAATATTTGTTCATGTTGGAGAACTAGCTTAGAAACCCACGTTAAAAGTGTCTGCTGAGGATGGGTGGGTGGCCATCAGGGAATCTTGTCATGCCAAGACCCCAGTTCCTCAAAGCCTGGATGTCAGCAGTCCTAGGATCCTGGGTCCCCAGTCATCAAGCAAGCCCTGTTCTTCAGGGGACATGAGCTTCCCACACCATGACCACAAAATCCTAGCGGTAGCAAAAGAGAGTTTAGGTACTCTTTCTTGTTGGTAATAGCGGTTGGGTTCAGGAGACTGTCATACACCAACTTAAGTTGAAAAGCACTTTCCCGGGTGCCTGGCTGGCTCAGTCAGGAAATCATGTGACTCGATACTGGGGTCGTGAGTTCAAGCCATTCTGGGTATAGAGCTTACTTTAAAAAAAAAAAAAAAGAAAGAAAGAAAGAAAAAGAAAAAGCACTTTCCTACCTGCAGCTGTCTGCCTGGCTCTGTATATCCATCCATCATTCAGCAACTTCTTATTAAGTGCTTACAAGGGAATGAATGGCTGGAACAGTGGAAAGCAATTGAGTTAAGCCCTCCTAGGGCTTCCACTCAAGCAGGGAAGGCACTTAACAAGCTAATAAAACAAAGCGTAGTGAGGAAAGAACTCTGCAACATAGATTGGGGCACCTAACATAGGGTATGGGGTCAGTACCCACTGTGTCACTGTCACTTTGGGGGAACTTTGAGGCAGCCCACAGCACCTCTATGCTTTGGAGAAGTTTCTTTTCCTCTCTTCTTGAACCTGGCAAACTTAGCCCAGAACAAGGAAGTGGGTGAATTAAGCGAATTTTCTGCTCAGCCAGCCCAAGTGGTTGTATGTTTCTGTTGTTTTTGTTGTCCCAGGCAGGGGCACCGTGTCGCAGGGCCCTCCGGAGCAGACGCCGATCTCTGTGTCAGTGGTCAGGGGCCGGTCAACCCCAGACCCTCAGGCTCTAACCATGCCGTAGTGTGTGTAAACATCCTACACTCTCAGCTGTGAGCTCAAGGTGGCTGGGAGAGGGTTGTTTACTCCTTCTGCCATGGAAAACGTCAGCTGAAGAAGGAACAGTCTCTTCACCCCGCAGATTGGACAGAATGGACCTCCCTAGTCAGCCAAGGCCGCCCCCCAGCGGAGAGCTGTCCCTCCGGCCCCCTGGGTTGCGCTTCTGTGGCTGAGTACAACCAGAACCAGACCTGACGCTGGACAGACGTGTCCTCAGTGACCATGGAGCTCTTGATGTGCTGTGAAAAGCTGGGCACTTACCTACCAGTGCTCTCAATCCTGACCCTCAGTTCTAAAGTTCCAGGCCAGGGAAAGCCCTGTTTCCCTTTCCCCTGCTCTGTCCCTCTGCAGCCGGTAGGAACCAAACAAGGAGAGTGCTGCCTACTGGGGAGATTGGGGGCTGGCCTGAGAGCTTGATGTTTGGGTAGCATCTTCCCAGTGCTCGCATTTAGCACCATTGGCAGATCACAGGCCTTGACAGCGTCTACTGACAAGCACTGCTGGTGCGTGGTTTTTAGTTACGGTAATTATTTGCCCATTTGCAACTCATCACGCAGTGGGTGATTACTCTGTACTTCAGAAAATTGGCCGTATGTTTTGTGAAGCCTATGGAATCTGTTATTTTTAGTTTGATTTAGCACAACTGGTCTCTTCGAATTCCACTTTCCCTTGGCTTCAAATGTGGAGAGCTCAGCATTCGGCAGGCAACTGCACAGAGTCCGTTTGGGGGAAGAATGGAAATTCACTGTGGCGGCTGCTGAGTCAGTTCTTCTCTTACCTGCTTCTCCCTCTGCCCCGCAGGAGGAGGTGCGCCAGTCTGTGACTCCCGCCGAGCCCGTCCAGTACTACTTCACGCTGGCTCAGCAGCCCACCGCCGTTCAGGTCCAGGGGCAGCAGCAGGGCCAGCAGACCACCAGCTCCACAACCACCATCCAGCCCGGGCAGATCATCATCGCGCAACCTCAGCAGGGCCAGGTCTGTGAGCTGCAGTGGGCACCCACCGGCAAGACGGCACCGCTTCAGTTTGGGAAGGGGAGAGCGTGGCCTGGGCACACAAGCAGGCCCGTCATCTTATGGCACTGGGTTTGAAGTCCGGAAACTTGGGCTTTGCAGCCACCAAAGTGACATGTCACCCTAACCTCTCTGGGCCCTGGTCTCCTCACGGCTCAAGTGACGAGAATGCAGTGAAGATGCTCTCCAGGATCCCTGTGAGCTAAAACATTTTAGAAGGAAAAAGGTCTACATCTTGCCCCCGTGAAGAGTAGTAACCTCCCCGTAGAAGGTGGTATAAGTGGACTCCTGCCTGTCTGTGTCTACACTGGAACAAGGATTTGTCGTACCCCTAAGGAGGAGATCAGGCATCATTACCAGTTTGCCTACTTCTCCTCGCCTTCTCCCTGTCATTTCTCTGTCGCACCATAGGTGTGTCAAATGGTCTTTTCTTTTTACAGTAGGCAACGAAAATATTCTCTCTCCCCAACGGTATTGTTGTGAAAGCAGTAATATCCATGTTTGTTGGGGGATCGCGGGAGGCTGTGGAGAACTCTGTTCTCTGAGCCCTGACTTCAGATTCCCTGACAAGCATTAATTTATTCACCAAAAATTGAGTCCTATCCTATATTCTGGGAACACAAGCATGAAGTAAATAGTCCCTGTGTTTAAGAATTTTCACAGTTGGAACGCCTGGGTGGCTCAGTCGGTTAAGTGTCCCAACTGTTGATTCAGCTCAGGTCATGATCTCACAGTTCGTGGGATCAAGTGCCGCGCCAGCCTCTATGCTGACAGTGTGGCGCCTGCTTGGGATTCTCTCTGCCCCTCCCCTGCCCACGTCCTCACTCCCACTTGCACCCTCTCTCTCTAATGAATAAATAAACATTAAAAAAATGTTTTTCCACACAAACTAGTAGGGTACAAATACTTACAGGTTATACCACCACCTGAGAAGGATGAGAGATTCTTAGGGCTGGGTAAAGGGTGTTGAGGGGGCATGTCAAAAGGGATACCTAACAAAAATGTGAGCGAGGTGGTAGAAGTGGATGTCAGAGAAGGTTCCCTAAAGGGAATAATACAAGTTTTAAGAGGGAGAACAATGGCAGCAAATCAGATAAGGAGGGGAGGGAGGGCTTTCCCAGCGGAGAGCACAGCACAAGCAAAGGCTTGGAGGTGGGAACCCGCAGAGGGAGTAGTGGGAGGGTGGAGTCCGCATGGGGACTTCGAGGCAGAGGATGCATGCTGGAGGGCCTTGTGTGTGCTGCTAAGGAGCTGGGTTTGCCTAGAAGGAAGAAGAGATCAGGACGGAAATAGATTTAAATATTAATTATGATTTTAGGACTTAGTGCCTGCTCACTTTTTTTATCCATATAACAAGTTGTAGGGTGCTTGCTCTTTGCCAGACACCGGGCCAGGCAGGAGGTTGGTTCAAAGGTGCTCGCAGCCCAGTCCCTGCTTCAAGGCGTTCGCTGTACCATGATGCCTAAGGGATCTTCTTTGGCTAATGCTTGTGCCTCTGCAGTGGTGAGAGCTTTGCCTGCCAAAGGCTTTATCCCTTCACAGAGCAAACTTTGAGGGAGTCTGTGAAATGCCGGCTCTGATTGGCTCAACACCCTAAGACGCTCATGGCTGTCGTGTCCTGACAGCAGGGCTTACACACCATACGTGATTTGACAGCTGCCATGCTAACGCAAGCCCTCATTTTCCTGAAATGATTTCAGAAATACCTTGGAAATCCTCTTGGGGAAATTGAATTGATAAAGTACAGTGATGAGTTGGCAGTATACATTTTATTTAGTCAGCAAGAATTTCATCTATTCTCTTTGTCACCCCAGACTTGCTCGGCTTGGAGCCGGTGAGGCTTGTGGGGATAGTGAAGTTGGCCTGTCCAGCTGTGGTTCTCTGTCCTGCTCGTTCAGGGTGGCCTTGTGCTGTGTCACCCCTCCTTGGGCCTGTGGTAATGGCTGCTTCAGGTTGAGTTCCGATAACCTTTGTGGGACGGAATACATATCAAAGTTGGAAGGGAAGCATATTTTGGTTGAATCCTGTGTGTTCTGTCATAAAATTGGAACCTTCTATTCTTGGAGGTTGGGGGAATAGGCTGAGTTGAAAATCGTGGTGTGAGGGAACAGGAGGTGTTTCCTGTTGTCCTAGCCTACTGCATGTATTTTTACAGAGATCCCTCTGTCCTCTTTCCCCCCGGGTCCAGTTCATAGTAATTTCCTTCCCTAGTGATCCCTTGCATCTCCTCTGTAGTTCCTGGAATGCATCCCCTTCCCCTGGCACTAGATGCCTAGTATACCTATGCAGGCAGAGTCTAAGAGCGTCAGAATAACAACATCGATAGAAGCCCAGATTCACAGAGATTCCCAGAGTCTTCCTACTGAGGTGATTCCTAATTCAGTGGGGCGGGATCATACCCAAGTTGGGGCATTGGGGGTGTAAGTGTAGTTTAAAAGAGTCCACCCTCCTTCTACTACCACGACCGCCACCCCCTCCCACCTGCATTGCCATGCCCCACTACCACCCACCTGCCCACCACATGAACTGTATGCTGGGCTCACTGCTCTAGGTCATCTGTAAAGGTCACATCTGGGGCTAAAGTTTTGAAATTTTGAGCAAGTGACTGACCAACCCTTTTGACAGGTCAAGTCTTCGTCTCTCAAAGGAGTAAGTTTCATAGGACTACAGCCCACTAAGTGTGTGAGAGACACAGAATCTGCCAAGTCATATGCGCTAGGCAGAATTTTCTTAAAGCTGAGATTCTTGTTTCCAGAAAGTTAAACTTCTTTATTAAATTCTGTTACTTAGGAGTAGCTTCGGGTAACATCCAGGTCCTAGTGGTATTTGCCTCTCCCGCGGGAGGCCGTGCTGGATCCAGAGAGCCAGCTGGCCAGTGTGGGCTGGCGCTGCTCTGCTGCTTGAGAGCGGCCGGCACCGCACTTGGTTTTCCTCCCGGCGGCCTGCAAACCTGGAATGGAGTCCAGGATCCTGAACCTAGTACGTTCGTACTGGCCCCGCTTCCCATTCAGTTTGCTCTCCAAATTCACCTACTCCAGACTTGACTTTGGCTGTTTCTCAAGTGAACTGCCACGGTTGCTTTTGATTCTTTTGTATCGGTTGTGCCTTTCTTTCTTTCATTGCAAGGGCTCTGAAAAGTTGCAGTATATGAAGCATAGAGATGTTTGGGGCTTAGGCCAATATTCTGTGCCATGATCCTAAACATCTGTGTGGCTTTCTCCCATCTTTTATTTTGGAGAGTGACTTTAGCAGTGCCCTAGGCCCAAAGTATTCTGTAGGTGGAGTATTGTTATTTAGTGTTAAGGTGAGTTCAGGCATCCCTGGAAGGGGTTTGCTCCTAGTTAACCAGTCATTGGTAAGCCCTTGGTAAGCCCAGTGGCTCTAATCTAGAGCTGAATCCTCTTTCTTATAACTCTTCTTTCTAGACCACACCTGTGACCATGCAGGTTGGAGAAGGTCAGCAGGTACAGATTGTCCAGGCTCAGCCACAGGGTCAAGCCCAGCAGGCCCAGAGCAGCACTGGACAGACCATGCAGGTGATGCAGCAGATCATCACAAACACCGGAGAGATCCAGCAGATCCCGGTAAGCCCTTCTCTGCCCCCGTGTCCGCAAGGCGCTGCGCTCCTACGGTGACGGGAGTGCCTCCAGATCTTACACAGCATTGCGTACACCCATGTGTGTAGATGTACACACGTTTTTTTACACCTATATCTCTGTTAACCCAGACCACAGCTTGCTTCCCTGTATGCTGCCTGCTTTCCTTTAGTCCAGTTCAGGTTCAGCGCCATGGGGCAGCACCTCTCCACAGCCCCGCACTCCACCTACACAGAGAAGGCTTGTAGCCACTGTTCCATGCCAGGACCTGACAGCCCTGGTAGGCAGTCCCATCTTCTGATTAGCAGAGAATAAGAGGGAGGTGTACGGGGAAGGCCATAAATACACTTGTTGCATATTCATGAGTCAGTTCCCAGTGGAGCCTGCAGCAAAGTGTATTTTTGGCTTTCATTTAACTTACCCATTCCTTCACTGTGGACTGCTGCTTCCTGTGTGCCTTGAGGGATTTCATTTCTTAGATTTGTTGGCTTTTTTACATGTACTTGCTCTTTTGTAAGAAGTGTCCTATCTTAACACTTGCCGTCTGTACGCTGGTCATTTTGCCACCTGAAAACGTGGAAAGTGAGTGTGACATGGAGCAGTCCTTCTGTTCCTGCCCCTTGGCCTGCCTATTATAAATGTTATGGAGGCAGATATAGAAAGTCATTTGGACTTGGCTAACCACTTCCTCTTTGCAGAAAGCTCTGTTTTTGGAACTGTTCTTATTAAGTTAGCAGATAGACCATGAGGAAGCTTAAGCAAGTGGTGTGTGTCTGTTTCTGTCTTTCTGTCTCCTCTCCCTCCCCCCCTCTCTTGCGCTTTGGGCACACTCTCCCTCTGCTAGAGCTTGCTCCCTCCCTCTCTCTCCACAAGCATACAGACCCATCAGTTTTAGGTGCCTTGCCTCATTGTGTCAGCCGCTAACCCCAAGACCTCTCTCTTGAATGGTTCTCTGTTTTACATGTGAAGGCACCAAGATAAGTTTACTTAAGCAGAGAAGAGTTCCCACTTTGCGGTAACTTTAACTCAAGTCTTTTTAACCTCTGGGGTACAGAGCTTTAGCACGTAGTTGTTGCACATTCACTATTTTCAGATACCTTCTGTAGGAGTGTGCATTTCTAAACTCCTCAAGAGTGCTCGCCCCATTAGAAATGACAGGAAACTTTGCTTCTCTTTTGAAAGCCCAAGGAGCAGGTTTATTTATCCTGTAATTAACGTCAAAAAGCTGCCAGGCACCCCAGACCTGTCCTTGTGGTAGAGGACTTGGGGGCAGAGTGTCACCAGATGTCTAATCGAAGCCTGGAAGGGAAGCTTCTTCTGAGAACTGCTTGCAACTCTCTGGCTCACATCTGAGTTTTCAGTCCCATCTGAGTTTCTGCAAAGAGCTCTTCCCAGCTGGGAGATGTAAAATCCCTGTGGCTGTCAGTATACCTTCCCTGTTCTTGGGACAGGGCTGCAGTCTTTCATCCTGGTTCCTGGGACCCGCCACCATCAGTCTCGGCAGATGCGGCTTCCCGAGCCTCCACACAGCTGCCCTCATGCCCAAAAGCAGCTTAGTGGTGTTGCCTGGAAGCCACATTACAGGATTTGAGGGGGGCGCTCCGCGCCTGGCATCACCACTTCACAGCAGCTCTTCTTGGCACGTTCTCAGAAAGAAAAGACATGAGGTCACGATATCTTGCCCTGTCTCCTGTGAACCAGGTTCTTAGCGGGTTTAGATTTTCTGTCTCCATTTTCCGTAAGTGGACAATTCTGGAATGGTCTACCAAGAACTTCCATGACTTGCACTGACTGCCAGGTGTTGGTGTGTTCTTGGTGGTTCAGGTCCTCTTGAGACCGCAGTTTGCAGATAAGCACTGTGACGTGACACTGCATGCATGTGGCAGCTCCACTTACCGGCACTGTCCTCACAGAGGTAAAGGTCCCCGCCCGGGAGTTAGCTCTTGAGGGCAAGGGGAGAACTCACTTCAGGACAAGGAGGCATGACTTGCCTGTTCACCTCAAGAAGTTCACCCTTGTGACGAAGCAGGGTGGGCAGCCAGGGAGGGTGGTGTGTGGGCCCCCAGGTAGAGAGAGACCAGTCTGTCCTCCTGGTACCTTGGTCCTCCCCCGAATCTCGAGTGTGGATGTCTGCAGTGCTCTGCTACCTCTCCTGCTGAGCCACGGCTTCTCTCATGCAGCCGCCTTGGTCTCTCCATTCCCACTCGAGGCACAGAGACTTCCATGGTACACTGGAGCGTTAAGAGCCTGAGTTAAGGCTTTTAGTGCACAATTAAATGCAGCATGTGGTGTTATTATATTATCTGAGACTTAATCTTAAGCATGAGGGACTCTAAAGACATTTTTGTAGCTTTGGTTTCCCATGATGGGGTTTTCTCTGAAAGGTTTATTGATTCAACTTCCCCTTGGGAGGAGTTTGGCTAGAAGCTAGTGCTGAACACCAAGGATCCTAAAAGTCCTACAGACACCCCCCCCCGCCATTGGTCCTGGCTCTTGGGGACAGAGATAGTGAAGCAGGCCAGCTTTCTCTTCCAAGATGTGCGTGCAGCATGGGGTTGGGCAGGACTAGGGCTAGGGCACAGAGTGACAGCCATCTGCTATGGGCTTCTGGCTGGCAGATGCTGGGGCTCTTGTCAGTACTGGATTGGCCATCTTGGGAACTGGGGGGGCGGAGTGTGGAGATGTAGGGGAGAAAGGCCCACCCTTTAGGGACAAAGCATTCCCATCATGTCTGACAGCCTTTGGGATGAAATCCTAAGCAAAACGGAGCAAACAGCTAAGAGCCAGTGAATGTTGAGGGTGCGGCCATGCTGTTTTTCACATGTGTGACCAGATCCTCTGGGAATTTTCTCCACAGCCCATCCAGGGAACATAGCCTCTTTTGTGTGCCGTGACTTATGGGGTGGGGATGTTCTGGTGTGGCCTGTGTTGACCTCTATTAAAGAGCTTTTCAGAGTCCGCTTCTTTGGAGAGCTCGGTGGGGGGGTGGGCCAGGGACGGTCACCACCTCTGGTCAGGGGAAGCTTGTCTGTTGAGGCCGTACTCAGTCCCTTGCGTCTGTCTGTCTGTCCTGCCCTAGGTGCAGCTGAATGCCGGCCAGCTGCAGTACATTCGCTTAGCCCAGCCTGTATCAGGCACCCAAGTCGTGCAGGGACAGATCCAGACACTTGCCACCAGCGCTCCACAGGTATGTGCCCCAGAGGTGCAGGGCTTGGGTAGGGGGCCGGCCCGCGCTGGCTTCTGGCTGGAGAGGAGGGCTCAGTAGTCGCTCTCTTGTCACCTCACCTCCAGCAAGAGCCGCCTCCACACCCTACGCATCTCTTCACCTCAGAGGAGGGTTGGTTTCAGAGTGTGTCTCTTACCATCTTGTTTTCGAGGGACAAAGAAATGTAAAGGAGGGGAAATCTCAAGGACACTTGAAGAAAGCCTGATGTATGTGTGTGCCCGTCTGGCCAGAGGAAGCGCTTTGACAGACGGCCTCGTCGTCGACCTGAGCTTCCTTCTGTAAAGCTGAATAGCTGTTGTGTTTTGCCAGCCCCTGTGCCCTTTGGGCAGTTTGCCTGGGTTTTACTGCCTGTGCGCGCCTGGCCAGAGACTGCCCCCCTCGTCTCCTCTTATGCTCTAAGAGACGGAGACTGGGAGCCGCAGGTGCTGGGGGCAGCCTCCCCGGGCTTGAGGATGGGGGGTGAGGGGTAAGGGCATCGCTTGCAGGGGATGGGGGCGCTGCTCAGGGGGAGGCGTTGTTAATGGCTTCTTTTGCCTCAGACCCAAAAAAAGCAGCGATCGTTTAAGAGCTGGACCCGTCTGGCCCAGTTGCATTTCTGGTGATGTATCTATTGACAGTGGTGATGGGGCTGAGTTTGTAGAGCAGGTCTCCAAAGATCTCATTTGGGAAAATAGGAGGAATGAGCCAAAAGCAAGGCTTCTGAGTTCCATATAGTCTCTGGGATTATTAAAGGTCCAGTTCCAAACCCATGCCTTGGCTCACGTAAAGGGCTTAGGCGTTTCCCTGATGTCTGTGGGACTGACTGGCATGGAGTCACCTCTCCAAACTGGTCAGGTCACACCCTTAGGTACCGCTCTTTTAAACAACAAAAATAAAACAAAAAAGCCTTGTAAGATTTTAATCTGGGATCCAAAAACTTTTCATGTCAAGGGGGTGGGAGGAAATGAGAAGGAAGAGGTTTTAGTTCCTCAGAAGTCAGTTTGGGGACCAGAGACTAAAGCCGGTAAGTGGGGAGAGTCGGGTTGTCAGGAGGGGGAGAAGCAAGAAGAGAGCACCGTTACAACAACTGCATTACAACAGGTTGTAACTGTGATGGCCTGGCACGTAGTAGGTTTTGGTACGTGTTTGTTGAGTGACTGCTGAATGAATAATATGTAAATGGAATTTAAAGGTAAAGGAAACTTTCTTTTCAGCTGGGGTGAAGAGCAGTCCTGCTGGCCACGGGGCACAGTTGACCTTCCCATCTATGAAGAATATTTGCCATTATGCCGTTCTCAGGGTCATTCATTCATTCAGCAGACAGTTCCAGAATACTTAACTTTGCACTGGAGGCTATATATAAAGACAGCCACTTAGAGACCGGTAGACTGGTGGGAGGGGAAGGACCCCACACAAGGGACAACAGTAAGAAACTGTCACGGAGCCCTTTCACACCTGTCCCCTTCTACTCCTGACGGCCTTACGGGCAGGCCTGACAGGGTGTTTTTGGCTGTTGTGAGGACACTCGAGAGGACAGTCCGCACCTTGCATGCTGGCTGTGTTGGTTCCAGGAGATGGTACCCAGAGGACGCTCCTAGTCAGATGTTCCGTAGATACACATGCACACATAAGCCTGCTTCCATCTTCTTGCTGGTCTCCCAGGCTGTCTCCAGCCGCTCACGCTCTGGGGTGCGGTTCTACATGTCAGCACATTGCTTGTCAGATGTCCTGTAAATCCCCAGTAAGATTGTAAGTACATGTGACAAATGTTCTTGTGCAGCCGCCTGCACGCCCCACCGCCACCCCACCCTGCGCTTGGCCCGGACGACTTCACGTGGCCTGTCTCGGAAAAAGTACTTCATCGGCGTGCCACGAGGGCTTCGGGGCCAAGGCCACCTCCTTGCCAGGGTGTTTCATATTCCAGTCAGATAATCTAGGTGATACAGGTTTGGTTTGGAGCCCACCTTCCAAGAGTGAAAGGGACCACTCGCGGCTTTGCCTGACGTTTTGCAGTCTGCGTTCACTGGCTGAAGGACTCTTGGGGTTTCTGCCGAAGCCATAAATGTTGTCATGTTAGCACCTCAGAGCTTGGAGTGAGAGGCAGGCGGGAAGCAGGTGGATGTTAAGAGGAGGTTGGGGAAGTTGCATATATTACACGCTCCGGCGTCCTCTGTGGTCCCCTCTGTGGCCCTCCGTCTCGGAGTAGCCATCGGTAGTTGGGGGTGGGGGAGGACCCTTGCTTTCCTGCTACTCGTTAAGCATCCACTCTGTGCCAGGCCTCGTGCTGGGCACTTTGCGCGCATTGTCTCGCGCGGTCTTCACGACCCTCTCCCGGCTGCGGGCTGCGGGGAGCGGTGGGCCAGACCCCGCAGCTGACCCTCCTCTGCCGTCTTGGTTCCCGCAGATCACGCAGACAGAGGTGCAGCAAGGACAGCAGCAGTTCAGCCAGTTCACTGATGGACAGGTAGGACACCCAGCCGGGGCAGGGGCCGCCGGGAGCGGGCAGGGTGGGGGAGCGGATGAGATCTGTGGGTTCGGATGGTTGGGGCAGCTGTCCTATTTTCTGTTAACGCGTGGACAGAAATTGTTTAAGCGAGTTCAGTCTTGAATTTGGAGTGCAAATCCTTTAGGTTTAGATTTGTGGGAGCTGAAAATAATCTCAGACATTATATAGTCCCGATCCCCATTTTACAGATGAGTCACCTGAGTCCTAGAGATGAGAAGTGTCTTATATGTGCTCAGCTCTTCATTCAGAACCAGGACTAGAATGCGGGCCTCCTGTTTCCCTCTTTAGGACTAGTTTTTTTCTAAGCTGTGCTGCTTTTTAAGAGCATGGGTTAGTTGAACTGCAGAGAACATGTGACCTCTCGAGCTCTTTTGGTGCCTGGCATTTCAGTAATTTGGACTCATGTGAGGAAGGAATCACCCTTTCCGTCTGCCTTTTCCTACACCCGAATGACCGCAGAGACCCCTGAGTACGTGGTAGGGTGACACAGCACGCCTGTGCTCTCTGCTGCCCCGGAGGGAGAGGAGCCGGCCTCAGGACACACGCCTGGCCCCTGCCCGCACCACGAGCTAGGCTCACGTGGAAGGGGGTCTTTGAGTGCGGGTGTTCTGAGGGGGGAGTGCCTGAAGAG
This sequence comes from Cryptoprocta ferox, assembly GCA_028646485.1. Taxonomy (NCBI): domain Eukaryota; kingdom Metazoa; phylum Chordata; class Mammalia; order Carnivora; family Eupleridae; genus Cryptoprocta; species Cryptoprocta ferox. The sequence continues at coordinate 71,272,907 of CM053570.1, read as the reverse complement.
TCAAGTGCCCAGTTGGCTCTGTCCTCCGGTAGTGACTACGTGAGCTGCTTCTCCACACCCCATGGGTGGTGGCTTCGTAAGGGTTTAAACCCAGGCCACCTCCTCAGCAGGGCCCGTGTAGGAAACGCAGGTTCACCGTAGCCTTGGCCGGAGCCAGATCCTCTGAGGAGAGGAGGAGGAGAGGGGGTCGTCCTACTGCAGCTGCTAATGAGGGTCACCGAGAGTTGGGGAAATGCTGACTTCCAAGCTGCTGGTACAGTGGTCGAATTGCTTGTGTTTGTCAGAGGAACAGCGTGCAGCCAGCTCGAGGCTCTGAGCTAATGGGAGAGGCAGAGCCCAGAGAAGTGAAAGCCGCAGGAAATGTAGCTCCCTGTACCTCTTCCCCGCCCACCACACACACCCCCTCACACCAGCCCGGCCCAGAGCCTCCTGCGTCTGTCTGCCGCTCCCAGCCCCAGCAGAGCCCCACATCCCCTCCTCCCTCGGACGCCTCACAGTGGGTGGTGGTTGAGGTATCTGGGCCCCCCCACCACCTCGACCCAACTCGAGGCGAGGCCCGTAGGGAGCTGCCTGCCCCTCTCCCAGAGGTGACCTCACTCTTCTCCTCTCCACCCCTCGCAGCAGCTCTACCAGATCCAGCAAGTCACCATGCCTGCCGGCCAGGACCTCGCCCAGCCCATGTTCATCCAGTCAGCCAACCAGCCCTCCGATGGGCAGGCCCCCCAGGTGACCGGCGACTGAGGGCCTGAGCTGGCAAGACCAAGGACACCCAACACGATTTTTGCCATACAGCTCCCGGGCGATGGGCACAGCCTCCCTCCCCAGAGGACCCGGCCCACCTCAGCGCCTCCTGCAGGCTAGGACACTGGTGCACTGCGCCCCACGCCTGGAGGCCGAGATTCTCCAACAGAAAGATGCAATATTTTTTATTTCCTTTTTGTCCATTTTTTCTCCAAGGAATCAATATTTCAATATGTTGAGCTATGCGTCCAATGCTATGAAATGAATATTAAATAACATATTTATGGCATTTTCTTGAAGAGTGTGGTTGAAGAAATATTTCTTTTGTTTTCCTTTTTTTGATTCTTAACCGCCACTTCTTTCCAGGAGCACGTCTCCTCAGGGTGGGGGGGGGGTTCTCTCCTGACTCTTGGAGCAGCTGCGGCCCTAGGATTTGCTCCCTTGTTCTGCCCACAGATTGAATTAGGCGACCACATAGCTTCTTGCTCACTAGTGGTCCTCTTCCCCACCACCCAGCGCTCGTCCCAGAGCTGTGTGTGTGCACGCAGAGGCCGTGGAAACATTCCTTGCATTTAAGAGATGAACTCACTCGCCATGGAGTGGATGGTTTCATTTCCAAACCCTTCTCTCCCAGGGACCCAAGGAGACTAGAAGTTTGTGCATTTGCCCACCCCCACGCCCATTTTTTAGTTTTAAAATGCATTTAAAATTGTGCTAGTCTCCTATGCCGCATGGACTTCAAACTGCATGAAATGCAATAAATTTCATTTTAGATAATTTAGAGTCTGGGTGTCTGTGTCTGGGGGCATCCATGGGGCCACTTTGCTTGGGAAGGCTTGGAAGTTAGGAAGCTTTGTCTGCCCTCAGGTTGGGTGTCTGAAGGAGCAGACCCTTGTGAAGAGCGGGCGTCCAAAGCTGAGGGAGCTAATGCTGCATATCTGATTCAGATGGAGGTCTTTAGGTGATTTTGAAAATGAACTAGATCAAAATCGATTTGCTGCTCGGAGATGCCTGCCTGCCTTACTTCCTAAACTACCACGTGTGGGCCAGATGTGGAGTCCGGCTGGTGGAGCATCAAGAGAGCATCTCTCATGGAAGAAACTGCCTCGATCTCTCAAACGAGGACCCGGGTCAGTCCCTCCACTTCTGCCTTGGCACACACAGGCTGGCATTCTGAGCTGCCCGCTCTGGCCGTGCCCATTATCAGAGGCACGGCATCTGCCACAGAGGGCAGCCCAAGCCCCGTGTTAGCCAACAGGCCTGCTGTCGTGGGGAGAGCGGGGAACTGAGGACCAGGAAAAGTAGGTATTAATTTCTTCTCTGACAGTAATATGCCATAAAACCTCGGGCAACTCCCTTCTCTTTGGACTATCTTAAGGGGTGAGATGGTATCCGGATAGGGAAGGGGCTTTGGTATGAGGTGATTGCAAGTGTGACCCTGATACCCTGGTAATTCTCATACCAAATGTCCCTTGACGTCAACCTCACAGGTAAGTACTTGGACATCTATCATCTGTTTCTTTTTCAGTCATTTAGCTAAGTGCACTTTATGTTATTCCACAAGAAAAATTAAGATGGCTTGTGTAGAAAACATACGCAATGACATAATAAAATATGACAGATTAGGATTAAGAATATAATTGAGTAGGAAATCCGCATCCTAAACAAGAACACAGATACTCTGGCCATAAAGACCTACATAGCTGTTCGAATTCAATTTCACATTTGGCCCTGGGCTCGCTGGCCGCCAAGGCAAAAAGAGATGAGACCAGGTAACAGATTCGTACTATAAAAGGGAAGGAAAATAACACTGTCTTGCAAAAGCAAGGATTTTCTTAGTTGTAAGGTTCTGGATACACAGTCGTCCCTCCCCCCTCCCGCCCCCGCCCCCGCCCCTGCCCCTCCGTGACCTCTTGATAGGTGAAGCAGGTGATATGTACAAGAAGTCAGTAGGTCTGTCCCCTGAGTCAGGGGCAGCCCCACAGGCTTCTTTCTGACTCCCAAGTTTAGCGCCCCCCACCCTTCCACCCTGTGTCCAGTTGTCTTCGTTCTAGTTCTGGACTTTTCTCTGAAAGGGATCGTCCGGCCTTTCCCACTGCCCTGTACCAAGTCTCAGTGAAACGTGCGAATGCTCCCTGAAAGCCCCGCCCCACTTGGAGAAATGCAAACTCAAGGGGCGCTGGCCTCAGAGGAACCGTAGCAGCTCAGCGATTTTGTTTCCTCGCCAGCCCCCCATGTCGAGGCCACAGCACTGCCCAGCCTTGCCGCTCTTCAACTCATTCTCGAAAACCCAAGCGGTTGGATTTTCACACCAGCAGGAGGGTCCCCATTTCCCATGGACTTCCATTCTTATTTTGGAGAGGTTTCGATCAGTTGTGATTGGCAAGCAGCCTCCTTACTGAGCACGTTCCCTTTAAATTTCCCCGCCAGCAGGGCCCATCTGGGTGTAAACAAACACTTTAGTGCAGCCCAAGAGAGCCCCTATCTAATCCCCAGCACGATCCCCTTACATCCGGAGCATGCTTTCAACATTTCTCCCAGCACTTGCAGCATCCGATGATCTTCACGGTGACCCCTGGGAGACAGGAAGAGGGATCATGATGCCTGTGTTACAGATGGAGACATGGGAGGCCTAGCAAGGTGCAGTGACTTGCCCAAGGTCACTCCATGAACAGGGGTGGAGCTGAAGCCGAAATAGTGGTCTCCTGACCCCTTGTGCACGCATAGTGGCTTTCTGGCCAAAGGTGGTGGTGTGCATGTAAGAAAGAAGGCTTTACTAAATGAACAGCCTCCTTTTGTTCTACCTCCCCCCAAGCCATTGGCCCAGTCTTGAGTGTATGTGAAGTAAATAAAGCAATTGGATCTGCTGTGTGGACAGCTGGTGGTTGGGATGGCTCTCTCAGGCCGATGCTGGAGACTGGAGGCCCCTGGGATTATGAAGACCACCTGGCCAGCCTCCTTGCTGCTCAACTCTGCTGAGGCCACAAGGGGGCAGCACGCAGCACTTCCCCAAACCTCAGGAAGGTGCCCTGTCTCACCTACCCTTATCCCGACTTGAGGCAGTTCTAGGAACTACAAGGGGGTATGACTGTCCCCTTTTTCAGTGGGTCCTAAGTTCTTAACCCCATCCCTGGTAAGACCCTTAACTTTTTTTAAAAATTGTTTTATGTTTATTTATTATTGAGACAGAGAAACAGAGCATGAGTGGGGAAGGGGCAGAGAGAGAGGGAGATACAGAATCTGAAGCAGACTCCAGGCTCTGAGCTGTCAGCACAGAGCCTACACGGGGCTTGAACCCACAGACTGTGAGATCACGACCTGAGCCAACGTCGGACGCTTAACCGGCTGAGCCACCCAGGCGCCCCGACCCTTAACTTTTGAAGGCAGGGGCATCTCTAGGGCAACTGAGGGCTGCAAACACTATCCAAGTATTACATCAGGGTAGTTTCTCGGATTTTATTTATTTTTTAAAGTAATCTTTACCCCCAACATGGGGCTCGAACTCATGACTCCAAGATCAAGAGTCACATGCTCTGCTGACTGAGCCAGCCAGTGACCCCAGTTCGCAGATCTTAATAAGGACTTTCTGGCAACCCAAGTTCGTTCAAGGCCCTTCTTATCTCCCTAGTTTTGTCTTTCCACTCTCTTCTCTCCACTCTATGCACTTAGTTGCCCACTGGTCCCTGACTTCACCTCCATGTTTTCAGAATGTACTGGCCCCCGATACCTGGAATGTTCTCTTTTACTTCCTTGTCCACTTCCTGATCTCCTATACATCCATCAAGGCCCGATTTAAATGGCCCTCGCCGAGAAACATCCAACTCCTGGGGCAGAGTCAGCAAAGACCTCTTCCATGCTCCCACGGCAACATCTACAGCCTCTACAGTTTGCGCTCGTATTCACAGTCATTCAGCAAATATTTCCTGGGCACTTTCTGTGGGTCCGAAATTGTTTTGGACATTGTAAAAACAGCTGAAAATTAGCCAGATGAGGTTTGTGCTATTGTGGAGCTTATATTGGGTTGGGGGCAGGAGGAGAGGATGGATGGAAACAGAGAGAGAGAGAAAGAGAGTAGCAGAAATCCCCTATCACTCTGTTGGAATTTTCTGGGTTTGGCTGTCTTCCTCACCGATGGTCCTCCTCCAGTTCAGAGTCCCCCCTGCACCTCCAGAGCCCAGCACAGGGCCTGAGACCAAGAGGATACGAGTGACTGATGAAGAGCGAATGAACATAAACCCTTCCCTGAAAACAGGGCCTCCATGCCGGCCCTCATTCCCACCTCTATTCGTTTGCTGTTGCTATAGTTTTTCCCTGGTTCACAATTGTTCTGTTTGTTTTATTGAACGCTGAGATAATGCTAAGGCAGTGATATCCGATCGAGATGATTCTTTAAAGAAATTTCTGTGTAGGAAAATATATTTAAGCTTGATCCCTAATAGATTTATCTCATTTCATCTTCACATCCTCATAAGGTAGGTATTCTCATTTTGTAAGTGAGAAACGGAGGCTCAAAGTGGTTAAGAAAGTACCAAGGTCACCAGCTGGTCGAGAGCCAGATGCTTCAAGAAGCCTCCTGTCCCAGCCAGCTCAGCCCCATTGGTCTCCTCCCCTCTGTTCAGGATTCTTTTTCCTCTAGAGAATGAGAGGTCCCGCACTCCCCTCCCCCGGTAAGGACCTAGCTTTTGTCCCACTGCTGCAGCATCTGGAGGCCTCTGTAAGGTGGCATCTGAGCTCCCAGGAGGAGAGGACCCTAGAGTGGTGGTCAAGTGCCTGGTCCCAGGAGCAACTTGGATGTGGCCTCCCCAGTGCACCTGAGCTGGGCTGGCAGTGTTACTCCCTAGCTTGGGTTTGGAAGAGGGGATGGGAGGTCAGCAAGGCTGGTGCCCAGGAGGGGAGAACGGAAGCTGGGTCCCAGCTGGGAACAGGCTGGGCTGGGTTCCTCTGGCTGGCTGGTGCTGAGGGGTGGTCCAAAGTAGCCGGGCCCCCTCTGCAGCCTGGAGCCCCCTCACCTCTCCAGCTCCCAAACCCTCCCCCAAGTCCCTATGCCTCTCTCTTTCAAGTGAAATTCTGAGACAGAAGCTTTCCAAGATCTCATATGTGTCAAATGTCTTTATTTTGCCCTTTATTTAAATGATGGTTTGGCGACGTATGGAATTCTAACTTCGCAATTATTTGCTCTCAGCACTCTGAAGGTACTATTGCATTGTCTTTTGGCATCTGTTGTTGCTGATGGGATGCTCACTGTCAGTTCAATTATTGGACCTTTGTAGATAAGCCATCTTTTCTCTCTGGTGGCTTTTAGAATTTCCTTTTTATTCTTGATATTCTACACTTTAGCTAAAAGGTGTCCAGATGTAGTTTTGTTTTGTTTTTAAAGATATCTTACTAGGCAGTCTGAGCCTTTCCAATCTAGAAATTTATGTCTTATTTCTGGAAAGATCTTAGTCGCTCTTTCCAGTATCTTTTTCTGGAGATAATACCTGCTGGGATTTCTCATTCAATCTTCCATGCCTCTTTCGTGTGTTTAATCTCTTTATTGTTCTGTACTTTGTTTTGGGAGTTCCTTGGTTCTAGTTTCTAATTCACTAATTCTCTCTTCAGCTGCATTTACTCTACTCACCCATCTATTGATTTTTTTTTTAATGTCAGTGACTTTAGTTTTCATTTTAAAATTTCTAGATAGTTCTGTTCATATCTGCTACATGGTTTGATCATCTTTCTGTTCTTGTTTTATAGATGCTATTCCTTCATCTTCTTGAGGATTTTAACTACATTACGCTTCCTTTCAGATTGCTCCATTATCTTGAGATCTTTAAGTATGAAGTCTCCCATGAGAGAGAGAGAGAGATGTCTCTTGAGATACTGTACTTACTTTTTCTTACACATTGTGAAGTTTATCCTTGAGATAGTTATTTTCAGCACATTTTCCTGACCGTACCTTGAGATATAGAAGCCACCCTTAGAGCTGATTTCTCAACTAATTCAGCTGAGAATCTGCCCAAGCCATGTGGATGCACACCAGCCCCAAACCAGTTCTTATATTAGTGTCTTGGCTTGGGGTTTTTCTACCCAAAGCCAAGACCAGGAGGCCAGCAGGCAGAGATGTGTTAGTCCTGTTTATGACAAGCAGCACTTTCCCAGACCCGGCATTAGGCAGGGAGCTTACAGTAGCACCTGTCCCTGGTAGAGTTTGCAACTATCCCTTCTGTCCTGCTGAATGCCTCCTCAGATGTATAGCGTCTACTCCTACATCAGAATGTCCTCTCATTTCTGGCCCTTAGAGACTTCTCATTCTTGCTTTGGAGTTTGGATATATTTTTATGAGTTGTCCAGAATTTATCTTGTATGTATCTAATATTTTAAGAAAGAGGGACTTTAATCCATGTTTAATCAAGTTCGACCTGGAGGTCTCACTCTCTGGGCCTCCACCCCTGGCATTGAGCCCCCAGGCTCCCTTCTGAGCTCCCCCCCATTCTCCTCCCTGGACCCCTGTCTCCTTCACCAAGTCTTAGCCCCTTTCTGGACCCCCTTCTCTGCCACTCCATCTGCAGTGCCTTCTGCTAACGTCATCTCCTTCCCTGAGCCCTCATCAAAGCGTCTCCCACCAGGAAAGCAGGGAGCAGGGAAGGTTTCTTCCACTGCACTCTCAGCATCTCAGAAACGTCCTTCCTCCTCGTTTTCCAACCAACTCCACAGTCCCAGCGGCTCTCACTGGGAACACGGAGCCTACCAGCACACCTGCAAAACTAGTGGTACCTTCTGCATTGGTCTTCCAGGAGTTGGGGGGGCAAGGAGGAAGAATCCTGAAGGCGGAGGGGGAGCCACAAGAGAAGGGATGGTTTTGACTTTCAATTCCACACCCTTTTCCCTCAGTGTCTCCTCTTTGTGGGCCCCCCTCCAGCCCTGAGGATCAATGGGGGTTCACTTTCGCTGAGCTCAGCGACACCGCTCCCTCCCTACTTCCCTGTCTCTGAGCTGACAGGGCCCTGAAGGCCTGTGTGGTCTGGGCTGGGGTGGGGACAGCTCAGTGGCACACCCAGATCTGGGGGGATAGAAACACCTCTGGTCCCTCCCACCTGCCAAGTGGCCTAAGTCTCTTGTTCTCTCTGGCCTCACTGGGAAGCAGAAGCAGGCCTGATCTTTGTACTTCTTCCTGCTCGCAGTGGAGTGAAGCCCTAGAGGTAAATGATGCATATGATGCCATTACCTCCGGGGGGCACCCCACTCCGCACTCCAAGCCCCTCCTCCTAGGAAGCCTTCCCAGATTAAGAGCTGCTAAGACTCGGAGCTTCTTACCGCATCTCCCCTGCCCACCTGAACACACACCCGAAGAGCATGGGATCTAAGATGAATGGATCACATGTGTGCAGCTCCGGGCACAATGTGTCTTCCGTGCACTCAGTCTTCCTGATAGCTGGGCATGGTGGGGTAGAGGCGGAGTGACTTGCCTAAGGTTACCAGCTGGTCCAGAAGTAGAGCCAGGAAGCCCAGCCATGACTTGCAGTTCAGCGTTCTTTCTACCCCTGGCACTGCCAGCCTCCTTGGGTGCCGATCCCTCCAACTCCACCCCTCCTGAGCCCTCTCCTACGGGTCCCCGGCCTCTGCAGCATGGCCAGGCCAAGGATGTGGCCACACTGTTTCCTATCAGGCCAAAGTGGACCCTCCAGTGTCGCATTCAAGGCCCCTGGTGTCCCCCTTGCCAAGCTTGCCCTTCCTCCCCTCTGCTCTATAACTTCTTCCCCATCCCCACACCCTGCCTACACACACACACACACACACACACACCCTACAGCACAGGGGTAGAGAGCTATATGAGGCGAGTCTCTTCACTGACCCTTGGTCTTCTTGTCTGTAAAATGGGGGTATAAGCAGTATTACATCACAGGGTTGTTGGGGTGCTGAAATAAGACAATGCAGGCGAAGCCCCTGTACAAGGCTTAGCATTTGGCCCGGACCTCATTAATGGGATCTGCAGGCATCTTTGGCTGCACTTCTCTGCCCCTCTCCGAGTCCCCCCCCCCCCTTCCCCTTCTTGAGTCATTGCCAGTGGAGACTTTTCCCTCATCTGACCTCTAGCAGCCCTGAGAGCTGTAAGAAAACCCAGGGCGGGGGTCTGGAATGTGGAGAGGGAGGAGGGTGGGTGGAACCTTGACCACCCTCACCCCAATGCAAGCAGAACACCTCTGCTTGAATACTTTTTACAAGTTGGGGTGCTACTTTACGATTCTGTCTATAAAGAGGATTCCATTGTTAATAAAGTCTGCAAACCACTGACTTAAACCCCCCCCCCCTTCCCACTCCAAGAAAAGAATCTGCACCTTTGGTTGACCTAAGATCACACTGGTGGGCTGTTACAGTCAATGACAGGCCTGGCCCTGGCCCTAGGACTGAGGTCCCAGCCACTTCTAGACCCGAACCCTTACAGACCTGGGAGTCTCCACCCCTGGCAGGGGTGGGCCCTGAAGAACAAGGATCAGGCCATCTACAGTACCCCTCGGCCCACAGCACTGGCCCCAGCATCCCAGTGCATGGTAAGCAGGTGCCAGCCAGCAGGGAGGATAGGTCACCGACAGTTCTGGGGTCACCCATGGGCTATGTACCCTTCAGTGAGTTCCTGTGTCTCTCTGAGCCTCAACTTCCACACATGCAAATGTCTGCTCTCTGTCTCAGATGGGGCAGGGCCTGGCACACAACTGGTGCCCTGCAAATGGGAGCTCTCCCTCCCCACCCTTCCTCTCAATCAATACTTTCTCCATTGATGGATGATGGCGACAGTGATGAACTACAGGAGATCCTGGAGTCCTGCCCCCTTCTTCCTGTACAGCTGGAAAAACTGAGGCCCAGAGCCGGGAAGGGACCCGCCCAGGTGGGTCTAGGCAGAGTGGGGACATTCCAGCGGTGTTACCAGGGAGAGACACAGGGGCTGGGGGGTGGGAAAGAAACTGCTGAGGGTGGGGTGCAGGGAACAGGTGGGAGAGAGGGAGAGAAGGAGGAGGGTGGGAAGGCACAGCACCCCCTCCACCACCCCTGCAGCAGGGAGGCAGACTGAGAGAGCTGGAGACAGCTGTTTGCTCAGAAAAGTGTCTTAGTCACTAAAGGCTGTGGTGGGGGAAAGTCCATCCTCCCAGTCATGTCCTGGGAATCCGGAGGGGGGGCAGGAAGGCCGCTGGGTGACCCTCAAAGTGGCCACCTGTCCTCTCTGAACCGGACTTTCTCCTCTGCCACATCCAGTCCCCATGTGGGCAAGCACGCGTGCGTGCGTGCGTGCACCCCCCCCAAATAAACTGCTTATGCCTCCTAGGACCCTCTTTTCCATTCCCCTCACTTCTTAAGAAAAGTCCATGCCTTTCCATTTTCAAAAGGAGTGGGCCTGTCCCTCCGTTCATTACACACACCCCTGCCGGAGAAACAGGCAAAGCCCGTGTCCTATGAAAGTCCTTCCTGAGATCTAACTTCCATCCCTCTAGCAACCACAATCTCTTTCCTTTCCATGCTGCCTGTGAGGGGGTTGTCTGGAGCTGGAGTTGGCGAAGATGATGAGGGGCCCTCTCCTGGCAGTGAGGGCTCCTCACAAATAGAGGAGGAGGCTTTTTCAGCCTCTCGAATGGGAAGAGAAGTGTGGGGTCCACAGGTGATGCTAAGCTTAAAGATCAGATTTCCAACAACAGACCCAATTTCAGGTATTCTGAGTATTAAGGGCAACCTGGGTTCAAGTGGCGTTTCTGCCACAGAAGAGCCTCAAAAAGATCTCCAAAACAGCCCCAGATCCCTTAACAACTGCTTTTCTTTCCACCTACTATTCAAGTCCCCAGATCTTCTTAGTCCCACCCTCCAGGACCCCTCCCTGATGGATGAATCCTAGACAGACAATCCCATAGAGTCTGGAGGGCGGTGCCACATCTCTAGGGGGTGCTAGCTTCAGCCCACAGGGAGAGAGGATGGGTGCAGTGCATCTGCAGCTGGGCCCTGGGGTCCAGAAACCTTCCCCAGCTACCGGTGAGGGCAGGGCATGACCTGCCCAGAGGCTCTGGCCCTGGGTACACCTGGAGCCTCAAGGAGCAGCAGGAAAGATTCCGGTCAGAGCCCAGAAAGCACCCCTTGTTATGCAGAGGGAAAAGGGTCACTAGCCGGGTACGGGTTGTGGGCCAGCTGCCAAGCTGGGGTTGGGGACCCCCTTCCAGGTCCCCGCAGCCCCCTCCCCGCCGCCCACAGCTCTGCCACTCTCCCTCCCCCACGGACGCTCAGCAGATCAATGCTGCCTTTGCTGACAGCTGAGAATCGAGCTCGCCTTCCCGCCCCCTGCCCGCCCCTCCCGCTCAGCTGGGTCCCCCCGAGATCCTCCCTGAGGAACGAGAAGAGTTTGCTGCGGAAGCCTTCACCCTGGGGCAGGGCCTGCGGAGGGAGCGGCTGGTGGGGCCGACGCTTCCGTCAGGGGAAGAGGGAAGGAGGATCGGGAAACCCAAATCATCACTCCGCGCAGGGCCCAGAGGGCTAAAGGGAACGAAAGGGCTGCCCCCTACCGCTGGAGCGAGGAGGTCAGGCACCAAGAACTTTCCAGCTGGAGAGGGAGTGCGTGGGAAAAGAGTTTCCCGTTTTTGGGTGGGATTCTGTGGGCCTCTGGGGAGAAAGTTGTCCAGCCCGCAGCGCGGGTTCAGAGCTCACCTCCCAACACCCAGTGCCCTGACCTGGTAAGGAGGGCCAGGTAGCGGTTCAGACTGGGTTGGCGGGGAGCAGGCCCCTCGATCAGAGACGACTCTTCGCAGGGCAGGGTGGCCAGCCAGGAGGCTCTTTCCCCGACATGTACAAGGGAGGCTCAGACGTGGGGGTGGAGGGAAGAAGGGACACACCCGGGGTCCCCTGTGCAACACACTGTGACACAGCTCGGCAGCGCTGGGACAGCAGGCCTTTCAGGTAGGAGCTGCTCGCCGAGCCACACGCGGCACCGGTACACTCTACACACGCCGCCCAGCGCACTAAGGGCACGACCCGACGGGGCGCACCTCCTCGCTTCCACCGCCACCACCTAAAGGGGCCTGGACCGTGCACACGCCTCTTCACACCTATCCCCGTCGTGCCCACGCCCCGCACCTGCACGGACTCCATCCCGTCCCCGCGCGCACCCACAGCCACCGGCAATGCACACACGGAGCACGTACTTCTGCATCCACTCACACCCTAACTCCACGGGACGCCGCGTCCCGACCACGGCCGCGGCCACAACTCCACACTCCACGCCCCACTTTCCGCAACCACACACCGGGCGTCCCACCCCGGCCCGGCCTTCGGAGCCCCGCAGCCCCTCGCTGCAGCGCGCGCCACTTGCACGCGGCCGGCCCCCCGGGGGGGGCCGCCGCCACGCGGTCGGGTCCCGGCACCGACTCGGCGGCCCGCGCGGTCAGTGCGCCCAGCCCCGCCGCCAGCTCCGCGCGTCCCCCCCACCCTCCGCCTTGCCGCGCCCGCCCGCTCGCTCCCTCCCGATTTGGGAAGGCGGCCGCGGGGCGGGCGGGGGCGGCGGGGGAGGGGCGGGGCGGGGGAGGATGACATGTGAGCGGCGCGCCTGAGGCAGGTGGAAAGGCGAGCGGCATGGAGCGCGTAATAAGAGAGTTGGAGTCGGAAAGAGCCGCCCCAGTCGCCGGGGAAGCGGGCGGTCAGCGCGGGCTCCGGCGGCCCCCAGGCTCCGCGCGCCCGCCCCCGGCCCCCGCGCCTCCCCGGCCCGGTCCCTAGCCCCCGCCGCCCCGCGCCGGCCCCGGGCCGCCCCGCCGGGCCCGGGTCCGAGCCATGCGCCGCTGAGCGCCCCGCGCGCGCCCGCCCCGGACCGTAGCCGGGCCCCGGTCCCCCCCACCCCCGCCCGGCGCCGCCCATGGCCGAGGCCCCCCCGCGCCGCCTCGGCCTGGCCCCCCCGCCCGGGGACGCCCCCCGAGCCGAGCTGGTGGCGCTCACGGCGGTGCAGAGCGAGCGGGGCGAGGCGGGCGGGGGCGGCTCCCCGCGCCGCCTCGGCCTTCTGGGCAGCCCCCTGCCGCCGGGCGCGCCCCTCCCTGGGCCGGGCTCGGGCTCGGGCTCCGCCTGCGGCCAGCGCTCCTCGGCCGCGCACAAGCGCTACCGCCGCCTGCAGAACTGGGTCTACAACGTGCTGGAGCGACCCCGCGGCTGGGCCTTCGTCTACCACGTCTTCATGTGAGTTTGCGCCCCCGCGCCCCTTGCCGCGCGCCCCAGCGCTCCGACCCCGGCGCGGCCCCGGCCGGAGCTCGGGGCTCCTGGGGGGATGGTCGGCCGCCATGACTCCGCCCCCCGCCCCCCGTTCCCACCACCGACCCTCCTGTCTCCCCCTCCCCAGGCCTGAGCCTGATTTGTGATCCCGCGGCCTGACCTTAACCCTGATCCCCAGGTCCTGACCCCCGCTTGACCTCGCTTCTGACCGCCCCACCGCAACTCTTTCTTTTCATCCTGATCTCCAACCCCTGCTCCTCTGTCGCAGGTACTCCCAACATCCAGCTTCTTGTCCCCCCATCCTCTCTGCAATTCGGAGCCACTACAGTGGGGTCCCCTTTCCTCTTCCCTGCCTGTTTCCTTGTGCCCCTGACACAAAGGGGATCTGTTGGCCCCCACACACTTTCTGTCACCATCTCCCCAACTTTGTTGGCAGAGTGGGCTCCCTCCTGGGCTCCCCTTGGAGATGACCCTCTCCAGGAATGGCCTCCACCCCAATCGGGGCTGGCCCCCCACTGTAGGTGTTTGGGGGTCCCCGTGAGCCACCTGAGCCCTGACGTTCTTGTGTGCTGTATGTCTGGCTTCACCCAGCCTCCCCTCCACCGTCAACTCCCCAGTGGCAGCAGCGGGCCGCCCTGCCTGCCCTGGTGGCTGGCCCTGCTAGCTCGCCCAGCTCGCTCACTCACTCACTCGCTGCTGCACCAGGCCTGGCTCTGAGTGCCCTGGGGAAAAAGAAAGAGGAGAGGGGTAGGTTTGGAAACACTGACGCCGTGGGGCCCCCTCCTCCCCCTCGCAGGGCTCCTACAACTTTCAAAAACACTGACCCCTCTTGGATGTAAAGAGTGAATTTTGGCAGCTTAGAGCTCAGTCGGGGGACGGCCTGGCCCAGCCGGGAACATGAGAGGCCCCGCGGATATCAGTTGAAGGGCCGGGCCTCGAGCTGGGACGCCCGGAGGTGCCCGAGAAAGACCTCCGGTCCCTGGAAAATGTACCGATATTAATCCCTTCTTGCTGCTCTCAGAGAGGGCTCTCTGGTCTTGGGGTCTCCTGGGTGGTCCCCTTGCCTGTCCACCTGACTGTCAGTCTTTCTGCCTTGTCTGGCTGGCCCTCTGTGGGCGTTTCCACCTGTGTGCGGTTGGCCCGTCTGTTCATCTCTCCCCCTAACTGTCCCGCCGTCCTTCTGCTTGTCCGTTTCCGTCCCTCTGTGTGCCTGTCTGTCCATCTGTCCATCTGCCCGTCCGCCCGTCTCACTCTTCTACTTGTTTTTTTCTTCCCGTCTTTTGGTCTGTCTTCCCGCCTGCCTCTGCACCATCCTGTCTAGACCCACAGAATTTCAGAGGTGCAGGGGAGGAAAATGCTAGCAAAAGAGCCCCCGGCCACAGGGAGGGTGGAGGAAAAGAACTCTCTCAGCCAGTATGCTCCGCTCTGGGGGGTGGTAGCCTTGACTTTGTGCAGAGACCCCCACCAGGCTAGGCGGCGGGGGCAGGGGGCAGAGTTGAGTTTGTCAGGACGTGGGGTCAGGCTTAGGGTCACGGTCAGCCGTAGGAGTAGTTCAATGCCCAGTGCCCCTTGGGAGGGTCCGAGCTGACTATTTTTGGCTGTAGGGAGGACTGTTGGAGTGATGGACTGGACAAGGGACAGTGGAGGCAGGTGAGGGGAGCAGGGGGACTGCTAATTAAGGGTGGTTGTACTGCCCGCATGCAGCATGGGGTGCCCAAGGAGGCTGAGACACTCACAGAGAGCGCTGTGCCTTCCATGGGCTTCTCTTGGGAGATGACTTTTCCAAGGCATGGCTGGGCCTGGGGAAGCCAGTAGGCCTCTGGGGTGGGGGTCTTTTGTCCCGAGGCCTGGCCTCTCAGCCCCCACGGGGGTCACTGGAGGTGAAGGACCAGCCTCATGTCACCTGGCCAGCTACTGTCTTTGCCTCCTTGGAAGGGCCTCTCCTTCCTCTCCAGGAGCTAAATCCGCTGGCACCTTTGCCCCACATCCTGCCCTTTCCGGATGCCAGGAATGCCCTGGCCAGGGGCACGCTTGTTCTGACCACTTGTCCCCGGGAGCCCAAGGGTGAGGCGTCTCAGGAGCTCTGAGGGAGGAAACGCAGCGTGAAAACATCCAGACATTTAGGGGTCTCAGGGAATTAGTCATCTACCTTAGAGATCAAAGAGAGTGAGGGGTCCGGAGCCCCACCTCTCGTGTGCTGTGTGATCTTGGGTTGATGGCTGGGCCTCTCTGAGCTTTTAGATGTCTCTAGCGTCAAAGTGGTTAGAAACCCCAACCTCGTGGACCTCCCTCTTGGATACGGTAATAGGTGGGAAAGAGCTTGCTGAGCTGGAAGGGCCTGAGTGTAAAAGATGGATGTTATCATCGGGGCTGGCAGAGGGGGCCACGCAGGAGGCCTCTCCATTCTCGAGGCGCTCCAGATGTGGGGTTTCTCAGTCGCTCCCTGTAGCGTCTTGGCTGTTCCTACCAGGAAGTGCTTCCTGCTATTGGACTCCTAGCCCTCCCGCTGCACTTTTGGTCAAATCCCTTCCCTGCTCCGCAGTGGCACTCAGAGGCAGCTCAAGCGCCGGGGTTCCGATGAGCGATGTGCGATGTGCGCAATTAGCAAGCCTCCTCTTCCCAGAGACACAGGCCCTAGTAGGAGGGTCCCGGGAGAAAAGCCTGGAAGAGGAGGGCTCAGGAAGGAGGGAATTGGGGTGAGCTGGGTCTGTTCACCCCAGGCGACACCCAGCCTCACACCTGCCAGCGAGGTCCCCCTGGGGCCCGCACCTTTTCTGGCACCGAGGTGAGGGAGATTTTACCCAGAAGACAGGCCGCCCTGGTTCTTCCTCTCCTGTCAGGGCAGCTGTGGTCTCTGGGAAGCGGAAACCGCGGACTCCTGCCTTCTCCTTATTGAGGTCCAGAATGAGGGACTGCGGGCCCCTCTCGGAGCTCTCTCACCTCTCTTTAGGCCCCTGGTCCTGTCACCAAACCCCAGTCCCTCCTCGGCAGCCCAGTCTTTGACATAAGCCCCCAACCCTTTAGAGGCCCTGCTCTCTGAATTTTGAGAAACACCACATCACTGCCCATCCTGCTTTTTGAGCCTTCAGGAAGAATGCTCACCTCCTTGCCGAGTCCTCTCAAAGGCCACCCCAGCCTCCCTTTTGAAGTCGCGGGGCTGGAAGAGGCAGATACAGGGCAAGGCCCCACCACTCCCCATCTTCCCCGCGCCACTGTGAGACTCCGGCTGCTCCCAGCCCCCAGCTGCCCAGCACTTTCTCTGTGTGAAGGTTTTCACTCTGTAAACATCCTCCTCAGCCTTGTCCCTGGGGTCAGAAGCTGTGGGAATGGGGAGGGGAGGAGGTGGCCGCCGCTCCTGGGGCCCTCAGACTCCTAACCCTGGAGTCCTCCAAGCCCCCACCCTGACCATCTGAGAAAGATCATCGCCCGGACTGGAAATAAGCCCAGCAGAGGGGGCCCAGAGAACCTCAGGCATCGCCACTAGGTGGGTCCTCACATGAGGCCAGCCCATTTTGCTTATGAGAAGGCTAAGGCCCCCGAGTCAAACAGTGAGGGAGAAGCGAATGCAGAACCAGACCCAGAGACTACTGACTTCCCATCCAGGACCACCCCCTCCTCCCTGCAGCCGCCTGGGTTGGCTCTTGGAGTCTGAACTGAAATTTCCGATCACGCGTGGAGCATCCGTTATGTGTCCAGGCACTGTGCTAAGCGCTCTCTGTAAACCACGTCCTTGAGGAGGGTGCTGTTACCCTCCTCATTTGACAGATGGGGAGACTGAGGCTCGGGAGAGGGCCCTGAGGAGCCTACTCTGAGGTGTCGTTGTCCTGCGTCTCGGCTTCAGCCGGCAGCCCAGCCCCAGGCTCCTCAGGCACGGTAGTCCTGTGTCATTTGTTTCCCTGGCCCCAGCACCCAGCACCCGACACCCAGCACCCAGGCAGCAGGGGGTGGGCAGTGACAAGGGTTTGAGGGATTGGATGGAAACTGTCCAGCCTCACCCAATGCAGTGACACTTCTGCGGTTCGCGGCTTGGCACGCATGGCCCCGCGGCACGTTCACCTGTCCGTCTCGTGCACACTCACTACAACTTGGACACACGTGGCCGCGGATGTCACAAACACACCTGCGGCAGACATCCAATGAAAGGAACCCTAATGCATGGCTGCGTCCACTCTGCACTCACTTCAGAGACACACCCCTGGGCCTGCGGCCCCAGCCCCGACCCTCAGGACAGAACCGAGTTGACCCCATTCCTGAGGTTTCTGCCCCCTCCTGTCCCTACTGCGGGGCTGCCCTGACAGGTCTGTGTGTATCTGTGCGTCCGTCTGGGAGGGCAGCCTCAGGCCCACGTGGGAGCAGCGTGGGTGGCCTCCTAGAATTTGCTGCCCTTTGCTTCCTCCAAAGGGCCCTCTGAGGCCCTTCTGCCCGGGCCTGCAGTGTGCTGCCGGGTACACCCAGGCACGGAAAGGGGCAGATGGGTGGCATGACTGTGCCGGGAGCCCAGGCCTTCTGCCTCCCAGGTCAGGACTTGAGATGACACTGTTCCTCACCCCAGCTGATGCCCCAAGAATTTGGCCTTATGCTGGGGAAGGTCTTGAAGTGTGACCCAAATGTTTCATGCCGCTGGTTTTTAGTTCTTACTCCTCTGTGAGGAGGGGGCGAATGGAGAGACCATCCTGTCAGCTTTCTATCCCTTTTTCTTCTTCTTTTTTTTTTTTTAAGGTTTATTTATTTTGAGAGAGAAAGAGAGACAGAGTGTGAGCGGGGGAGGGGCAGAGAGAGAGGGAGACACAGAATCCGAAGCAGGCTCCAGGCTCTGAGCTGTCAGCACGGAGCCCGACGCGGGGCTCGAACCCATGTACGAGATCATGACCTGAGCTGAAGTCCGACGCTCAACCGACTGAGCCACCCAGGCGCCCTCTATCCCTTCTTCTATTCCCCGCCCTCCCCCTTCTGCCCCTGTGCACTCTTCTGCCCGAGGGGCCATCCCGCCCTCCTTTGGGGGTCACCGGAGCCGGTCAGAGCCCTCACTGCTCCCCCACCCCAACCCCACAGTACATTCATTCCCGCCATTGAGGAAGCCCCGCTGAATGTCTAACTTCAGTCCGTGTTGCTGCAGAAGTCTCTATTCTCGAGCGTTAGAGCCGGGAGCGTTTCAAGAGGTCATTATTCTGGGGCTGACGGCAGCACTTTGAGCGGGTGATTAATTTAAGGTTCTCTGAGCCAGTCAAGGGAGCCGAAACCGCCTGGGGGGCAGGAGAGAGGAAGGCCGCGCAGAGCCTGCGGCCGAGGCCTTGTCCCCCTGCTCCAAAGGAGGCCACGCAGAGAGCTTCCCCGCCTCGGAGCAGCTCCCCGCCCTTCCTCACCGCACCGCAGGCACGTGGGCCACTGCGCAGGGCTGACCCTCCCGTGGGCTAGGGGGCCCAGCGGGGAATTCTGGGGGCAGCCCCGCCCTACAGCCCCCAGTGTGGGAGTCCTGGGCCGGGGGTGGAGAAGAGGGTGACTGACGTGTCATCTCTCCTGTGGCTGCCCCACAGAGGGTTAAGGGCATGGGATCTGAGCCTGACAGATTCGGGTGCACTTCTGGTTCTACCGTTAGCAGTTCGCCCTTGGGCAAGTTACTTAACCTCTCTGAGCCTCCGTTTTGTCATCTGAAAGCTGGGAATGACCATAGCAGCCTCTGGGATGGTCAAGGCCAAGCGGGTAGAGCGCCTGCGCTGTGCCCTGCATGGGCGGCAGCCACCGTCACAGGCGCCGGGTTAGAGTTATTCTGTTGTCGTGTTCACTGTTCTGCCTGGGGAGGGTCGGACCGGGTGCCGGCCCAGTGGGGGGCAGGGTGTGAGCTCTCTGCGGGGCTCCTGGGGGCCGCAGCCTGAGCCCCTTCCTTGTGGTCCCTCATCTAACCCCCACAGCCATTACCGAGTTCACATCTGAGGAAAGTGAGGCTGATGAGGTGGTGCCACCCACTTGTACAAGGTCACATAACTAGGGAATGGTGGCGCCAGGACTCCAACCTGGGTCTGTACCAGGCCTGGGGGGCACAGGGAGACAGACCGGGGCCTGGGGGCCCAGGGAGAAGGCTGCTGAGGCTGCCCGGCCACTGGCCTCTCCTGCTTCCTCTCCCAGGGACTGGCGGAGAGGTCTGGGGGTAGGTGTGAGCATGTCTGTGTGGCGGGCGGAGGAGGGTGCATGCGACAGGGTCACTGTATGGCCAGGTCCACCGAGGCGTGGGCCTCATTATCAAACCCTGCAGTGAGCCTGGCCCCAGGGGGATGGAAATAGAGCCATGGTGCTCAGGGGGACAGCGGGGGACCCCCGGGAGAGGAGGGCAATATCCCACTCTCTCCTGAGCGTATCATCCTGGGGAACGGGGACAGGGAATCCTCAAGGAGATTCAGACATCTCAACACCTGCTGGGAAGGTACCCACCCCCACACCACCCCAATCCCTGAGCCTCACTCTCCCCCTCTGTAAAAATAGGGCTAAACTGGAAAGTGGACCATTCAGGGCTGCCAGGCACAGAGTGATTCTGGAAGACCGGGAAGAGCCACTGTACAGACCTTGAGTTTTGCCAGGCGAGGACCGAGGCAGTCTCCAGCACCTTCTCCCTGGGCCCCTCAGAGGACTGGGAGCACTCGGAAGGGCACCCAGGAGGCTGTCTGATCCCAGCTGGGGCTCTAAGTGGCTGGGGAGAGGGTGCTGGTCAGACCTCTGGGGCCCCCTGAAGGGCCCCTAGGACTCCAGGCTTTCTGGGCAACTCTCTCCCTAGGGCAGGATCTTCGTGCCCTGGGGGTTGGCACCCGGTGAGGGGTGAGGAGGGAATGGGAGGGGCAGCCCCAGGCAGCAGACTAATTGGGCTGGGAATCCGTGGGCAGCGATGGAGGGAGGGAGGCAAAGACAGCCGGGAGCTCAGCAATTCCTTCCCTCTTCCTTACTTCTTGGAGATTTGGGGAATAGTGGGTGGAGTGGGGTCTCTGGCTGAGGGGCCCTCCCCTGTCCCTGCAGGGAAATCTGGGGAACACTTTCTCCTGACTCCTCAGACCTCTAGGCCAGGCAGGTGGGAGAGGGGGACAGCTTCCTGGAGATAAACAGAGCTCAGTTCCCACTGAAGCATACGGGATGGAGGTCAGACAGCAGGAAAGACTGCCTGGTAAGCAGGAGGTAGTGTGAAATCCCCTGGGGTGCTCTTTCTAAAACTTGGGGACCCATGTCTAGCTGGGCTGGACAAGATTTGCTCTGCTAATTATCCCCGTCGGGCAAGCGGCACCCCTCCCTAGCAGCGTGAGGATGGAAAATAGAGACTGCTCCCTTGAGCCCACCTCGGGGGGGCCGGGGGAGAGGGGTGCGATCCGGTATCTTTTGGCTTTGGTGGGGGGTGTTCACAAGCTACCTCTCTGCCACCCTTCCTTCCCTGCCACTTCTCCCTGGGAGCCTCAGGCCCGTCCAGGTCACCGTCTTTGGGTTTATTTTTTGCTGGGCTCGGCTGTCCCCTGGGAGGGGAGGGGGCAGGGAGCAAAGGAGGGGAGAAGGAATAGCTTTGTCAGCACAACCCCGGGCGCCTCTGCTCCTGCCCTCCTTGGCGCGGCTGCCACCCTCTTCCGGAGAGACCAGTCCCTCGGCACAATGGGGACCCAGACCCCTGTGGGATCTCCTCCCCTGGGGCACAAATAGGCCTTTCTCCCCTCACCCTTTCTCTTTTCATCCTGCGGCTGAGCATCAGAGCCAGAAGGGCCCCGGAGCTCTAGCAGAGCTACGGCTTCTTTTCACATATGGGGAAACTGAGGCCAGGAGAAAAGACCCGAGTGCCCAAGGACACAGCACACACAGGCCTCCTCAGTAGATGGAAGTGTACTGGAGTCGTCCAGGACTGAGGAATGCCTCCCTCTGCATTCCACCCCTGATTTCACTCACTCATCTAATTTTCCGACTTCTGGATTGCTGGCACTCTGGTGGGAGAGACAGAGGGATGAAAGTGTGGCCCGGGGCCGGCAGAGGGAGGGAGGCCTGGGGATGCAGTGAAGGCCGCCCGAGCGTGTTGGCCCTCTCCCCCCTGCCCTTCAGTCTCTTTTCTGTGAAAAATAAATTAGCCCTATTTTACAGATAGGGGCATGAAGGCCTAAAAGGCAACGTAGCTAAGAAGTAGTAGAGGTAGGATTCAAACCCAGAACGTGGCTCCCTGGGACGCTCTCGCGTCGCCCCTGACGATCTAAGCCTGTTGGCCCCTCCTTTCTGGAGCCCGCCCTTCCCTTGACTCTGCTCAGTTGGCCTCTCTGGCTCTTCTCTCTCTTTCTGCCTGTAGAATGTTGGGGTACCTCGGGCTTCTGTCCTGTGTCCTCCCCACCGCACAGATTTTGCGGAGGTGGGGAGGGCAGGCCCACGGACTCCTGTGTCCCTGGGAGCCACCTCTGTGATGACAGCCTGCCCCTGAGCAGTTCCATCCCTGAGATTCCAGCCTCCTCTTCCGGCGGGCACCTCGAGCTCAGCCTCTGCCTCCAGCCTCCCCTTCCCCAGCCTCCTGGACCCTCCCTGCCCAAGTCCCCCTCCTCAAGCATCCTTAGTTTGCTTGCTTGCTAAGAAGCAACTTGTAGTGTCCCCAGAATATGCCGTTTAACACACTCCCTGCTGTTCCTTCGCTCTGAAACTCCCTCCCCTCGCCCATCCGCCCATCCGTTATCTCCTATTCATCCTTCCCTTCTCAGCTTGAGTTGAGGACCACCTCTCCTTGGAGTCCCTCCCGCACACCCCCTACCCCAGGCTCAACAGGGGGCCCTTCCCCAGAGCTCCGCTCCCTGCCCTGTGCGTTCTTCTGCACGGATTGTGAGGTCTGGCTGGTGGGGCTGAGCGCAGGGCTTGGCATGTGGTTGGTAATTTGTAAATGTTTGCTGAGCCAGGGAATGAAGGTGTCATTGAGGCGGTTGTAAGGATGAGAAGGGTTTTGCCAACTAGAGAGAAGTTGGAATAAGGACCCCAGGTCCTCCGTGCTCGGGCGCTGAGCTGAAACTCTCATGGTTTTTATCCTGAGTGCCTTCCAGGAGGTGGCAACAGCGACTCTCTTCCTCTACCTTTTCTGCCCCAGGGTCTGCGGAGTCTGCTGTGTCCATGGCCCTGAGGGTGGGGCCTGGATCATCAGGCTAAGGAGGTAGACTTTGCCCCGTGGGCAATTCGGGGAGAGCCGTAGGCAGTGGCAGGACAGGCTGGGGGAGCCTGATTTCTTCCCAGGAGCTAGTGCCTTGCAAACACTATTGTTCCCATTTTGTAGATAGGAAACTGAGGCTCAGAGAGGAGAAATAACATGCACCCGATCACACAGCTTGTCCACAGGGGAGCCAGGATTGGAACCCATGTCTGCGTGGCTCCCAAGCTCCGAATGTCGCTCAGATACATCAGCAGGTCTCAGTGGCCTAAGGCAAAATTGAAGGAAATAAGGACAGTGTGGTGACTTTTTCATAAAGCTAAATTTATGCCACTTAAAGGCGTTTTAGTCTGAGATTATGTCCTTTCTTTTATGAAACGATGGGGCTGGGAATTTTTTTCAAATGTCCTTACTTGGCAAAATAAAAAATTGACAACCAGCCCCCAAGTGTGTTTTTGGAAATTTTACCGGTGCGTGAAATCCTTGAGTCCTGCCTCCTCCCTCCTGAGCCCGAGGGCCGGAAGAGTCTGGGTGGGGACAGGAGGATTAGGGGGATGGAAGAGTGGTCAGTCTCCACTACCCATTCCTCCTGGGCCTCCGGCCCTGTGCACCCAGAATGTCACGAGGACCAGCCCAGGCTCTAGCCAAGACCGGGCCGGGGATGGGTGGGGACAGGTTCAGCCCCAGTCAGGGTTCACCTGTCAGTTAAGGGAGCACTGGAGAGGGGCTCCTGGGTGGCTCAGTTGGTTAAGCCTCCGCCTCTTGATTTCAGCACAGGTCATGATCTCAGGGTTGTGAGATAGAACCACGAGTCAAGACTCTGCGCTGACAGCACAGAGCCTGCTTGGAATTCTCTCTCTCTCTCTCTCTCTCTCTCTCTCTCTCTCTCTCCCTCTCTCTGCCTCTCCCCGTGCTCGTGCTCGTTCACTCTCAAAATAAATAAATAAACATTTTTTAAAAATTAAGATAAATAAAGGAGTACTGGGGCAAGAGTCAGTAGCTGGGCTTCGGCTCCTGCTGCTGCTTCCTGAAAGGCTGTGTGACCCCAGGCAGGTGACTCAGTCTCTCTGAGGCACCAGCTTCCTTCCATGTGGAATGACAGTCACCCTTTCCACCTGCTCATCTCACAGGGCTGGCTCCTGCCTCAAAGTGTCTCCTTGGCTACAAATGCTGGGCCGAACAGAGGGTTTGTGGTGCTTTTTCATATTCGTTCCTCAGGGCACAGGCTCGCTCTTTTCTCGGGTCCTGGGCCACTCCCCACACCCTCACCTGCTCTGGTTTGAGGAAGGTCACTGCAAGGCGAGGGGTGGTTACAGGGGCCACGTAAGAGCACACCGACCAGACAGCAATTCCCTCCTCAGGAGCCCCAGGCTGGAGGCCCGGCCGCACTCTGCCCTCCGTGCACTTACCAGGGGCCGGGCCCCAAGTCCTAACAGAGTTTGTCATAGATAATAACACACTGTGGGGGCACCTGGGTGGCTCAGACGGTTGAGGTTGAGCGTCCGACTCTTGATTTCCGCTCCGGTTATGATCTCACGGCTCATGAGTTCGAGCCCCGCATCAGGCTCTGTGCTGACAGCTCAGAGCCTGGAGCCTGCTTCAGATTCTGTGTCTCCCTCTCTCCCTGCCCCTGCCCTGCTCGCTCTCTGCCTCTCTCTCTCAAAATAAAGACATTAAAAAAATTTAAAAAATAATAATAGCAAAGGCTTAATGAGTGCTGATCTTGCACCAGACACTGCTCTGAGAACGCCATGGCTGTTCTCACTTTTTCCTCTCAACAACCCAATGAGGTGGGTACTACTGTTATGCCCGTTTTCCAGATGAGAATGCTGAGGCACAGAGAGGTTGAGAAACTTGCCTGGGTGTAGGTGGAAGGGCCAGGATTCAATGCCCAGAAGTCTAGTTCTAGGGCCTGTGTCCTTACCCACCATATTTAAAAAAAATTTTTTTTAATGTTTATTTTTTGGGAGAGAGAGCATGAGCAGGGGAGGGGCAGAGAGAGAGGGAGACACAGAATCCGAAGCAGGCTCCAGGCTCTGAGCTGTCAGCACAGAGCCCGACGTGGGGCTTGAACTCACAAACCAGGAGATCATGACCTGAGCCAAAGTCAGATGCTTAACTGACTGAGCCACCCAGGCACCCCATTACCCACCATATTATGCCTAACTGGCCCTCATGGTCCTGCAGCCAATATGAGAACCACCTGAGCCTCAAAGTTCACGGTCTTGTCCTCCACCCCAGTTCTGTGCTGGGAACTTGCTCTCTCATTTGGGAAGCCTTCACTGGCAATCCCTTGGGGCCAGTCGCTGTCCCAGATGCTGGGGACAGAGTGGTGAATCAGACCCTCCCTTGGTCCCTGGGGAGACGCGCCAGGAGCTGACGGTTGTCTAGGCCGTGCAGAGTCCTGTACGAGCCCAGCACAAAGGGGCCAAACACAGTCCCAAACTGGGCATGGCTAGGAAGGCTTCCCAGAGGAAGAGGTTTAAGTTGAGCCCTGCAACACAAGTAGGAGTAGTAGTTAACCAGGCAAAAAGGAGCATGGAATAGCATTCCGGGCAGAGGGACTAGCATAGGCAAAGCCCAGAGGTGAGGCTGAATGTGGAATTTGCAAAGACCTCCATGAGGTCAGGAGAGTGGGAGCCTGGAGGGGGCAGGAGGTATGCAGAGAAGAGGCTGGGACACGAGCCGAGGGTGCCAGGCTGAGGAGCAGTGACTTCCTGGAGGAGACTGAGTTCAGGAAGGAAGTGAAGACAGGAGTGGATCTCCCAAGCAGGATGGTAAGGGGGAAAATTCTGGCAGGGAGCCATGGGGATGCCATCCACTTGACCTCTTTTTACCTCTGCCTCCCCGTCATGGCCCAGCCCCCCAGAGTGGCTTCTCTGGAGTTGCTGATTAATTCTGCCAAGGCCTGATCAGACCTGGCCTGAAGCCCTAGGACTTTGCCTGTAGGGAAAGTTCAGCTGCTTATGCAAAGCCTGGCCTGGGGGAAGGTGTATGTGGCTGAGCTCACGGGACCTTTGGAAAGCGGAGGGGATGGGTGCAAGCCCAGAGGCTGTCTGCAAGGATGTCTGGGGATATGGACTTAGGGTCTGTGGGGGTCCCTAGAACAGTGGCCTTAGAACAGGCTCGTGAGAGCTCCCAGGGTTTGGCCCAGCTAGTGGTGCGGTGTTGTGGAGAAAGGGGCAGAGCACGGTTGGCTCCTCCTGCCCCACCTCCTTGTCCCCTCCCTTTCCGGCAGCTCAATAGAGTGTGGAAATCATTGGTCTCACCCCATCCCCTCATTCTACTGATGAGGAAACTGAGGCCCAGAACAGTGCGTGGACCGAACTTAGGTCGGGGGCAGAACCCAGATTGTAGCCCAGCTTAGCTGAAAAGTCTCAGTTGTCCCCAGTACCAATAAGTAACAGTGAAACCCTTTCTGCAGAGCTGACCTGGGCCCCGGTCCCTTGGGTGGGCCCCCGGTCCTCTGGGTGGTCTTGGGCAGGCCTCTTCACATTCCTGAGCCTCAGCCTCTGGGTCCCAAATGCTACTTTGGCTGGGGCACCTTGGTGGCTCAGTCGGTTGAGCGGCCGACTTCGGCTCAGGTCATGATCTCGTGATTGGTGAGTTTGAGCCCTGGGTCGGGCTCTGTGCTGACAGCTCAGAGCCTGGAGCCTGCATCAGATTCTGTGTCTCCTCTCTCTGCCCTTCCCCTGCTCACGCTCCGTCTGTCTCTCAAAAATAAATAAACATGAAAAAAAATGCTACTTTGGGGTGCCTGCGTGGCTCAGTCAGTTAAGTGTCTGCCTCTTGGTGTCAGCTCAGGTCACGAGCTCACGGTTTGTGGGATCGAGCCCTGCATCGGGCTCCACACTGTCAGCGAGAAGCCTGCTTGGGATTCTCTCTCTCCTTCCCTCTCTGCTATTTCCCTGCTCACGCACGCTCTCTTTCTCTCTCAAAATAAACTTTAAAACAAAACAAAACAAAACAAAACAAAACAAAAACAAAAACAAAAAGGCTACCTTGTCCTGGGAAGCACACCTTCTCTCCACCGGATGGTCCACAAAGCACTTAAAGCCATGCCTGGCCCATTGTGGGGCTTAGTTAATGTTTGCTCTGTGGATCCCACTGAGTTCTCCCAACAACCTTGGGGGAGATATTGTTACACTATGTTACACTGAGGCTCAGAAAGGAGAAGTGACTTGCCCAGGGCCACTCCGCTGGGAAGTAGCTGATACGGGGCTAGAGCCCAGGTGTCCAGCTACCTGTTTAAGACCCCTGATGGACATGGACCCAGTTTTGAGCCTCTGCTCTCAGTGCATATGAGTTTAGTGTCTCAAGCAAGACCCATCAGTCAGTTGGGCAGAGTGTGTGTGTGTGTATATGTGCGTGCGTGTGTGTGTGTGTGTGTGTGTGTGTGTGTGTAAGCCTGAAGGCTGAAACTCAGCTCACATCAACCCCTGCTGTCCCATGGGGAAGGGGACCCACTTGCCCTCCTGCATTGAGGGTTTTTTCTCTTGGCCCAGCTGCCTAGGGAGAGGAGCTGGCCGCGGCGTCACCAACAGGGCACCTGCCCGCCCCTCCCACACTGGGGTCTGGCCATCTAATGCCCTGCACATGACACGCATGGGATGGGCACTGAGCTGGGGAGAGGGATTTGCGCTCTCCTAATCCCGGGGCTGCAGCCCTCCTCTGTCTTGGCCAGGGCCGTGGGAGAGGTCCGTCTCTGCCTCCCTGCCCAGTGGTCCCAGCTCAGACCCCTGGCACATACCCAGCTCCTCTGCGTGGGGCCTTTCTCTGCCATCCTCCTGCCCCTCACCCTCCCACCATGTGAGCAGAGTTGAGACTTATGGGGAGCAAAGGCTGGGGCATTTGGGGCTCATGGAGATGCCGCGTTGTGCAGCATTTGGGGCTGAGCAGTGGGGGCGACGTTGAGGGGATTAGGACCCATGTTGGGCAGAGTTAGGGGGAGGACCTGATAGGGGTGCAGAGCCCCCCTGTTTGGGGCTAACCCTGGACCACCCCTTCCTGGAGAAATTTGGCTATAAGTCAGGGAGGCAAATGTGTGGGCTGTGCACCCCCCCCACCCCGCCCGGGCAGTAAACATAGCCGTAGCCCAGGAGACAGGCCCAAACATCCCGGCCCCCCACGGTTATTTATACCAGGACTCCCTCTCCTTCTCAGGCCTGGTCTGGCCTCTCAATCTACTCCTGAGCTAGGCAACCTGAGTTGAGGGTCCAGACCCCTACCAAGGCAGGAGGCTATAGCAGCAGGCTGCTTGCACCTCCCACGGGCTAGGTGCTCGTCGCCTCCCGACGGCTTGTATTGTGGGTCTCACAGATCATAAATGTGCCCAAGGAGGCCAAGGTCTGGGCAGGAGGCAGGAACCCTGGCTTTACTCTCAAGTGCTATATGACTGTGGTCACCGACGCCCCATAGCCTCAGCATGTGTGATCAGTAGGTGGGAAGGGGCTAGATTAGGGCTTGGCAAACTGTTTTAAGCAGTAGCTCTGGTTCTTTAGATGAAATGTGACACAGGAGCGCGATATATGAAACATATCAAAGCATCACTGCCCTGAGTGGATTCAAAGGTAGGGGCCCAGAATCCTGCCCAGTCAGCCTGTATGGCTCTGCATACCACCAACCCAGAGTCTCTACACGGCCCTGCTTATTCTAGAACACATTCCAGGTAACCCTGAAGTCCCCCGACCTCTAAATCCCTGTGTCTGCTTTCAGGGTGTATACAGAGCTCTTTCCTGGTTCATCATCCCAGGGCCAGAGGGGTACGAGTTTTCCTAGGACCAACGGCAGCTCTTGGCAGCCAGTGTAGATGGAGCCTGGAAGAGCGGGGGTGGGGGGGGGCAGTCTCAGGAGTGGATGAGAAAGAGAAGAGGGCACACCATGGGGTAGCACCCCCTCCCTGCCAGGTTCCAGCATGGAACGCCAAAGAGGCCCAAGATTTTAAATTCAAACCTGGCCTTCCAGACCGTTATGAAGGTATATGTGTTAGGAAGGGTAAAATATAGTTTATCTAACAGCTGTTTAGCTTGATTTAAACTTTTAAATATTTAGACTAATAGTCTGTGGGTCCCCTTTTGGACTTCTCCAACCTTGCCAGTGTTCAGGATGGGCTTGTTTTGGCCCTCCCTCCACGTACTCCCATCTGCAGCCATCCCCAAATGCCCTTACCCAGAGTCCTCAGGCTTCACAGGACAGTGGGAAGCCCTGAGTCACTGATGCTCAAGGTCCTGGTGACTTGGGTCTTCCTGTTTCCTGCCAGATACTGTCTGAGCATCTACTCAGCCAGCTTCGGGGATGTGGGGGAGTCACAACTGGCCTTGCCCATGGTGGATGGAGTCTAATGAGGCGGTGGTGGGGGGACGGGGGGGTGGGGGTGGACAGAGGCAAGAACAGCCTCAGCCCATGGGAGTCCTAAGGTACCTAGAGAGGGCCAGGAATCCTAAGGGGCTGGGGGAGCACTTCTCCCTGAAGCAGAGCAGGGAGAGGAGAGAACACAAAAGTCACCAAGGTAGAAATGTACAGGGGTGGAGTGTGTCTGATACTTGTGTGTTTCCAGCCTCAAGCTCTGGGCTGAGGAGCTTGGATTTAATAGTAAGGAGCACTTGTAGGATTGTAAATGGGGGAGGAGCCCTCAGACTGACAGTGGACTAGTGGGGGTGGGGATAGAGCTGGAATCATGGTAGTCATCAGTGAAGAGGTGGCTGGAGGGAGGAAGAATGGGTCTAGTCCCTGGATGGACAGGAGTGGGGAGTGGGAGGCTATGAAGAAAGGGTTGACCTCCTTTCTGCCTTCTGGAATCTCTTCTTCTGTGTCCTCTTCCTTCTATCTCCGTCTCTCCCATTCTATGGCCCCGTGTCTCCACACTGGGGAGGAAGGTACCTAACCCCAAACCCAGCTCCCTAAGGAAGACCACTTCACACCAGTGGCAAGTGGGAGGGCACAGCTGTGTAAGAAGGGACTTGCTCATTCATTCCTTCACTTATTCACTCAACAGATATTTACTGATGACCCCAATGCACCAGGCCCTGTTCTAGGTGTGGGAGAGAGAGTAGTGAACAAGGATAGATAAAGTCGCAGCATTCATGGAACTTACATTATGGGGGACTTGGGGACCAGAAACTGTAGCTTTCCAGGGTGTCTACCCTCTGACTTACTTGGTCCATGCCCCTGCATGCCTGGGAGAGGGGGCTCTCTCCATTACCCACTGATTTGTCCCAGCTGCCCTTGCATCTGCGCCCATGTCTCAGGACACTGCCAAGGGAGGTCTGATGCCCAGGGCCCTGACCCCAGGGACCGTTCATCTCCATGAATCCAGGCCCGAGGGCCAGGTTCTGGGCTCAGGCCCTGGTTCTTTTCACTCACAAATCTCTTGGAGCCCCTTACAAGGACCTTCCTGGCCTCAGTTTCTTTACCTGTTACGTGTGGCTTTGGGGAGGCCCTGAGGAAATGAGGGGAGGGAAAGACCAGTCAATATCAGTATTCCCCACTGGTGGGCAGGATGCCAAGGACTCAATAGCATCATCATTATCAGCACACGATAATAATGGTACGTGTTCACTGTGGGCCTGCCTCAGGCATCTTCCCATTTCCTCTGTTCCTCACCACCAGCTCTGTATCTTCCTTCCCCATTTTTCAGATGAGGAAACTGAGTCTCAGCAAGGTGAAATGACTTGCTTGAGGTCACACGCAAACCTAGCTGACTCTTGGAGCCCTTAAGGACAGTGCTGTGAGGGTGCTGCCTGGCACCTGCCCTCCTGGGCACTCAGCCTCGAGAGTAGTAACCCAGCCCTGGTGCCCCCCCCCCCGCCTCCGCCAGCGCCCTCGAGGGCTGGCACCACCCAGAGCCTGGGCGCTGGGTCCTGCGACGCTGGGCCAGAAGGCTGGATCAGGCCAGGACCGGACTTAGAGGCCTTGGCACCTCTGTGCCCTGGGGCGCTCAGTGCCCGCACCGGGCATTGGGTGGGCGAGCCCCGGGCCGTAAGGGTGTCGCGCCCCCCTCTCCGCCCCCGTCCTCAGGGACGCGGCGGCACCTTCACACTTTCCGCTTGGCCCGCTGCTCGCCTTTCAGGCCGCCGCGTTTTCAATTGTTAATTTGGAAACGGAAAAAGAAGCCGGCGGGGCGGGGGAGGCCGCAGGGAGGTAACTGGAGCCGCAGCGCCGCCCCCGCCCCTCCTGCGCCGGGTGCCGGGTGTCGGCGAAGCTCCGCCCCCGGAGCCCCGCCCACCACAATGTCCCGCCCCCAGCCTTGCCCCTCCCCTAGTAGTAAGCCCCTCCCCGCGCCGAAGAGGTGGGGCCGGCTCTGCGGACCCCGGAGGACTGAACTGCCGCGCGTCAGCAGCAGAGGAAGGGGCCCCTGCTGCGGAAGGGGGTAGAGGGCCGTCGGGAGGGTGGAGTCCCAGGAGCTCTCCTCCCAGGAGCCCCTCCCTCTCCCGAGGAGTCCCGCCCGGAGTCAGCCTCCTCTGTGTCCCTAAGTGAACCCAAGCCTTTCTGCAACCCCTCGGCGCTGGTTCCGCCCCCAGACTCCAGACTCCGATCAGGGATCCCTGGCCCCATTCGACAGACGAAGAAACTGAGTCCCAGAGAGGGACAGCTCACTTGCTCAAGGTCACGCAGACAAGGCGAATTCTTGAGCCTGGCAGAGGTCAGGGTCTGAGCGGAATTCAAGCCCTGCTCCTTTGGCTCTGACACTTGGAGGGTTCTGTCTTCCTCCGCTAGAAGAAGAGGGGGAGTCAGGACCAGAGATGCAATATGTCCCTTCCCTGACCTCCAGCACCCTTTCTGTGGTTAATGAGCTATTGCAAGTTTTGCTTTGGTCTACCCTGACTCCTCCTTGCTATTATTATTCAATTATAGAGGGAGTTTGGGAGGTAGACTTTCTATGCAAACGAGCACCATGCAAATGAAATGTAAAAGATCCTCTCCACAGACTCTAGAAGTTCTTCAGGACCGGCAGCTTCTTTCTGGAGCTGCTAGGGCCTCACTTCCCATTCCGGAAGCGGAAATCACCAGTCCCAGATGGATCCACGAGAAGTAGGGCTCTCAGAGACCCTTCCTCAGGAGTAAAGCCAGACTCAGAGACAGCTTCCCCAACTCCTTAGCTAAGTGGTGGCAGAGTCAGGATAGAGAGCCCACTGACGCAGGTTCCTAGCTCGGCCACACCCCTGTGCCTCCCTTTCTGCAGCCCCCAACCCTGACATATAGCTCAGAGCCACCAGGCAGGCTCCTGGCTTTCAGAGGACTCTGAATCAGCCGGAACTAGGGGCTGGGCTCCCATTAAAAGCAGAGGAAACTGAAAGGATGTCTGCAGATGTGCTTCCGGCTTCCAGCCTAAGTAAGACCCTCCTAACCATCCTTCCACCTTGGCTGTGGAACGGGCCCAGAGAAGTTGTGCTCCTGGCCCAAGGTCATACAGCAAGCCTTTCCCAGCTGTCAGGGCCCACTGGAGTCTGTCTTGCTGGATTCAGTCTGGCTGGACCTGGATTTGGGGTTCCCTTGGGGAGCAAGGCTCTCAGGGCAGCTGTAACCAACTGCCCCAGGTGTGGCCCAAGAGTTTGCATACTGCTTTGCTTGCTGGTAGCAAAGGCATGGAAACACCCCACCCCATCACGCCTCCTAAACTTCCCACTGGGTGGGATGCACAGTGGCTTGGGCCAGTAGCACTCCCAGGCTGGGCTCAGCCTTGGGGCCTGTACTCCCCAGGGGGCCCGGCCCTCCCTGAATCTCCTGTTCCACCCCGTCAGCTCTTGGTGCCCTCTCTTCTCCGGGAGTGCTGACAACCAAGTGTTGGGAACTAAGCTCTTCCCCCTGGTTTAGATTCTTCCCTTCCTCTCTCCTCCCCCCTTTGCGAAGGTTCTGCTGATTCAGAGGACAGAAGGCTCCTTAGAGGTGACCCTTACCCCTGCCGGGCTCACGTAGCTGGAGGCCTGGGCAATCCTTGAACCCAGTGCCACCCTGTCACATACAGCAGGAAGGGCAGGGGCCAGGCCCGAGCGTGAGGCCTGGATGAGGGAATTTTTGAGGTGGGGGTGGGGGAGGGGCAGGTGCCTGGGTCCTGCTACCGGAAGAGGAGAACTCAGAAGAATATCACTATAGGAATCAGGAAATCTGGGTGCCAGACCCACCTGTGCCTCTGATCTACGGTATGATCACAGATAGACCAGGCCCCTCTCTGGGACTCAGTTTCCCCTGTTTAAATGAGAAGATTGATTCAGTCTAGGGGATCTTTCAGCGCTAAAAGAGTCAGTATCTGCTCACCTCCCGCCACCTCCATTCCCCTAGCGCAAGTCACCATCATCTTTTGCTTGAATCGTACAACTGTCCCCCACCCCATCCCTTCTCTGCACTAATGTCTCTCTGTTCTCTACTCAACAGCCTGTGCTGTTGCAAACGCGAGTCAGATCGTGTTACTCCCTGCTCAGAACGCCCCATCTCACTTGGAGTAAAAGCCAAAATCCTTGCAGGAGCCGGTAGATGATCTGCTTCCCACCTCCTCTGCCCTCACTGCCCACCACTCTCCCCCTTCCTCACTCCGCGCTGGGGGCACTCCTTTCGTGATGTTCCGGAACATACCAGGCAACCTCTGGCTCAGGTTTTTGCTCTTGCTTTTTCCCTCTCCTCGGAACCCGATTTGCCCAGATACCTGCATGGCTCACTCCCTCATTTCCTTGAGCTCTCTGCTGAAAAGTCACCTTCTCAATGCTGCTTTCCCCAGCCAGCCTCTATAAAACAGTCCCCAACTCCCATACGCTTGTTCCTTCTCCCTTTTCCCCACCTAATTTTTCTCCATCATCAGCTCACATTTTGAACCTTTACTTGCTTACTATCCATCTCCCCCAGGAGACTGCACACCCCATGAAGCCAGGGACGGTGTCTGTCTTTGTTGTCTAGCTCATGGAGAGCCCTCAGTAAATAGTTACGGATTCAGCAGCGAATCAGCCAGTGAATGAGCGAGTGCTCCCTGGCACTGGCCTGGGAGCCGCTGCCTGCCCTGGGTCACTCACTCCACCTGCCCAGCCGAGATGTGCCGCCAGGAGTGGCCAGCAGGGCGGTGTGGGCACACTGGAGGGTGGGTGGTGCCTGGGGTCCAGCGCCTAGGTTGTGCCCTCTCGCAGGGAGTTCCTTTCTGAGTTGGGTACAGGGCATTCAAGGGGAAAAGGACAAGACATCAACCAGCTCTCAGCCTGTGGGAGGAGGCAGTTCCTCAAACAGCTTTTCTCGAGTTGAAGTCATGGCCAAAGAGATGGGGGTGGGGGATTAAGGGAGCCAGAGGTGGGCT
Source organism: Cryptoprocta ferox (assembly GCA_028646485.1). Taxonomy (NCBI): domain Eukaryota; kingdom Metazoa; phylum Chordata; class Mammalia; order Carnivora; family Eupleridae; genus Cryptoprocta; species Cryptoprocta ferox. The sequence continues at coordinate 71,239,554 of CM053570.1, read as the reverse complement.
CCCACCTGACCCAGCCTGGCTGGAGGAGGGGCAGAGGTGAGCAACTAAGGAAGATCAGGAGGGGAAACGTTGCTTGCTTTTTGCAGGGCAAAGCTCTGACAATGGAGCCTCAAGTGCCAGCTTGGGCTCTGCGTGGTGGAGAGTGAGGGGTGGGGGGAGGGTGGTGAGGGCCTTCCTTGCTTAGGAGCTTGGGCCTGAGCCTGTAAGTCGGTGGATTTCACACTTTTTAAAAAAGCAGCAAAGCTCTTCGTTCAAGTGAAATCTTATGCCAAGCCCAGAATGTAAAACTGAGTCACCCAAATCCACATGGAGCTTTCTCAGGTGGAACTGGGGAAGGCTTCCATTGGCCATCTTGTTTAAGTTTTCAGAATTCAGGCTGCCTGTGCTCCACCCCTTACTTCGCTTTCGGTTTTTTTGCTGGCCTCTAGCCGGGGAGCCCACGCTCGCTGTTTATTTGAGGAGTCGGTGCTGCCTGGCCAGCCCTAAACAGATGGATGGCCTCTGCTCCCTCCTTGTTCCCACCCTTGACATGTTGCTCAGCCCACTTACCTGGTGCACCAGGTAGTCTGGCTGGCACGGGCAGAGGGAAGCATCCAGAACGAGTGGGAGGGTTTGGAGCCAGCCCAGGTGGGAGAGGACGAGCCTATGACTCATTAAGCACCTTGTCCAGAAGACACTGCCTTCCACATCCTAGTGGGACCGAGACCATTCACACTAGCTCAGGAAAAACTGGCATGTGGAGGCGGGGGACACCTCCTGCCAGGAAAGGGAAGAATTTTGTGGCATCGCGGAGGGAGGCGCACTCCTGGGCTTCACCAAATAGAGAAGGGGAGTTGAGGTTCTGGAACAGTAGCCTCGTGTCCACTTCCCTCTGCACCCCTGCCAACTTTTCTCTGTGGTTCTTAGTCCCGTTCCTGAGAAAGATACCCTGACTGGCTGGGCTCGGCCTGCTAGGGGGACTTTTCTTGGGTCAGTCTCTAGCTCTAGAGGAATCCGTGGTGGCAAGGAGAGCAGCACGGGGCCATGTGGTACCACGTAGGGTTGGCCCCTCCAGGGCTGTGGGGGCTGTCAGAGCCACCCCTGGGGCTGCCCACGTCCTGGGCACTGCAGAGGGGCCTGGCCGAGAAGACGCCCATGGCACTGAAATCCAGCCTGTGCTTCGGGCTGGGTCAGCCCAGAGCAAGCGATGCCTGTTTCTGGTGGGTCCATCCAGAGGGCTCAACTTTTTATAATTTTTCAGGCTAAAGGGGAATGCCTTTTTCTAATTGTTCCTCCAAGAGGGGCATTTTTTTCATATTTTGTACTGTGCGCTGGCGGCTGCTGTCCCTCCAGGGACACCCTCAAAGAATCTGGAACTGAGCTGAGGGCTCAGCCCTCTCCCCACCACCCCACTCGGGAGAGTGCTAAGGCCGAAGTGAGTGTCCCCTTTCACTGAGTGTCCCCTACCTTCACGTGACAGACAGGGAAACTGAGGCTCCACTGAGACCTCATCCTTAAGCCTGAGCCCCCAGCATAGGCCTCCAGGCCCAGAGAAGCAAGCGGCTGCAGCAGCAGCCCTGGTGTGGGGCCCTGGGTCACGTGCTTTTGCTCCCTTTGCCATATTTAGAATCGCTGGATCAGGGGAAACTTCTCGTCCCAGCCCCTGAGGATTCTTGGAAAGGGCCTCGCTCTGAGGCCTGGCTGACTGCCCCTCCCCTCTATCCCCCTGCAAGAGAAAATAAGAGCCTGCTCTCCCCAGAGGAGGCTGGGGCCCTCCAGACCACACTGCACCCACCCCCACCTCTCACCCACCCGTGTCAGGGGGAACCTGTCAGGTCTGGCTGAGGTTCCTTCTTCAGTATCAACTCTGGTTTGGGGTTTAAGAAGCCCTTTTCTGCTGGAAGGTGGTGGGGTTATGGTCTCTGTCCTCCAGGAACCTTGACTGAATGGGGACAGACTGGCCCTAGCTGTCCCCAGGGGGCAGACAGAAGCTTGCCTTTGGGGTCCTGGTCTGGGGGGAGGGTGAGGAAGGGGTCACATACTCCCAAGGCCAGATGCAGAAATGAGGGAGCCAGCTGGTGGCCAAGCAGGCAGCAGACACTGGCAGAGCTGTCTGAGAGGGGAGGAGGGACACTGGAGAGAAGGAAGGAGGCCCGGGAGGAAGGAAGGGGCACTGCCTGGCTCTGCATTTACTTTAGCCTGTGCGGGGGCTGGGGTGTCCCCTCATCCCACATGGCTGCTTTCTCCCTCAGGAGCATCAAGCCTTAAAAACAAAACCAAAGGGGGCATCTGGTGGGCTCAACCGTTGGCATGTGACTTGTAATCTTGGGGACACAAGTTTGAGTCCCACATTGGGTATAGAGATTACTTATAGAAATAAAATTAACAACAACAACAACAACAAAAACTCCCAAACCAAATCAAACCGAACCAAAAATGCACGTGTGGAGCACCGGTGATGTTCTGGATCTTTTCTCCCATTTTTACAGTAGGGACTAATTAATGGTCCTGGGTTCCCAAGGAGACCCCTCTCCACGGCCTGGTCAGTTCCCTCCACACCAGCTGTTCAAATGCTCCCCACCGCCCCCAAGAAGGAGGCCTGACTCCTCTGTCACAGAGGAAGTGAAGCCAAAGCCCCCAAGGAGCTCTCTGGCTTCCCAGGCCCCCAGCCTCCGGTCCCACCTAGCCCTTCCCCCTTGCCGCCTGTCCCAAGCTGGCGGGGGTCCTTTCTGCTCAGCACCAGCCCTGCCTGGTCTGGATCCCAGCCTCCCTGATGCCCTGGGGACTTCATTCCATTGATCACTCCCTCTCTCTCCCCCATCTTCAATTTCTCCCTCTCTCTCCCCCATCTTCAATTTCTCCCTCTCTCTTGGCTCCTTCCACTCTGGCTCTCGAATCTTAAAATAAAAAACAAAGCCCAGTCCCTGTTCCGCATCCTTCTCCAGCTACTGTCTGCCTCTACTCTGTGCCGTCAGACTTCCATAGCCATCCGTATGCTCTCTGTTTTCTCTTTATCGCCGCCGCCCCTCTCCCTTTCTCGTCCCACCTGGGCCTGCGCCAGGCCTCCCCTTGATCTCCGCTGCCCTTGCCAAGGTGCCCAGGGACCGGCTTGTCACCAAATCCAGTGGACATTTTTCAGGCCTTATCTTGTTTGACCTCTTGGCAGCATTTGACACCGGCATTCGCTCCCTCATTGAAACCCTCTTGGTTGGCATCCCTGCTGCTTCTTTCTCCTGGTTTCCCTCCCATCTCACTGGCAGCTCCTTCCGAGTCTGGGTGGAGTGTGTCTCCTCCCTCTACGCCTCTGGGGTCCCTTTGGGTCCTTCTCCAAAGGTGCCACCTGCTCTCTGAACTGTCTTGGCCACTCCCATGGCCTCTACCCTGATGTGCCCCACATCTGCACTTCCGGCTTCATCTCTCTTCATGCCCTCGAGTGTTTGCCCAGTGTGCCGCAGCCTTGTCCGTCTCCACGCGTCCCACATGGAGCTCATTGCTCCCAACTGCCTCTCCAGCAGGGTCTCTCGTGTCTGCTCACTCAGTGTCTTCATCCACCAGGTACCCGCACCAGAAATAGGAAGAGTCGTTCTCCTTCCTTTGTCCCCATTGCCAAATAGTCACCAAATCCTCCTCCCTGAAACCTCCATCCATCCACTTCTCTTGGGCGCTGTCCCCTTCATCTCTCATCTGAATTATTGGGGAACTTTCTACCTGCTTTTCCCCATCAGTCTCCCTGCCTCCAATCCATGCTCCACGCTATCTCTGAGTGATAGTCCTGGGGCACGTAGCACACCATGTCATTCTTCCCTTGAAACGCTCCAGTGGCTCCCCCTTGCCTTCAGGATAACATTCATAATGCCTTAAGGGTGCACCCACTGGATCTGGCCCTCTGGTTTCTCCACTGCCCCTTCACTTCAGCCCCACATCACCCAGAACTGCTGGGCCCCCACGTCTCAGGTGCCTGCACATATCCTGCTTCTCCTGCTGGGGGCACTGGCCATCACCCCCTCCAAGTCTTCACTGATCCCTCCACGTTGGCTCTGTGGAAGCTGTCTTGGGGCTCCTGCCAACCCCCTTGGCATTCTGTTATCCCCTTGTCCATCCTATCACCACTTTGCAATAGTTGTTAATTTCTTGGGGGGTGGTCTGGGTTATTCATTTCTGGCTTTACAATCAACCTGGATGAGCATAGATGGCAAAGAACATTTCTTAAGTGAACGTGGCTCAGAGGTTAGGAGATAACCCCTTTTCTGCTGTGTGACCCCCAACTCCTATCGCCACCTCTTCAGCCTCCAAGCATCTGTCTCTCCGGGGACATCCCCAGAGAATCTGGAACTGAGTTCATGGTTGACCCTCTCCCACCTACCCCTCTGATGGAGAGTCATAAGGCTGACTGATTGATGTCCCCTGCTTCATGTTACAGACGGGGAAACTGAGGCCCGGAGAAGTAGTATGGGTTGGTGGTCCAGGTGGACTGTTTAGGTCCTGGTTTTATGACTTTTGGACAATTTAGCATGCGTTTCTTTTTTTCCTTTTAAAGAACTGCTTTATTGCGCTATAATTCACATACCATAAAATCTCCCCTTATACTTAATCATAGAGTGCCTTTCTGAGCCTGTTTTCTCACTGATAAGCCTTGGGTGATTATGATACTGCTCTCACCGGGTTGTTGTGAGGAGTAATTAAAAATAAGCATGGGGAGGGCTTGGCCCAGTGTTTGGGGATCACACAGTGAATTGGGGGAGAAGCTGATGTTGGCATGAGACCCAGCTCCCCAGTATGGCTTTCCTCGCTACCTCTGCCCTGCGGCTGTCTCTGGGCAGTGATTTCAGGAAGGTGGTGGGGGCAGGGTGAGGCGGGGAAGGCAATTATTGTAGTTGTTTAAAAAGCCGTGAGTTGGCTAATAATCGAGTCCACCACAAGCACGCCTACCAGCTGAGCCAGTGATTCTCAAAGTGTGGTTCCCAGAGGAGCAGCATTAGTATCACCAGGGAACTTTGTAGACATGCAAATTCTCAGGTCCTGCCTCATACTCACATTCTAGGAGTGAAGCCCAGAAGTCAGTATCTTAACAAGTCCTCTGGGTGATTCTGACACCAGCTGTAGTTTGAGAACCACAGATCTAAGCAAACCAGCTACCTATTCAGTCCCTAATCTCCTCGCTGCCTTCCTGAATGAGCGGGATAGTCACAGCATGGGGGTGGAGGTGTGGAAGGGTTGTGATGAGTCTCAGGATAAGCCCAGCCAGGGAGAGTCAGCCAGGCAGCACCCACCTGTCCCAGCTCTGCCTCCTGGGCTGGGCAAGGGAGGACACAGGCCTCAAATCACAGCCAGTCATGATGGGCAAAGATGTTCCAGAAAGTGGCTGTCAGTCTGACCTCTCTGTTGGGGCAATTACAGATGGCCCAAGCCAGCCAGCTCCTGCATACCACCTCTAATTCTAGAGATAGAGAAACTGGGGCCCCACAAGGGGTCAGAGACCATCCTTAGTCCTTATTTGTTGCATGAATGAAGCCATAGGGTGGTTCTGGGAGACACAACGAGCCCCTGGCTTAGGGCTCCTTCTCCCTGTCCCCTCTCTGCCGAAGCTCCAGACAGTGATCGCCCTTCTGCTGTCTCAGGAGTGGGTGTCTGTGTGAGGACCCCTCAGGAGGACCAAGGTAGCCTGAGAGATCACACTGATTCACTGATTTGGAGCAAGTCTATCCCTCCTCTCTGGGCCCCATTTCTTCATCTGGAAGATGGGGATAATTATTTGGTGCCTTGACATCTTGGACACAAGATGTTCTTTATCAGATTTCGTATATCTGTTCCACTGTATTGAGCATCTAGGGTGGAGAAACTCCCATCCAGTGTATGAAGGTAGGGGAGGTGAAGTTCAGGGGCTTTTTAAACAGTCTACCACATGGAGTTGGTCAAGGTCAGAGACCTGCCTTCTCTTCCTTTCTCAGGAAGGATGCTGGGGGAGTCCAACAGGTCAGGGATGGATGTGCTTAGAGCTTTGGGACCCTTCTCAGTGGGCACAAATTGGGGGCTTTGGCAACATGGTGCTTTAATGTTTGTTTCATGTGAATTTCTGCTATTCATTTACTCGGTCTATGAAAAAATAAATAAAGCAGAGGAAGGAGAGAGAGAGAGTGGGGATGGGGTTATTATTTTGGAGAGGGGGTGGTTGAGGAAAGCCTCTCCAAGGAAGTGATGTTTGAACAGAGACCTGGATGAGTAAGGGAGCAATAAATAGGCAGAGGAAGCAACAAAGCAAGTGCAAAGCCTGGAGGTGGAAATAAGTTTGGTGTTCCAGGAATGGCACGGAGGTCGGGATCATCCGAGTGAAGTGATGGAGGTGGGGGAGGGGAGGGGATCCAGTCTGAGAGGAGGGGTGGGGGCCAGAGCTCACGGGGCCTTGCTGCACATGCTGAGTTTAATGTTCTCTCTCAAATGTGATGGGAATTTGGAAGTCAGGAGAGAGTCTGAGGAGAGTGATGGCTTCCAACTTTGCACTGTAGGAAGATCACTCTAACGTCTTTGGAGAGAGTGGGTCACAGTTGGGCCAGAGTAGAGGCAGGGAGGTCAATCAGAGGCGAGGTGGTGGCAGCTTGGTCAGGACGGTGAGCTGTGGACTGTGCAGGGATTTATTCTGGAGGTAGAGCCAATAGAAATTGCTGAAGGACAGGATGTAGAAGGTGAGGGAAAGGGAAAATCAAAGGCAACTCTTAGCTTTTGGCCCGAGCCCTTGGGTGGCAGGTGGTGCCATGAACTGGGATGGGGAGCCGGAAGGGGAACAAGATTCGAGGGCAAATGGAATTTGGTTTTGAACATGTTTGGTTTGAGAGGCCACCAGACCTCTGAGAAGGGATGATGAGTAGACAGCTGGACATGTGAGCAGGACCCCTGGGGAGAGGCTGCCACACCCTGACATCTGCGAGATGGCAAAGGCGGTTATGGTAAAGAGGTGGGGGCAGGACTGAAGGTGGCTCTTTCTCTGTACTTTTAAGGAAAGGCATTTAAAAATTCCCATTAGTTTGTTATTACCCCTGTTAATTCTAACAAAATATGAGAAAATGCAAAGAAGCAAAAAAGCAAAACAAGAGCCAAATCACTCTTAATCTAGCCACCCAGACATAAGCCCTGCTGACTCTTGGTATGAATATAAAAAGTATCTGTATTTTATTTTTTATTTTGAGAGAGAAAGTGAGCATGCACGGGGGAGGGGCAGAGAGAGAGAGAGAGAGAGAGAGAACCCCAAGCAGGCATTCCCCCCAATTTTTAAAATGTAGATATTTTGAGGGAGCCTGGGTGGCTCAGTCAGTTGGGCATCTGACTCTTGATTTCAGCTCAGGTCATGATTTCACAGTTCATGAGTTCAAGCCCCATGTCGGGCTCTGCACTGACAGCGTGGAGTCTGCTTGGGATTCTCTCTCTCCCTCTCTCTCTGCCCCTTCCCTGCTCACTCTCTCTCACATAAATAAACATTTAAAAAAATAAAAAAGTAAAAATTGGGACCACGTGGCGCTTCAGGTTTTATAATCTGCTTTCTCTGAGCCTACTGTGATGTGTCCATTTTATAGACATGTAACTATGGACATAGAAAGAACAGCGTTGAGAAAAATAAATTCCTGAAAGCCTCAGCAGGAAGCCCCTAGCGTGGCCCACTCACCTGAGGATCTGACGTCAACTGAGCGCTGGGATGGAAGGATTTCTGTCCAGGGCTGGGGTGAAGGCCCATCAAGATTTGGCTGCAACCCTTCCCAGGGGAGGGGGCTGAGTGAGATGACATCAGCGGTGGGGGGTGAAGGGGACAGGCCCTCTGCCCCTGAGCCCTGGGTCAGCGGCCTTCCCCCCTCCCTGGGGGATATGGTTGCTGCCTTTTCTGTGGTTAATTATTGAACACTAGGAGCCGGTGCTCTCCCCCCTCCTCTCCCTGTGCCTTCTGTCTTTGCTGACTCAGCTCTCGCCTGGAACTGGCCAAGGAGGCCTCCTCCTCACTCATTCATTCAAAACCCTTTCCTGACATCTGCCACCTGCCTCCCCTACCCAGGGGCATGTGCTGGGATGCAGGCCTAAGCCTGCCCTCCACGCAGGCTGGGAGCCCCTGTCCAGGGAGGTATAGCCATGTCTTTTACACGTCTATCTTTGCATCAGCTCCCACTGTACAGATGTGGAAACCAGCTCAGGGAAGGTAGGGGACCGTACAAGCTGGCCCAGGATTTGAACCCAGGTCTCTCTGACCCCGAGCCCATGCCCCTGGCGCCATGACACATGAACACAAATGAAGCCATATAGGAAGTGACATGGGCCACATACACGCAGGCAAGCACCAGGGAGGGGCAATCTGAAGAAGGAACCGTGGGGTGGAGGGCATCCCCGGGGCTTCCCAGAGCAGAGGGTGAGCCGAGACTCAGCAGGCTCCGATGCTGGGGTGTTTCAGCGGCCCAGCTGGGGAGATGCTGCGAACCTTTGGGGAAGGCTGTGGGTCAGTTCATACGGGATGTGTTTCCCGAGAAGCCCATCCTCCCCTACCCCCCCACCCTGGAGTCTCTTCCAGGGCACGTGCGTGTCCGGCACATCCCCCTCCCAAAGAGGCACGCTTCCACTTCCGGGAGTCCAGCTTCCTCGTGCTGCCTCTGCACGTCTTCACATAGTGTCTGAGGCCACCAGCCTCCCTCCTCATGCCCTTTCCCCCTCTTGCCCTCCACTGGGAAGTGGGGAACCCTGGCTCTACTCTCAACTCTGTCCCGGACATACTGAGTGACCTTGGGGGAATCCCTTTCCCTGTCTGGGCCTCAGTTTCCTCATGTGTGCGGTTGGGGCTGGGGGGAGTGTTGGATGAGATGGGCTCTCTCTGGGCTTCCCACAGCCCTCAGGGGAGTTCCAGGCCTCCATGAGGCCCAATTCCCCTTCCTACCCCACTCTGCATCCTTCCCTCCTTCCTTGTCCTTCCTAGTCCCCTTTCCTTTCATAGTTGTCTCATTATTTAATTCCTTAAGAGCCCACGAAGGCAGAGGCAATTGTCCCCATTCTGCAAATGACGCCATGCTCCTGCCAACCTTGGAGTTCCTAGGGAGCAGGGACCCCTCCGCTGACCGGCCCTGGCCTCCCAGCCAATCTCTGGGATACTTCTCTTAGGATCGTCTTAAAACTGAGGGCACCACTTGTGAATGGCTGAGCCTGGAGGCGCTTCCTGACTGTGGTGCCTTGAGCTGGTGTATTTCCACCACCAGCCCAGACAGACCTGTCCCCCGCTTCCCCGCGGCGGGGTGACCACCTCCCTAGGCTGCAGCCTGCATCCAAGGGAACCGAGAGGACTGTAAGGTGTCTGTAGCCCAGACCTTGGGGCTTCTCCTCCCTTTTGTGTCCAGCACATTCTCATTCTGCCTTCCAGATAATTCTTCCCAAATCATTCTTCTCTCCTCCTGCGACTCCGCGGCCCCCTGCCAGGGGCTCCTTGGCTGTCCCGTCTGTGCAGCCATCTAACCCTCCCCATGCCGCTATTGCAGATTTTTGCTGGTCTTCAGCTGCCTGGTGCTGTCCGTGCTGTCCACAATTCAGGAGCACCAGGAACTTGCCAACGAATGTCTCCTCATCTTGGTGAGTGCCAGAGGCCAGGTCTGAGCAAGGCTGCATAAGGTAGCACCTTGGGGTTCAGGGTAGAGGTAGAGAGAGGCTTCTCATACTGTGGCTCAGAGAGTGGCTTGCTGTGCTGTGTTCCCTGAGTTTGATGGCTGCCCCTCTCTGGACTTCATCTTCTGCTTCACAGCAGGTGTCGAGGGACGTCCTGCCACTAAGCCAGGGCTGATGTTGGGCTCAGAGAAGAGATGAAAAACCCCACTCCTTCTCAGGACCCAAACTGCTAACTCGACCCCTGGTGTGATTTTTTTTCCCTCTAAACAGAAGCACCTTGGAAGTGGACAGCTGACAGACAGCCACCCCTTATGTCACCCAGTCAGGGTTACTGAGTCTGGGATAGCGGGGAGGGGGAAGGCAGAGTGAAGATCAGAAAAAGCCAGACAGTGGGGTGGACAGGAAATGAAAGACAGACTTGGGCTTTCGGTCTGTGGAAGAGGCCACGTGCCTTCTGGAACTCTCCTCGGGACCAGCCAGGTGTAAGAACGGATAGGAGAGGTGGTCTGAGGAAATCCTAGTACCCCTGACCCAAGGACCCCGGGCTGGGCCAGTACTGTGTGACCTGGGCCCTCGCTCCTGGAGGGTGGAGACGAGAACTCAGGCCCCTGGTCCCACAGGAATTCGTGATGATCGTGGTGTTTGGCCTGGAGTACATCGTCCGCGTCTGGTCCGCGGGATGCTGCTGCCGCTACCGAGGATGGCAGGGCCGCTTCCGCTTTGCCAGAAAACCCTTCTGTGTCATCGGTAATAAGGCCTGCCCTGTCCGCTCCTGACCCCTGACCCCGAGCCTCAGGGTTGATGCCCTGACGCCACCCCTGACCCAGACCCTGGCTGCTGACAGAGATTCCACGGACGCTCCGGTTCTCCCCCGCCACGCCCCCCACGTCCCTGCCTCCTTACTCCCCCCCACCCCCCACCCAGCCCCAGGATCCCCCACCCCCACCGCGGGATGCGGGCTTGGCTCCCCCGTGAGGCTGTGACCTCCCCTCTCCCTCCCGTGCAGACTTCATCGTATTCGTGGCCTCGGTGGCCGTCATCGCCGCGGGCACGCAGGGCAACATCTTCGCCACGTCCGCGCTGCGCAGCATGCGCTTCCTGCAGATTCTGCGCATGGTGCGCATGGACCGCCGCGGCGGCACCTGGAAGCTGCTGGGCTCCGTGGTCTACGCGCACAGCAAGGTGCTCGAGCGGGGCGTCTTCCGGGTCTGGTTGTCGGGCCGGCAGTGGGGGTGGGGGGGCGGGAGGCAGGGCCCGAGCCCAGCCCCCAGGGTAGGGGAGACTGTGGACCCGGTAGGGCCCAGGCCACAGGGGGTGATCTCTGGGGCCAGGCAAGGGCCGGGTCTACGGGGGCCGTGGGGAGCGGGGGAGGGGAGGGCAGGTGCCGACCAGGAGGCGGGGCTTGAGGGGCTCACTCGGAAGTTTCTGGGTTCGGGGAGTCTATGTGCACAGCAAAGTGGGGGGCTGGGGAGGGTGGGGGGAGGGAATAGATGTTGGGGTGTGGGGAGCGTTTCGGAGTAGCGGGCCTGAGGTCAAAGGCCGGGCCGGGCGAACCCTGAGGTTTCTTGAGGGCCTGGCGGTCCGGTCCGGAAGGCGGGGCACGGTCTCCCCGGAAGGAGGAGCTGGGAAAGAAAAACTGGCAGCCGCAGCCAGGCATCGGAGAGGTGGGGAGCTTTAATCCTCCCTCCAGAACACCTCTCAGGGGCCATTCTGGGAACCTCCCACCTGCCCCCCTCTCCCAGGCACAGTGTTAGGCGCTTTCTTATACCCCTGTGGCTCGGCCCTCCTAATGTTTTCACCCTTGCTGTCCCCGCAGGAGCTGATCACCGCCTGGTACATCGGGTTCCTGGTGCTCATCTTCGCCTCCTTCCTGGTCTATTTGGCCGAGAAGGATGCCAACTCTGACTTCTCCTCCTACGCCGACTCGCTCTGGTGGGGGACGGTGCGTGAGGGTCTGTGCACGTCTCCCCTTCTCCCTGGGACCCTCCCCTGCGTGACCTTTGTGACCCTGACTCAGCATTGAGCGGGCCTGTCTCCGTCCTCTCTGCTAAGGCTGGGACACCCTGTGACCAGCCCCTGTGTTAGCCCCCAACGCGCCCCAGTATATCTGCTTGAGCTCCATGTAGTTCCCACACCAAGCCCTTGTGACCTTGCCCCTGACCAGCAAGGTGGAGGGATGGGGAGGGGTCCATCTATGCCCCTAACCAGCCCCTGTGAGCCACCATAGAGAACCCCGCATCATGATCAGGCTCCCACCTGCCTGGGCCCCAACGAGCTCTTGCGGGTGGCTCCCGAGACCAGCCCTGAGGGTAAACTGTTTGTGTCCCCAGATCACACTGACAACCATTGGCTATGGTGACAAGACACCGCACACGTGGCTGGGCAGGGTCCTGGCTGCCGGCTTCGCCTTACTAGGCATCTCCTTCTTTGCCTTGCCTGCCGTGAGTCCCCATCCACCTAGGATCTCCCATCCTGGGGGAGAGAGGTCCTGGGGGCAGAGCCTGCTAAGCCCCTATCCCGCATTTGCATGGATGGGAAGGGGATATCTCAGATGGACAGTGATGGAGAACTTCTCTGCCTTTTGCTATCTCCCCCTCCCACCACATCCCCCCTCCCAACCACGCCTATTCCCCTAGGGCATCCTTGGCTCTGGCTTTGCCCTGAAGGTGCAGGAGCAGCACCGGCAGAAGCATTTCGAGAAGAGGAGGATGCCTGCAGCTAACCTCATCCAGGTATGAGACGCCAAGGAGGCATGAAATGAACTGGTGTGTCAACTCTGTGTGCTGACCGGTGCGTCCCAGTTTCGCGACTGTGGCTCCACGTTGAGGCTCAGAGAGCAGATGTGACTCCTCTGGCGTCATGTGCCAAGTCAGCGACAGAGCTGGGATGCTAACTGGGACTGCTAGAAACTTCCCTTGCTCCATGGGCCTGGTTCAGGACTCCCCAGAGCTGCCCCACTGTCCAGCTCCAGCCCCAGCTCTACATGGCCTGCAGTGGAGTGGGGCCTAGGGCCTCTTGTCCTGCCGCCCAAAGGTGCAGTCATCAGTAAGCCTGCGCTGCTCCCAACACCAGTTCCTTCCACAAGCACTCACACAGATGAATGTTGTAGCAATAGGTTGAGATAAACACTTTGAAAGAAAGAAATACTTCTCTAAAGAGTGTTTAACAGGGTCCTGGCCTGATCTGACCTTGAAGGGGAACTCAGGGATGATGACCCTGGGAAATTGACACTTGAGTTGAGAGCTGGAGGACCGGTAGGAGTCAGCTAAGTGTAGAGGTAAAGGGGGAAGCATTCAAGGTAAGGGAACAGCATGTGCAAAGGCCCTGTGGTGGAAGGGAGCATGGTGTGTTTGGGGAGCTGGGAGGAAGCTAGGGAGGCTGGAACAGAAAGCTCAAGGAGGAAGGGTTTGGGTAAGTGGGTGAGGCCCAGACCTGAGGGCCACGGGGAGGAGTTTCACATTTTCCTAAGAGCAGCGAGGAACCACTGACAGGTATGAAGCAGGAGGAGTGGATGACAGGATCAGATTTGTGCTTTGAAAAGAGGTGAATGGATTGGAGGGTGACCCAGGTGCATGTGGGAGACGACAAGAGGCTCTGGCAACAGTGTGGGCAAGGCTGGGTGCTGGGTGACTTGGACTGGCATAGCAACAGACGAGATGGGAAGAAGTGGGCCGATTCTGCGTATTTAGGAGGTGAAATTAGTGGCATCAGGAGTGAGGAAGAGAGTGAGGGAGGTGTGTGTGTGGGGGGTGACTTCCAGGTTTCTGGCTTGCCCTACTGGATGATCGATGGCCCTCCTCAGTGGAGGGGGACCCGATCTGGGACACGAGGGATGTGAGTTCGGCTGGAGCACGTGGAGTCCGAGGGGCCTCGGCCCCTGAGCAGTGACGTGGAGGGGGCAGCTGCACAGGCGGGTGTGCAGCTGAGAGGAGAGGGGCGTGCAGGGCAGAGAAGGTTGGGACCCATTGCACTACGATAGTAACGAAGCCCAGGGCACGGATGAGCTCACCCAGCGGGGAGAGGAAAGGTGGAGACAAGATGGTCCAGAACTAAGCTTTTAGGAACCTCAGCCTCTAGTGACTGGGCCTGCAGAGTCGAGCTAGTCAAGGAGGCAGAGAAGGAACGGCGAGAGGGGTGGGATGAAACCCAGGAGCGTGTGGTCTCAGTTTCCCCCACTGTGCTGAGGCATTCTGATAGGGCATGGGCTGAGGCAAGGGCTCAGACTTTATAGGAGTCTGTGACTCAGCCCCGGTTTCTCTCTAGTCCGGGTGCGTGTGCAAGAGAAGCCCCTGTGGGAAGTAGTTCAGGGAATACTGGCACGTCCCCCCTTGGCCTGCTCCCAGCGCGCCACCCTCGCGCTCCCTCATCCAAGTCTGACTCACCCCCACTTATCTCTCCTCCCCAGGGTGGAACCCCCTCCCCATCCCTGCTATCTCCAGCCACCAGCCCAGCCTTTCCTTCTCAGCCTCCCTTGGGGCACAATGGCCCTTGTCCCCGGGGAGCTAGCCTTCCAAGGGGCATTGTAGGGGCAGGCGGCTGGCACTGTCCATGCCAAGAGACAGCTGGTATTGTGGTGCCCATAATTAATGAGACAGCTCTGGCAGCTGCTATCCCAGCTCAAGCCAGAGGCCTAGGCAAGCAGGAAGTAAAAATATTCCTGTCCTGTCCTAGGAGGGTGCCTGGCCAGTGAGGTCAGCAGTGGGCAGTCCCTTAAGGACATGAGGCGCCCGAAGATGGGGGGGGGGCATCCGGGGCTCAGTTATGCTTTGTCCACGCCTCCCTGCCCTCCCTGATCACCCCACTCACAGTCTCTCCTTGGCTCTTCTCCTTACCCCGAGGGCGAGGGACAGTCCTTCCTCTTGTCCAGCCCTCCTCCCTCCTGCTGCAGAGGAAATTCTGCAAGTCTGTGGATGCCGAGGGGTTGGTAGGTGATGCCGTGACGCTGTCTCCATCCCTGCTCAACCCCGTGGGCAGTGAGCGACAGGCAGCTGCGAAAGATAGGGTGGATGTATTATTAGCGATTATAATGCCCTCAGTCAGTATTTATTCCCCTAACGTTTGCAGAGCACCTACTACGTGCCAAAGGATACAGCAGTGACCCAGACACAGCTTAGAGTCTAGGGGGAGAGGAAGACACTAATCAAATTCACAATGAATGGATATTTACTAGCTGCGGGAATAGGAGGTAACAGGAGTGTTCAACGGGGAGCCTGGTATTCAGTGCTTTCCATGTGCCAGACCCTGCACTTGGCATTTAAGAGACGTTTGCTCTTTTAGTCCTCATAATGCCCTGTTAGGTAAGTAGTAGTATATCCAGTTTGCAGATGAGGAAACAGGGGCTCTGCAGCTTTACTTAATTTGTCCGTGCCAGTAAGGGGCGAGGCTGGGACCGGACACCCACGTCTGCCCGACGACAGAGCCCCAGCTCTTACCTTACACCCCTGGCTCTGATGCACACCCGCTCACCCCCTTGGGGAAGTCTGTCTGGCCCTCCTGATGGCTGTGGAATTGGAGCTGGCCTCTGGTGCTGAGTCCCCTTCCGCCGACCCAAGGACTGGGTTCCTTGGAGGGCAGAGGCCTGGTGAGGGGCTGAGAGCCTTACCTGATGCCTGGTCCCCCCCACCCCCACCTACCTCTCCCTCATACGCCCAGGCTGCGTGGCGCCTGTACTCCACCGATACAAGCCGGGCCTACCTGACAGCCACCTGGTTCTACTATGACAGTATCCTCCCATCCTTCAGGTAGGCCCCGCCTCCGGGAGAAATGGGTGGGTGTGGGCTGGCGGTGACACCCCTTGGGGACTCAGCCCTGGAGGGTGGGAAAGGGGTGAGGGCTCCCAGAGGAGCTATCGGGCTGGCTCTGCAAAGCCTATGTGACGCAGAGCCCGAAGCGTCTTCTCTAGCGCTCTGCTCTGCCCCAGGGAGGCGGTGGACACTGGGCGCCGGGGCGTGGGGTGGAGCCCTGCCCGGTGGGGCTGCACCCCAGTTTCTGGAGAGCTGGCAGGCCACACCCTGACCCACAGTGCTGTTATTCAGGGTGGTGGCCGGCCAGCTCCTCTCCCCTCTGAGCCGAGGGTAGGGTTAGCCTTTGCCAGCCTGGGTAGAGAAAGTGTGGTATGGGCAAGAATGCGTGTGCCGGAGTTGGGTGCAGGGACACCCCCCAGCACCCCTGTGTGTGAATATGTCCCTAATTTTACTGGCCCTCGTGCCTGGCAGTGGGCTCGTCCCACCAGCCCAGGCCAGGGTAGGACTGCACCCGGGGATGGCTCCTCGAAGAAGATTATTAATAGCCATCACCGAGGTTTGTGAGGCCAGGTGCCTGGCCAGGCCCTTGGGCAGGGGTGGGGACCACGGAGTGTGGCTCAGTCCCTCGGGCAAGCGGGCATCAAGCACGAGGCTGGGCTAGGCTGCTGTGCTCAGCGCTCGGGCGGGCAGCGGCTTTTTCCTCCTTAGTCCTCCAAGAGCAGCTCTTGCGTGATTCCACTCACCCCTACTCCCCCTCCCTGCTCCCTCCTGCCTCCAGGGCTTCCTAGGGGAGGAACAGGAGAGAAGGGGCCGGGAAGGGAGGCTCCCAGAATCACACTGGGTCCCCCAGCCCCCACATCTCCACTTGACAGAGGCAAGCTCCCGTCTCAGACACAGGGGTCGTAGAAGGAGCCTCCCTTTCCAGGGGTAGCCTTGGGGGCGCGGGGCAGGGGCTGGTTTGATTTGGGGGAGGGAAGATTTGGGGGTAGTATTGGGTCCTCCAGTAAGAGGAACAGAGCTTGGTTTGGAGATTCTAGGTCCAGGGGCCTCCTGCTGCTTGGAGCTCAGTTTCCCCATCCATACAATGGGAAGGCACAGGGGAGATGTCCTCCTTGGCTTATGGAAACAGGAAATGGCCTGGAGGGTCAGGAAGAAGCTGAGCCCCAATCTAGTCTCCAAGAACCCAGTGGCAGGAGTGGGTGCTGCAAGAGTGGGAAGCTGGGCTAGCCACCCTATCAAGTCTCTCGCCCGAGCCTCAGTTTCCCCCTACAATCCAGTCGGATCTGGACGGTGAGGATTTCAGGGCTGCCGCTGGCCTCCAGGAAGGCAGTCTGCTTGATGGGCTGAGAGTGAGCCGGATTTGATCTCCCACTTGCCACCTTCTGAGGGTGCCCTCAAGTTGTGCCCGGGATGCAAAACCATACTTGGAAAACCTGAGGATTTCCCAAGAACCGTGTGCAGAAAGCGGGGGAGGGAGGCTAGTCTCTCTTACCTGTGACCCTGCCTGTTCTGGCTTGGGGTGTTTGCTGAGCACCCCTAGAGGCAGAGCCTGGCAGGATCTGCGCTCTGGAGGTCTGCGCCCACCAGGTGAGCGGGCGGTGCCACAGCTCTGCCTGCCGCTGACGGTGCCCTCTCCTGCAGAGAGCTGGCCCTCTTGTTTGAGCACGTGCAACGGGCCCGCAATGGGGGCCTACGGCCCCTGGAGGTGCGGCGGGCGCCGGTACCCGACGGAGCACCCTCCCGTTACCCGCCCGTTGCCACCTGCCACCGGCCGGGCAGCGCCTCCTTCTGCCCTGGGGAAAGGTAGGGGCCCCCCGGGGCCGCCACCTCCTCTTGCTTCTCCTCCTCCTCTTCCATTCTTTGTCTCATCCTCTCTCAGACCTGCCTGCAGCCACCATGTGGGTGTCTGGGCCTGTTCTGGGGACTCCCCCGGCTTTGTCATGAGGCCTGGGCAGTTGTCGTCGGATGGCCTGCCAGGTACAGACGGAAAGCCTCTCTGCGGAGGCCAGGCTGGACTCACCTGTGTGTCACCTGGGGCTCTAAGGGTCTGAGTGGGAGAGCTCTCCGCACTGTCTTTTCCCAGCACCTCCTCCATTCATTCCATTGTCCTCTTTCTTTCTCTGTTTCCACGTCCCCCTCACTCTTCCATCCCTGCACCCCCATCCCTCCTGGGCAGCTGGAGAGAGGAGGAGGCCGCTGGCCACAGGTGCTTACGGCTCAGGTAATCGTGGGCGCCATTCTGGGGCATGAGGGCAGGGATCCCCCTCCCCCCCAGCATGTTCCTCTAGAAGGGGCTTGGCCCTGAACTTCCCTCTCGGGAACGAGGAGCCAGCTGCAGAGAGAGCTTTGTGACTAAGAACCGCTCTAGGACCTACGTAAACTCAACCAATGACTAATGCTCTTGTCTTGTGCAGCCCTCGTCCACAGCTTGGCTAATCCCAGAGGGTCCTCTTGGGATGTTCCCACAATGCCTTTCTTCCTTACTGAGGGACGTTTTGCTGCTCCTAACAGTCTCTTTCCCCTTGACTTGTCTCTCCTGGAGCCTTTGCATCCTGAAAGAAGAACAAAGGAAAAACAATGCCTACCCCCCACATAAACGTTCAAAGTAGTGGAGTTTCAGGCATTTTTGGATAAGGGAAGCTCACTAACTCACAGTATGGGAAACGGGCTGCTCCTGTAGAGGTATAGCTTTGAGGTCAAGGATCCAATCCCCCCTCATTCCTCCCCTGCCCCCTACCCATCTCTTTCTTTTGTTTCATCTTCACACGTCATCCCCGGTCAGCCAGGCAGACATCTGGGCGTTGGGGCTCAGTTGTGATTCTGAGCCCTGGGCCTAGAACAAGGGAGGGGACAAGAGGCCAGCCGCTCAGCCATCAGAAGAAGGTGTCACGGTGAGAGTTTGTCTCTGCCACCTGACATCTGATGCTGTGTGTCCTTGAGAAAGTCACTGAGTGACTCTGGGCCTCTGGGTCCTAGGCAGAACATCAGCAATGTTTAGGATGATCAGGGGCTCTGGGTTTCTGGGCTTAAAAGGCCTGGGGAACATCGAGGAGGGGGTGTGGTGCAAAGGATGCTGGGAACAGCATTTCTTTCCTGTTCTTGGTGAGGGCGAGGGCATTTCTGGCCAGGGGCGAACAGGAATGGGGGTGGGGGAGCGGGTGCCTCCAGGTCACAGGCTAGAGGGAGGGGAAGCATGACCGGCCAGACCAGGCTGGGAGCTCCCTGGAAGAGAGTCCATAGTGTGGCCCTAGTCAGATTCTCTTGTCCCTTCACTGTTCTCTCCAACCCCATCCAACCACAGCTTATAGGTAAGACTCAAAAGTGTTGGTATTTGAGCAGCCCTGCCCAATGCCCGAGCATTGTGCTCTCCGGAGGGTGCAGTTTGCTCTTGCCTCCCCTTGCCTGGATAGGAAGGTACTGAAAACGGAGACTAACCTGGAGCACAACACCTCTCTCCCTCCCACTGCTGGTCCTGGGGTCTGGGTCCCCCAAAGCCTCAGACCAGATGACTGCTAGGGGCGTGGCCATCACTAACTCCCAGCCTTGTGTCTGTCTGCCCTGGAGTGTCTGTGTGGCTGGGGCTCATGGTGATGGTGGTGGAGTGTCCCTTCTTCCCAGGGACCCCAGGGGTTTGAGCTGTGACTTCTAGGACATCAGTCGCCAGGCTCAGGCCAAATGGGCACATCCTCACTCTTGGCTGTCTGGGCCTATGCGGTGGGTGCTCCAGACAGGACCCCACCACCCCACCACACACCCCCCCACATACACATATACACTCCTCCTGGTTGGTCATACCCTTAGTGGTACTTGTGGTTGGACCCAGGCTGAGCACAGTCCTAGGGCTACAAGGAGCAGGACTTCCTGGGGGATGGTATTGCAGGCTCAGCACCTCCTCTCTTTGAGGTTTCTCGATGAGGCGCTAAGATGGTGTTTCTCAAGGCATGGTCCACTGACTTCCTGAATCAGCACCTTTGGGGGGTTTGTTCAAAATGCAGATACCCAGACCGTCTCCTCCCCAAGCCCACAGGTGGAGAAGAGGCACAGAATTCTGCATATTTAACATGCTCCCCAGGAGATCTTTATGCAGATCTTGAGAATCTCTGCATCCTGGGGCTTCGGGCTGGAGGATGATTTGGGTGGGGGTTCTTTTCTCCCACCAGCCACAGGAAGCCAGCCCCATCCTGGCAGCCCCCCATGCTCTGCCCACCTGCCTCCTCCCCACTAACCTGTTTGTGTCTTGTTCTCAACTTCCAGCCAGATGTTTAGTAATAAACGGAGTTTCTTTCGGATCCACGCCAGCTGGAGACCGAGGTACCCCCTCGCCTGCTCCTCCTGTCCCCACTCCTCCTTGCCCCGCCCAGTTCAGGGGCTGGAGAGGGGGACAGGATAGGCCAAGGACAAGGTGCATGTGCCTGCCGCCTGCCGTCTGCCTTGGGGCCCTGACGAGCCTCTTGCCTTCCTGGGGATGCCTCTGCTGGGTCTGGGAGCAGACTCTGGAGGGACTCTGCCAGGAGGGACATCTGTAGGAGCCTTGGGATGAGTTCTGGCTCTGCCGCTGACCCCCGTATGATCTTGGGCAAATTGCTTCCCTCCTCTGGACCTCAGTTTCCCATCTGTGGCATGGGCAGAATGAACTAGAGGCTCTCTGAGGGTCCTTCCCACTCTAACTTTAGCCAGGCTTTGGGTTTAGCTTCCTGGCTTCCCACCACCCACCTAGGGACCTAGAAGATGCCTGAAGGAGCTGGGATTGGAACCTCTTCTGCTAACTCTAGAGCCCAACTCTTACAGCTGCATCACCACTACCTTCCTTGGCACCCGCCCTGTGCCGGGCCCTGCACTAGGGGACCCAGTGATGAATAAAATGGTGCCTGGAGCGTTGCAAAGAGCAACTACTGTTCAGTGTGGTGAATGCAACAAAGGGAGGAAACAGAGGGGCTCCAGAGCCAAGGTCAGGCACTTTTCACCTCCCAGCGGAGGCCCAAAAAGGAGTGGATGTGAGGGAGGGCATCCCAGGCCACGGAAGCAGCGTGCACCAAAGCAAGGAGAGAGAGAGAGAGAGAGAGAGAGAGCGCAGTCGTGGGAAGGGAGCAGGCAACGCAGCGTGGCCAGCTTTGAGAGTGGGGGGTCAGAAGTGAGGTTGGGGGCAGAGCCGGATCCCGAAGAACCCAGAGCCCTGCATGAGCACCATCCTCTAGGCCCTGCCTGCCAGCCTAGGCTCGCTGAGTCTCCGGTTTCCCAAAAGTGCGTCTGGAGCCTTGGGGGTTGTGGGGCCCGGGACTAGATGGGTGACAGAGCTCCTGGCTACACATCCAAGATGTGGTGCTTCTTAGGAACTACTATTCTGGATCTGAACCCGGCCGCCACGCACTAGCTAGGGGACCGTGACCATAAGCCCTGGATGCCTCAGTTTCTCCCGAAGTAAAATGTGAATGGTAATAGCATCTGCTTCCGCTCAAGCCATGCCTGGCTCCTAGGAAGTGCTGTATAAATGATTGGCCTTGTTCGATGTGGTATGTTTGGAAGTTAAGATCTTATTTAAAAAAAAAATAGCTTGGAAACCAGGGCTGAAGGAAATGGGGATACTACTGGAGGGTTAAGCTAGGAAGTCTCCGGGTTAGATCTGCCCCTTTGCAAGGGGACTCCAGGTATGTGGGCATGACGGTCAGGAAGGGCAGGGCCAGGGCAGAGGGGCCAGCATTGAGGCTGCCTCCGCAGTCCAGAGGAGAGGGGCCGCCTCTTCTCCCCGTAAGCTTGGCTTTTGGTGTCAGATAGAATCCTTAGAGTCACTCCTTGTGGACGTGAGCACAGGGGTGGGTCCAGCATGGCAGTCAGAGGGCAGCTTGTTCCCAGAGCTTGCCCGTCCCCACAGGATAGCCTCAGTCAAGACTACCTACCCCATCTGTGTCCCAGGCACCAACCTCGGCTCCATGCAAGTTTGGTTCGGATAATTCTTCACTGGTTGGGGGTGGGGGGCTGTCACCTGCATTATGTAGCATGGTTTAGCAGCCTCGCTGGCCTCAATCCACTAGATGCCAGGAGCACCCTCCAGTGGGCCAACCAAAGATGTCTCCAGACAGTGCCAAACGTCCCCTAGAGAGCAAAGTTGCTCTCAGAGGACCACTGCCTTAGACACTCTCCTAATCGCTAGTCCCAGAAAAAGAGCACAGTGTCTGAAGTCAGAAAAGAACTGGCGTTTGGTCCTGGCTGCATCCACAGGGACTCTGTGACTTGGGGCAGGTGGGTTTACCTCCTTCACAGTCTGTAAACTCAGGACAGTAAACGTGGAGCCCAGCACACAAAGTGGCCGAGAGAGCTGGGAGGGCCAAGGCATTCCGACAGGATCTTGAGTGTTCTGAGGAGCCTGGGAAGGGAAGGAGCTCTTCTTGATGTCCACTGTGGGCCAGGTTTCTTTCCACTTTGTTTGAGCGTTTAGGCTCCAGAGAGGCTGACGTGAGCCACTTCCTGGGCCCTGCCCAAGGAGCTGGAGTCCAGGGCCACCCCTGGGAAAACAGTGCCTTCTTACATTGCAGAGGAGCCTGGGCCCTCTGGGTGGAAAGTTACAGAATCCCACAAAACCAGGCTGGAAGCTCCTTCAACCATCACAGAACCAGAGCTGGAAAGGGACCTTTCAAGGCCTCTAGTGCAAGCCTCCAGACCCCTTCCTCCCTAAGTCCTGCTGAGAGTAAGCTCAGTCTTGCTTGCACACTTCTTGCGACAGGGAGGTCACTCCCTTTTCCCAGAATGTCACTGGAGTGATGTGCCGGGGGCAGAGATCTGGAGTTGCAGGCCCTTGGCTAAGTGGCAGGGCCTTCTCCACCCGCCTCTTGCTCTCCCCCTTGCAGGAGTGGAGGACAAAGGGAGGGGTTGCACGGGCCGGGCGGGTGGGGGGTGCTTGCCAGCATGAGGAGAGCCCAGAGGAATGGCTCTGCAGAGGAAAGTTTGGGAGAGCCCACCTCAAACTTTGGTTGGCATCTTTGGGATGTGTTGAGGGGATCCTGGGCCAGCAAATAGCATGCTGGATTGTGGGGCTGCCTCGTCCTTCCCTCCTGATATTCTCAGGGCCCCGATCCATGACCTATGACCTCTCCCTTCCGGGAAGAGGCGCCGACTCCTAAGGATGGCCCGACATCCTGGCTGCCTTCCCGAAGGTGCCCCTGGTTTCGAGGTCTTCCTCACCTCAGTACCTTGGCTCTGTACCCTGCCCCTCATGCCCCGGGCATGGGGGCCCCTAGCTCCCACCCAGCCCTGAAACCAGAATCCATCCTCTGCTTAACTCTTGACCCGAAAGTCCCTGACAGTAGGTGACACAGTTTCCTCCCCCAACCCTTGCCCCACCTTAGGCCTCCTCCAAGACTGGCTGGTGCTCTCCTGAGCCAGGGCCCCAGACATTTGGGGTGGAAGGGCCCCCAACCTGGGAAGTTCCCCCCATCAGGGAGGCAGTGCTGACACCCCCAGGGCACGGGATGGGGGACGTTTGCATAGGTCCTATTCAGACAGTGGTAACATGGTCCTTGAAACTCTTGGACACAGAGGTCCTGTGCCAGGTGTGGGCTAACGAGGGCCTGTCCTGGACAACGTGAGCACCCCCCCCCCCCGCATCTGTCTTCCTCCAAGGTTTGGGGGAGGTGGTGGGGAGCTGGGCTGTGGGAAGGGAGGTCTGAGCACATGCACAGACACATGTAGGTGTTGTTGAAACGGGGGTTCATTAGGCAGTGAGGGTTGCGGTTCTGGGAGGGAGACATCAGTCCAGGTGGGCAGAGCTCAGGCAGGGGAGACCACAGAACAGGTTAGAGACCTTCACTGGGAGGCTGGGCACCAGACGTGCGTGGGGCGTGTATGAGGGCCCAGTAGCTGGACCCTCTGTAGCCGGCACACTGCTCCCCGAGGGGCACCATTTACGCTGAAATCTGTGTGATGCAGACCACAAAGCAGGCCCTAAAGCCCTGACCTGACCCGTGTGGGATCAGAGAGCTCCAGCAGGAAAGGAAGAAGATGTAGACATACGTACACACACTGGTGCCGGGGTACCCACACTGTCACATGTGCGCAACACGCGTGCGTGTGCACACACACACACACACACACACCCTCAACTCCACACGGCCTGCCTCTGTGTACAGTGAGGGCCCGGAGCCCTTTCTCACTGCATGGCCAGGTGAGCCTCTCCATCCCTCAGCAGCCTGTCTGTGCCCAAAGGGGTGGCCATCTCCACCTCCACCCACCCACCTGAGCCAGACCCAGCTCTCCCCTCCTCCTGTCTGTCTCTGACTCCCTTCTTGGGTCTGTCTCACTCCTTCTGCTCTGACATCTGTCTCCTGTGCACCCCTTATCTGTCCGCACAACGAGGGGTGGGAGGTGGGGGGGGAGGGAGGGGATCCGCTCAGACTGACCCTGCAGCAGCTTCTTGTAGGAGTCAGGGTCCCCCCTCACCACACCCTTGTTCCATCCCCCGAAGTCTCCACTTGGTGGAGACTCAAAACCCAGTAGCCGAGCCCAAGTCCTAAGTCAGTTGTGTCCCAACACACACCCACCCCCAGCTCCCAGCTAACTTGGCTCCTCCCCCCCAACCTGCCCTGCCAGCAGCCGGATGGGCATCAAGGACCGCATCCGCATGGGCAGCTCCCAGCGACGGACGGGCCCCTCCAAGCAGCACCTGGCGCCTCCACCAATGCCCACCTCCCCAAGCAGCGAGCAGGTGGGCGAGGCCACCAGCCCCACCAAGGTACAGAAGAGCTGGAGCTTCAATGACCGAACCCGCTTCCGGGCCTCCTTGAGACTCAAACCCCGCACCTCTGCTGAGGGTGAGCCCCTGGGGATCTGGGGCCCAGGACCTACCTGCGTGGGGAGGTGGGGGGGAGACCCAGTCTGGGCTGGGGGCGGAAAGACGGTTCTGGTCCCAGCTCTATAACTGACTGACTGTCTTTGGGCTTTGGTCTTCTGGTCTGTGAAATGGGTTGTCATAACACCTGCTTTGCTGGCCTCCGGAATCAAATGAGGATTCAGAGGGTGGCACTTAGTAGTGGTGACGAGTACAGGCTTTGGAGCCAGGCTGCCTGGGTTTGAATCCTGGCTTTGCCACTTACTGGAAAGTTACAGAATCCCACAAACCGGCCTTGGGAGGTGCTGACCTATGGGAGTCTGGGCATGGCTGGTGCCCAGGGCCTCCTCTTCCCTGCCCAATAAGCTACCTGGCCTTCCCCCAGTCTTGCCCCCCACGGAACAAGGATGGTAACCCCTCTCCACGCAGTGCAGCAGCCTGGGAGGAGCATTTCTCTCCGCCGGGGAGAGAATGACTTGCTTTCCAAGGCCTTTCCGGGTAGCGGAGCTGGGCACAGGACCCAGCCCCTTGAGCTTCCTGCCCTCTTGGCTGAAGCATAAGACCATGCACGATTCTGTGCAGAGACCTCAAGCCCCTTGTCTCTGGGGCTCGCTGTCCTGGGGGGACCATGGGCCTTCCTCCGGGGCTGTGTGTAACGTGCCTCAGGCCAAACCCAATGTGCCCTAAAGCAGCTCCACTCACCAGGCCACCGGGCAGGTTCTTACCCTGACTGGCCGTAGGGCAGATGGGCATGCAGCAAACCAGGGGTTCCCACCCTGGGCAAGGCAGCTATGGAGCCAGGAGCCCGGTTTGCCTTGTGCCCCCAGAAAGGTTCCGGACCTTTTGTGAGCCTCTCCTTATCAGTATCTCTAAGGGTGGTTCGGCAAGTGGTGGTAAGGGTTGGGAGTGGCCCCCTTCTGCCGCTGCCACTCGGGCCCCCTGACTTGGCAGAGGGCCCCTCGGAGGAAGTGGCAGAGGAGAAGAGCTACCAGTGTGAGCTCACAGTGGACGATGTCATGCCTGCCGTGAAGACCGTCATCCGCTCCGTCAGGTGAGACTGGGGCCTGAGGCGGCCCCCCTCCTTCTGTCTGCCACCCATAGCTGCTCCCCATCTGGGGCCTGCCCTCATGGCCAGGCCTGGCCTAGCTCCCGGACACACCAGCTGCTGCCCGCCTGGCACCCTTGGCGGCGCTGGCTGGCGGGGACCCTGGAGTGTGGGTGAGGTGGGAGGTGGCATATGGCTCCCAGCAGGGTTTGCTCATCGTCTTCATGTCTGGAGGGTGGGCCAGGTAGGGCGGTAGACTCGGCCGCCCACTTCGGTCCTCTCCTACCCCCGAGGTGTCCTCTCTGTGTCTTTCCCCTTCCCCCGCTGCTCCTCTCGCCCCCCAGCTGTGTACCAGCTACCTACTCGCCCTGCGTCTGTCCCATGTGCTCTTTCCCTCCGTCTCCGCGTCTCGGCTTCATCTGCCTTTTGCTTCTGTGTCTCTCGACGTTTCTCTCTCTCCTTGGGTGTGTTGACCTCAGCTTGACTGTGTCCCCCAGGGCTTCCTCTAGAGCAGCACTTCTCAAACCACGGGTCACCACAGTTTGAAATCAACTTAGCAAAATCAATTTAGTGGGTCACGGTCAGCATTTAAAGAAAAAAAGAATAGAATAGAAAATAGCAGAGGGCATCCCCCATAGGAAGAATAAATCATGTTTATGAAACCTACATTTCAGTTGTGTGTGTGTGTGTGTGTGCGTGCGCGCGCGAGCTGGTTTCTGATGTAAAATGTATCTATTATGGTGGGTGTTGGTTAAGCAACTTTGAAAGCCCCTGCCCTGCTGGCTCTATTGGCTGTCTCCCTGCCTTGGCAAGAGTGGGCCAGGGTCCCCTGTGCCCTTTAGCTGTGGGTCAGCCATGCGTCTAGCCCCCAAGCTTCTTGACATGGAGTCCTGGCCTGGACTCTGTCTCCTGCCTGGAGCTGTAGCTCCAGAGACCCCACTTCACCCCCCAAGCTTTCCAGGCTCACCTCCTCTCCTCTCTGGCGGATGCATCTACCCACAGCCTCCTTCCTTTGTGTTCCTTGGTAAAATCAGAGTCAGCTGGGTCCCCCTCTCTTCCCCAGAGAGTCTGAGCCCTCTCCCCACCCCCTTTGTATCCATGCTGCCTCTCCCCTCCAAGTGACTGGCTTCTGGAACACATCGCCTGGGCTGCTACATGACCCAGGTCAGCTCTCCTTGGCCACCCCACAGAGCCCTCACACCCAGTATGCCCCATACCTGTTCCTCCTCCCGTGTCCCCATTTCAGACAGGGACACCACCATGCACCCTGTTGCCTAAGCCATGGGCACCATTCTGGACTCAGACGCCTTGAAGTCCCTTTGTGTCCTGAATTGCTCTAAAGCTGCCGGCTACCCGCTCAAGCCCAGCCCCTGGGTCTGGTCCTCTTGCCCAAGACTCTGCCCCTCCAGGGCATTCTCCACATAGGCTGGCAGAACCATCATGCTAACACAGAGGAAACCACAGGGCCCCTTCCTCACCACCCCAACTGCTCATTGCCTAATCTCTGCCAGGGAGTCAGGGCTCTTCAGAGCACCTCCTCCCCCTGCCCACCAGCCTCCTTGGCAAGGCCAGTCTCTTTCCCTGTCTTATATGCCACCCCCACCTGCCGGGGGGTGGGGGTGGGGTGGGGATTGACCCCTTATCTTCACATTCTGTTTTGGCTACTTTGAATGGAATGTCACCCACATGCTTCCGTGTCTGTCTGTGTCCACAGAGACTCCCTTCATCCCTCTCATGCCTTGGGGGTGGAAAGTATCACTCTCAAGACTTGTCCTCTGACGTCCCCAGCTGAGGTCCCCTTTCTCATTGTCCCAGACAATGAGAGGTCCCTCCATTCCTTGGCACAGCCCTTGTCTCCCCATAATTGTGTGTCCTGCCTCCCACCCCAGAGCAGGGCTCCTGAGACCTGGGATTGGATCCGATGCCCCCTTGGGTGCCGGGGGTCCAGCACAGTGGCACTAACAAGCATTTGTGGAGTGAATGCAAAAATGTCTTCCCCCAAGCCATCTTGATCTCCAGTGTTCACACATGCCTGCCCTGTGTCCAAGCTAGCAGAGAGAAGCCAGGCCCAGTCCCTGACCTCACAGGCAGATACAAACCCATTAAAAGCAAGCAAGCAAACAAACAAACAAACAAACAGACAACCAGACCTATGAGGGCTGGGGGTGGAACATAGTGGGTAGGGAAGGAGGCTGGGAGACCACCCCGGCAGAAGCTGTTTGCAGTGACCCAAGCAGGTGTCCTCATGGTTATCAGGCAAATGGTTATCAAAGGGATGGAAGGGCCCGGATAGCATCCCCTCCCGCTGAGACCCCCTCTCCCAACAGGATCCTGAAATTCCTGGTGGCCAAAAGGAAATTCAAGGAGACACTGCGACCCTATGACGTGAAGGACGTCATCGAGCAGTATTCGGCCGGGCACCTGGACATGCTGGGCCGGATCAAGAGCCTGCAGGCTCGGTGGGTTGGTGGGTGCCCCGGCAGGGTGGCGTTGGCCCCAGCCCCCACGCGAGGACAGCTCGAGGGAGCCCCTCCGCTCGCGCCGAACAGAGCCCCGGGCGCCCCCTAGGGACCGAGGAGGGACTGGAGTTTGGGGCCCGGGCAAGGCCTCCGGCGCTTGCAGAGTGCCACTGAGGCCGGACCCCGCACCTGTTCTGAGCCGGAAGAAAGACCCAGGCGCAGGTCCTCTGTGCGAATTCTACTGACCTGCGCTCCTCGGGGAACGTCTTTAGATGACTGTTTCCTGGTCCTAAAATAATAGGATTAAAAGAATCAGGGATCTCCCGTCTCCCACGGGGATAGGCAGATTGTCCTCAATGGTACCCACCTATTGCTTCTGGAACCCTCTGGCACCTCTTCTCTCCACCTAGCATATAGGAAGAATTCTTGCGCCAAAACCCTAATCACCTATGCCTTTCCCTTCTCCTCTTGGGCCTGCATTCTCACTGCCCATTCATTTCACTTGTGCTCTTAAACGATCGTCGGGCTTTTGTTACTTGCCAGATAGCGGGGCTCTGGTAGAAAGCAAAATTCCCAGCCTGCATGGCGCTTTCATTTTAATGGAAGGAGAAAAGGTGATAAATAAGTGAAGCTAGACAATGTCAGGTGATGATAAAGGCTAAGGAGAAAAATAAGGGTTAGGGTGTTGGGGGTTGTGATTGTAAATAGGTAAGAAGCTGACATTTGGAAAAAAAAATGAAGATGGGGCAACCAGACCTGTGGCTGTTTAAATAAAGAGTTTTCAGAGGGAACAGCAAGAGCAAAGACTTGGGCAGGTGTCTGGGGTATTGTTTTAGGAACCGGAAGGAGCCCAGTGTGTCTGTTCTGGCCTGAGAGAAGTAGGCAAGATTAGAAGGCCAATGGCACTTCTGTAGGCCACTGCAAACACCCTTTAGTTTAATTTTTTAAATTTTTTATTTATTTTTGAGAGAGAGAGAGACAGAACATGAGCAGGGGAGGCGCAGAGAGGGAGACACAGACTCTAAAGCAGGCTCCCAGCTGTCAGCAAAGAGCCCGATGCAGGACTCGAACCCACAAACTGCGAGATCATGGCCTGAGCCAAAGTTGGACACTCAACCGACTGAGCCACCCAGGCGCCCCAAACACCCTGTAATTTAAAGCCCTGTAGGCCACTGCAAACACCCTGGCGTTCATCCAGGGGGAGATGCAAGCCTTGGAGAGCTTTGAGCAACGGACTGACAAGATCTGAGTTTTATTTTAAAAGGAGCGCCCTGAGTGCTGTGCTGAGGATGACCTACAAGGGAGCTAGGGTGGAAGCAGGGCGAGCAGTAAGGAGGCTACTTCAGAGGTCCAGGCAAATGATGATGGGGACTTGGACCAGGGTGGCAGCAGTGGAGGTGGGGCAAAATATGCAGACTCCAGATATATTTTGAAGGTAGAGCGGACAGGGTTTTCTCATGGGGTATAAGAGAAAAAAAAGAGTCAAGGCTGAAGCCAAGGTTTTTGGCTCAAGCAGCAGGTAAAAGCTGCTGCTTCTTGACACGGAGAAGGCCGTGAGTATAGCAGTTTCGCTCAGGAGAGTTGGGGGTGTTGGGTTATGACACCCATCAGACATTTAAGAGTGTTGGCTGTTGCTCTGGTAGCCAGAAGAGTGGGGACTTCCAAGGAGAGGTGTGGGCTGGAGATATAGATTTGGTATCACCAGTGCACATAGGAATTGCAAATCTGGAACTGAAGACATCGCTCAGTGAGAGTGAATAGAGAATAGAGGTCCTAGGAGTGAGCCTTGGGTCCTACAATGTTTTGTGGAGGGAAAGGAAGAGGAACCAGCAAAGGAAAGTGAGAAGGAGAAGACGGTGAGGAAGGAGAACTGGGAGAAGGTGGTGTTTTCGACCCCAAACGAAGTGGAGGAGGACAGGTGATCAGGTGTGTCCGAATGCTGCTAAGAGGTCAAGTTTAATGAGGCCTAAGACTTGATCATGGAATTTAGCGACATGGAGGTCATTCGGATTTTGACAACAGTAGTTTTGGTGAGATGGTGGGAATGAAAGCGTGACTGGAGGAGGTTTAAGAGAGAAAGGGAGGGACAGAGGTAACGTTTTCAAGAATCATGCTGTAGAGGAGAGCAGAAAAATCAGGTGGGACTAGCTCCAGCCTTGTCCACCTTATAACCCACATCCCTGCTTGCGGCTTTCCCTCTTTTACCTGTTCTCACACCAAGCAGTGGCTTTATTTGTCATGCTGTGTGTGGTGCCTTTGCTCAGCTAGTCTGAAAACCCTCAAAGCAGGGGTCCGGGGCCCTCCATCCAGCTGTCTCCATTTGTCAGGGGAAAAATGGCCCCCTCTCCCCAGTGCAGGCTGTGTCTCCCCGTTCAGCAGGCAATCTAGAGTTCTTGAGGGAGGGACGGGTGGCGTGTGACTGGGCACTTAGACAGGTTACCTTCTGCCACAGGGTGGACCAGATTGTGGGCCGGGGGCCCGGGGACCGGAAGGCCCGAGAGAAGGGAGACAAGGGGCCCTCTGACACGGAGGCGGTGGATGAGATCAGTATGATGGGACGCGTGGTCAAGGTGGAGAAGCAGGTGAGTATGGGATGGAGTTTTCGCCCGTATGGCGGAGCTGGTCGTTGACCGCGAGGTCCAGCACAAGGGGAGGGTGCACTTAGCCGCAGTCCACAGCATCCTCCAGGGAGGCACCAAACGGGGCAGACGCGTCTGGGGCCCCACGGATCCCCCCTCCCCACAGATAAGTCCCGCTCCCAGGAAGCCCGCCCACTCCTACCTGACGACTCCGATAAACCCACCCTCTCCTGCCAAGCCCCGCCTCAAGTTGCTAAGGTCTCAGATAAACCTGTCTAAACTTCACCTGTTTCCACGTAACCCCGCCTCAGTTGTCTGTCTCTAGCTCCCGGACTATTCCAACCAATCACAACTAAGTTTCCCTCCAGGAATAAACCCCAGCTCCCCACCTTCGTCCCGCCCCCACGCCAAGCTCCGCCTTTCCTGTCGCACCTCCCGAGGGAGGAGCCGCGTCTCCCAGAAGCGCCCCTCCCCCGCCAGGCCCAACGTCCGGGTTCCTTGCTCCTCCCCAAACCCCGCCCCCGCCCCAAGCCACGCCTCCAGCAGCGCCCCGCCCCCAGGTGCAGTCCATCGAGCACAAGCTGGACCTGCTGTTGGGCTTCTACTCGCGCTGCCTGCGCTCTGGCACCTCGGCCAGCCTGGGCACCGTGCAAGTGCCGCTCTTCGACCCCGACATCACCTCCGACTACCACAGCCCCGTGGACCACGAGGACATCTCCGTCTCCGCACAGACGCTCAGCATCTCCCGCTCGGTCAGCACCAACATGGACTGAGGGGCTTCTCAGGGGCGGGGCAGCACAGGGCCAGCCCCTAGGCCTGGCGCTCGGACCCGCCCTCTGAGGCCTCCGGACTCCTCTCTTACTTGAACTTGCTCCCTTGTGGGGAGAGAGGCCACACGCAGTATTGAGCTGCCTGAGTGGGCGAGATACCCGCCGTGGGGGTGCCAGCGACCCGCCCCACCTCAGGAGCGTGAGATGCCAGGCCGCACGGAGGGCAGCAGCCGCAGCCGCCCCGCGGCTTCCAGGCCCCCCCAGTGCCCTGCCCGTTCCATCAAGGCCCGACATGGCCCGCCTGGCAGGGGCACTGGCCCGGGAGTGAGAGTGGGGCGCTGGGGTCCTGGGCCCTGACCCAGCTTCCAGCTATGCAAGGTGAGGTCTCTGGCCCGCCCTTTCGGACAGAGCAGGGAAACCCTCCCGCCAAGTCCCCGCCCCACTTGGGGGTGGGCCCAAGGTGCCCATAGGTACCGTATAGCATAGGACCCTGCCACAAGGCAGTTGGGCACCATATATGCAAACTATGTTAAATATGCAACTTTGGGGACCCCCATGGGGTCCCTCTGCCCCTCCCTCCTTGGGAGATGGGCCTCCAGCAATAGCTGGTCTCAGGCTGCTTGGCCATGACCCCCATCCCTGTTCTTTGGCTTATCACCCCCTCCTCACCCCGCATGGGGCCTGTTTCTCCCTTGCCTCCCCAAGGGCAGTGCTTGGGCCTTTCTTCCAGTTTGCAGGTACCCCCTCCCAGGGGCTCCCTCTTCCCGCTGGGTGTCTGCTTCCCTCCTTGGCCCCCGGCCACCTTTGACAGCACAAGTTTCTGTACTTGCCCCCAAACCTCTCATGGACAGTGTTCCCGTGGTCACACAAAGTTTCCCCAGACATGCAGAGAGTTTCTCGCACTCACGGTGACGCACACAACCACACACACTTGGTGACATGAGCACACAGCCATTCAGCCTTTCTTGGGCCCCTGCAGCTGATGCCAGTGGATGGGCCTTGCAGGGTGAGGGAGCCCTGCCACTCCATCTGGGGAGGGGAGGGAGCTCTGAAGTGACCCTGGGCCTCTCTAGGCCTCACCCCAGAGTTTTACCAGCTCCCGTTTCTCAAGATCTACTTCTCACTGGTCCCGGAGCCCTTACCTGCTGCTTCTGCTGCTCCCAAGGGCCCTCCTTGGCGTCCGTGCAGCACAACTCCAGCCTCAACCTCTGAGGCCTGGACCGCACTAGAAAGACCCCAGACCCTTCCTCAGGGTGGGTACAGGCCTGCTTCCACCTAGGCTTGTCCCCTTCCTAGTCTCTCTCACTCCCAGAGAGAAGAATAATGCATTTAGCAACTATTGGTCAGGCACCAGCTGTGCCCCTGGCACTCAACATGCACAGTTTCCCCTCGTTCCACCCCACTCTCCACTTAAGTGGGCAGCAGCCCCCCCTACTGGCATAAGTTCCCCCCCCATCAACTCCAGGCCCCCAGCACCTCTTTAGTATTCCCTCCCCTTCTGTCCCTCTTTTGTGAAGCCAATGTAGGTAACAGGAGAGTGATGGGTAGTGGACCAGTGATGACCCTCTGTGGGGTGCCAGGGGACAAGGGGCTCAGGCCCAGCTGCCTGCATCTCATGACCGGGGACCTGCATGCACCAGCGCCAGGGCTGGGGCTGGATCTAGCCCAGCCCCATGGTGCCCAGCCTCTGCCCCAACATACCCTTGCATGTGACCATCATGTCCCGGATGGTGCCTGTCCTGGCTCACCTCACCTGCACCGCACTGTCCCCAGACAGCCACCCCCCCATCCCCTCAGAGACAGAGCTGTGGAGAGGGGCAGGAGAACAGGATTACCCTCTGACCAAAGGAGACCTGGGATGAAGCCCTCTCTCCTTCCACGATCAAGGTTCCCCCACCAACCCAGTTCTCGGATATGCAAGTACCTCACTTTGTTAACTTATTAACTTATTGGTTTCATTAAAGTTTTCAGTAGGAGGTGGTTGCTTTTGGCTGTTCAGTGGCTGTGGGGGGGCACCTGGTCTGGGGGTGGGGATGAAGAAATTTGGATTAGTCAGCACCCTTTTGCTTGTAAACATAAATCGAACCCATAATAGCTTAAGAAAAAAAGAAAGAAAGAAAGAAAATGGAACTTACTAGCCCAGATAATTAAACTCTCCAGAGAATAGAATGGTTTTAGGCACAGCTGGATCTAGGTGCTTTAACATGTCAGGGATCTGTCTTCTGTCTCAGCCTCCCTCCCAGGCAGGCTGACCTCTCACGGTGTCCCCTGGCACTTACAAATTTACTTTCTCTTGGCTTAGGGCCCCAGTGGAAAGTACATACCAGCTTCCTAATCGTTTGTGTCAGTCAGGGTCCAATTAGGAAAACAGAAACTACACTGGGTTTTTCTTTTTTTCTTTCTAATGTTTATTTATTTTGAGAGAGAGACAGAGCGTGAGTGGGGGAGGGACAGAGAGAGAGGGAGACACAGAATCCGAAGCAGGCTCCAGGCTCGGAGCTGTCAGCACAGGGCCCGACTCGGGGCTCAAACTTACAAACCTCGAGATCATGACCTGAGCCAAAGTCGGATGCTCAACCGACTGAGCCACCCAGGCGCCCCCTACACTAGGTTTTAACAAACAGAATTTTCGATAGGGAACAGATTACATTGATGTAGGTGTGCTTGAAAGAACAAAAAGAATACTAAGATAACTGAGGAAATCCCTGCAGGAAGCAGCTATCTCTCCTAAGGCTGCAGGAATGGGGTGGGGAGAGAGGTTGGGGTTAGCAGAACCCACAGGCTTGACTGGGGGAGTCCTGTAGTGCTAGGGCTCAGAAATCTGAAGAGAGGGTGTTGTCTGGCTGGTGCAAGTACCTCTTGGATGCAGTGAGGCTTGTCTGGGAGTGCAGAAAAACAGCTAAGGTCCTCCTGCCTTCCAGTCTTTCCTGAATGCCCCTTACTGTCAAGGCCAGCTAACAAAGGTAACGTGGTTTGCGGAGTCCCAGCCCCATGATCCCAGAGCTGAGTATAGACGACTGTTGGAACACTAAGACAATAGCTTCCTACCTGGCACAATCCACCCTTTTGGGCACTTGGTACCTATACACATCAATCTACACGCACTTGAACCTCCATATAACAACAATAGCTTCCATCTAATGAGATGAAAACTACCTTGCAAATGAAGACACTAACCCTCTCCCTCCAAATAGGAAGAGCACAAAGTCCCGCCGTCCAACAGATGTCTCCATCTCCCGGAGTTAGTCATTGAATCCATATTTGGATGATGTTAATTACTCCTCTAATTAAGTCACAAGCCCACCTACAACGAAACAGTAAGCTGTAAAGTTAGCAATCACTTCCAGTCCTTATATAAAATAATAGGGGAGAAGGAGGAGGGAGGAAAATATTAAGTATTTAATATACAATACGCACACCAGAAAAAGATATGCATACCTGCGAGCAACCTCCTTTGGGTAACTGGTCACAGTGCCAGAGTTGATAGATATTTATTTGTTAATTGAGTGTGTATATATATATATGTATATATATAGCTAATTGGGCAAATATGTGTGTGAGCGTATATGTATTTGCAATTCTCTTATATGTAAATGCCCTTAGCCAGGACATCAGCTAGTTGGAGTTCTTTACATGGTGGAGTGACCCCAAAAATCATCATTGCTGAATGGTCTGAATCTTCCGTGGTCCCGTGCAGTTTGGGGGTGCCAAAGCTCTTTGTTAACTTTTTCTATGGTCTGTGGAAGTACCAAGAGGGGCCCTGAAGGACCCTTGGGTTCTAGATGTAGTTCTCATTCTTTTTTTTTTTTAATGTTTATTTTATTTTTGTGACAGAGACAGAGCATGAGTGGGGGAGGGACAGAGAGAGGGAGACACAGAATCTGAAGGCAGCTCCAGGCTCTGAGCTGTCAGCACACAGCCCGATGGGGGTTCGAACTCATCAACCACCAGATCATGACCTGAGCTGAAGTTGGATGCTCAGCTCACTGAGCCACCCAGGCGCCCCGACGTAGTTCTCATTCTTATTGGGTAGCAATATCCCAATTTCCCTTTGGTGATGAGGACCAGTTAGGCAGGCAGCACAGTAACTTTCTTTGCCTCCTGGTTTAGTGGCATGAGAAATCCAAAATGACCAGTTAGAGGTTTCAAATTCCAATTCAGTGAAAACTGTTTCTTTCCTTCCTTTGAGAATTAAGACCTCCAGCCTGGTGGAGCCCAACACTGTGGGGACAAGAAGCAAACCTTTTGTGAGTGGGTGCGGTAGGCTGAATAATCACCACCCAAAGATATCGGATCCTAATCTCTGGAATCTGTAAATGTTACCTTAAAAGGAAAAAGGATCTTTGTAGATGTGATTAAGTTAATGATCTTGACGTGGGGGAGATAATCCTGGATTATCCGGTGGGCCCTAAATCCAATTGTAAATGTCCTTTTAAGAGAGAGGCAGAAGGAAATCTTCTACAGGTAAAAGAGGAGGAGGCAATATATTCTTTCCTAGAGCTCTAGAGGGAGCACAGCTCTGCTTGACACCTTGATTTAGGCCCTGTGAGGCTGATGGTGAATTTCTGACCTCCAGAACTGTGAGAGAATAAATTCTGTTGTTTTAAGTGACCCAATTTATAGTAATTTGTTACGGCCACTACAAGAAACTAATACTGTGGGTTATTTGGTGTAATAGGGCGAGAAGCTATTCTCACTACCTCCCATTGATGCCTGGGACTGTATATTTTAGCTGTGTTAATGAGGATAAGTCACTGTCCTCTCCATGATGGGAAGGACCCAGGGAATCAACCTGGCACCAGGTGGCTAGATGAATCCCTGCAGAATTGTGGTATATTGGGTATTCAACATTTGTCTCTCCTGATGGTAGATTGGACATACAAGAGTGGCATTAAGCAGGTGAGCTTTGGAAGGGGTGGTGAGTCCATATTGTTGAACCTGTAAATAGTCTGCCTCTTGCCACCATGACCACGTGGTGCAAGAGCATGTAGAGCAAGCACTGGACTAGTTGCAGAAAGAGGCCAACTGGTGTCCACAGGATGCACCATCTTGGCCATCTGATTGTCAAGCGCCTTGTCTGCCATGGATGCTCTTTGGTGAGATTTCACTTGGGATAGAAATATCTTTACACTCTGTGCCCATTTCTGAAAGTCCATCTAAATACCTCCATCCCAAGTCCTCCTTGTCACCAGTCCTCCAATTCTGTGCCTTCTAAGTCCCTGACCATGCAGCCAAACCATTAGCCACCACCCAGAAACCAGTGTTGATCCAGTACCAAATGTACCGAAGGGTGAGTAGGATTTAGCCAGTTTTAGGAACTGGCCAGTGGTGAATGTTCCAGCTAGAGAGTATAGCATGTATAAAGGTCCAGAGGCACCAGAGAGCATGGCCCAAAGAAACAGAAAGAAATCCCTGTGGCTGGGCTCAGCAAAGGAGAGCATGGTACAAGATGGGGCTTAGGAATTAGAGCTCAACGTCTTCAGGATTCCATAAATCATTCCAAAGAGATAGGACTTAACTGTGAGGGGATTTGGGAACCACCTAAAGATTTTGACCAGGGATGAAACCAGGAGAGATTTCCATTTTTAGAAAGTTTTCTTCCTAGGATGGAAGATGGATTTGAGGGAGCAAGCCTGGCTGTTCCCACTTTGGAGACTGCCGCGGTAACCCAAGCAGGAGATGTTGTTAACCTAGACAAGTCCCACAGCATTTCACTAATTGAGTAAATGTCTACAGAGCACCTGCCGTATGTCAGGTCCTGGCTCAGCACAATACACAAGATGAACAGACGCAGGAGACCCGGGTCTGGCCCCGAGGTCATCCAGCCCCTGGGGGAAACAGATGCACAATTACCCAATGCACACGCCGCTCTTTATCCTCCGAGTTTGTCTGGCTCAGCAAGGAGTGTTTGCAGGTGGCTATGGGAGTCCCCAAACAGTCATCAAATATGGCCTCGAGAGCAGATATGATTTTAGCTTGGTGTGTCTTTATCTATTGCTATGTAACAACCCACGTTACACCTTAATAACTTAAAACAATAACCATTTTATTTGCTCTTGATTCTGTGGGTCAGCAATTTGAGGGAGACTCAGCTGAGCGCGTCTGCTGGTCTCACCTGGGGTCACTGATGTGCTTGCAGTCATCTAGCATCTTGACTGGAGCTGGATGGTCTAAGATGACCTCACTCACTGGCTGTCAGCACCCTGGTTGGTCCGACAGGATGGATGGCTTGCCTTTGGTTCACATGGCTTATCATCCTCTAGTAGATTCGGCTGGGCTTCTCTACATGACCAGAGGGCAAAAGCAGAAGCTAGCGCCTCTGAAAGGCTGTGGCTCGGAAGCTGTCCCTAGCAGCCTGGGACTGCCGTGCCTCAGGGGCTCAGCTCCTATGGGGTGCTCTGACTGGCAATTTTTACCCTCTTGTGGATCAAAAAGACCCCTGCTACATATTTCCCAATTTAGATAGCTTATTTGATGTACGTTGAACAGATCCAGTTGCTGAAACAACTTCTTTGTTTTCCCTCTGAGAAGTTGACGGACACATTTTTCCCTTTCACACCCACCTCTTGCGGGCAACAGGATTGTGGACTCTGCTATACTGGTGTATTCGTTTGCTGCCATAACACATCTGAGCCCCGGAATCTTTTTTTAGCCCCGAAATAAATCAGATCTGTCTCCAGGATGCTCTAACAGTTGTAGTAGATAGTATTATTTGTTGGAAAAGTCTTTCTCCCTTCCTTGTTGCCATGGCTACCTTTGGGTGGAGTACACGTCCCCACCTGTCTTCCAATGCTTTCCTGCAGATTCTGGGACAGAGTGGTGGGCAGAGTTCACTGGGGAGTGCTCTCAGGGGAGTGATCTGTGGGGATGTCAGGACTGGGCAGAGGGAGAATTTGATCTGCAGTGCAATTTCAACTGAGGCATCTGCTGACCTTCAGGAGCTCTGGAGCTCGGGTAGCTGTTCAGGGTTTTGCCAAATTGAGGAAAGGAAGCAGGTCTTTGTTTCCATGCTTCAGCCAATGGCCATGAGCTGCCCCGGGGAGGGCATGACTTTGGGTGAGGCAGTTCCCTATGGCCAGGGGCAATTCCCAGTGAGTGATGATTGGGGACCAGCAGCTAGCGAATGGGTGCACAGGCCCTGAAGGTATCTGAGCACCACAGCATCCACTCCAGCACCCCAAATGACTTTGGGCTTGGCCGTGGGATTTACTTCGGCCAATGGAATGCGGGGGGAAAGGACAGAGTGCTTGTTCTAAAATAAGGCCATAAGAGGCAAAGCAAATTCTGTCAAACCCCTTGGTGCATCCTTCCTCCACCATGAGAGACTCGGACAGTTATTGTTCTTTCATCCTGGGTCCAGAATGTAGATATGAACAGACATGAATCAGACTCAAAGTTAGGAGTCCAGCTTGACCCAGCCAATATCAGCTGAATTGCAGTTGACCTACAGACTCAGGAGTATGGAATCATACTTGATTTTCTAGGCCACTGAGATTTTGGATTTACTTGTTTCACAGCATTATCACAGCAAGAGCTGACTAATACAGGTAGTAAGGTGGATTTTACAGGAGACAGTGAGGTCGAAGGTTTACAATACACATCGCAAAGCAGAACATTCCTTGAAATCTTGCCATTTGCAACTATGTGGATGGAGCTAGAGGGTATTATGCTAAGCGAAATTCGTCAGAGAAAGACAAATATATGACTTCACTCATATGAGGAATTTAAGATACAAAACAGATGAACATGAGGGAAGGGAGGTAAAAATAATATAAAAACAGGAGAGGGACAAAATATAAGAGACTCTTAAATACAGAGAACAAACTGAGGGTTGCTGGAGGGGCTGTGCATGGGGGGATGGGCTAAATGGGTGAGGGGCATTAATGAAGACACTTGCTGGGATGAGCACTGGGTGTTATACAAAGGGGGTGAATCACTGGAATCTACTCCTGAAATCATTATTGCACTATATGCTAACCAATTTGGATGTAAATTAAAAAATAAATAATTTTTTTTAAAAAAAGCAGAACATTCTTTTTCTGTGTGTGTGCAAACAAAAAAAAAAAGGTGCTTTTATTAGAGCACGGGACAGGACCCTCGGGCAGAAAGAGCTGCCCAAAGCAGAACATTCTTTAAACTCTCCTTACACACCTTTATTTTTGTACCATTTACTTCCGTGGGCATCAAGACACTTCCTCCTCTCCTCCCCCTCCCCCTTCACTCCCTCTTCACTTTCCTCCCCTCCCTCCTCCTCCTCCTCCTTCTCTTCCTCTTTTAATTCCCCACATAGCCTCCTTGGGAGACAAGGAGGACTTCTTGGAAGAAAGGAGGAAGATTGCTGGAAAACAGATATCTTGGGAGGAGAATCCTGAGGCCCAAGCCCCAGGCCGCTCTGCCTGCTCACCTGGGCGGGTTCTGCCCTTACCTCTTGCCCTCCCTCCCGCTGGACTCTCCCCTAGCCCCTCTCCTGGACCTAATGACCCATGCCCTACCTCCCTTTCCCCAGGTGTCTTTTTAACTCCTGGAAGAAAGAAGCACATCTGCTTCTTATCTGTGATCATCACTATCCCTCACACCAGCCTGGGAACACAGGTGATGGATAAATGCTGGTTTGCAGGCCGGGAGGGAACCAGGGCTACCTGGGATTGACCATCTCCTACCTGGAAGACTCCCGGTCCCTGTTATATGTCTCCATGGCCACAAGGCGTCAGTAAAGACCTTGGCTTGGTGTTGTAGCTCCAGCCTGGAGCCAGGAAGGAGGCTGGACTTTGGGGGCAGGACGCCCTACCAAGATGGCCCATTAGTTAGGACCAGCATGTCTGGAAGAGAGAGAGGTGTGGCAGAGCCGAGCACTTTATGGGTTGAGAAATGGGGACTCCAGGACCTGCCTCAGAGAGTAAGGGGCTGCGTTCTCTGCCCTTCATTCATTTGTTCCACAACTGTTTGTTCATCTCAACCAGGTGCCAAGCACTCTTTGAGGTGCCAAGGTCATAGTGGCTCTCCCAAACTCACAAAGTCCCTGCTCACATAGAGTAGACAGCAGATTACTGTCCATACAGAAAAATAAACTAAACGGGACACCTAGTTGGCTCCATCAGTAGAGCATGCGACTCTTGATCTCAGGGTTGTGAGTTCAAGCCTCACATTTGGCATGGAGCCTACTTTAAAAAAGAAAAGAAAAGAAAATTAAACAACAAAAGCCAAACAAGATAATTTCAGAGAGTGTTAAGTGCTATTAAGACAATGGAAATAGGAAAGTGATGGCATTGAGGGGAGGCAATTTTAAGAGGGGTGTCAGGGAAGTTCAAGGGAAAATAAGGGCCTTCAGAAGTCAGGGCTTCCAAGGCTCCCAGGGCTGGCTTGTTCAACCGATATATTTTCAGATGAGGAAAAAACTGAGCCCCAATAATCCAGGGAAGAGCCTAGAGCCGAGCCCAAGTTTCTTGACCCCCAGGTTTGTCCTTGGGTGGTTTTCCTCCTCTCAGGTCCTTAACCTGGGGAAAGAGTAGATGCGGGGGCCGGGAGGGGGTCTCTCAGAATGTGCTGGTTAAACAGGGACCAGAAGAGAGGGACGCTTTCTGAAGTCCTAAGTGCAGAAAACACAAAACCACTTCTGTGCAGTGGCAAAGAAGTCCTACAGAGTTTTGATTTGCCCATGATACAAT
This sequence comes from Cryptoprocta ferox, assembly GCA_028646485.1. Classification (NCBI taxonomy): domain Eukaryota; kingdom Metazoa; phylum Chordata; class Mammalia; order Carnivora; family Eupleridae; genus Cryptoprocta; species Cryptoprocta ferox. Next base: position 71,198,877 of record CM053570.1, on the reverse strand, counting down.
TTCAATGCTTTATAAAATATTTTAAAAATAAAATTCTTTTTTCAACTATTGGTATTGATGCCTTTGCCTGTGTGAGGGACATGAGCCTGGAAAAGACATTTCCCCACTCTGTGAGCCTCAGTTCCCTCCTCTGCAAAATCTGAGCCCAGCTTTCCTGACTCCCAAACCACTGCTCCGTCCAGTCCTTGTATGACCTCAGGCATCCTTCTGGCCACGTCTGGCCGGGGTCCTCTCCCTCTGCTTCTGAGCCTGTGCCCACTGTCCATCCCTGCCCTGAATCTGTCTATAAGACCATCAGACACAACCACACCCATTTAGAGATACCCAGTGATCCCTGATGCAGGTTTGGGCGTATTATCATTCCCAGTTTGTCAGCTAGGAGGCAGGGCTTACTCGAGGTCACATAGCCAGGAAGTAACAGTCAGGATTTGAACCCAAAGTCCCGTTAAGCTTTCTTTGCTCAAGGCTCTCATCCAAGATGGCGAGAACCCCCAAAGCTTTGCTGTTCTGGAAACTAAGCTTCATTTCCCTGAAAATCCATTTATGTGCAATGTGTTGAACCTGGCAGTGTCGCTTGGTGTGGTGCTGCCACCTCTTGAGCAAAACGGGGTATTGCACTCCATCTCCAGTCCGCACTATCTGGGTCAAACCCTGGGAAATACCCAACCAAGAAACCCCAGGTGTGGGTCACTTGACCCATGAAAACGCTGAGGTCCAAAACATGACCTGACCAAGCCACCGACCTTTGCTGATCCTTAACCCTTCCTCTTTCTCACCTTCTGCTGACTTGCTGACTAACGCCCCGCTATTCCCCTGAAACTGCTTTGGTAAAGTTGGTTTTCTCTTCCTGGTTGCCAAACTCAACAGCCTCTTTTCAGCCCTCATTTGTCTGATATTTCAACAGCATTAGACGCTGCTGACGACATCTCCTTCGGTGGCTTTCACGACGTCTTCTCTGCTGGTTCTCCTCCGACCTCCCCAGCTGCTTCTCAGTCTGTTGTTCCCTTCTCTTTTTCTTTTTTTTTTTAACATTTATTTATTTTTGAGAGAGGGAGAGAGAGTGAGAAAGAGAGAGAGCCAGGGGAGGGACACACAGAGAGGGGAAACACAGAATCCAAAGCAGGGTCCAGGCTCTGAGGTGTCAGCACAGAGCCCGACGCAGGACTTGAACTCACAAACTGTATGCGAGATCATGACCTAAGCCGAAGTGGGATGTTCAACCGACTGAGCCGCCCAGGCACCCCACATCCCTCCCTTCTCTTCAATGTCTGCGTTCCCCCAAGGATATGTCCTTGGCTACTTTCTTTTATTACTCTGCACGACCATTCCTATGGCGTCGCTGATATGCTAATAGCTCCAAAACAGGTTTATTCTTAGTCCAGACCTCACTACTGAGCACTTGGCCCATTTATCCAGGCTTCCTCCAGTTGGCCATCAACCACGGATGGCTCAGCGTGTCCATTCTGGTCTTATCCTACTCTCTGCTATCCAACCTGCTCCCACCTCGGGCAAGAGCCACCTCGTCCTCCAAGTCACACTCCTGGGAATTGTTTTGGTGCCTCTTTCCTGTAGCCTCCACTTCAATAGCCCATTATTGAGACTTCAGCTCACCCCAAATATTCATTCCCCCTTCCTTCCTAGAACCCCCAAATTCCAGCCACTCAGAACAAAGACAACATTTCTGACTCTTTTGTGGCTAGGTGTGGGCAACTTCCAGAAAGTGCCCTTCTCCCTCTCTTTCCTCCTCCTTTCTGGCTGGAATGTTAATACAGTGGCCAGGGCAGCCTTTTGGAACCACGAGGTCTAACCCATGAGTGACGAAGCACTAAGGTAGAGAGGCCTAGGTCCTGTGACACTGTGAGAACCACACCGGGACCACCTACCTGGTTTCTTCTATTCAAGCTGATGTTATCCTGGCACTTAAAGCCACACACCTAATCCTAAATAATCCTAAATCTATAGTTCATTCAGCAAGAGGGTCTATCTACACCAGACGTCATGTGCCAGACTTTTTCAAAGCAAATCTCTCATAAGTCTCATTCCTTCTGTGTTTACCATGTCTCCCACGTCCCCCACCCTGCCACCACCTGTCCTGGGGTGCTCATCTGTACCTGAATCAGCGTCTCCCTTTCTCCACTGTGCCCCTCTTGAATTGGTGCTACTCAGAGTAGTCAGAGTGATCCTTCAAAAGTACAAACCTAACTCTTTTTCCATCCTGCACAAAGACTCGATGCCCCTACCCCATTACTAACAGGATCAAGTTCAAGCTCCTTAGCCTGCCACTCAAGGGCCATCCCACTTTGACCCTTAACTACTTCAAGTAGATCACTCGCTCCTCTGACCACCATCCTACACGCTGACACACTGATGTGTTCTTTCCCAATTAAGCCTTATTCATTCACGCCACTTGGCCAGAGGTCATACTGTCACTTCCCCTGGCATTTTTTTCTTTCGTGTGCTCATGTCTAATTCTACTCCGCCCATTCCACCATGTGAGCACCTAGTATGTGTTACAAACTTCGGCAAGTACCATTATCATTCTCATTTTACAGATAGGAAAACCGAAACTCAAAGAAAGGAAGCGAATTCCCCAGGGTGCACATTCACAGTGCTGACACCATCTCTTCCCAGTTCCAGCAATCTCTGTTTATTTATTTTGAGAAAGAGAGAGAGAGAGAGAGAGAGAGAGAAAGCGTGAGCGTTGAAGGGGCAGAGAGAGAAAGAGAGGGGGAGAGAGAGAATCCCAAGCAGGCTCAATGCAAGGCTCAATCCCACGAACCGTGAATCATGACCTGAGTGGAGGTCAAGAGCAGGATGCCTAACTGACTCAGCCACCCAGGTGTCCCAGCCAGCAGTTGTCTTTATATACCTCTGACACCTTCCCCACCCCCACCAAGTATCCTGGGGCAGGGGAGACTTGAGTTCTAATCTCAATTGAGCCACTTATTACTACCACCTGCTGTGGTAGAGACAGCTGGTTGTCTACCCAAATTCCTCCCTCCCATTTTCTGTACTAATAGAAAGCATATTCCCCAGTCCTTTTTGCAGCTAAGTGGGGGTCTTGTGAATAAATTCTTCTCAAGAGAATCTGAGCAGAAGTAACATGTGTATCTGGGCCTTAAAATATTGCTTGCGCTGACCTCTTCACTAGCCTCTTCCTGAGAGCTGGACATGGAGGCGTCTGGGACCCAGCTTCCACTCTACACACAAACAAAAAACCCAGAACAACAACAAAAACCCAACCCCAGTAGCACCTGGGTGTTGGTTAAGCACCATCCGACTTTGGCTCAGGTCACGATCTCAGGGTTCATGAGTTCGAGCCTCGCGTCAGGCTCTGTGTTGACAGCTCAGAGCCTCAAGCCTGCTTCTGATTCCGTGTCTCCCTCTCTCTCTGCCCCTCCCTCACTTGCTCTTCTCTCTCATTCTCTCGAAAATAAATAAAACATTAAAAAAAACCCAACGTCCCCAAACAAAAAAGCGAACTTGGACTTCGAGCAGCCCTCCTGGCTCGAATACCCTTCGAATGACCCTCCTGGGGTCATCAATAGCAGAGCAAGAAGGAAGCAATCTGGGTCTGAATGACTGAGTAAAACTAGAAAGAAATATTTTCTACTCTTTAGTCACTTAAAAAATGGTCTGGTTCCCTTTGTACAGCAGCTGGGTTGACACCTAAATATCTCTTATTATATGTACTGTGCTAAGTACATTAAATTCAGTAAATTACTAGCTGTGGGATAGTAGGCATGTTACTTCCTCTCCATGCACCTCAGTTTCCCTGCCTCTACGTAGCTTGGAATAATAATGTATTCAGTCAGACCACTGAGAGAGTGAGGTGAGACATTAAGAGGCGGCACTGGATGACCTCACAAGCAGACAGCTCAGGTGTTTAGGGCACCAGCTGGAAACATGAAAGACTTTGATGTGAAGGAGAGGAGGAGAAGGAGGAAGAAGAGCAAGAGACAAAATATTGCCATTTTGGGGCGTCTGGGTGGCTTAGTCAGTGAAGCATCCAACTCTTGATTTCTGCTCAGGTCATGACCTCGTGGTTCCTGGGTTTGAGCCCCATGTTGGGCTCTGCACTGACAATGTGCAGCCTGCTTGGGATTCCATGTACCACGCTCTCTGCCCCTCCCCCACTCAACATCTCCCCTCCTCCAAATAAATAAATAAACATTAAAAAACATTGCTCTTCAGAATAGTTACGGAAACCTGAAGAATTTTTTGGGATTTCTATACTCATTTTACAGTTTAGTATTATTTTGAGTCACATCTAGGAGGAGCAGGCAAATTATCCAAACTACATGAAGGAGAGGTGATTCCCCAAAGAGAATTTGAGGAAACCTTTTCAGTGGGGGAAGGATGACTGGATTCTGGAAGGCATAAACAACAAATGTCCGCTTCTGCCTCTGGGTCACCCCCTGCAGGCTGAAGAGGCCCATCCTTCCACCGTTTATGTGGGACATGGTTTGACGTCACAGTCCCCACTCTGGACACTGTTTACTAGCTGCTGCTTCCTCAGCACCCGCTGTACTAATGTTGGAAACGTCACTTACTAGGAATTTACCCTGTGCCAGGCACTGTGCTGAACACACACCCATCAGTCTTGCTCATTTGATCTGACCTGTTGGATGTGTACATATTGATACATATTTTAGATTCGAAAGAAAAACAAAACCAGAGGCTCAGAGTGGTAAAGTGGCTTTGCCAGATGTCGTGTATGTAGTCTGAGGCCAGAATTTTCATCCAGGTCTGTATGACCCGAAGACCTGGGCTTGTTTCTCAGCCCCTGTGGCCAGACTGTCGACCTTGCTCTCTGCAAGTTCAGAAGCACACTATGCAATCCTTGAGGAGGGCCAGAGCATTCCCGTCCTGAATTTAAACCCTGAAGCTACTGGGGGGGGGGGGGAGGGGAGGGGATGGAGAGATTTAATGACACAAACATTAAAAACTCCAAAAGGCAAAAGATACCATAAACAAAGTCCAATGACCAGCAACAGAGGGGGAGAGAATATTTGCAACATTTACCAAAGACAAAGATTTACTATTTGTAATATATAATGAATTGTTATAAAGCAATAACAAAAAGCCCCACCGAAACACGGGCAAGAGTATGAACAGGGAATTCTTAGGACAAGAAATACAAATAAACAACATCTTTTTTGATAATCAAGGAAACAGAAATTAAATAACCTTTTTAAAAAATAATTTTAGGGGCGCCTGGGTGGCTCAGTCAGTCCTCTCAGGTCATGATCTCGCGGTTTGTGGGTTCGAGCCCCGCTTCGGGGTCTGGGCTGACAGCTTTGGATTCTGCGTCTCCCCCTCTCCCTGCTCCTCCCCAGCTCATGCTCTGTCTCTCTGTCTCAAAAATAAATAAACATTAAAAAAAAGAAATTTAGGGACAATTAAAGACTTTGCTAGTGTCCAGTGTGGTCAAGGGTGGGAACCAGCAGGCGCTCTGTCACAGCCTTGACAGGAAGGTGAGTGGGAACAGCCACTTCAAAAAGCGTTTGGCAGTGGCTCTCACAGTTTTATCTGCTCATATATTCTAATCCAGTAATTCCCCTTCTAGGAATGCAGAGATGTTCCCACAAGCGTTCAAAGGTAAATACACAAGGATGCTCCTCGTAGCATTACTTAGTAACAGCGAAATTCAGAAAGCAACTTCAATTTCCATCAACAAGAGACTGGTTTAAGCAGATTATGCATGATGCAGTCATTAAACAGAGCGAGGTAGAGCCATATTTCCCGACAAGGGAAAATTTCTAAAATACATTAAGTGAAACAAAGAAATCATATACAATTGTATAACACTGAGCGTGTAAAAAAGAGATGTACATTGGGCACATGTGTGTAACACATGTAACGTAATGTACACATCGTATGTACGTGTGTGTGGGAAAACTTGGAGGGTCTTGGAATTTTCACTTTATACCTTCTAAATTGTTTGAAATGATTTTGCCTCAGTGAATATTGCTTTTGACTAAAAACAATGTGTTTGTGTTAAAAGCAAACAATACTGGACTCATATTCTCTGCCAGACCAGAGTAGGGCTGGGTGCCAAGGGGGGCTTACTGCTGGGAGGTGGCAATTGACTGGGTGTGCCAACTTTCTGGCACGGCCCACCGGTGGAACTTTTCGCAAGGAAGAGGCGAGGGTGCAAGTTTGTCTGGGGAGCACCCTCTGATGAGCTGCTCTGTCCCGTCCTCTCTGTCCCGTCCCTACCGCACCCCTGCTCTGTGGGGGAGATCTGGACTTGATGCTTATTGATGTTCAACAGCCCTCATCCAACTGATGAGAACAACCTCTTCCCAAGAGTCCTGTGTATTGTTGAATAGGTTGCTTGACCTCTCTGGGCCTCAGCTGTCTGGAAGGAGACCAAGAGACTGGAATGAGGCCAGTAACTGCAGCCACCTCTGAGAGTTGTTGTGAGTCCTGAGGGGGCACATGAAATCAAGCCTGCACCCCACATGGCGGAGAAGCAGTGCGTTTTCCAGCCCTCCTCCCTCAGTCCAGCCTCACTGCCTTCTAGCGCCTGTGAGGTAGGAGGGGTGGGAATGTCGTCCTCCAGCTCCCGAATTTAGAGCACTCACTTTTTTTTTTAAGTTTATTTTTTGAGAGAGGGAGGGTAGGGGTGGGGGAGAGAGAACCTCAAATAGGCTCCACACTGTCAGCACAGAGCCTGCTGCTGGGTTTGAACTCAGGAACCGTGAGATCATTAGCTAAGCTAAAATCAAGAGTTGGACATTTAACCGAGCGAGCCACCCAGGTGCCCTGAGTTTAGAGCACTCAAATAAGTGCCTCGGGTCACAAATTCATGGTTGGGCTGCCACTAGTGCTCCCAACACCAGCTCAGACTCTGGCCTGGACCCTCTTTCAGCCTCAGCTCCCAACCCAGGGCCAGGAAGCAGCCCTTCCAGCACTTTCTATCACACACTCAGAGCCACATGTGGGGTGGAAGCCAGGTTCTGTCCTCAGAGCCTCACAGTCTGGGGGAAAGACTCCTCATCACCCCTGATATGTGGTGAAACAGGCTGTTCTCAGGTGGAGGCGCTAGAGAGGGCCTTTCAGGCCAAGGAAACAGCGCAGGCAAGGTATAGAGCTCGAGGTGGCCACAGTGGAGGGTGGAGGGTGGCTGGAAGCTGGCTGGGATGAAGCTGTCTCCTTCTCGTCCCTGTGGTCATGCTCCCCAACATCCGAGCAGCTCACAGGGGCCACGGACTTGACATCACCTTCATTCATCCTCACAAGAAGCCCGTGGTATCTCCATTTGGCCCATGAGAACACTGAACGCAGAGTAGCTTAATTTCCTGTCTGCCCCGGGCGCACTTAGAACCTTGGGCTTCTGGGTGTCCTCCCCGGGTTGACCTACCCCTACCCTGTTATCACCATCAGCTCTCAGGACTTCCCGGACCCTGAGCTGCTTAGCAGTACCTGCCTGGAACACCCCGTGCCCCACCCCCCACCCCCAGCATGTGACTCTATATTGTGCGCTCAGGGGGCTTACCCACATCTCACGTGCCAGGGCGTGCAGGTCTCTCTCCAGATCAGCTGCCTGGGGTCGACTGGGTGGCTGTTCACCCCCAACTCAGCCCCACCAAGCAGCACTGGACTATTTGCAATGTGCTCACAGAAACCCAGTCTCATCTGAATCCCTGCACGCACACCAAAAGGACTTAGCCTCCCTGTTATACAGAAACTGAGGCCCAAAGAGGCTCATAACTTCTGTATCCCACGGCCATGAAGTGGCAGAACCAGGTCTGGGACTCTGCTCTTGTTCCGCTCAGGCTCAGGTCCTTGGTCAGCCCCAGCCTGGGGGAGGGGGAAGGCCCTGGAGTACCAGAGTAGGCATGCTCACCCCAGCGCTTAGTGGGGTGCTGTGACCTGGAGAAGCAATTCTGAGCTCACTCTGGGCTCACTCTGAGCCCCGATTCCCTGACCTCTGAAATAGGAGTAAAAGTGCCTAGCGGTGTTATTCACAGGGTTGGGTGGAGGTTAATGGAGAGGGTGGAAAAGAAAGGGCACCTACTGGGTGCCATCAGGTGCCAGCATGCCTGCACACAGGAGGCACTCAACAAATTGGGACTCAGTGATCCTGACCCAGCACTGCTAACAGCGGGGTGGCGTGAAGAGTTAGGCAACGATGGATTAGGAATTCAAGAGGATTACTTTGTAATCAGCTGAACGGCCTAAACTGCCTGGGAAAAACTAGGATCAGACTGTTCGTTTAATTTATTCATCAATGACTGTTGAACACTTAGCTGAGCCGGCACAGTGATGATGATGATGGTCACAGCGGCTCTCAATTATTTCTGCCGTGTACCAGGTACTTAACGCAGAGTCTCATCACATCAACGCTGTAAGGTTGAGATTCTGTACAAAGATTTTTTTCCCCCTCTAATAGGGCAGGTACTAATCAGGTTTGGGATGAAGGAGAGGTAAACGAGACACCCGGAGCACAAATTTAAGGAGGCTTTTGCTGTTATAGCTCTTATGATGTTGGCCTCACCTTGTCCCCACCTGTGCTTGTGGTGGACGCTGTGGTGTGCTGCCCAGACCCCCTTCCATGAATTGTCCTGGCCGCTGGGGCTGCTGCCCTGAAGACAGCTGTCCCCTGCCAGCTCCCAAAGGGATTGCTCAGCGGCAAAGAGCTGCCTTGCGTCAACTGCTGCTGGAGCTCCCCATGGGGCTGGCCAAGGCTCTGGTCAGGTCTCCTTTGTAGCTTTCTCTGCTCACATCCGCTCCAGCCCTTCCCTTCCACAGCTGCTGATCTCTAGGGCTCTCCCTAATAAACTCCTTGCAAGCTAAACACCATCAGACTCTGCTTCCTGGAGGGCCCCAACCTGCAACAGGGTTACCATTGGAGTAACCCCTCACTAGCTGGTTAAAACACAGCCTTTCTAACGACTCTAGTATAAAGGTATCCCCGAAAAGCCCAGGCTCAGGGATGATAAGCTACAAACTACACTGTTCTAAGCACCTTATGTGAATTGATTTATTTCTTTTCCACTGCAGCCCTGCAAGAGGTATTATTGGCATTTCCATTTTATAGATGAGATCAAGAGACGTCTTGGAAAAAAAAAACTACTTTGTGATGAAATCCAATCATCATTGAAAAGATGATTCACAATAATGGACTTCAGCCCCAGGGAAACTTTCACTTGAAAAGAAAGAGAAAAAAGATGGAAACATGTCTTGTCTGTGCCACAACTCAGTTTCCAACTTTGAGGGAGCCTAACTCCCAACCCCAAAGGCCCAGACGGGGTATGAGAGTGAAATCCACAAGCCCAAGGGCAACAGGGCGCTTTAGGAAGTAACCCCAGAGAAGACGTGAAAGATCCACATTGGATCCACAGGAAGGTGGTGTGATCACCATGGGAGAACCAAGACTCAGAAGGCAAGGTGACTTGTTGAGGTTAGGCACCTAGTAAGAGCTGCTTCTGGAACTGGATCCCGAGGCTGTCAGAATATAAGCCTTATGTGCTGGCAAGGACACTCTGTCCTCCGAAGAATCCTCCAACGGGTATCAGGGATTTGGAGATCCCAGTGATTCATTGCCCCAGCCTTACCTTTTTTTCTGTCCACCTGTCTGCTGTCCAACTTGTCAGCAGCCCTGCTGGGAAGGATTGGGGGGGGGTGGAAATAGCTCAGCAGCTGGACTCCTACTATACCTTCCTTCACCCTGCCTTAACTCTACAAAGAGGCAGGTGTTGGGTTTTCATCGTAATCCCTTCCATATGGAGAGCACTTTGGTGTATACCAGCTGCTTCTAAACCCATCCCTGAATTTGCTCTTCACTTATTGTGAGGCTTATTGTGAAATAGCAGGACCAGGATATTAGCCCCATTTTACTAGTGGGAAAACTGAGGATCATAGAGAAGGGAATCAGGATAGTGTCCAGGCAAGTGCCAGACCCTCCCATCCCAATCCAGCCTCCTGTTTTTGTTTTAAGAGAGAGAGTGCACAAGTGAATGAGGGGCAGAGAGAGAGAGAGAATCCCTGGAGGGGCAGAGAGAGACTGAGAGCTCGAGAGAGAAGTGGGGCTCACTCAAAGCCCCAAAACTTCATGTTTACCCAAAGCAGAGCTCGAACTCACCTGATGTGGGAATTGAACTCAAGAACCATGAGATCATGACCTGAGCGAAAGTCAGATGCTTAACGACCGAGCCACCAGGTGCTCCTGGTTTTTTTTTTTTTTTTTTTTTTTTTTTTTTTTTTTAAATCTCTGGGTCTTGGGCAGAGCTGGGGAAAACACTGGCCATTCTGAGCCCAGAGCTCAGGGCAGTCCCCTTTCTAGAAGCCTATCATCTGTCCTTCCTCCCCAACCTGTCCCGGAAAGCCCCATTATCTTAGGGGAGCCCTTGATTCATTTGCCTAACACGTTGGGCCGCCCACTCCATGCCTGTCCTGTTGCCTTCAGAGCCGATGGTGACACAGTATACCCTGAGTGAACTCACAGGCTGGAGAGAAGAGTCATGCTAACAAACATGTTCCACAATAGTGAGAAGCCCAACCAGTGTTCCTCTCCAGAGTCTCTGGAATTCATTCTCTTTTCTCCAGCCCCACTGCCCTGTCCTAGCTGGTCCTCGGCATCTCTGACCTGCCTTCAGAACTTCTGTCCTGGCCTCTCTCCCACCCCACTGAAACACCGAGGGATCTTTCCAGAGAATCAACAGCGGAGGGTGGCCAGGAGCTCACACTGGTGATCAGGACTGAGGACCAATCCTGCCAGGCCTGGGAAAGCTCTTACATCTCTCCTCTGCAGAGTGGGACTGCGCCTACTTCACAAAGTCACTGTAAAGCCATGAGAAGCCATGAGTCCCTTCTAGAGACCCCATGCCCTTGTACATGCCCTGTACTTGTAGGTTTCCTGCCTTTGAACGGGCTTTTCATTTACATGCCACCTTCTCCAGCTACTAAAGATGTACTCATCCTTCAAGGCTCTGTTCACATCAAATGTCGCTGCCTCCCTGAAGCTTGAACTGACACACCCCCAAGCAGCTGAAACCACTCCTTCCTCTGGAATGGATGGTGTCTTGGCCAAGGGAGAGCGCCAGGATTCAAAGCCAGAACTGTCTGAACTGTCAGGTCCCACCCAGCTTCCCTCCGGCCTCAGTGCTGCCCTGAGCAAACAGGTGAGGGCAGCACCACCAAGCTCTCCCACCCCTTCTGGGGGCTGAGAAGTCCAACCTGGTGCCTGTGGGTTACTCCACCACCAGGCAGCCTCTGCCTTCCAGATCATGATGTAACAGTTGCACAACTCAGATATTTTTGAAAGAAACTGTCAATTTCCTCTCGTGGGCACTGCCAGGGGCTGTGGCTTTGTCCCACCCAGAGTCCCCAACGGCCTCAGGACTCTAGAAGCCAAATATAGTGCAGGGTTGTTGAAGTGATAAAGAAATGAAAACGCAAGACTGTAAAGTGACCCAGTTTTATTTTGGTTTTGGAGGCCAGATGGGGCATTGCTCCACTGTGCAGGGATCAGGGCTGTACAATCTTCTCCTCCCCAAGGCGGGGGGCCCAGCGACCTTAGGGGCCCAGGCAGCGGGGTGGAGGCCCGGAGGATGGGCGGCTCCAGGGACCCAGTGACCGCAGTGGGTTGCACAAGGAGAGAAGGGGTATCAGGCAGCAGCCTGGAATGGCTCAGATTGGGGGGTGGGGTAGGGGAGATTCCGAGAGGACAGAGAATCCAAGAACCGGGAGTCCGAAAGGGGGTCCAGTCCCCTTCATTTTACCGCGTAGGCTCCGGGTCAGAGAGGTGGAGCTAAACTGTCATCCTGCAAGAGGCAGGACCTGGAGTGAGGCCAGGCGTCCCAGCCCGGCGTCAGGCTCTGTGCACTGACCCGCCGCCTCCACCCTCACGGAGGGTGCGCGCGGGGCCCAGTCGCAGGGTGCGGACTCCGGCGGGCAGTCAGGTCCCCTTCTCCTCTCGGGCGCGCCAGGCAGGCGCCCGGCCGCACTCAGCAGCTCACCGAGCCGGCGGGTGGCGCCGACCCCAAGTCCGAGAAGCAGTCGAACTCGCTTTGGCCCAGGAAGAGCTCGGGCAGCTCGCGCACGCGGTGCAGCCCGAGCTCGAGCTCCAGCGACGTCAGCGCTTCCTCGTCGATGAGTTCGGCGTCCATGCAGCCCAGGGCGTGCGCGGGCGGCGGTGGGGCCGGGGCGCCGGGCGCCGGCTGCAGGCACTGGGGCCCTCCCGGGACGCCGGGGGGCGCGGTCGCGCGGCCGGGGTAAAGCGTTGCCACCGGCTGCAAGTGCGCGCCGCCGGCGGCCGGCGGTGGCACGGCCGGAAAGGGCTGGAAGACGGGCGGCGGCCCGAAGGGCCCGTACGCCAGAGCGCCGGGTGGGGGCGGCGGCGGCGGCGGCGGGCCCAGCGGAGTCCCCCGCGGCCGCAAGCCGCTGTCCAGACCCGGGCCCGGGCCCGCGTACGGCTGCAGCGTCCGGAGCGCGTGGGGGCCGTGGGAGGGCGCGGCGGGCGGTGGCCTCGGCACCAGGCGGTAGCCCTCGGGGAGCATCAGGTGGTCGGCCATGACTGCGGCCCGGATGCCTGCAGGGGCGGGGGGCGGATGGTCAGCGCGGGCGTCCCCCGGTCCGGGCCAGCTCTTCCTCCGCGGCGAGGGATCCGCGTCCCGTGTCCTCAACACAGCCCAGCCGGGCCAAGGAAAACGGCACCCGACCGGTGCTACTGCCCAGCCCAGTGCGCACCGAACTCAGGTCCCGCGCGCCCGGTGATCGCAGCTCCCGGCAGCTAGAACACCGCACACCCACGACTTCGGGCTCGGGGACCTCCGCGCCGCGTCCCCAGAGTCAGCACCTTCTTATACCGGAGGCGGAGCGTCCCCGCCCCCAGGCGCTTATTGGCTGAATGGGACGCTCCTGGGCGGGCCGTGCCGCTCCTCCAGGTTTCAGCCCCGCCCCTCCCAGAGCTCCGCCCTTTGGGCCCGAGGCTGTGCCTTCAGGCTATGAGAGCAGCCCTGGGGAAGAGTGTTTGGCACTTTTCAAGGGGTTTGGGCTGACTGTCCCCTGCTCAGCCTGGGACTGGCTGGGGCCATGCTCGAACTGACCGGAAGGTGGGTTGAGAGGGGCCAAAGGTTTAGGTCCCCAGAGCTGTAGGATCACAAGCCCAACCTCTTAATTTTCCAGAACGGATACCGAAGCACAGCGGTGGAAGGGGTTTCCTGGGAATACACACCAAAGTCTTAACAGAATTGAGACATAGGCTTGTGATTGCCATCTCTACACAAGACACATGCGCCTAGCGGCGCAGGGTCCCACGGAACGTTAACTGCTGGTCCCCATGACCCCGGGGAGCCAGTGGCACCCCCACAGGCTCCCACTTACTCGTCGGTGGAAGCATGTACTGAGTTGTTATTAAAGTAATTTATGGGCACGTCTCCGGAAGGACTTGTTCATCTCCGATCCTCAGCACTTGGCCCAGAGCCTGGCTCAGAATAAGCTTTTAGTACAGCTTGGGTGAATGAACAAATGAGCAAATGGATTGAAATGCATTCACCTGAGCTTCAGTTTCTCCATCTGCAAAATGGGAGCAACAGCAGAACTGACCTTACTGGGTTGTTGTGAGGGTTAAATAGAGCAGGACATGTACAGTGCCTGGCACATAGTAGGTGCTCAAAAATGTACCTCAAATGAATGAAAGGCTGGATTTAGTTCTGTCCCTAGAGAGCCTCTGAGTCAGGCATCTTGCACCTTCCCTTGATATATATACTAGTAACAACTTGGATGTTTAGAGCGCTTTACACTCCACAAGGATCTTTTTTTTTTTTTTTAATTTTTTATTTTGAGAGAGAGAGAGCAAGCAGGAGGAGGGGCAGAGAGAGAGGAGAGTGAGAATCCCAAGCAGGCTCCAGGCTCTGAGCTGTCAGCACAGAGCCCAACCTGGGGCTTCATCATGACAGTTCGTGAGACCATGACCTGAGCTGATATCAAGAGTTGGATGCTTTCCTGACTGAGCCACCCAGGCGCCCCCGACAATCCTCTTAATGGGAGCAGGGCATAGATTAGCAGCCCCATTTTGCAGATAAAGAGAAGGAGGCACACAAAGGAGAAGTGGGAGTCCTGGGGTCATGCACAACCAGAGCTAGCATGTGAATGCCTGTGTCCTTAAAGCGGCTGGCATCTCTCCAGGTGGCCAGGAGACAGCCACCCGAACCTTGCCCTTCGCTTGTTTGCCACTCTGCCGCTCCCTTCTCTGGCTCTTCTCCCCTGGTAGTGTCCTTGGGACTTCCTGGAACTTGGGTTTATCCAGCTGATGCAGAGGGGAGGACCTCCGAAGCCCAGGTTTTAGTCGTATCCCCACCACTGGCAAGTACTGTGACAGCTGGGTGTTGCGAGGGGGCTGCCCCTTGATTCCCCAGGGCCTCAGTTTTCTGCTCAGTGAAAGGGAGATTGTAATCCCTGCCTGGTCACCCTGAGAGCTTGTGGCAAGGTCACTAGTGACTGACCATGGGTGTGATCATATTTTATGCAAAGTGCAATAGCTGCACAGTGGAACTGATTCTCCTGAAACTTTCCAGTTAATGCTTCATATAGAAATTCCTAAGCCTGGCTGGACCTGGGACTTACCTGGAGATGTGTGTCAAGTGGGGGAAGGTGGGAGGGCTTTTGAAAAATACTGAATTTCTGGCCCCACCTACGCCTCCTAACTCAGACTCCGTGAGGGTAGTTTTGAATCACAAGAATTTGTGTTTTCAAAAAGCCATCCTGTCATTCTGACATAGCTGATCGAAGGATGCTAACATTTGGGAGCCATTGTGCCACTAAAGTTTTCTTAAAAAAAAAAAAAGTGTGTGTGTGTGTGTGTGTGTGTGTGTGTGTGAATAATGTTAAAAAGCTCTTTAATCTAGGCAACAAATATTTATCGGGCACCTACTCTATGCCAGACATTGATCGACTAGTGGTTTTGAAGCTTTGGGGGTCAAGTAATTCTTTGAGAAGGTAATGAAAGCTACAGACATCATGGCCACAAACTATTGTATATGAATGTGCAGGCTAGCAGATCTCTGGGGGGACCCGTGGGGTCATCAGGGGTTCATGGAGTTTGGTTACTTGGGAACATACAGGAAAGTGTAAATAAGGAAAATAATCATCCAGCTGTTAAAAAGTGGTAGGTACTATGGGGGGAAAAAAAAGAAAAATAGAGTTGGGAAGAGATTGGGGAACAGGGGCAACTTGTAGTATTGCACCAGACGGTGATGGTAGGTCTCACTGTGAGATTTGGGCAAAGACTTGTGGGATCTGGGACAAGAGCCATACCAATAGAGGGGACAAATAAAATGTGCCAGGGACAGAGGCAGTACCGCCACCAAGGACCTGCCCCAGACCAGAATCAGTTTCTGAATTAGAAACTGGGCTGGGGCTCAGAGAGCGGCATTTTAATAAGCTCTGCAGGTGGTTCTGAGCCCCTAGGTTAGGGTAAAGCTTCATGGTAGACGTGAGTGACAGTCAGGAGGGTGTGTGGCCGCAGCAGAGGGAGGTTGGGGCTGGAGGAGGTGGGAGAGGGAGGGAGGGAGGAAGATCACATGGGGCTTGTAAGGGCTTTGTTAGGGCTCCTAAGGACTTTGACAGATCGGTGACGTGATCTAACTTAGGCTGAGAAGCACTGATCCCGGTGGCCCTCATTTGTTCCTGGCATTTCCATGAACTGCTTCCTCGCTCTGCCTTGGACTGCCCAGGCACATTCATTTTTCATGGCTCTTGCTAATCCTTCTGCCTGGAATGTTCTTCCCTGGGACATCCACATGAGTCACTCCTTCACTTTGTTCAGATCTCCATCTAAAAGTCAGTCCCTCATACGCCTGGGTGGCTCAGTCTGTTAAGCCACTGACTCTTGATTTTGGCTAAGGTTATGATCTCATGATTCATGAGACAGAGCTCCACTTCAGCACGGAGCCCGCTTGGGATTCTCTCTCCCTCTCTCTCTGCCCCTCCCTCCTCACAATAAATAAACATTAAAAATAAATTAAAAATAAAAATCAGCCCCTCATAGAGACCTTCCCAGGTCACCCTCTGTTCTTCTCTATCCCCTCACTCTGTTCTGCTTTGCTTCTCAGTGCTTACCGCCACTTAGCTTTATTCCAAAGAATATCTCCCCACTAGCAGCCCAGCTCCCTGTGAACAGAACCCTTACTCTCTTGTTCTGCACGGTACTTCTGAGCCCCCAGAGCAGAACTTGGCACGTAGAAAAGACTTAAATATTTGTTGAGTGAATAAATTAGGCAGAGAAGACGTTATTACCCTTTTTGACAAAGAAGGAAACTGAGGCCCAGAAAATCACTCGGGAGGTTGGCTGAGGTCACAAGGTGTGTGTGGTGGAGCCAGAGTTGGAAGCAAGAGACCTGGCTCCTTGTGGTGGTTTCCCCAGATGTCCAAATTTTTGTTGGTACACCTCCTTAAATTTCCCTCTCCTTGAATGTGGGCTGAATGCAGTGACTCACTTCTAACAAAAAGAATAGCGCAGAATTGGCGGTGCCATTTCCAAGATTAGTTCATAAAAGATATTGTGGGTTTCTCCTTGCTCTCTTGCATTACTTGCTCTGGGAGTGTTAGCTGACATGTCTTGGAGACATCCAGCAGCCCTATGGAGAGCTGGCAGGGGACAGAGGCTGTTTGTCAGCAGCCCTTGAGGAGCCAAGGCCTTTTGCCAACAGCCATATGTGTGAACTCTCTCAGCAGTGGACCCTCGGGTGCAAGTCAAGCTTTTAGATGTCCACAGTTCCATCTGACATCTTTGTCTGCAGCCTCGTGAGAGACCTTGAGCCAGAATGACCTCGCCAAGCCATTCTTGGATTCCTGAACCATAAGAACGGAGATAATAAATTGTTTGTTGTTTTTTTAATCTTTTTATTAAAAAATTTTTTGTTTTACATTTATTTAGTTTTGAGAGACAGAGAGAGGCAGACCACAAGTGGGGGAGGGGCAGAGAGAGAATGAGACACAGAATCCGAAGCAAGCTCCAGGCTCTGAGCTGCCAGCACAGAGCCCAACGCGGGGCTCGGACCCACAAACCGTGAGATCATGACCTGAGCCGAAGTCAGATGCTTAACCGACTTAGTCACTCAGGCACCCCAGTTGTTTGTTGTTTTAAACTGCTCAGTTTGGGGGGTAACTTTGTGCCACAGCACTAGATAATTCATGCATGAATATAGCAACCATCCCTGGTCCATCCCCCACATGGACCGTACTTTGCTCTACTCCCCCCCCCCCCAAGTATTTATCATCTTTCAACACATTAAATAATTCATGTATTTATCATGCTTAATTGTTTATCTCCTTACAGAATGTCAGCTCTGCAGGGCAGGGAACATTGTCTGTTTCATTTACTAATTTATCCCCAGCGCCTAGAACAGTGCCTGACACATACTCTATATTTATTTTTCATTAAAATGAGATGTTATCAATATAAGACAATTCTTACTGTGGAAAAAATTAAAATGGAAAAAGAATTCATGGGTGTGAGAATCAGTAAAATATGGACGTGGGTGTTCAGTAAGTATCAGAATGTTTAATGACAGAAGGGCTGATTTTGTGTGAGCGCAGCAATATGCCCCGCCCCAATCAGACGCATTCCTGGCCAATGAGATGTGAGCAGAAGCGGTTGGGTGGGGCTTCCTGGAAAGCTCTTTCAGACAGATGGAATTATGCAGAAGAGGGGAATCCACAGAGACAAGATGAAGATTGGGGGTTGCCAAGAGCTGGGAGGAAGGGAGAATGGGAGCAACTGCTTAATGATTCCTTTTGGGGCTCCTGGGTGGCTCAGTCGGTTAAGCGTCCAACTTCCGGCTCGGGTCATGCAGGGTTGGTGGGCCTGAACCCCGCGTCAGGCTCTGTGCTGACAGCTCAGAGCCTGGAGCCTGCTTCAGATTCTGTGTTTTCTTCTCTCTCTGCCTCTCCCCATTCATGCTCTGTCTCTCACAAATAAAAACCAAAAACAAAAACAAAAAAGTTAATGATTCCTTTTGGGGTGATAAAAATATTTCAGAATTAGATAGGCAGTGATTACACAACATGGTGACTATATTAAATGCCACTGGTTTGTTCACTTTAAAATGGTTTATTTTATATTATATGAATTTCATCTCAATTAAAAAAAACAAAACACCGATGGATTCAGCCATCACTCACTTTATGTGCTTTGCCTTTCCTCCTTTCCTTCCAGGGATGAGGATGTGATGTCTAGAGGGGCAGCAGCCATTTTTTCAGCATGAGGACAGAGGAAGAAGAGGAAGAGGAGTGATAGCTAACACTTATAGAGTGCTTAATGTGTGCCAGATACTGTTCCAAGCTCTTTATATATATATATATATATATATATATATATATATATATAAAGGCCTGAGCCCCCACCCCTACCCCCCTTTTGCCATGGAGCCTCTGTAGCCAGTCCTGGAAGACCTACTTTGGACTCCTTACTATTTGAAAAAAAATTAATTATGTCATTGTAGTTAGGTTCTGTCCATGCATCCTGAGGTTCAAAGCCAGGTGTGTCTGACTTTTGTGTGCAAGTACACCTCACCACTGTTGTCTCCTCATCTGCAAATTAGTTATCAAGTGCTTTTTGGTACCTGAGATCCCACAGGATGGTGGTCCTCTCTTGTGGGTAGAGATGGGGTCTTTCTCCTCCCGGAAGCCCCATTGCCTGGCACAGGGCCCAGTCTGTTCCAGAGTGTGCTGTGAGGTTGGGACTAGCCATCTGGATCCAGGAAAGGAGGGTGGAGTGTAGGGAGGGAGACATTCCCCAGCATAACGCAGACGTCAAAGATGCCGTGAGCCCTGGAGATGTGGGGGTGGAGGATGGGTGGATACGTCATGGAGGAGTGAGCCTTCCCGGACAGGCAGGATCTGGACAAATGAAGATGGCAGGGAAATGAGCCTTCTCGAGAAAAGCATAGCTTTCGAATGAAAGCAGCAAGGCATGAATGTACAGGATGAAGTTCAGGAAGTATCAGGTAGCGGGGTGGGGCCAGAATAATGGTCATTTGTGTCTGGAGAAGGAGATCAGGCTTGGAGGGTGAAGGCCCTTGAAAGTTAGTGCTCTCAACACTGAAAATCATCTGTGAAGAGTTTTCTACATCTCTCAACAACCCAAGAAAGAGAAAGGGCAGGTGTTATTTCACCCATTTTGCAGAAAGGAATTAAGAAAGAGAGAGTTGAATCCTTTTGGGTAATATTGGGTTGCTAGCAAGTGCAAGGGCAGGACTTGAACCTGGGTCTTTTCATTTCACATCCTACACTGGCCTGCTCAAGCAAGGGATGGTCAGTGACTCCTTGGGTAGGAAAGGGCCATGGAAGGCTTCTGAGCAGGAGAGCACTGATCCTCTTTTTGGAACTTTCCCTCCTGCCAATGTGAAGGGCAGGATGAATTTGAGGCAAACTGTTGGGGCATAGCAACAGACTCATTCATTCATTCATTCGTTCGTTCGTTCACTCATGCATTCAACAAATGCTTACTGAGCCTCTACTGTGTGCCAGGCACTTCTGACATCATGGAGCTTACAACTTAGTGATAAGAGACACAAGAACCAAGTGAAAAAAACAAACAAACAATTACAAACTGTCAAGGGCTAGGAAAGAAACAAGCAGGCAGGGTGATTTGGATCAGGGCTGCTGATCTCTTGGACAGGTGATATTAGATTGAACTTGATGGAGAGGAGGAGCCGAAGAACAGGGGGAAGACGTTCTGGGCAAAGAAGCACCACGTGCAAAGGCTCAGATGGAAAAAAGCTGGTGGGTTGGAGGAACTGAATGAAGGCGCTGAGGCTGGGGGGTGGTGAGCTGAGGGTCGATGGTCAGGGAGGCCAGGGTCAGGTCGTGTGAGCACTGTGGAGCTGAGGCCAGGGGTTAGATGTGCTTCAAGTGGGATAGGAAGCCACTGGAGCCAGGAGGCTCCCCTTCGTGCCCCCATCAGGACCAAACCCTGTGACCCTGTGGAAGAGGGAGATTAGGGAGGGATGGGGGAAGGTGCTCAATCACTTACAGTGAAGTTATATTTAATAAGGGCGGGGTGTTAACTTCTTAAAACCAGCGTGTAAGGCAAAAGTCACACATAGTCCTTAAAATCCCCCATGGAACTTATCACATTTACATTTTTGCATGTTCCCTCTGTATAGTAATAGGTACTTTTGTAACCCTAGTTATAGTATATGAAAAATCATACGTTATATAAAAAGCACAAAATAAAGATGTTATTTCATACTACTCTTAAACACATAAAAGAGAGAGATAAAGGCAGGAGTCAGCTAGCGCCCACGTATGTTTGCATGAGGCTCCCCGTAATGGATCCTGAGCGCCCCATTCCCTTTCCCAGCTGGCGCCGCCTTCCAGCTGCCCTGACGTCTGTTATCATAGCTGCCTCCTTCTCTTGCACATTGCCCTCAGCCAAATGGAAGTCTCCTCTTTCCCCACCCTAGCCCCTGCCTGTCCTGGGGACAACTGGCAAGGGGCACAAAAGGCTAATCCCCTAGCCTCGATGTGAGATTGACTCTGTGGGGCGCCTGGTGCACAGAGCTCACTATGACCCGGGCTGGGGCTGCATCCTTCTATCCCTTCCCCTCTTTCTCTTCCTTGCTCCGCTCTCCCCAGAGCTGTGCTTCTAGAGAATCTGACCTAAGACTCTCCCTTGAAGTGCATGTCTATTAGGTGCTAGCGGCCTACGTTCACTGTCTTATGTAATCCTCACAATAACTCAGGGGGATCTGCCTAGCTCAGGGCGACACTTCTCTGAGAAGTATCCTCTCCTCACTTACCCATGGGGATCCCCAGTAATGCTCCATGACCCCACATTTCCTGGACATTGTCCCCCGTGCCACAGACTACAGGGGTGGACCTTAGCCCAAGCTGGGCTGGATTTTTCTCCCAGGAGTTTGGAATTGGGACTGCAAGACAGAAGCCAGATGGAGTGACTCTGGGACTGTCACACACAAACCTGTGTGTGAACTATGGGGACAGCCAGCCTTTGCCACGGGTACCAGGTAAGTGGAGAAAGCCCCTCTGCAGAGGGAGAAAGACGAAGCCAGCATGGAGGGAAAAGAGACAAGAGGGGAGATGGAGAGGGAGTCCTGTCTGGATTCCTGATGGCTTTGCAGTATAGTGCCAGGCTCACGTGGCCCTCCGCCCTGGAGTTCCGGGGGTGCCCTGATCTCCTCCCGACACAGACCTGAAGTTGCTTAAGCTGGCTAAACAGTGTTGGCTAAGAGGAGGAGTTTTATCCCCATTTTACAGGTGATGAGGAGAGTGTCAGGAAGGGCACATCACCAGCTGATGGGAACAGGGCCAGAAACTGATGCAGCTAATATTCACAGCAGGGTCTGGCTCTGTCCAAGGTCAGGCTCGTTCCACTGCTTGCCGTGCCTCCCCATGCTCACACCTGCCCACTGGGGATAGGGCTCTGGGCCCATGGATGTTGCATCTCTGAGCATCCCAGCTATGGACTGGCAGAAATGGATTCCTTGGACTCAAGAATTCCTGGACTGTCCAAGACCATGACAAGGGTGTCCCTGCACCCTGCAAGCTGCTACTTGTGACTGGGAAGCTGCAGATACCCCGTGAACAAATAGCCTGTGCCTAGCTTTGTAGCCAGTTTCAAAGGATGGCCCGAGAGCCCTTGACCCTTCCCCTTTCCCCCTGAAAACGGCTGTGTAACTGGGACCCTGAGACCCCACACGTCCGTGGGAAGGGGGGTTTGGCCTGAACTGCATTTCCTCACCAGCATCACCGATCCCTTAAAATTTAGGCTGATAAACGAGTCAATGCTGAGCCCAAACCAGGCATGATTAATCATTTCCTTCTCCACGCTGCTGCTACTGCATCCTGTGTCTGAGTCATTTCCGTATCCCTATCCCTCACACGGTGCCTACCACAAAATAGGCATGGAGGCACATTTGCTGGTGGAATCGCATTTTATCTTCCAGAGTTGGGTGTTGTGTCCACTCAGTCCCCTTGGCATTACTTAAGGCAGCATGAGGGTAGGGCCCCGTTTTATTCTTTGGTGTGGGAAAGGCCAGGACGGTGCACGGTGCAGGGCAAAAGTGTGGGCTCTGCAGACATTCAGGAGTCCATGACTTGAATTCCTCTTGGCTCTGCTTCTCTGGGTCTTTAAATCTTACACAAGTTATTCCATCTCTCTGAACCTCAGTTTCCCCATCTGTAAAATAAGAGTGATAAGAAGAACTATCTGATCATGTAATCAGGAGGGTTACATAAGATAATATACCTAAAATTTACATCACTGGCCTAACACAAAGTAGGAGCTCAGTAATATTAATTTCCTCCACCCTGGTATTTCCCACAGTGCCTGGCATATGGCAGACATTCAGTAGGGCTACGTCACCTTCAGCCCATCCAGGACCATCCAGCCCTGGTCAAACTACAAGTGCACAAATGGGCCTATGAGATACCATTAGCAGAAGATGATATCAACTGAGCCCAGCCATGTGTAGCAAAATAGAACCAGGAGCTGATAAATGATTGCTGCTTTAAGCCCTGGGTTTTGAGATAGTTGTTACACAGCAAAAGCTGACTGAGACAAACAGTGAAGTTCAAGGAAGAGCTGGGATGGAGCAGGTCTTTGGGACCAAATGGAACCAGAACTTCCTCTCTGTGTCTCTTGTCTTTGCTTTTTTCTGAACATCATCTTTTTTTTTTTTTTTCTCTTTCACAGCACACTGGTTTTCTTCATGGTGTAGAAAACATGGCTGGGTTTTATACCTTGCACTTTCAACTAATGGAGAAAAAAACCGGACTCTTTCTCTGTGCCCCAGGTCTAAAAACTCCTAGCAAAGACTCCTCAGATCAGCTTGGGTCAAGCACCCTCTGGGACCAATCACCTGGTGTTGGAGGGGGGACGGCAGGATCACAAAACACACCCTTGGTGACGCATGCTGAGTACAAGATGTGCCAAGCACTGTTCTGAGGCTTAACATGTGTTTACTGACTTTATCCTCATAACACAACAATGGAACTGTGACAACAATCTCTGCTTTGAAGGGAGGAAACTGAAAACTGAGGCACAGAGAGCTGAAGTAACTTGTCCAAGGTCACACAACCAGAGCGAGGTGTAGCCAGGAATCATAGCAAGACTGTCTCGACTCCAGAGCCATCAACCGCACTCTTCAGCTTCTCCTATTGAGCTCCTGGAGGAGCCCATGTATAGCGGGGTAGGCAGGGTAGAGACCCTCCAAGGAAGGAAGTGGAGCACTCAGCTCGGAGAAGGAAAGCATCTAGGGTCCCTTAAGCACACGCTTTCACATCACTAAATGGCTGTCAAGAGGCAGGGAGAGTGGAAGGTTCTGAAAATGAATCTAGGACCCGTGAGTAGAGATGACCAGGAAGTAGGTTTCGGTTCAATGGAAGGAGCTTCTTCAGAGTCAAGGTGTCTGAGGATGGGAGGGTGGGCCCTAGAAACATGAGAGCCTTGCTGTCAGAGGTTGGAGGAGCTCCTTGCTAGAGTATGGCTGTGAGAATTCCTGCAGCCCATCTCCGAAGGCGCAGTTCATGCAGGACAAGTGGAAGGCGCTCAGTGGGTAGGTGGTTGGAGTTGGTCAGCGGGTCCCAGATCTTTGGATCAGTAAACCATCCCCTTCCAAATTTTAGGAGCTTATGGAAGGGGACCATTTTTTAAAAAATTGATTTCACCAAGTTAAGACATACAAAATAGCCCAACGAGCTGGCCAAACAAACCAAAAGCAACGACTAGCCGTTTCCCTACTGCACAAGGGGAAGGCCATTTTAACGCCAAAATATCCAAACGGCAATAACCTCAGAATAAGCCTGTTGTTTTCTCTTAAGGAAGAGCAGTTGACAAAGGTATGTGAACGTAACAAAAAAAGGATATATTAAAAACCAATCGAAGGTAGAAAAATTAGGGCACAACACTGTGTCTTACATGCCCATATGACTATGATACGAACTTGTCCATTTGGGGATCTGGAATTTCTGGGACTTGAAAAAATTCTGCTTATTGTTAAAAATCCGGTTTGAGGGAAATGGCAGCATACTCTTCCAGCTATTTTATTTTCCAGGCAAACTGTGGGGAGTTAAGAATAAAACAGCTTCTGGGGTCTCCAGCCACATTTTCTTGAACATCATGCCACCCTTCTGGGCCCTGCTGTCTGGTGGGGGGAGAGGGAGCCCAAGAAGGGGCTGCCCAAAGAGGGGGTCCCCCTTGCCCCCCAAACCCCCGCCACAGCCTCCCACCCCGCCACCTTCCCCACCCTTCTATGCTGTTCGCCTGACCAGCCAGCCCTCACCAGGGGGGACCAGTTCAAACTACCACAGAGAGGTGTGGCTGGTCTTTATGAACCACTAGACCAGACATCCTGCAAAACCCCTTTCCAGTCAAATTACATTCCAGTGACTGGTTCTCAGAGTCTCCGAGAAGCCCCCTGTGACAGCCTTAGCTTGGCTGCTTTTAGTCACAAAAAGAAGTATGTGAGTGAAGATGGCTTGTTATTATTACTAATAGTAACAGTAGCTGACATCTGATGAGCCTTCCCTCGGTCGGGCAATGTGCGCGCATCGCCTCACTGAACTCTTGCAATGACCCTGCAGAGAAGGGACTGAGGTTAATGCTCGAGGTCAC
Organism: Cryptoprocta ferox; assembly: GCA_028646485.1. NCBI lineage: Eukaryota > Metazoa > Chordata > Mammalia > Carnivora > Eupleridae > Cryptoprocta > Cryptoprocta ferox. The sequence goes on along the minus strand of CM053570.1, from coordinate 71,174,288 downwards.
ACAGCAAGCGGCTGGCCAAACTGGTGTCTGAAGGTGTGCTAGGGCTTCACTGTGGACTACTGTGCCCTGTGCTTTATTTCCTTCTCAAAATGTGGAGAAGAATAGAGGTAGGTTGGGGCATGGAGAAACCGGGCCCGTATCTTGCCATATCTCATTTAAGATCTGCTGTTTCCCAGCAGATGGGGACTGCTATGTGATCATCTCCAGTTACTGTGGGTGTGACCTGCCTCCTAGACTCTGATGCATACATTTCCTAGGGGTGGAGGAGTCCTGTGCCCCTTCGATGCCCAGCCTGGTGCTGTCCTGGCTGGGGACTAAGGGATGGGGGTGCCCCGGGGCCCGGCTCAGACTTAGTGGCCAGGATTGGGTCAGCCTCAAAGGAGTAGTGCGGGGTTTCCTCTACGTGGGCCGGCCTGGCTCTTGCTGGGCTGGGAGCCAGCCTGGAAAGGAATTTCCCAGGCGCGTCTTAATTCTGTCTTTATGGAAGAGGGAGCAGAGCATTGGAGTATGGGCTCCGTTCTTCAATTCCTCAGAAATCGGATGCTCAATGGGGCACCTGGGTAGCTAAGCGTCCGACTTTGGCTCAGGTCATGATCTCACAGTCCGTGGGTTTGACCCCTGCGTCAGGCTCTGTGCTGACAGCTCAGAGCCTGGAGCCTGCTTCAGATTCTGTGTCTCCCTCTCTCTCTCTGCCCCTCACCCGTTCACACTCTGTCTCTCTTTCTCAAAAAATAAAATAAAGACATGAAAAAAAAAAAAGAAATCAGATGCTCAAGGGGAAAAGAGGGGATTTGGGACGCCTTCCTTCTTGGGGAGGAAGCAACACTTTCTCATAAGGTGTCAGGGTCTGGTTTTTCCCTCCTGGGAAGAGACCCCAGCACCCCCAGAGCTCATCGGTACCCAGGGAAGAAGTCTCGGCTCAGCTGGGTGACCACCAGCTCCTTAACCAGTGCTGAGTAATAGAAACAGAATGCGAGTCATATATGAAATTGTACATGTTCTAGGAGTCACTTAAAAAAATAGAAGGAAACAAGAGAAATTAATTTTAATAACACATTTTACTTAACCCAATACATCCGAAAGTATATCACTGCATCATATAATCAATACAAAGATTAATGAGCTATTTCCCGTTTTCATATTAAATCTTGGAAATCTGGCGTGTATCTTTTATTTACAGCATTACTTGGAGTAGCCACGTATCCAGTGCTCGGTAACCACAGGTGGCTAGCAGCTACCATATTGGACAGAGCAGCTTTACGCCGTGGGTTCTGGAAGCTTCACACCGTGGATTCTAAGAAGACCAGAAAGTCTCAGAATTTCTGCATCGTAAGATTGTCTTTGGAAGGACTTCAAGGTCGTCTGGTCTGGTTCATCACACACAGGGGGAAAAAACTTTCCTTACGGAGACCCACTGTCCCCCTGCTGTCAGCAAAGCTGATGGTGTGTCTGCGTCCCAGTCTCAGATAACTGCTCTATCCCAGCAGCCCCCTTCCGGTGGAGATGGGTTGCGGAGGCCACCATTAGGGTGTAACACAGGACAGAAGGTGAGGCAGGAAGACACTGGAAGGAGAAAGGATGTGCCCTCCTCCAGTAGACCTCCTCATCTCTGCCACCTTCTCCCTTTCTGGAAGGAACATCACAGTCTGGGCACAGAGTGGGCAGGAGTTCCTTTGATGAATCCCTAAACCTGACTCCGGCCCAACCCCCTCCCTTCTGATCCTCCTCCCTTCTCTCCGTATTTATTGCTGTCTACAATGAGCTAGACCCTGTGGTTGGGAGCAGATAAAAGGCCAGAATTCCTGGGGGGAAGGGAGCAATTAACTCTGCCTGCGGCAACCAGGGCAGGCTTCCTTGTTGGACTGAGGGGAGCAGGGGAACTGTGGGTGTTGGGGGTGGGGGAGGGACGGTAGGGGGCCGGAAGGTGAGCATGCGCCTTGTCCGCTCATCTTCAGAATCTCATTCACTACCCCAGTAGTTGGAGGTTGTATTGCCCCCATTCTACAGGGGAGGAAAACGAGGCTCAGAGAAGTCCCATAAGGGGTTAAGGCCCATTCTGTCTGATTGCAAAGGCCGATCTTTCTAGGTTCTTCCTGGCATGTCCTCACCTGGCTACTGCCAAGAACCCAGCAGTGACCAAGTTCTTGGCAGGCACCCCTGCCTTTGGAGAGGACTGCTTCACTGGGAGTTCCTGGTCAAATGGAGGGTTCCTGGAAAGGCCTCTGGTAACAGGCTCTCACTACCCTGCTGGACTTGGGGATCGCCCAGGCACCCCTCCCTCCACCGCCCCCAGGTAAGGAAGGAAGGTAAGGTGGCTCGCT